>CM030363.1:19079784-19696666 GCA_017893485.1 Hemerocallis citrina
CGATAACTTGCAAAATGAACAATGAGTCAATAAACCTACGAATCTATAAATCGCCAGGCAACAAAGCCAACAACTGAGACAGAGACTAGAAACTAAATCCTAAACAGTCATGTCTTTCTTATAACTACAAAAGATCGCATAAACACATAGAGAGGGTTTATATTCTAAAGAACCATAATATTTTTCTGTCGAAATAATGGTTGGGCGATAAGCACTCCCACTACACAGCAATTTCAAAGTAAATTTTATCAAACTCCTTGGCGGATCAGTTCTTTTGTTCATCCATCACTAACTTGGAATGTGATGATTAGGTGATGGTGTAGTTATTCGAGGCCAGGCTTATGGAGTTCGTAGTATTCGTGTAGATGGGAACGATGCACTTGCTGTTTACAGTGCAGTTCATGAAGCCAGAGAAATGGCCATAACTGAAAATAGACCCATCTTGGTAGAGGTAAAGAATTATTCTTGTATTTACTTGCTGATATCTGACTTCTACCTTCTTTTGTTTGGCAGACATTTCAAATTCCTTAGCACCAAATGGTTCGAGACTTCAAGAAATAAATGATATAACATAAAGAAATAAGCAATACCTTTCAGCACTAAATTACTCACAGCCAGAAGTAGATTTCCAACAAAATTAGCACGTTTCAATAAAAAGATATTCTGTAACCGGAAACAGTATATTTTAAGGAAAATAGAGTATATTTCTGCCACTTCAATTTTCTCCCCATATATAGCAGTAGTTTTAGAAGTGTTGGACAGTTAAAACAGTTTAACATAAACTATTAAGAAACTAGAGACTAATTAATAAAAAGTCACAATCAAAGTAGGGGGCCTTAAAACAACTCCCCCTTCTAATTTTGTATTTTAAGTTTTCTGATATGTGAATTGGTTACTGTTAGGCTCTGACTTATAGAGTGGGGCATCACTCAACATCAGATGATTCGACAAAGTATCGTGCAGCAGATGAGATTGAACATTGGAGAAGTTCCAGAGATCCTGTGTCCAGATATCGCAAAATGGGTTGAAAGGAATGGGTGGTGGTGTGATGCCGATGAATCAAATTTGAGGACGAATTTCCGGAAAGAGGTATATTTTATAAACTAGTAGCACAACCGTAGGACAAGTGAGGTGTGTATCACATAGCGGGCACTCCTTAATCGAACTCACTAAAAGTCGAGGAGATTCATGTGCATTGTTGTTTATGGACCTCACATAGACTTCTCCAGTTTTTAGTCTTTTCGTTCAAAATTTGTATTAATTTTGCGGCACTTTCAGTTTCCTAACTAATTGTGTGCAAAAGCACACAAAAAATGCAGATACTACAAGCTATTCAAGTCGCGGAGAGAATGGAAATGCTCCCACTTAGTGAATTATTCACGAATGTATATGATACCATTCCATCCAATCTACTTGAGCAAGAGAAATCATTACGAGAGTCGATTAAGAACCATCCTAAAGACTACACACAAACTAAAGCCATGTAGAGTCTTGAATAATATAAACTATTGAAAGATATTAACTGTAGAGCCTTGTAGAGTCTTGAATAATTATAATCAGTCTTGAATAATATCAACAGTTAAATTGCGAGCTTACCAGAACTCCAGGTAATAAAGATAGGATAACAAGCAGATTGATACATCCATACATAAAGAAGTGAAGCTAATAAGGTTGTAATACCTAAGAGATGAGAAAATCCTGCCTACGTCTAGCGATGTCGTTGACGGGATCACGATCGCCGGCTTCCTCTTCATTCAGACGACTGGATGATGTCGGGTCTCTATCACCTTGCTGTATAAGAAATAAGTATGAAATGATGATAAGCTTTGAGGTGTAGAGTTACCAGTAAATCTTTTATATCTCTAATTAATGTATTGACAGTTTTCTGTTTTTATCTATTTCTTATCAGGTTTACTATTAGAGTTACCAGTAAATCTTTTATATCTCTAATTAATGTATTGACAGTTTTCTGTTTTTATCTATTTCTTATCAGGTTTACTATTGACTAAGAAGAGCGCAAGGCTTGATGTCGCTCCTTTTGGTGCTACAGTTGCAGCAGCAGCACACTCCAGAATCTGCTTCAGCAACTCATCTGATGATTCTAGAGCTTTGGTGTTGATTAACCAGTGATGCTGCTATTGCTATATTCGAACTTCAGGGTCCTTTTTCTGTTAAACGATATTCAGTTGTCTTCTCTGATGGCTACTTGTTCTATTTCTGTTTTGTTACTCGCCTTCTATGTTCAGTCTAAGATGTAATATCTTTGCTACAAACAGTGGATATGATTTTTTGTATCTTTTTTTTATATTAATGAAGTTCTCTGATAACTATCTATATTATGCATTCGGAATTGACAATTAATCTTTTCAAATCTTCTCCATCTAGAAATTTCGCATCACTTGTAGTAACATTTAGTAATCAGAAGTTTCATATTCTCTTCCTGATGAAGGTTACAAATCTTTGTTGCCTTGCCAAATATATTAGGGTTACAGTTCTTTTTCATTACAGATTCATAGATGTAACAATGCTCGATGCCTTGTGAAGTATAGTGTATTTAGCAGGTAAAACTACTTCCTAACTCATGCAAATAGTTACAAGAAATATGAACGACATAAATAAATGAATAACCAGGCAATGAAATATGGATAACAAATGGAGCTTCCTAAATAATGCAGCTAGTTGTTTTGTTTTCAACTTGCAAGAACAAAGCCAAAAAGGATAATCACATTCAAATTGCAAGTAGTTTTGATTCCTTTTTTTTTGCAAATAAAATGCAAATAAAATGCTAAATAAAATGCATAAGCAATTGATACACACAATTAGATAAGAACAATACTGTATATAATTTCTAACCTGTCTCGGTATGTTAGCGAGATTTTGAACATTTGTTTCCCTCATTATATGTGCAACTGTTGCCTGAAGATTTGCGACTTGCATCTTTAGAAAAGATATCTTCTCATCTCTAGGATCAGGCTATGTTGATGAAGAAGCACAGGATCGAGAGGGTGTTGGTCCTAACCCCTTCCCACGCACACGGCCATGGCGCTCCAGACCCATATTTTCGACCATCGCCTGGTGTTGAAGCTGCACTATATCAAGTGGTGCTGTGAGGAAGTCGGTGGTTGAAGCTGCACTATTTCGACCAGTTCTTTGTAAAAAAAAACAAATTCCAAAAACATGTGATATGTGATTCATTGTTAAGGCATATTACACATCAAATAAGCACATTTAAGATATGGCACTATTACCGATATCATCGCTGCCTTTGAGGACGGAAATACGCCTTGTGACTTCATGTGGGTTGCGTCGAAGAAATCTAAATCGCCGTACTGATCCGCACCTCCTCGCTCACATCCTACATATATTAGAATACATAGGGAATTATAAAATCAATAACGTATACTATTCAAATAAAAATCAAAACACTTAGATATACCATTATTGCGCGACCCCTTGCAAAGCTTGTACCTCCTGAAGTGTGCAGCACGTCCTGTGCATCCCTACTTGCACGACATCTTTCAGTCCTCTTCTGCATATAATTAAAATTATTACAATCACAATAAGATTTAATAAGCCAAATATCATATCAAAATATATTACATGATATATTATATTTTTTTGATTACCTTCCCTTCAGGTGTACTCCAAAAATGACAAAGAAATTCCCAATCAGAGCGCACGACACCTCTCGGAACTACTCTTGTATTCTCAACCACTGTTCGGTTCTCGTCATAATATTCCGCCTTAAGCTCAACCTTATAGTCTCTCCATTTCTTGGACATAGATTTATTTACCCAATCGGCATCAAGAACCGCCGGGTAATCAATTTTTTGCTGCATATGAACAAGAGAAGGTACTCATGAGTGTTCTTCAAGTAAAATAAGGTAAAGAAACAACGAAGAAACTAAAATGCATACAGTTAAATATTCTCACTAATTTATGATCGATTGAAATTGCTATATTTTCCTGTCAAGGGAAATGCAACTATTTAAACTGATCAAACCATTGAGCATCTTGATTCTATACTTGAATTTATCATGTGGTTATCATGTGGTTCTACTTATTTTATCATGTGGTTCTACTTGTTTTGTTTTGATATTGCTGCTATATTGACTATAAAATCAACTATTATTACTTACTAAAATTGAGTGCATATCTGATTAAGAATATTACTTACTAAAATTGAGATGCGTATCACCTATTCAACATTCAAATGATTATCGGAATAAATTTGTGCTCTAAAGCAATTTTCTAATGACTTAGCCTTGACCATCCCAATCAAGCAAACTGGTAGAAAACTATTGCAGTGGCTACTATATAAGATCACAATCAATGAGATGCAATTTTTCTAAAAATACAACTGTTAGAAATAGGTACTGGCCATAAATATTTAAAGGCTAAGTTGAAAATAAAGGTCCATGGAGAGACTAAAATTTAGAAGCTTATGGTGCAGGTTAAATGAAGAGTCATTCATTTGAATCAAAGAATCATTACTCATTAAATAATACCTTAAGAACTTCGATGGCTCTAGCCCTTGTCGCTAAGGGAATTTTTGTCCATCTATCGTAAGAAAGTGGAAGGTACTCCGAATTCCTCGCAATTAACCCTATGAACGATGCGAATGTTACGACATTTTTTCCTATGGGCTGATGATCCCCGTTCACCTCCACTTGAATTCTTTGACCCGCGGGTAGCTTCCAAACATCATTTAACTTCGTCGCTCCTTGGGTCTTTTTTTGGGGGGGTGGCTGGGTGCTCCCCTCACCTGCCTCTAAGTGGTTAACCTCCTCGTTTAGAGGCTCCTCACCCTTTGACTAGGCGCCGTATTCCTTTGCGGCATAATTCACACATATTGACAAAAGCAATAAAATATAAATTAGTATAAAAATGCAATATTTAATTGACATTTCACAGACAAGGCAAAATAATTGATAAATAAAGTTATAAGAAGCAGATCTTCCACACATAAAAGAAGTAGATCTTCAAGTTATTTTAGTTCAATATCTATTTATTCATTATCATTTCATTTAAAATACCATTTACATATAACGACTATGATACTACCCTACGTGTCTCAATAGCTATCCGACAAACTGTCTGCTTTTGAAAATTATTCAGTGACACGTCCTACTGCATATTAACAAAGATATCTCTTCCAAATATCATCCTATACATAGTGGTCCGGCCTATCATATCTGATTCTGACAAGTGCATTGAGGCATCTAGTGGATTCCAATAATGCACTACATAGTTTCTCTGATTTTTAAGTCTTTAGGCATAACTTCGTACTGGATGAGATACACTAAATACAATTCCCAAATAGGTAGAGTGACATAGTTGATTAATGACTAAACTTTTTCTTATCAATACTCTTATAACCCAAATTCCATGTTTAAAGCCAACATCATGTTTGTGAAGCCATATAGGATGTGCGAAGACAACCACTAGTGAAAAATGTGGAATAAAAGCTCCATTCAACCATAATGCCATAATTCAGTAGATTATTAGAAATGTGTAAGTACTAAAAAAGGAAAATTAATAAAGAAAAAATAATAAAAAATGTTTTTTTTTTTTGTTTTTTTTGTTTTTTTGTAATACCCACAATTCTGATTAGAGACAATTCGACATGGTGTGTGATTTTCTAAAATCATAAGATGGTGAAAACTTATACATGCTTAGTACATGCAAATAAATCAAGAAAGAGGATTATCTCCCCATTTGTCTAGAACAGGTTTGTTAGGTGGATATGATTTACGGGTGAATTTGTTTATCATAAAACAAGACTACCTTATTTACCATATCCATGTTTCTCAACACAATATTATGGTTTCATTTGTTTTAGGCATTACTATATTTTGGAAGATGTCTAGGTTCAATGGAACTAGTCTCATAGTAATAACTAATAAGATCCTTTTGGCCCCTGACAAATACATGAAATTGTTCTATTTCTCCAGTTGCCAACATGCATAAATGACAAGTCAATAAGCCATGCAAAAGAAAACCCACTTTGCAGGTGATTTCATTTGCACACTGTCAGGCTTAAGTTATGTGAATTAACACAGGCAGAGCAACAAAGAAATCATAAGATCAGCTATCTCTTGATATTAAAGTCAAAACTAACTGAAAACAGACAATCATATTAAATACTCAAAATGTTATTAAACATATTAACATATGGAAGAGAGGATACTGTTTTGTAAGATTTAAGGTCTTTTTAAGGGTAAAAATGAGTACTAGGTGCCTAAGCTCGCCCTACGATCATAGGGTAGACTGAGATTTCCATTTCTCCTCCTGTACAAGTTCCTTTTAATTGTTGACAACACTGGGAATCAACTAATCAAACCCACATTCTCTCCTAGTAGCTAGTACATAACTCTTCTTCTATATGATTTTCTGTAATATTTATATTGTTGACACAACAACTGATACTAATCATGAGGGGATTTAAAACTCAATATCTATCTCAACTGATATTGTAATTGATTTTCCCCATACGACACACTCCTTGATCACTTACAGTACCCCATACATCCGACCTAATTTTCCTACTAATAATGGAAAATGACTACCGAAGGACTGGATCCAGTTACATTTCTGATAAAGTCTGGTCTTCTTGACAGATAAACCTAGTACCGTCTTCAACTAGCAACTGCAACTGCAACTAATCTGATTGCAATCCCATTTTTCAAATGAGGGGCTATCCCATTTTGGCTATATAGTGCTGATACGGGGAAAGATACAAATTTGGGTTCCTCCATCTGATAGCAAACTTAACTTTTAGGGGTGAGTTCTCCTGAGTCGGTTTCAATTGTTTCAATGGTATCATAGCAGGGTCCATACTCCCTTGTTCACTCGAAAATGGGCTACCTAGAGACATGATTAAAATAACTACCCAACCTAATAAAGAAGACAACCCAATAATATTTAATCAAGTTAAAAGAAGTAGATCTTCCACACACTACAACACAACGGATAGACCGGCGTTTTTTTCTGATATTCACCGGCGGTTTAAAACGCCGGTGAATAATTCACCGGCGTTTTTAAAATCGCCGGTGCCAATGCCGCCGAAGAAGGCGTCGCAGAAAAGGGGGGGTCTACACTGACGTTTTTTACGAACGCCGATAAATCCGTAAGTTATACTGGCGGTCGCAAAAGTGCCGGTGTAAGGCGTATTCAAGACTGCCCTCTTCTCCCCTTATATTCATTCTACACCGTCGTTTTTACAAACGCCGGTGTAGGTATATAAATTAAAAAAAAAAAAAATTTTAAAAAAAACAGGCAGCACTCTTACAATCAAAACCAGAATATGGAATTCAAATTATTGAATTACAAAGAGTGAAAAAGAATACTTTCACTGCCAAATTCAGGCAAAAATTCTACTAACTGAAATGAAACTTATACTTTTATAATACTCATGAGATACTGTCAATTGAAATCACAACATAAGTTCAAACATGATTATTTCATCACTAGTCACTCCTCTGTAGATCGTAGTATGCAACTTCAGTTACATAATCCATCTCATCATCACTTAAAACCATACGGCAAAGAACAATCTCATTTTCAAACCCAAGCAACAAGCATGAACATTACGTTAGAAACTGATACTCATGTAGACATCATGATATAATTGTATATAAAGTTTAGATAAAAAATTTCCATCACTAGTCGCTCCTAAAAAAAATCATAGTGTGCAACTTCAGATACATGATCCATCTCATCTCTACATTTTTGGCAAAAATGCAACTAACCCATCTCCAAAAGCATAATAATTCCAGTTTACTCTGAACCAAACTAAAACTCAAATGCATAATAAGTTAATAACCCATCTCCAAAAGCAACTAACCCATCTCCAAATGCATATGAAAGCAAACTCAAACTGAAGAATGAAAAAAAATGAACCTGCTGTAGGATAATGGCTCGATTCTGGTTCAGCTTGTTGATATCCGTCGTATCGGGGGGGTGGCAGGGGGGCAGCGCCCCCTGCAGCGATCGGAGCTCGATAGGGCGGAGATCGCCCCAGTTTGTGGGCTTGACCTACAAACTGGCCCGAAAATTCTATTTGTAAACTAGAATAGGCCCATTTCGCATAGTCCAGTAATTTTTTTTCTTTAAATACACCCTTTAGGGTTTTGTAAGAGGTGAACACCTCTATTCGGAATTTTGCAGCCGTCATCTTTGTAAGGGTTTTCGCCCATTGTTGATTATAGTGGAAGAAACCCCAACCGCCCCGTGGACGTAGGCTTTTGCCGAACCACGTAAATCGTTGTGTTCTTGTGTTTGCTTGTTTCTGTTTTTTCGCTATTTCTCCTTTTGATTGGTGGTTAATTCGTATTTGGCATTACACGTGCATAGTCCCAATTTTTGTTTTAATCATGATAAGCTTAAAGTATTGAGCAGTGAAAAAAATGAAGCACATACTATACAAATAACCCAAACTAAAGACCCCTTTCTTCAATCTAAACCTGAATATGAAGATCAAAGCTAGAAGCCCCCAAAAGCAAAATCATTTGCTATTATATATCCTGAATCCCCCCCCCTCCACACATCATTCATATACCCTAACATTACCTTTTGCATAATCAAGATTCAGTGGGCGAAAACTCAAGAGATCTTCAAACCAAACTCAACAAAACGAGTTGACAAGCACATGCTATGTTCACCAAAAAGACTTCGTTGATCTATAAACTGAGATCTGTAAAATAAACTTGTATATAACCTCACATAAAGCTTCAAGATGGGAGATGATCGAGCTCCAAAAACCTAGCAAAATACGAGCTAGAAACACCTGCCTCCGAAGTCCACTAACTCCTCAGATCCAAGCCAGTTAGTTCAACTTCTTAAAGCTCTCTAGCTTCAACAAGAATCAACAAGAAGCTAGCCTACCCGAAAATCAACAAGAAGAACCAACAAGGAGCTAGCTCAGACTCAAAAGCACTCAAATCTAGCCTAGTTACAATCAACAAGATGCTTCAAAATAGTGACTTCAATCCTAAACTCGAAACCCAAATGCGTTGGAGGAGCACTTGTTTGCGTAATGGGTTTCATCAAAACTCAATGTCGAAGCATTCGAGCCTGGACATCAAAGACTTCGAAGTGATTCAACCCCAGCCCCTAGCTCATATCAAATGCTCCAAAAGCTTCAACAGCCCCTAAAATTGAGTATATTGCCACATTTTGGCAAAACTCCAAATCTGAGTATATTACCACATTTTTGGCAAATTGAGTTTCAAATCTTCCCTAAATTACTCCTTACAAAAATAGTGAAGCAAAAATGGCGAAGCAAAAATAGATCCCTCAAACATAAATAGAGATTAAATCCCTCAAAATCTCAAGAACAACAAGTCAGTGAAATTAAAACCTAGCTACATCCAATCATAGAGTAACACATTGAAACCTAGATCCCATCACAGAATAGCACAGTGAAGCATAAATAGAGACGAGATTCCATCACAGAATTGCATAGCCCCCAAAACAAAATCAAGAAGTAGAGAGAGAGAGAGAGAGAGAGAGAGAGAGAGAGAGAGAGAGTACTTGCGATGAGGCCCAGTGGTGACGGTGGAGGAGTTGTCGAGGAAGGAAAGGAGACCCAGTGGCGATGGCTCTTGAAGAAATTAGGGTTGGGCAAAAAAACCAAAACGAAATGTAAGGGTTTTGCGGTAGGATTGGGGATTTATCCCGGTATATTCACCGGCGTTTTTATTAATAAACGCCGATGAATGGGAGAGGATTTGTGGGGTATATTATCGCTTTCTATTCACCGGCGTGTTTTTATAAAAATGCCGGTGAATATTATAATTCACCTGCGTTTTGTAGAGACCGCCGGTGTATAACTATACAATTTTACGACCCAATCCTGGTCTTATCCTACCCCGGCGCGATTGGTAAAAGGTCGGGAAATATATGCCGGTGTAGCTAGTTAATCTTGTAGTGACACATAAATATTCTCAATATTATAGTTTAGTCTAAACGCAATGCCGACATACTTCAAAGAAAATTATACCCTAAAAAGTAATGGGAAAACTTCAAAGAATGTTAACCATAAAAAACTACACATCGAAACGTATACATAAACTAAAATGCATTATATTCAAAACCTGTTCCACCATTTTTCCTACACATCGAAATGTACACACAAGGCATAAGCAATACCTGCAAATTTACTTATACTAATGGCTGAAGTGTCTACAACTTTACACTCAGATAATAAAACAACTTTACATTTAAATAAAGTGACAATCTTCAATGGTATAAATTTGCAGATTTTTTAATCATTAAGAAGGGCAACACACAAAAACCATAGAGATTATAAGATCTGAAAAACAGGAAGCTATAAGACAAAATAGATATAAATTGGCACATAATAAGACAAAATAGAAATCGATATCATACAATGCAATCTTGAAATAGGTATCAACCGAGAAAATACAATGCAATCTTGTAAACACATAATTAACAATACAAATATGTTTTAGAAGTTATTGTTATTCAATACTATCCAATACATCCCCTGGCTCTCCATCCGTGCGTAGCCAATTAGGTTTACTGTTGTCATCTGACATGTTTACATCAAACCTAGAAAATTCAGCAGCAACAGAAATGTTAGTGACATCTTTGTCCTCATCATCTGATGTCTCTCCAAACTGATATACATCTCTTGGTTGCATAATAAGAGCCACGTAAATTTTAGGCGAAGCTGGATCTTTAACATAGAACACTTGGAGGACGTGAGATGGGAACACAAATGGTTCATGGCTGATGTGTGTGCCAGTATGAATCAAATTTGAAAAGTTTACCATTGTGAAACCTAAAGTATCTTTGTTTTGGGAATAATTCTTATTCATACCAGCCCAATTCGCGCAAAATAAGACAACTCGGAAATGCCCGAAAGAGTCTAACTCGATGATATCCGTGAGCACCCCATAATAGTCAACATCTTCATCAACTGGATTTGTGTCATTCTTAGTAGCATAACTTCTTGTCTTTGACGTCACTACAATTCCACTATTCTGGGACTTCAAACGTTCACAATCCTTAGTATGAAATCTGAATTCATTATATATCTATCTCTTGAATCTTCTAACCATCTTATGGGGACCTGTAGCAAGAATCTTGATTTCAGGTGATACCAAATCATCATGCAACTTCGGAACCTATAGAATGTGATGATAAACCGTATTAGTAAAATTAAGAATATTCTAAGAAAAAAGACAGTACTTGATAATTTGGAACACTCTTACATAGTCTTTAAGCCACATATGAAATCTTTCATTCATCATCTTATTTTGGTCACGTGGTCTTAATTTCCTTGTTCTAGAATTCATTTCCATTTCACGGATAAATTTTCTGTAATTATTTAAAAGATCGAAATATAATTAGATTAACATTGTTCAAATTGAGTTTAATAAAATATAAACCAACCCAATTATGACTTACTCTTGGAATGGCTCAGCTGTTGCATGATGATCTAGCACATTTCGATGTGCTTGTTCCCATGTTAAGTTATCTAACTCAACCGCATCAACTTTACCAATGGTATTTCCAGCAGTTTGGAAGAGATAATTTTCCTTACCAAGGTTTGACCCAACTGGGTTTCTCCTTGGTCTAGTAAGACATGTCTCGACACCCTGAAGATACCAGGAATAAAAATTGGAGCACTCTTCCAAGAGATAACCTTCTGCTATTGAGCCTTTTGGATGTGATCTATTTTTAATATATCCCATAAGTCGATAAAGATACCTATACATGTAAATGGTTAGATAAAAAAAAGTATGCAAATTATCCAAACGCGAGGTATATAATTAACAAATATGAATAACGATGAATGAGAACTTCTAAAATTTGATGCAATCACGATACAAGGGTGTACTAGCATCCTCCAAAAACTTATTGAATGCTTCAAATTCTTTGTTAAATTCCGAGTTTTGCCTTCCCTCCTCCATTCCACCCTCCTTTCCACCCTCGTCTCCATCAGTATGCGGGGTTTCGGTCGGTTCATCATGGACTTGGGTTGTTGAACTATTTGTGTGCATTGGATTGTTATGAATCCCAAAAGCATCCCACACTAAATTTTGCATCTCATCGGCAACACTGTCGTCATCATTCACTAAGGGTTCATTTTCCTCTTCCAACACATCTTGTTCAACCGGAACCGATGTGCCACGCTCTCCATGGCAGAACCACAGTGTGTACCCTTGCAGAAAACCATTAATCACCAAATGTGTTTGTACTTCGTAGCATGGAAGCAAATGACAGTTCACGCATCGGCGACATGGACAAAGGATAAAGTTGGGATCACGAGAATGTTGCTTGGCAAAGATAATAAAATCCCTAACACCATCTCGATACTCTTTGCATAATCGTGACATACTCATCCAACTTTTATTCATTTCAATAATATCACTCAATCTGAAAATTAAATTTCATAAAAGATAGCTATTCAGAAAGAGAGACTGAGACCCTCACAAATTAAAATATTCTTTTTTAATGAACAACCCACAATTTGATTTCCAAAAGAAAATTAGCTACTTAATTACCTATAATCCTACAAAGTTTGATCCAAAAAAAGTCACATCCATAGCCTTTGCTTACTATATGTCTTATCTGATTCCACACTCAAACATGCTTGCAAAACGATTGAGAACTGTGTTACATCTGAGAAACTAAAACTTAGCACATTCATCTGCTACTAACAGACAATTTGCTGTGTCCAACGAGTTCAGTGATCATTCCTCAAATATTATATAGATTATCTATTGCACCTATATTGTGTCTAAAATTGCAAGGATCTCCCGCATAAAAGTAATAAGAGTTGGATATGCCATAACTGCTTCTTTTTTGTGTTTGGATATGCCATAAAAGTAATAAGAGATGTCTATTGCTTCTTTTTTCTGTTTGGTTAACTACAAAAGTAATAAGAGTTGGATATGCCATAACTGCTGAATTCTGGCACCAACTTAACGTTAAATTTAATTTAAAAAATATTTCCAAATTAAAAATGTTTCTTTACTGGAACTTTTAAATTTTAGAAACAAACATTATTGAAGTTATATGATCACACTTCAGGAATACCAAGTTTTCATCAATTATCAGAATTTAACTATTTCAAAATTTTAAGTAGCAGCACTCATGTGGATGGGCTTTTCAATTGATGCCACATGCAAGCCTCTTTTAAGATTGTAAAATCTCCATAATTCAAGTTCTGGCAGTCTAGTTTTTCCAGGAAGATGAAGCAAATTGTGAATGTCACTTATTTGAAGTATGCCAGATTGTGAATGTCACTTATTTGTAGTATGCCAGATTGTAAAATAACTTCCCAATCCAAAACCTACGAATCTAAAACCTATTCCAAGCTAAAATAACCAAAAACGCTAAAATAACTTCCCAATCCAAAACCTATTCCACGCTAATACGATCCTAAACCTACGAATCTAACAAATAGTTCAACAAGAATAGAATCAAAAATCAAAATCAAAATGAAAGAATAGTCACCGGCGACGAGAGAAGAAAGAGATTGAACGGCGGTGGCGACGAAGGAGAAGTGAAGGAACGGCGGCAGGCGGCGAGATCGAACGACCGCAGGCAACGAGATCGAAATGGCGGTGTCGAAATCGAAGAAATAAAGAGGAACGAAATGGAGATTGGGTTTCGGAGAGATAGGGTTTCACCGAGGAAGTGGGTTTCTGAGAGATAGGGTTTTGCACGAGTTATTATGGGAGAGTGAAAAAGAGAGGGAAGTGGCGAATTTAGGGCACGGGAGGGGGGGGGGGGTTTCCTTGCGCTTTCCAACGCCGAGTATTGACGAACCCGCTGGTGCTTTTTAATAAACGCCGGGGAATGCCCCGACGAAACACCCCAGACACCGGGGTATTTACGCCAGATATTCCTCCATATTTTATAGTGTTTTCTTGCAGTGCATTTGACCGTGTTCATCCTCGCGTTAATTCTACTTTATATCGAAATTGAATAATAAAATTTGAATTTTGAACATCCCAGCTAAAATTATGACCCACACACCTTTTGTGCACAAACTGACTGATGTAGCATTCTCGAATCTCGGTCATCAACGACACATTAGCAAAAAGAGTTTAATTTTACAAACTTAATATCCAAAAATTTAATAATAATTTAGAAATCAACAAAACAAGTCTGTTCTATTTGTTATTTTTTGGAATTTATTTATAAATTATTAGTAGTTGGTTTAGTTTAAATTAATCTCATTTATCTAATTTGGTTTTGATGATTGAGCATACCACATCTGTCTATGTACAAAAATTTGTGAACCAATTTGTATACCAATTTGTATACATTGATAACATTTCTCCTATCTTCATATATGAAAAGAATTAGTATATGAGTTTTTTATTTTTATTTTTAATATAAACAGTGCTTAGCTCACCTTGATATATCTTAGTTAAAATAAAAAAATAAAAAAATAAGAAAATAAATTTACTGTGGCTACAGTAGAACAGGATCGTAGGAATAAATAAATTAAAGAGGGAGTACCTGGTAGGGATTTCTTTAATTAGTATTTTCTTCATAGTAATATTAAGAATCTAATAACTTCGTATCTAATCCATTATCACCCTCAATTTGGTATCAGAGCGATAACTATAGATCCATCAGAATTAGACTCATGTTTCCACCCTAGGTTAGTTACTACATCAGACAAACAGATCCTTAGATGTAATTTTGAGAAGTCAGACGAAAAGCATTTATTTCATAATAAAGATCCAGTTCAGAATACTCTTGTAGATTTAGGTATAAATTTAAAATGAAGTCTAGAAGAAAGAGATACCCACGAACAAAAATTTAGAGATAACTTAATTTCATCTTTTAAAGAGAAAAACCAGATCTTAAAAGATATTTCTAGTAAGCTAGATTATATAAAAGACCAGAACAATTCCAGGTTATAACATTCTACACACAGTGAAGAGAACCCCAGATTCGTTGAGATAATAAATCAAGTCCACGAAGTTGTAATAAATAATAAACTAGAATTAAAAGAAATAAAAAGAATAGTTCTTAATTAATGCTAATGGCCTATTTAGAAGTTAAACAGTAGAGATATTTCAACCAAGAAGACGTCAGATTAGTCTAACAAATTAAGAGCTTGCTTAAAGTACTTCCAGAGTTAGCCTTACCATTAGATTCTGACTATCTAATTATAGAATGAAATGGTTGCAATACAGGATGGGGGGCAACCTTGATTGTTAAACCAAATAAGTATTCCGATAAAAGTTTAGAAAGAATTTGTAGATATCCTAGTGGTAAATATAAAGAAAAAGGTAACATTAGCAGTATTGATGCATAATTGTTGGCCATCTCTTATGCTTTAGATAGTTTTGAACTATTTATTATTTCCAAAGAAAGAACTAATTGTTAGAACAGATTGTGAAGCCATCGTTTCCTTTCATTCAAAAATGGCGTTAGAACCTAAACGCAGATCTAGGCGACGTTGACTTAACTTTTAAGATAGATGCCTTCACCTTAGCACTCGAATTACCTTTGACCACATCAAAGACAGTACTAATATTTTACCCGATACTCTTAGCCGCCTGCTCCATCAGAATACGCTGGCAAGTGTGGTGGACACCCTCACAGAGACCGACACATCTTTTGACCCACTCAATGTAAATGAGCATCCACAAACATATAATGTAATCCAAGATGACCTAGTATTAACAGATGTAATTGCCTTTTTAGAACTTTGCACAACAAGTGATTTTATTTATGTAATTAATAAAATAACCAATGTAGCAACTTTCCATGAGCTGTTAGAATATTGGTGGGTTAAAGAACCATATGCTACAATTATATGCCAAAGATTAAAAGAAATTCGGGAACAAAGGTATGCTCAGGCAAAAAGCAAAAAATCTTGCAAACCTAGAAGAACTATCTACATCAGAAGCATTTCTTAAAATGAGCATAGAACATAACGAAAAATTAGATAATGATATGGTACACCCTAATATTAGCAATTTTCCTCATCCCTTCCTAGATTATACGGATATAAATTTTACTTTATTCCAATTTTTGCAACTATGTTCTATAGAAGCATTTAATATAAGTATTAACTGCATCTATGATAAGCATTTTTTATATCACTAAGCTGAACATTTTGATCCATATGTAGATAGTTATGAAAACCTAGTTCGGAGACAATCAATTAATGCAAAAATTTCTTATCTTTTGCAAACACCACAATAATATGATATAATGAATATTTTTTATGACAATATGCAGATGGCTAGGCCACCACCACAACCAGGCATCTGAGGTACCCATCCAGATAATATCTTCCCACAACAAAATAGTCAACGGACCAATGAGAACAGAACTCCTCAAGAATGGATGAGATTTGAAATTCAAGAACTTTTTTGTTTTTCTAATAGCAGTCCTCCTTTCAGAACATATTCTCATACTTCTATGTCCAAAGAACAACAATGCATATTAGACAATTTATGGAATACGTTAAATAGAAAGGACCAAAGTATTTCTTAGCAGCCATGAACTCTTTATTAGAAGTGTTTAGTCAGAACCAAAAGGGATACAAGTTTCATGCAGTTCTACAAGGCACTTTAGTAGGTGTTTTTCATACTTGGATAGAAGTAGCAGATATTATTAAGCAATTCAAAAACCCAATCTATAAAGGTTTCTATAACTTGTCAGAAGCATTAGATGTAGCTAGAAGCTACTTAGGACCTAACTATTTTGTTTCTCCCTCCTTAACATCCATGCAGGAAACTCCCCTGAATATTCCATCACTAGGGCATGCAGGGAAAAATCCTATTTTGTGATCATTGCGAGGCAATGTCAAGAACGGTAAGAAGACATAACAAAAATAAAAAAATGTTTCATTTAAAAAAAAATTGTAGGAAAAAATCTCAGATTTAGAAAACAGCTGCTCCAGTCCAAATTTCCACCTAAAAATCCACCACAGACTGCTCCCCTGGTCTATAATAAGTGGGATGATAAGGGTTTGCATTTCTATCTAAATGCAGAAAGAGGTACTATTGAGCCTATAAATTCAATAGCTAGTCTGGCTTAAACGACAACCAGTAAAGACACATCAAGTCCTTTTATGGCTGAGATTTTGCCAAAAAACCTTCACTGAGATATCATTGGGTCTACAATACCAATGGCTAGTCCGAAGCAAACGGCTACCGGTAAAGACATACGAAATTTGTTGATGGCTGTGACTTTGCCAAAAAGTCAAGACAAGGGCAAGGCCCTTATGGACAATCAAGATGTTACGGAACCAAACAAATATGATCAGATTCTACACATCCTACAACAGATTGAAGATTTCCAGAAACAACCAGAAAGGACACTGATAAGTACAATTTATACATAATTTTTATTAATCTTTTATGCAGTAAAATTGCAAGTTCTCGTTGATTTATTTAAAATTTATCTTATTTCTACTCAATATTAATTATTTGTTTGTTTTTGTAGGATCGAGATGGATAAGTGCAAAAGGAGGACATTTTTGGTGGGTTCATGGAAGAAAACATGGTTGAAGATTTAAAATTTTGAATACTCAAATGCGCGTGTTTATAAATTGGCCCATGGAAGAATTAATAAAAAAAATATTTCGGTCAACTAGGAGGTGGAATTAAATTTTGTATTAAAAGTTGAGTGAATATAAATTAGGGTTAGTAAATTAATTAATTAGATTAATTAATTAATTAATAATCTAATTATAAAAACTAACCCTAATTATATACCTACCTACCTGCTACTACTACTCCTATTTATATAAAGGTGAAGAGGTCTGGTGGAAAGTGGGAAGTTGGGAAGTCTTGGGCTTGGGTGGCGTGAACTCCAAGAAGGAAAAAAAAGAGAAAAAGAAAAGAAAATCATATATGCGGCACCATTTATGGATCGCCAAAAATTTTCGGTAGGGGGCCCACCTGATGCAGATCGGTTGGGGAGGGGGTTTTTGTAAAAATGCCGATTGGGGGGATTTTTAACGCCCAGTAGGGGATGCTCTAAGAAAGAGAGAAGGAAGGAGTTGACTTTGGCGCTGACGTGGGCTCTGAAGTGGGGTTCGAAAGGAGGAAAAGACAAAGCAAAGGACAGAGGGTCCTGGCGCTGAGGCGTGCTGACTTAGCGGCTCGAGTTCCCAGGCAAGCAAAAGACACAGGAGAGAGAGGCAGACTGTGCAGTGCGGAATTCGAGGCTCTTTTATTTGGAATTTTTGTCTACAAAAAGAGTTTTTTATTTTCTTTCTTCTAATTTTATTATGCAATCCAAGACAGTACTTGTTAGTTTCAAATTTATTATGAACTAAATTTTATTTTTCAAAGGCTTCGATGTAGCCAAGTTTTGAGAACACAAATTTAATTCTATATTATTTTTCTATTTTTCCATGGTTGTGTGTTTGATTTTTGATCTTAATGCTCACAATTAGTTGACTGACGTTTGTATGATTTATTGGATCATGGAGAGACCGAGAGGTAATTTGTGATGTAGAACTATAAAATTAAACACCATTGATTGACCGAAATTAGAGATGATTTACCACGATTGATGTGACCGTTAAGAATTCCACAAAACTTAATGAGTCTTCAATTAATTAAATTTGTGCATGAACTATGACAAACTATTAGTTGGAGATATTTTTGGTGTTGTTCGAGAGAAAGCATTGAATAAATTGGGGATTTCGGTCTACAACTTGGAAAAAAAAATTCTTTATTCACATGGAGTTATAAATTGTGTGTGATTAACTAGGTGAAATCAAAAGCTCTAGAATTAATTTTGCCATTAACAAATCACAAAAATTTCACAGATTCCGCACCTCTTATTTAATTTAGTTAGTTCCTTAGATTAATTTAATTTAGTTGCTTTCTTTATTAAATTTTGATTTTCCAAATAGTAGCCAATCTAGTAATTTCGGTACTCAATAAAATAATTAGTCCTTGTGGGTTCAACACTCTTTTCACTTAACTATACTACTTGTTGCGATTTTGTACACTTGCAAAAATTCATGTCAACTTTTTGGCGCCATTGCCGGGGACTTGTTATTCTTTTATTGATATTGAAAATTGCTAGATTATTACTAGTTTGGATTTTTATTTTTATTTATTTTTATTATTATTTTACCTCTTTATTTTCTATTGTCTTACTTTTCTTTTTATTTATTTATTTTTATTTTTTTAGTTTTTCTATTTTTTTCAATACTTATATTTCAGGATATACAAGTACATTATCATGGCGAACTATGAGAATAAGGCTTTGAGAGACTATGCTATGCCCTCAATTCATGAAGCAATATCAAGCATAAAGAGGCCGGTTATTGAAGCTAACGATTTTGAGATTAAACCGGCTATTATTCAAATGATTCAACATACTATTCAATTTTGGGGCCATCACACGAGGATCCTTATGTTCACATTGCAAATTTTCTTGAAATTTGTGACACTTTCAAGCACAACGGAGTATCAGATGATGCAATCAGATTGAGACTCTTTCCTTTTTCACTAAGAGATAAGGCGAAGACTTGGCTAAATTTTCTACCACCCGGTAGTATTACTACTTGGGAGAGACTTGAACAAAAATTTCTGACTAAGTATTTTTCACCGGCAAAGATAGCGAAGCTAAGGAATGATATCGTCACATTCACTCAATTTGAGACCGAGTTTTTATGATGCAAGACAGAGAGGTACAAAGAGTTATTGAGAAAGTGTCCTCATCATAAACTACCGAAATGGCTGCAAATTCAAATATTCTATAATGGGTTGAGAGTTACAAATCGATTTATGGTTGGCGCAGCAGCTGGAGGTACACTTATGAGAAAAACTCATGAAGCAGCCTATGAACTTTTAGAGAAGATGACATCAAATAATTACCAGTGGTCTTCAGAGAGTACAATGCCAAGAAAAGTGGCTGGAGTTTTTAAACTTGATTATATTTCTACTTTAACTGTAAAAATTGATATTTTATCTAAACAAATAGGTAATATGAATGTTAATGCTATTCATACTAATAAGATTTGTGATCTTTGTGCAGAAAATCACTCAAGTACAGATTGCCAAGTGGGGAACCTTTTGCTCAATCAAATTTCAATCAAGCAAATTACATGTCCAATTTTCAACATCAAAACAATCCTTATTCGAACACGTATCATCAAGAATGGAGAAACACCCCCAATTTTTCTTGGAACAACAATCAAGAAGTAATTAGACCACCTCACAATTTTTCACAACAAGAAAAGAAGCCGATACTTGAAGATATGTTCATGAAATACATGCAGAAGACAGATTTGGCAATCCAAAATGTTGCAATTTCAACTTCAGTTTCAATTCGCAATCTTGAGGTTCAAATTGTTAAAATTTCAAATATTCTTAACAAAAGAACAGCAGGAAACTTACCCTGCAACACCGTGACCAACCCCACGGAGGATGTCAAAGCAATAACACTAAGAAGCGGGAGGACAATTGAGCAGCTACAACAAGAAAATGGCGAACAAAATATGGTTGAAAAGGAAGAAGAGTATGAACCAATTGTGGAGGAACAAACGCAGCATGAGTAAGTAACTTTTGATGTTTTTAAATCATTAAAGTTTCCTACCGAAGAACAATCATTTTTTCAAGTAAGTAAAACTGATTTAATTGTGGGCAAGGGACATAGTGCTGAAATTGAAAAGTCACCTATAAAAGTATGTCCAACAATTTCAGCAACTCTTGAAACTGAGAAAGAAAAGATTTTGAAATATGTTATGTATTTGGATATTGCACCATCTATTCATTCATTTTCTCAGAAAAAATTCAAAGAGGTGGGGATATCAAAGACGTCATCATCAAGGAAGAAACGACTCAAACTAGAGCTTGAACCTAACCCACACCTGAAGAGAAGTATTAGAAAAGATATTTTGTTGTTGTTGGATCTTGGCGTCACATAACCATCGTAGCTATCATGTCTGGCTGAAGACTTAAAACTTAGCGCTTCTTGGGAGGCAACCCATGTTTTTCTTTTACTGCATTTAGATTTGATTTTTTATTTAGTTTATTTTAAATTTTAATTTTTGGTTTTATTTTGTAGGATTGCATAAGTTTGAAAGTCACCGGGCGGAGCTGTTTTCTACACCTGCATTGATGGCTGTTTTTGAGCAGGATGGAGTCAGAATCTGGAAAAGTGTTCTAAAGAAAAATTGTAGCCAATTGTTTTAACTTTCCAACACAAAAAAGAATCAGCCAATTTGGACATCTACAGCTGATGAACCCAATAATATTCACATTTAGGAGAAATAATCTTAATGCAATTGGACATTTAAATGCTCTATATGTGGTAATTTACTCTTCTTTTCTCTTTTCCATAGGAAATAGCCTAAAAACAGCTAAACGTAGCAGATTCAGGATTTTGAGGATGATACACAGAATCTGCAGAGCATAAGTCGACTGGTTCTTCAAACAGGCGACTGGACAGAGAGGTTGAGTTTCCGAAGCTGCTCAGTACAGTCGACTTACTCCAAAGACAGTCGACTTGACTGATGAACTATGAATCTACAGATGTCTCGGCACAGTCGACTGATTACAAAACCAGTCGACTGGTATTCAGCAGAGTTAGAAGATAAGAAGAGTTGAAGATTCATCCTCATCCAAATCCAAAGCAAGATTAAGTTATCCAAACCCAGGTTGTCTGCGAATAACAACTCTTCATTAATCAAGTTAGAGAACCAGGATTGGCAAGTGAGAAGATCGACTCAGATCTATATCCGATGTGTAAAGAGATAGAATTGAAATCTGCAGATGTGGGCAAAAGAAATTATAAAAAGGCTGGAATAAGGAGTTGAGAGTATCGCTGAATCTCTGAATCGTCAATAATCAACCAACGGGAATTATTCTATTAGCATCAAAGAAAGAAGGAGATCAAGTACACTGTAAGGAACGATCCAGTCGACTTAGAAGCAACAAGTCGACTTCTCAGGCTGAACATCACCAGTGTTATTTCTTCTCTTTCTAGTTCTTATTTTAGTCATGTATTCGAAACTGTTAGTCAATAAAAGTCTTATTATGTGGAACTAATTTCATAGTTGGGTAGATTGAAACCGTAGTCATGTAATGCTTATATTCTTCTCAACGCTACACACTTACTTATTGATTAAACCTGATTGTATTGGTAGAGATTTATAATATGAATCAAACTTGTTAGAAGTTCTTAGAGCAGTCGACTGAGAGTGACAGCAAGTCGACTACCAAGCAGAACCTGAGATTATCAAGTTTGTGTATTATAAAACTAAATCTGTTATATGAGCATAGAGACGACCCGTATCTCGTGCTCATAACTTGTAACTCAGGAATCTTTAGGGGTTCTTGGTTTAATCAACTTGAAGGATCTAGATCTGATACCAATTTCTAGAACTTTCAGTGTTTGTTCGTTTTCATTGTTCCTATGCTTTCTTTAAGTGCAACTTAGTAGATACCATACTAAATACTTAAGGAAAGAAACGAATTAGAGTAGATACCATGTCTAATTCTTGGCCTAGGGAAACATTAACTTTAAGGAGTAGATACCATGCCCTTAAAGGAACAAACATGAGTGATTAGAGTAGTATAGAAGGTGACTTAGCATTATTGACTATAGGTGGAAATCAAAGCCCAACTACTTAAGAGATATTTGTGATTCAGAACTACTTGATCTAGTTTTAATCTTGTCATTTCCTTTAGAACAACACTTTAAGATTTTTATTTCTGTTTTATTGATTAGTGAGTTAAGTATTACAATCTCTGTGGGATCGACCCTTGCTTTTCACTACGCTTCTATAAACGATTCGTACACTTGCGAGGTTTTAATTTGTGTCTAGTTTATCTATTTATTTAGATAGCTGGATTGCACAAAAACAGCTCTAGATATCGCTGAAATACTGAACGTTGCGCATGCAGAATTTTAAGACGAATCAGGGGAGAAATTCTGAACTTTTTGCATTCTTTTTGTTTTTGTTTTTCCTTTCCCATTGAGGACAATGTGATATTCAAGTTTGGGAGAAGGGTTACAAATTTATTTTTTATTTTATATATATTTGAAAAGAATAACAAAACAAAATGGATTTCAATTAGGCTTATCATTACACTTTTGAGTTCTTTATTTTGCTAAAGCATTGATTATATATATATATATATATATATATATATATATATAGGGATAGACAATTTCTTATAAAGCAAGATTAAGCATACTTATTTACTATAGGATTATTGAATTTCAAAATTCCTTACACAATTGTGACAGTCATGTGATTATACATAAAAGAAAAATATGATGTTTTTTCTTCTGATTATCCCCTTTGATCTAGTCCTAAACAGAGTTTAAGTAAATAGAGTAAAAAAAGAAAAAAAAGCAAAAAATAAATAAAGTCTATCTACTCCAATGTTTTGAGTTGCTTAGTAACTAGGGGTATTCATCACCAATGTTTACTTCTACGTCAAACGGCAACTTGAAATATGAGCATGTAAAGCACTTTAAGTTTGTGACTTGTTCAGTAACCGGATGAATTCATCACAAATATTTGCATTCGCGTCAAAAGGCAATTGACAACTTAGAGAAGAGAGACCAACCCAAAAAAAAAAAAAACTAATTTGCTACTCGGTTTGTAGTAGTGAGAAGGGGTAATCACAGATAGATTTATTACATACAATAATTACATTAATTGTATGAAAAATATGATTGAGTTTGGAATTATGAATGAATAACTGCACTGGAGAAAGTAAGTATGCTTGGTTTTACTTTATTTGCCGTTGTTTACATTTAAATTGAAGTTTTCATGCTTGCATGATAAGATTTCTTAGTGTGATTAGTTGAGCTTATTATTGATTATTATTCTTTTATTCATGGTTTTACTTTTTGCTCAAGGACAAGCAAAATCTTAAGTTTGGGGGTATTTGATGAGTACAATTTATACATAATTTTTATTAATCTTTTATGCATTAAAACTGCTAGTTCTCGTTGATTTATTTAACATTTATCTTATTTCTACTCAATATTGTTTATTTGTTTGTTTTTGTAGGATTGAGATGGATAAGTGCAAAAGGTGGACATTTTTGGTGAAATCATGGGAGAAAACATGGTTGAAGATTTCAAATCTTGAGTACTCAAATGCGCGTGTTTATAAATTGGCCCATGGAAGAATTAATAAAAAATATTTCGGTCAACTAGGAGGTGGAATAAAATTTTGTATTAAAAGTTGAGTGAATGTAAATTAGGATTAGTAAATTAATTAATTAGTTTAAAAAATTAGTTAATTAATTAATAATCTAATTATAAAAACTAACCCTAATTATATACCTACCTACCTGCTACTACTACTCCTATTTATATAAAGGTGAAGAGGTCTGGTGGAAAGTGGGAAGTTGGGAAGTCTTGGGCTTGGGCGGCGTGAACTCCAAGAAGGAAAAAAAAGAAAAAGAAAAGAAAATCATCTAAGAGCAAGGTCAATGGAACCCTATCTCCATCCCCATTTTGGGGTTCCATTTTGGCATATTCCTTAGAATATACCATTTTGATTTGGGGTTTCAGTTGAGGTGCTCCAATGGTACCCCATTTTGGGTTTCATAAAAAAAATTTGTAATTTTTTTTTGCACAATATTGGTCTCATTATTGGTCTCATATTCTACACTTAAAACAAATCAGGACTAAATTCAATATTGGTCTCATATTAAAGATCTTGTTAAAAATTTAACAATAGTATAATTTTTGTCTATAAATAAAATATATAAAATAAGTAAAAACAAAACAAATCAAACCAATAAATATATAATAATATATTTCATAAATATGTTGTGTATGCAAATTTTGGATTATAGGAGGGGGTTATTGCAAAAAAAAAGATGCGGTTCCGAAACTGGAGCCGCATATATGCGGCTCCATTTATGGATCGCCAAAATTTTTGGGTAAGGGTCCCACCTGATGCAGATCGGTTGGGGCAGGGGTTTTTGTAAAAATGTAGATGGGGGGGGGGGATTTTTAAGGCTCGGTAGGGGATGCTCTAAGAAAGAGAGAAGGAAGGAGCTGACTTTGGCGTTGACGTGGGCTCTGAAGCAGGGTTCGAAACGAGGAAAAGACAAAGCAGAGGACAGAGGGTGTTGTCACTGACGCGTGCTGACTCAGCGGCTCGAGTTCCCAGCCGAGCAAAAGACAGAGGAGAGAGAGGCAGACTGTGCGGCGCGAAATTCGAGGCTCTTCTGTTTGGAATTTTTGTCTATAAAAAGAGTTTTTTTTTCTTTCTTCTAATTTTATTATGCAATCCAAGACAGTATTTGTTAGTTGCAAATTTATTTCTAGATTATTTTTCTATTTTTCCATGGTTGTGTGTTTGATTTTTCATCTTAATGTTGACAATTGGTTGACCGACGTTTGTATGATTTATTGGATCATGGATAGAACGAGAAGTAATTTGTGATGTAGAACTATAAAATTAAACACCATTGATAGAGTGAAATTAGTGATGATTTACCGCGATTGATGTGACCGTTAAGAAATCCACAAAACTTAATGAGTCTTCAATTAATTAAATTTGTGCATGAACTATGACAAACTATTAGTTGGAGATATTTTTGGTGTTGTTCGAGGGAAAGCATTGAATAATTGGGGACTTCGGTCGACAACTTGGAAAAATAAATTCTTTATTCATATGGAGTTATAAATTGTGTGTAATTAACTAGGTAAAATCAAAAGCCCTAAAATTAATTTTGCCATTAACAAATCACAAAAATTTCACAGATTTCGCACCTCTTTTTAAATTTAGTTACTTCCTTAGATTAATTTAATTTAGTTGCTTTCTTTATTAAATTTCGATTTTCCAAATAGTAGACAATCTAGTAATTTCGGTACTCAATAAAATAATTAGTTCTTGTGGGTTCGACACTCTTTTTACTTAACTATACTACTTGTTACGATTTTGTACACTTGCAAAAATTCACATCAGACACTGATCCAACCCAAAACTAAGAAAAGCAAACAAAGAGAATCAATCAGGACTATGATTGCGACTCAAGTGGCAGAAGCAGTAAAGTTAGTTGTCTAAAAAAAGGAGACAATGACAGAAAGTGAAAAAGAGAGTCTTGAAGAGAAACCAAATCTATCTCGGGTAGACAACATGTCAGAAACAGGGATTAGTGGCGACAACAATCCATGACTCCACTATCTTTAGATTCGGTGGCACTGCATAATTTGGACACCTAGACTCCCTCAGAAGTATTGCTACCTCCACTCAGAAGTATTACCAACCACACTTACAAAAGCATGGCCACCTGATAACCCACATATAAAGGTAATTCCATTCAGTTTAAAGCCTCTAGAAAAGTGCAGATGCTCCTTCAAGTGTTTGACACGTTGAAAGATGCAGATGACTCCAGACTCCTTCTTCCTCTTCTGAAAACCCTTATAAATACCACCCATCTCCCACTCCAAAAGCTCATCGAATACCTTAACCCTCGCCTAAAAAATATCCTTGTACTCCAATATTCTCCTTCACCAATGCCCTTTAAAATAGTGTAATGGACTGTAAGGAACAAACTCGTCCAGCTTGAACCCGTTGTAAGTTTCCTTAAGCCTTTTAGGGGATTTCTCGAAAGGGAACCTCTTTACTATGTATCCACTATGTTCCCATAATTAAATAAATTTTGGTATTATATGACTAATTTGTAGATATGTTTGCACATAATGCTTTTTCGTGGTAAGTATATCATAATAGCATAGTTAGGCCTTATTAACCAGAAGTGACCATGTAGGCAAAGAAGGCCGAGTGATGAAAGAAGGTTGTGAGTATGCCATTAGGGGAAAATGGTTATGTTTGGTTGAGAAGTTAAGTAGGGCTTAACTCACCTTGATATATATTAGTTTAAAATAAAAATAAAAAAATTTACTGTAGCTACAGTAGAATGAGAACGTAGAAATACATATATTATTATTCCCAAGATAGAACTAACTCTTAGAACAGACTGTGAAGCCGTCATTTTATTTATTCAAAAATGGAATTAGAACCTAAATGCAGCTCTAGACGATGTTGGCTTAATTTTTTAGATAGATTCCTTCACCTTAGCACCCGAATTACCTTTGACCACATCAAAAGCATGATGTTTTACCTGATACTCCTAGCCGCCTGCTCCATCAGAATACGCTGGCAAGTGTGGGTGTCAGAACCATTTATTTATTTCTATATTATTTTTGGTGTACACAGAAATACACAAAAAAGTCATATTCCATAGAATACAAGGGCTGCAATCGATCATCACAGTCTTACATCAAAGAGAATGGAGACGATTTCAGCTTTCGGCTGGGCTAAATATCCACAGGTGTTCTGTGGAATAGGAAAACTAGCTATTAGCAGTTGGCTATATCGTAAATACTGTATATGTAATGCCCTGATTTTTCAATTAATGAAAAATTATTTTATTTTGCACGTAGTGTGCACGTGCAATATTTTGGTTGAATTAAATCTTATAATTATTTTCATTGTGATTGGTATAAATAGTTAAATATTTGCTTGCAATTATTTTATACAAAAGCCTTCTTTTAAATAGATGAAAAGCCTTTTCTTTTAAAAAGCCCAAAATGTAATTCATTTATTTTATTTTAAAATAATTATTTTGGCCCATAAACTAAAGCCCATGGACTATTTTTTTATACAACTTGTCATGTAGAATACAAACTAGAGTTTATTTTTAAAAAATAAAATGTACAATTTTTGGGCCTAGTTGCATGCACGTGCACTACACGTACACGTGCAAAATGCACTCTCCCATGGCCGGTTGTGATTCCTTTGGAGGGAAAATCAAATTTGTAATGGTGATCATGGTGTGGTGGTTACTTGGATGTGGGTAGTTATTGCAACTCCTACTTTCATCTTGACCCTCCATCTTACAACCAACCAATTGATCCTAGCCCTCCATTCCCTTTGATTTTTAGTATAAATACCCCCCCCCCCCCCCCCCGGCTAGTTCTTCTTGTGCCAAACTATTTTCTTCCAAACCTATAGTCTAAATTGTATTATCTAGTAGTGATTGTGTGAGTTAAAAGATTGAGTGTGTATGGGATTGTTCTTGCAACACCAAGGAGAAGAAGGGCCAGTTTTTGGAAGTGCTCGGTGGGCTTGGTTGGTACTTTTGGAGGCTTGGGTGCACGTGTTCAAGGAGGAGCAATTCGTCGCAAGGACATCCGTCTAGGAGTTGCTAATTGTGTTTGTCTCTCCATTTGAGGTGGGTAGATTCTCCATATTTCTAAATTAGTTATGCATGCTAGATATGAATGAATGAAGCATGAAAAAAATTAAGAAGAGTACACCTTGATTAGGAAAAAGAAAATAACCCATTGAATGATTGAATGTGGATATGCAATTTTATATGTGGTTCTATTATTTAAGTTGCATGAGAATTGATTAGAATCATGGATTGATTGATGAAAACACATTTATTACCATCAAGAATTACACACAAAAGTTAGTAGATTGATAATACCATTTCATGTGTTAAATAGATCTTTTGTGTAATATGGGCATGAATAATTTAAAATATGTGTTGTATGTTGGGTAAATGGTTAAAGACAGGAAATTAAGGTGAAAAATTTATTGATAAAGAGACTAGAATGCTAAATGCGAAGGAATGTCGAAAAGAGAAGAAATGTAGCATTATAATGTAGAATTTGAACTAGTTGTATGAAAATATGTTTTAATTGTTACAAAAATTATTTTGCTCATACTGGTATGTAAACTATGTGAGGAAGAATTAATTTGGAGTTGTACAGTAATTTTTATGAAAACCAAATGAAAAGGTGACTAGTTGAACATCGAAATGTTCTAAATAACAGAGAGCATGGGTTAAATGAAATTGGAATTATATTAGTGACAACCTGAGCACGTAGCTCAAGTGGTCATAGGTTGCGGTTGGGTTCCCTGTGGTGATCGGTTCGAATTCTCTGGGCAACACATTTTATTCCATAATTTTTTAAAATAAAAGAAAGCAGCAACCGAGAGCATATAATGCTCTCAGTCCTCTTTAGAATGCTTGTGACACCCGGCCTAGTGGTCTGTGCCTTGGGCGTTTTTCCTGGGGTGCTGGGTTCGAATCTTGCCATCGGCAAGATTGAAAATTTTATTTTTTTTGAATGTTTCGGTGGCCAAAAAATTATGGAAAAAAATATGACTATTCTTCTAAAATTATATGGGACTTTATAAAAATAATTTGGGAATTATTTGCATGAAATAAACTATGATTTGGGGATAAAATGCATAAATAGAACTATGGTTCTATATGTATATGATTGTGAAATTATATCTTGCAAAAATGATTTGAAATGTAGGATTAGAAGATTAATGTGGCAAAAAGAAATTATATTGTTGTGATGTGATGCAAATTATTCTAATTTGAGAATAGTGTGAGAATTATGAAGTGTAAAGGTTCACTTTTGATTGAATAATTAGTGATGTGGGTTTTATGTGAAAATAACATTTCATGAGTTACATGATGAATATTTGAGTTTTATAGCTATGGATTATTTGAACGAATTAGAAATCATGATTGAAAAAGAAAATCTACATTGATTATGAAAATGAATTTATGAGTGGAAATGCTCAAATTGAAAATTGTGAATTGGAATTGAAATGAAAGAGTAGCTAAGTCTCTCCCGGCATTTGGAAAGAAATGAAATGAAATATTGAAATGAAAGACCAAGGTTGGTCATGTTTGAATGAAATGAATAAGTCCGGTTTAGTGGAGAGGCTAACTCTAGAGCTTTGATTTTTGTTCATGATTCTAATAAAAACTAAGGATTAGTGCATAGTGAAGACGTGATAAAAGTGAGAGAAAACATGAGTATGAGAACTAGAGTTTACGGTGCGGGTGTGTGAGCCACAGAATGCATGCTTGATGAGTCAAGACATGGCGTGGGCACAACTCAGCAATGATCGGATTTTAGCCACGCTTGTGGGATGTTTGGTGACTGCAAGAGGATCGTGTGCCATGAAGGAGGCTGAATTGCCACAGAATGCATTCTTGATGAGTCAAGACATGGCGTGGGATTCCCCTCCAGGTTTTCTGTACACGAGCTTGTACTCATAGATCATCTAGGATACTCACCGTAGTTACAGTAATAGATTAAGTCATGGCGAGGGATTGAACCCTACAAAGATGAAGAACGATTAAGAGGCTTGCCCTCGGACCTATGTAGTATGGGATGCATAGAATTCGAACAAGTGCGCATTAGTGTCATTTAATATAAATAATTGCATTAAGGACTAAGTGCGCAATTACAATACGACATCAATAGGGTAGTCCCTTTAGTTTGATATGTGACAAGTTTGTGTTTGCTAAATATAAAAAATAAGTTATACTATTTCTGGCATAGAGAGGATGGCCGTGTATAATGATCGTCGGTCGAATAAACTGACGTACCCACAGTCTTATATGCAGGTAAATGGCTTGATAAAGATTAAAGAGGAACAAATGCTTAAAGATTACTCAATGTTGTTGAATATTTGTTTCATTGTTGTAAATTTTACTTCCATTGTGCAATGTAAAGTGTAATATTGATGTAAACTCTGATGTAAAGTGAAAAGTTCAAATTTTCTTGTAAAATTGTACTAAAGGAAGTGAAAAGATCCTGTAGAACATCTCGAATTCAGTGTATTTGGGATTCGGGGCATTACAGAGTGGTATCAGAGCCACGCTTCCACACTTGTACAAATTTATAAGGAATGAAACCCTAGAAGTGGACATTAGAGTGTGTGTTGGAATCTAAAGATTTAAATGTAAGTGACTTACATTTGTGTTGCTCTATGACTTATGCTTCTTCCTATCTATTTCTAAGATGGCTGATCACTTCGACCCTACTGGAAACGACGACTGGCATATCATTGAGGAGGAGTACCATCCTGGACAGGCAGATTCCGAGGACGAGTACTATCCAGGGCAAGCAAATTCTGACGGAGAAGAATGGCCTGAATCCCGAGAGATCACCCCACCTCCGGATTCATCTGATGACTCTTCTTCTGACGAAGAAGAAGAACCAGTTCCAAATAGTCTTGTGACTTCTCTTCAGAGGCAGGTAGAAACACTGTGAGAGAGAGTCGGATTATTGGAGGCTCAGCTGGCAAAGTGCAAGGACGATTATTCTGTTCTCAGTCATCGTATATGGGAACTCGAGAAGAGGTAGAATATGACTGATGTGCTGAAGGATGAAGTTGATGAACTACGGGAAGAACTTCGAGAAGCGAAGAGGAACCGTAGGAGTTAGACTGTTGTAGCTTCTACTATTTTTCATTCTGATGTCAAGAAATGTTTTTCAATTCGAATGTATAAAGTTTGGAATTCAATGAAATGCAAGTTGATTTAAAATTCATATCTTATAATTCGAATTTGATGGACCTTTTACATCAGAATATGGAATGAAAGCTGTTGTATTGTTCGATACTGGATCCTCTCATACTTTTGTGTCTCCTAAATTTGCTAAAGTGTTGGAAGTTGAACCGAAGATTTTTTCAGGCAAGATCTTAGCAGTAGCTACTCCATCAGGAGAAACTTTAACCACTGATCGGTATTATGCTGATTGTGAGATTGTGATTGGAGATCGAATCTTTGGGATTGATCTAATCGAGCTGACTATCTTGGGAGTCGATGTTATCATTGGCATTGATTGGATGTCGGTGTACAGTGCAAGCATCGAGTGTAAGACCAAGACGGTAACAGTGAAGGCTCCAGGTGGACCTGAAGTCACTTTCCAAGGGAAGAAGAAGTGTTCTAAGCTGGTGGCAACTATCCGCAAGGAAGAGATTCCTGTGGAAGTGCAAGGGATTCCTGTGGTTCGGGACTATCCGACTGTGTTCTTGGAAGATTTTCCTGGGTTACCCCCGCATCGTGATGTAGAGTTCAGCGTCACTGTTCAATCGGGAAGTGCACCTATTTCTAAGGCACCGTATAGGATGGCTCTAGTGGAACAGGATGAGGTGAAATGGCAGATTGAGGAACTATTGGAGAAAAGCTTTATTCAACCTAGTGCGTCACCTTGGGGAGCACCAGTGCTTTTGGTAAAGAAGAAGGATGGATCGATGAGAATGTGTATCGATTACCGAGAGCTGAATAAGGTCACTGTTCAGAATAAGTATCCTATTCCTCGAATTGATGACTTGTTCGATCGTCTACAAGGAGCAGCTATTTTCTCCAAAATAGATATTCGATCAGGATATCACCAGGTTCGAGTGAAAGCTGAAGATGTGCACAAAACTACATTTAGAACTCGACATGGGCATTACGAATTCTTAGTTTTGCCATTTGGAGTGACGAATGCACCCGCAATCTTCATGGATCTGATGAATAGAGTTCTGAGGCCGTTCATTGATTCTTTTGTCGTGGTGTTTATCGACGATATCCTCGTGTACTCCAAGTCAGAAGATGAGCACACCAAACATCTGGCAGCAGTTTTGAAGAAGCTGGAAGAGCAGGAGTTGTATGCCAAGTTCTCCAAGTGTGATTTCTAGAAATCTGAAGTGGCATTCCTAGGTCACATCCTTTCTAAGGAGGGAGTGACAACTGACCCTCAGAAGATAGATGCAGTGAGAGATTGGGCTAGGCCTACTACAGTGAAGGAAGTCAGAAGTTTTATTGGGATGACTGGATACTACAAGAGATTCATTCAGGTTATGCTCAGATAGTCATACCGCTTACTGGACTGACCAAGAAGAATGTGAACTTCAAGTGGACTGAGCAATGTGAGGCAAGCTTTCAGGAGTTAAAAGAGAAACTGACTACTGCACCTATTTTGACTTTGCCTAGAGCAGGTGTTGAGTATGATGTTTATAGCGATGCTTCACATCGTGGACTTGGTTGTGTCTTAATGCAAGAAGGAAGAGTAATCGCTTATGGGTCTAGGCAACTACGACCGCATGAGAAGAATTACCCGACTCATGATCTGGAGTTGGCTGCGATTATCTTTGCCCTGAAGCAATGGAGGCACTACGTGTATGGTGAGAAATTGAATATGTACACGGACCACAAGAGTTTGAAGTATATATATCAGCAGAGGGATCTGAATTTGAGGCAGCGAAGATGGTTGAAACTGCTTGACGACATGCGACCTGAGATCAAGTATCATCCTGGGAAGGCTGGTGTTGTTGCTGATGCACTTAGTCGTAAGAGCAGCTTAGCCAATTTGATTACAACTCAGAAGCATCTGATTGAGGAATTGGACCGAGCAGGTATTGAAGTTGTCTTGCAAGGATTGGGAGCATCTTTGGCTCAGTTGAGGCTTCAGCCTACTTTAAATGGAAGGATCATTGCAAGTCAGGAGGTTGATGCTGATATCTTGGAGATGAAGGAGCGGGTTGGTGCTGGCAGGTTGTGCGGATTTCAAATCAGGGATGGAGTGCTGTGGTTCGGAGATAGATTATGTGTTCCAAATCAGACGGACCTGAAAGAGAGTATTCTTCAGGAGGCACATGCTACTCTTTTGTCGGTACATCCTGGGAGTACTAAGATGTACAAAGACATCAAATAGCATTTCTGGTGGTCAGGTTTGAAGCGGGATGTGGTTGAATTTGTGGCGAAGTGTGAGGTTTGTCAGCAAGTCAAAGTCGAAAATCAGAGACCCGGAGGTCTATTACAGCCGTTACCTATTCGGAATGGAAGTGGGATAACATCAGTATGGATTTCATTACGGGATTGCCTAAGAGTCCTAAAGGCAATGATGCGATTTGGGTTATAGTCGATCGACTAACCAAGTCCGCTCACTTTCTGGCGATGAAACTCATTGCTTCGATTGACAAGTTAGCTGAGTTGTATGTTGGCGAGATCGTCCGACTTCATGGTGTTCCGTCAACTATTGTGTCTGATCGAGATGCGCGGTTTACTTCGCATTTCTGGAGGAGTCTTCAGACAGCTTTGGGTACCAAGACAGATTTCAGCACTGCTTTTCATCCGCAAACCGATGGGCAGACCGAGAGAGTCAATCGTATTCTTGAGGATATGCTTCGGTGTTGTATACTAGACTTTGGAAGCAGTTGGGAAAGGCATTTACCCTTAGTAGAGTTTGCCTACAACAACAGTTTTCAGACTAGCATCGGGATGGCACCGTACGAAGCTTTGTATGACAGGAAGTGCAGGACACCTGTTTGTTGGTTTGAAGTTGGGGAGCATCAGTTGTTTTGTCCTGAGCTTGTACAGCAAACTTCTGAGAAGATTGTTCTGATCAGGAAAAGGTTAGTGGAAGCTCAGAGCAGGCAGAAAAGCTATGCAGACAACCGGAGATGGGACCTTGAGTTTGAGGTTGGTGACTTCGTCTTTCTGAAAGTATCACCCAGTAAAGGTGTGGTTCGATTTGGCAAAGGCAGGAAGTTAGCCCCGAGGTTTATAGGCCCGTATAAGATATTGAAAAGGATCGGGAAGACAGCTTACCGGCTTGAACTACCGGAAGAGTTATCTCAGGTGCACAATGTCTTTCATGTGTCTATGCTGAGAGGTTATATTTCAGATCCGAGTCATCATTTTCCTGAAGTGCCGGAAGGTTTGCAGTTGGATCTGAATTACATCGAGTCTCCTGTCGAGATTGTTGATCGTCGAGAGAATGTCTTGAGGAATAAGACGATACCGATGGTCAAGGTAGTCTGGAGGAACCATTTGGTTGAAGAGGCTACTTGGGAGTCCGAGGAGAGGATGTTGAAGGACTATCCTGAGCTTTTTGCTTGATTTGTATCTTTGTATCTTTTTGTTCTTGTTGTGAGTGTTGTATTTTTGTTTCTCACTCTTGACTGTAGTTCCGGGGACGGAACTATTCTAAGGAGGGAGTGTTGTAATGCCCTGATTTTTCAATTAATGAAAAATTATTTTATTTTACACGTAGTGTGCACGTGCAATATTTTGGTTGAATTAAATCTTATAATTATTTTCATTTTGATGGGTATAAATAGTTAAATATGTGCTTGCAATTATTTTATACAAAAGCCTTCTTTTAAATAGATGAAAAGCCTTTTCTTTTAAAAAGCCCAAAATGTAATTTATTTATTTTATTTTAAAATAATTATTTTGGCCCATAAACTAAAGCCCATGGACTATTTTTTTATACAACTTGTCATGTAGAATACAAACTAGAGTTTATTTTTAAAAAATAAAATGTACAATTTTTGGGCCTAGTTGCATGCACGTGCACTACACGTACACGTGCAAAATGCACTCTCCCATTGCCGGTTGTGATTCTTTGGAGGGAAAATCAAATTTGTAATGGTGATCATGGTGTGGTGGTTACTTGGATGTGGGTAGTTATTGCAACTCCTACTTTCATCTTGACCCTCCATCTTACAACCAACCAATTGATCCTAGCCCTCCATTCCCTTTGATTTTTAGTATAAATACCCCCCCCCCCCCCCCCCCCCGGCTAGTTCTTCTTGTGCCAAACTATTTTCTTCCAAACCTATAGTCTAAATTGTATTATCTAGTAGTGATTGTATGAGTTAAAAGATTGAGTGTGTATGGGATTGTTCTTGCAACACCAAGGAGAAGAAGGGCCGGTTTTTGGAAGTGCTCGGTGGGCTTGGTTGGTACTTTTGGAGGCTTGGGTGCACGTGTTCAAGGAGGAGCAATTCGTCGCAAGGACATCCGTCTAGGAGTTGCTAATTGTGTTTGTCTCTCCATTTGAGGTGGGAAGATTCTCCATATTTCTAAATTAGTTATGCATGCTAGATATGAATGAATGAAGCATGAAAGAAATTAAGAAGAGTACACCTTGATTAGGAAAAAGAAAATAACCCATTGAATGATTGAATGTGGATATGCAATTTTATATGTGGTTCTATTATTTAAGTTGTATGAGAATTGATTAGAATCATGGATTGATTGATGAAAACACATTTATTACCATCAAGAATTACACACAAAAGTTAGTAGATTGATAATACCACATTTCATGTGTTAAATAGATCTTTTGTGTGATATGGGCATGAATAATTTAAAATATGTGTTGTATGTTGGGTAAATGGTTAAAGACAGGGAATTAAGGTGAAAAATTTATTGATAAAGAGACTAGAATGCTAAATGCGAAGGAATGTCGAAAAGAGAAGAAATGTAGCATTATAATGTAGAATTTGAATTAGTTGTATGAAAATATGTTTTAATTGTTACAAAAATTGTTTTGCTCATACTGGTATGTAAACTATGTGAGGAAGAATTAATCTGGAGCTGTACAGTAATTTTTATGAAAATCAAATGAAAAGGGGACTAGTTGAACATCGAAATGTTCTAAATAACAGAGAGCATGGGTTAAATGAAATTGGAATTATATTAGTGACAACCTGAGCACGTAGCTCAAGTGGTCATAGGGTGCGGTTGGGTTCCCTGTGGTGATCGGTTCGAATCCTCTGGGCAACACATTTTATTCCATGATTTTTTTTAAATAAAAGAAAGCAGCGACCGAGAGCATATAATGCTCTCAGTCCTCTTTAGAATGCTTGTGACCCCTGGCCTAGTGGTCTGTGCCTTGGGTGTTTTTCCTGGGGTGCTGGGTTCGAATCTTGCCATCGGCAAGATTGAAAATTGTATTTTTTTTGAATGTTTCGGTGGCCAAAAAATTATGGAAAAAAAATATGACTATTCTTCTAAAATTATATGGGATTTAATAAAAATAATTTGGGAATTATTTGCATGAAATAAACTATGATTTGGGGATAAAATGCATAAATAGAACTATGGTTCTATATGTATATGATTGTGACATTATATCTTGCAAAAATGATTTGAAATGAAGGATTAGAAGATTAATGTGGCAAAAAGAAATTATATTGTTGTGATGTGATGCAAATTATTCTAATTTGAGAATAGTGTGAGAATTATGAAGTGTAAAGGTTCACTTTTGATTGAATAATTAGTGATGTGGGTTTTATGTGAAAATAACATTTCATGAGTTACATGATGAATATTTGAGTTTTATAGCTATGGATTATTTGAACGAATTAGAAATCATGATTGAAAAAGAAAATCTACATTGATTATGAAAATGAATTTATGAGTGGAAATGCTCAAACTGGAAATTGTGAATTGGAATTGAAATGAAAGAGTAGCTAAGTCTCCCCCGGCATTTGGAAAGAAATGAAATTAAATATTGAAATGAAAGACCAAGGTTGGTCATGTTTGAATGAAATGAATAAGTCCGGTTTAGTGGAGAGGCTAACTCTAGAGCTTTGATTTTTGTTCATGATTCTAATAAAAACTAAGGATTAGTGCATAGTGAAGACATAATGAAAGTGAGCGAAAACACGAGTATGAGAACTAGAGTTTACGGTGCAGGTGTGTGAGCCACAGAATGCATGCTTGATGTGTCAAGACATGGCGTGGACACAATGTTGTGCTATCTAGTTACCTAAATAAAGAGATAAAACTAGACACAAATTATAAACCTCGCAAGTGCACGAATCGTTTAGAAAAGCATAGTGACGAGCAAGGGTCGATCCCACAGAGATTGTAGACTTTAACTTACTAATCAATAAAAAGACTAAGAATCATAAAGAGTTGTTTTAAAAGTCTGAAAGAAATGAAAAGATTAAAACTAAATTAAGCAGTGTCACGATTTGAGTCACGAATATCTATTTAAGTAGTTGGGCATTGATTTCCACCTATAGTCAGTAATGCGAAGTTATCCACTACTCTTATTACTCATGTTTGTTCCCTTCAAGGGCATGGTATCTACTCCTTAAAGTACTGTTTCCCTAAGCCAAGAATTAGGCATGGTATCTACTCTAATTCGTTTCTTTCATCAATTGTTTAGCATGGTATCTACTAAGTTGTACTTGAAGAAAACATAAGATCAGTGGAAACGAACAAACACTCAAGGTTCTAGAAATTGGTATCAGATCTAGATCCCTCAAGTTGATTAAATCAAGAACCCCTAAAGATTCCCTTGTTACAAGTTATGAACACGAGATACGGGTCGTCTCAATATGCTCACATAACAGATTCAGATCTATAATACACAAACTTATAATCCCAGGTTCGGATCAGTCGACTGGCTGTCACTTCAGTCGACTGCAGTCTACTGGCTGTCACTTTAGTCGACTGTGCTAGGTTTCTGAACTAGTTTGATTACAATAAATCTATTCCAATACTCTCAGATTTAATCAATAAGCAATAAAGTAGCACTTAGAAAAATATAAGCATCACATGACTACGGTTTCAATCTACCCAACTATTAAATTAGTTGCACATAATACAACCTTTATTGATTAATATAATAGAGTTCATGACTACAATGAAAATAAAGAGAAGAATAGAAGAACACTGATTTGTATGATATTGATCTTGAGCCCAATCAGCAATCATCTTCCTTCTTTGATGCTAGCTATTGATGGCCTTTCTTGGTCGGTCCAGCCATCTTTAGATATTCCGAGCATCCCCTGAATAATGCCTCTTGGTTGGTATTTATAGAACACGGCTAGAGATTTAGGGTTTGCACTCTTTTACATAAACGCCCTCTTCTTTTATTTATTTCTTTCCTTATCTGATTGGCGATATATATCTTTCTCTTTTCTTCTTTCTTTCCGTATCTGCTTCGATTTGTATTTGGATTTGGATGAATCTTTAGTTATCTTATCTGTTGACTCTGCCGCCGATCAGTCGACTGGTGTTTGATATAAGTCGACTGTGTCGAGACTTCAGTAGTTTCATGATTCATCAGCCCAGTCGACTGTTGTTGGAGGAGTCGACTGTGCCGAGCAGCTTCAGCTTCTCTGTCCAGTCGCCTGTTAGCATAATCAGTCGACTGATCTCTTCGGTTTCTTATGTATCATCCTTAAAATCCTGAATCTGCTTCGTTTTGCACTTTTATGCTGTTTCCTGTGGAAAAGAGAAAAGGAGAGTAAAATACCATATATAGAGCATTTAAATGTCTAATTGCACTAAACTTATTGCTCTAAAATGTGAATAATATTGTGTTCATCAAATACCTCCAAACTTAGATTTTGCTTGTCCTCAAGCAAAGAGTGAATTTATGAACAAGGGAATAATAATAATAGACTCAACTATCAGACCAAGAATTCTCATGAGCATCAAAGTAAAAAGTATAAACAATTTCAGATGAAGTAAAACTAAGCATACCCACTTTCTCCAGTGCAATTGTTTAGTCATAATCTCCAAACCCAATCATATTTGTCATGCCATTAATTATAGTTATAGTATGCGATTACTCAATCTGTGATTATCCCATTAAACAATTTTTTTTTTTTTTTTTTTTTTTTTTTTAGTCACTTCTCTAAAGTTGTCACTTGCCTTTTGACGCGAATGCAAAACATTGTGATGTATTCACCCGGTTACTCAACAAGTCACAAACTTCAAAGTGCTTTGCATACTCATATTTCAAGTTGCCGTTTGACGTAAAGGTAAACATTGGTGATGAATACCCCTAGTTACTAAGCACTCAAAATATTGGAGTAGATTGACTTTATTCGAATATATTTATATATATATATTTTATCACTCTATTTACTTAAACTCAATTTAGGACTTATATTTATATATATTTTTTTTATCACTCTATTTACTTAAACTCAATTTAGGACTAGATCTAAAGGAATAATCACCAGAAAAAGCATCACATTGTTTATTATATATAATTGCATCACTCATACAATTTTTGTAAGGAATTATGAAACTCAACAATCCTAAAGTAAATAAGTATCCTTACTCTTACTTTATAAGAAATTGTTTATCTAAAAAAAAATCAAAAGACTCCAAGTAACTAAATACCCCTTGTAGAACCCCGTATTTTCAAATATTATTTTAATTATTTGAAAATGAATTTTAAATGATTTTGAGTATTTGATAAATATTTTCTAAAAGATTTATCTTTTGTACACGTGCAAAACACGTGCAAATGACTTTTTAGAAGTTTGAAAAATTTAGTTTTCCTTATGAAAAAATCATTATTTATTATTTGAGAATTATTTAGTATTTTTTAAAATTTTTCTGAAATTAATTATGCCTATTTGCAATTTTTGAGAAAAGAAGGACTTATTTGCAAAATTGACATTTTGAGGGTTAGAGTGCAAAATGTATTTGCTGGACATTCCGACCAGCACTTGTTGAGGTTTAAAAATATATTTTTCTATTAGATCCTAATTTAAATGATATTTGGTTTAATTTTCAAGAAAAGGATTATATATGTGAGATGTACTTTTGGAAAGGATTATTTTGTAAAGTGGGAATAAAACCCTAATATTTCACCCGGATATTTAAGAGACGTTTCTTTCAGCCGTCATTGTTTAGAATACCCAGAAATTGAGATTTGTTTGAGGATCAAGAAGAGGATTCTTGGATCTAGCAAAAGGAGGAAGCTTTTTGTGGATTTTTCTTCGAATCAAAGGTGAGTGGTTTTGTTTTGCTTTGCTTTGTTTTGTTTGTCTTGATTGATGAATGACGTAAGATCTTGTTATGCTTGTTTGTGTTCATTATGTCATTATTTTGTTAGTCTCATTGTATGTATGATATGGATCTATTAGTTGATATGGAGGATGAGAACTCTTATTGATATTGGGATCATGTATGAGAAATATTAAGATTTGTCGAGGAAATGTGGAATTATGAGATCGTATTGTTGGGAGACATATTAAGAATTTATTGTGTTATGATCAGATAATAAACATCTGGATCTCATGATTGTAGTTCAGATTTTATGATAGTGTTGTGAAAGAAGTTTGATGAGAAAAACCCTAATAGAAAGATTAAGAGTTTGGATCATGAGGATAGGAGATTTGAGTATTTGATTGATTGAATAATGAATCCATGATAGAGATATTTGAGAGTTGTTCATTTGCCTGGATACAAATTAATTTTTGGGATCGTTGGATCTTTGGAAAGACTCCAGTTTAGTTTTGTGTTTAGACCTATCTTTTGGGAATCTGTAGCCGACAGCCGACTGTCTTGCGAAGCAGTCGACTGGTACGAGCCTACTGTGTATTTTTGAGTCTTGAGATTTGTTCGGGACAGTCGACCTAGACTGAGGTCAGTCGACTGATCCTCTGTTTGTGATTTTGTTCAGTCCTTTCGGGACAGTCGACCTATGACCTTTCAGTCGACTCAAATACTTAGATTATTTGATGAGGACTATTTGAATTTGTCTCGGGGCAGTCGACTGATGACTTGTCAAGTCGACTGGTCATGCCTTAGATTATTTTTTGTAAAATGTTGGGATATGTCCTCTGGACAGTCGACTGGTCCTTTATGCAGTCGATTGGTCCTGAAGGATCTTTGTATTTGATTTGAGATATTTTGTTTAGTGTTTGATTTTGAGATGTTCCGTTAAGAACATGATTTTGAGATATTTTGTTGAGCCACTTGTTTAGTGGAAATTTGTTCAGATATTTGTTTTTGAGTCTCTAGAGGTATGTGATCCTAGTACACCGGTGTTTGTTCAGTTATTTGTTGAGGCCCATCGAGGCAAACTTTCAGTTATTCAGATTTTTAGTCCGGTAGGGTACACTACTCTAGGAGATTTGTTCAGTAACCCAAATTGATAAGGACAGGCATTAGTAGTGTCATGACGAATGAGAACATGAGTTATGCACCTCAGTATGGCTTTTGATGTAGGATTTTAATCTCCTGAATTATCCAAGTAATTAACTTGTGATGTGTGATTTATCTCCGGAATTATCCAGGTGGTTAACCTGAGATGTGAGGTATTTCTCCTGAATTATCCAAGTAATTATCTTGAGATGTGGGATTGAACTACGGAATGATCGGAGTCGAGGCGACGCTTTTGGGGTATTATTGTGATAAGGAATCTATGTTTAGATGTGGGATGATCTCCTGAATTATCCAGGGAAAATACCTGTGATGTGGGATCAATCTCCGGAATGATCAAGCATGGGCAAATTATCATAGTTTATCTTCATCCCTTAGTAGTCATCGTTGTCAGCATGTAGTCATGACGTTTTCTTGAATCACTTTTATGCATTTGGATTTCCTGTTTTTACACACTTGGCTTTTGGATTTGATATCACTCTTTATTCTTTTGGTTGTTACTTCCTACTTTAGTGTTTGATTTTTATTTGTTGGATATTATGTTTGAAGCTCATTTATGTTATTTGTTTGATTTGTTACCACTCACACCATTTATGGCTGACCCCGTAGTTTGGGGGTTAGGGTTCAACTCTAGCCTCACTTGTTGCAGGTTATTGCTTAGTTGGAGGTTGGATGCTTGAGTGGGCAATTTGAGATTATTGGATTATTTAGTGTTGGTGTAAAATTGTTAAGATATATTTGAATCATTATTGAGTTGTAAATAAAAGATCAATTTGTGTTGAGATGTTTAGACTTCCGCTGTAATTGTAAAATTTGTTGTAATAAGAGAAAGAAAAATTTTAGTGGGTTTGTTGGTGTTTATTGTTGTATTGAAGTGGATTGCTGGGATTTCGCCACTTATTTTCTAAGCTCTCATATTAGAAATTCGGGGCGCTACACCCCTAATACCCCCAAACTTAGATGGAACATTGTCCTCAATGTTCGCACAAAAATTAAAATAGGCATATGTTACCACCTAGTTTGAAGAAAATGAAATAAAGAAATAAAGAAATGACTAAAGAAACGAATAAAGGAAGAGAGTGTAAATACTCTCCTGAAAAATTGGGTTGCCTCCCAATAAGCGCTGTGTTTCTTGTCTTCAGCTAGACTGGATGAGTTATTCGAAGTATTGAATGGATCGCGGCTCAAAACTCATCTTATTATAAGGTTTCCCCCTTCTGCCCATTCACCTTGAACGTTGATTTTGTCGCCAACGCTCCATGTGGGGGAAACCTGTGCAACAATTTATGGACCGTACCATCTTGACATTAGTTTATCAGCAACGGTCCATCTTAATGCACCATTGTGCGTTTGAAAGACTCCCTGCAGTCTCTCCTCTTTCTGCATCCTAAAATTTGTAGCAACTGTCACAGGTAACGTATGGTTTTCCCCCAAATATTCATGCGTCAAAAGTTCAGGCAGCGGCTTCAGTTCCATGTCTGGGGTCCTGGTAGCAGTCGACTTATTCCGTTCATCAGTCGACTCGGCCTGTTCACCAGTCGACTTGGCTTGATCACCAGTCGACTTGTCTTGGAAAACACAAGTTTTATCAGATAACAGATTGTCAAATGCAGGTGCAAGCTTACCTGAATATGACTCTGGAGTTTCAAGGTGATGTACTGTCTCTGCAATCCTCCGATCATCATATTCCTGTTCAACATGAAATAATGTTAGAGGGTGTGTAATTGTTTCTTGTACTAGATCAACACTATTTTCCTGAAATGTTTGGTCACAAATTTCCTGAACCACATTAACATTACAACATTCATGATTATCGTGTGGGAACTGTGGTCCATCAAACATTGTAAACTCAATCTCTTCCTCTAGTGTTGTCTTTGCTTGGAGCTGTTCTTGTCCTCTAGGGTTAGGTATGGTTTGTGATGGGAATTCCCCAGCCTTTCTTTCACTTAACTCCGTAGCAATTTGACCAATTTGCATTTCTAATTTTTGAATGGCCTGTCCTTGTTGATTGCTTGTTTGCTGTTGCTGTTGGAGTAGTTGAAGAATGGTGGATTCGAAATCCAACTTCTCCTGTTCTTGTGCTGGCCTTTCATACCCATTCCCACCTTGGAACTGCTGCGTATGCCCTGGTGCGAATTGATTGCCTTGATGGTTTTGCCACCCTGGGTTATACGTGTTTGAAAAAAAATTGTTCTGGGGCGGGTACATTCCCTGTTCTTCGTAGTTTGTGTGCTCCTGATCTGTGAAAGAAAACATGAGACATGAATTAGTTGTATGGTTAGATTGAAAACAATTTGCACACATTTCTTTTGGTTGGTTTTTTACGCCACCCAAAGTTGAATTCACAAGCATATCAATCTTTTTGTTTATGGTTTCCATTTCTAATTGCATGTTATTATTATGAGAAATTTCGTGTACTCCCTGTTTTCTTGAGATGTTCCTCCTTGTTGAGAATTGTTGTGAGTTCTCGCTGAGTTCTTCAAATAGCTCTATGGCCTCCTCAGCACTCTTCCTCATCAACATTCCATTGCATGCTGAATCAACAATTGCTTTGTTAGTGTAATTTAAACCCTCATAAAATGATTGTACCTGATCATCCTTAGGTATGTTGTGCATAGGACACTGGAGAAGCTTATTTTTGAAGTCCTTCCATGCCTCGAAAAACAAATCGTCATCCTTTTGTTGGAAGAGTAGAATTTCCCTTTTTAGTTGTCTGGTTTTCTGGGCTGGAAAGAACTCTTTCAAGAATTTTGTCGCCAATTGCTCCCATGAATTAATTGATCCTGGTTCCAAAGAATTATACCACAACTTAGCATTAAGTTTTAGAGAAAAAGAAAACAAGATTAACCTGATTTGTTCAGAGGTAAGTCCTTGGATGCTTTGTGTCCTGCAAAGATCAAATAAGTCTTGTAAATGTAGATGCGGATCTTCGTCTGTTCTACCAAAGAAGTGGGGCACCATGCTGAGTAATTGAGGTGATAGATGCATATTCCCTGTGACTTTGGGTTGAAAAGCTATGCAAGAAGGGTTCTCAATATTCTTAGGAATGAATTTGTCTTGCATTGGTACTCGGTTTAAAAAATTTTCACCCATTGTTGCTTTTTGGAAAAATCCTCTGGACAGTCGACTGATCCTTGGGACGGTCGACTGGTCTGCATGTGCAGAATGTAACCTGAAAGAAAATGTTATAAAAGAAGAAGAAGAAATAAAATAAAATAAAAAGAAAAAGATTTTACTGATTTGTGAGTTAAAATACTAAACAATTCCCGGCAACGGCGCCAAAAACTTGTTGTGCTATCTAGTTACCTAAATAAAGAGATAAAACTAGACACAAATTATAAACCTCGCAAGTGCACGAATCGTTTAGAAAAGCATAGTGACGAGCAAGGGTTGATCCCACAGAGATTGTAGACTTTAACTTACTAATCAATAAAAAGACTAAGAATCATAAAGAGTTGTTTTAAAAGTCTAAAAGAAATGAAAAGATTAAAACTAAATTAAGAAGTGTCACGATTTGAGTCACGAATATCTATTTAAGTAGTTGGGCATTGATTTCCACCTATAGTCAGTAATGCGAAGTTATCCACTACTCTTATTACTCATGTTTGTTCCCTTCAAGGGCATGGTATCTACTCCTTAAAGTACTGTTTCCCTAAGCCAAGAATTAGGCATGGTATCTACTCTAATTCGTTTCTTTCATCAAGTGTTTAGCATGGTATCTACTAAGTTGTACTTGAAGAAAACATAAGATCAGTGGAAACGAACAAACACTCAAGGTTCTAGAAATTGGTATCAGATCTAGATCCCTCAAGTTGATTAAATCAAGAACCCCTAAAGATTCCCTTGTTACAAGTTATGAACACGAGATACGGGTCGTCTCAATATGCTCACATAACAGATTCAGATCTATAATACACAAACTTATAATCCCAGGTTCGGATCAGTCGACTGGCTGTCACTTCAGTGGACTGCAGTCTACTGGCTGTCACTTCAGTCGACTGTCCTAGGTTTCTGAACTAGTTTGATTACTATAAATCTATTCCAATACTCTCAGATTTAATCAATAAGCAATAAAGTAGCACTTAGAAAAATATAAGCATCACATGACTACGGTTTCAATCTACCCAACTATTAAATTAGTTGCACATAATACAACCTTTATTGATTAATATAATAGAGTTCATGACTACAATGAAAATAAAGAGAAGAATAGAAGAACACTGATTTGTATGATATTAATCTTGAGCCCAATCAGCAATCATCTTCCTTCTTTGATGCTAGCTATTGATGGCCTTTCTTGGTCGGTCCAGCCGTCTTTAGATATTCCGAGCATCCCCTGAATAATGCCTCTTGGTTGGTATTTATAGAACACGGCTAGAGATTTAGGGTTTGCACTCTTTTACATAAACGCCCTCTTCTTTTATTTATTTCTTTCCTTATCTGATTGGCGATATATATCTTTCTCTTTTCTTCTTTCTTTCCGTATCTGCTTCGATTTGTATTTGGATTTGGATGAATCTTTAGTTATCTTATCTGTTGACTCTGCCGCCGATCAGTCGACTGGTGTTTGATATAAGTCGACTGTGTCGAGACTTCAGTAGTTTCATGATTCATCAGCCCAGTCGACTGTTGTTGGAGGAGTCGACTGTGCCGAGCAGCTTCAGCTTCTCTATCCAGTCGCCTGTTAGCATAATCAGTCGACTGATCTCTTCGGTTTCTTATGTATCATCCTTAAAATCCTGAATCTGCTTCGTTTTGCACTTTTATGCTGTTTCCTGTGGAAAAGAGAAAATGAGAGTAAAATACCATATATAGAGCATTTAAATGTCTAATTGCACTAAACTTATTGCTCTAAAATGTGAATAATATTGTGTTCATCACACAACTCAGGAATGATCGGACTTTAGCCACGCTTGTGGGATGTTTGGTGACTGCAAGAGGATCGTGTGCCATGAAGGAGGCTGAATTGCCACAGAATGCATGCTTGATGAGTCAAGACATGGCGTGGGATTCCCCTCCAGGCTTTCTGTACACGAGCTGGTACTCATAGATCATCTAGGATACTCACCGTAGTTACAGTAGTAGATTAAGTCATGGCGAGGGATTGAACCCTACAAAGATGAAGAACGATTAAGAGGCTTGCCCTCGGACCTATGTAGTATGGGATGCATAGAATCCGAACAAGTGCGCATTAGTGTCATCTAATATAAATAATTGCATTAAGGACTAAGTGCACAATCACAACACGACATCAATAGGGTAGTTCCTTTAGTTTGATATGTGACAAGTTTGTGTTTGCTAAATATGGAAAATAAGTTATACTATTTTCGGCATAGAGAGGATGGCCGTGTATAATGATCGTCGGTCGAATAAACTGACGTACCCACAGTCTTATATGTAGGTAAATGGCTTGATAAAGATTAAAGAGGAACAAATGCTTAAAGATTATTCAATGTTGTTGAATATTTGTTTCATTGTTGTAAATTTTACTTCCGTTGTGCAATGTAAAGTGTAATATTGATGTAAACTCTGATGTAAAGTGAAAAGTTCAAATTTTCTTGTAAAATTGTACTAAAGGAAGCGAAAAGATCCTGTAGAACATCTCGAATTCAGTGTATTTGGGATTCGGGGTGTTACAGTATACTTTTCCTTGCTGAACCATCGGTATAAAAGAAAATCAGCAATGTTTTGCTATCAAATTCCCTTTAAATACTGGATCTATAGATTCTATACTGAATAAAAAAAGTAGTGTTTTGCTATAGAAAGTTCTTTAATGACTAAATTTACTCAACGATAAATAGCAAGTTTTTCTATCAAATTCCCTTAAAAGACGAGAACTGCTGACTTCACAAATATGTTTTGCTTCAAAAATACATTTAAAGACTGTTAATTTGCTATCGAATTTACTTTCAAGACTTGTTGGTCATGGCCAGCGAATTCTCTGGCTGTATACTTCATAAAAAAGGACTCGGTTTGTCACACCATTTTGAGGAAAATCATGATGCGAATAAGGGACATGGATTTGGTGTGTCACTACAAACACACGGGAGGGGGGGGGGGGCTTTTCTGTGGAACTAGGGTAGTTTCGCCGGGATGCCCCACTATTTTTTTAAAAAGAGCCAAGGTTTCCCTGGCGTGTTTAACAAACACCGGGGTAGAGCAACCTACCCCGGCATTTCAAACACCCAAACGTTGAACCCTATTTTTGCATTTCGGAGAGGTTTGAATAGAAATTATGCCTATTTTTGCATTTCAGAGAGGTTTGAATAGAAATTATGCTGGCAGCTAGGTTTTGCAATGAAAGTAATACTTCTTCTCATAAGAAACAACAACTTTGTACTCTTATATTGTTGGGATTCAGGTTGGTACTGAAATTTTTATCTTTCTTTTCCAAATCTGAACTTTTGTGTCAACAAAATTGTTTGGCAATTTTTCAACTATGAAGATTGGCTGTATATAGAAATTTGGTCTTTAAGGCTGTTTGTTTCGCAGGAAAGATGATGGATTCGTTTTCCAATCTTGCTACGCAAACATTTTGACAAGTTAATTTTCTGTAGATTGGTTAAGTTGCATCAGAACTGTTCCCACACCCACACCTGTGGCATTACACGCAAGGTTTGTGTTGTTATGCTATAGAATTCCAATTAAATCTATATTCTCCAACAATTCAGTTAAGGTTCTGGAGTAGGGTTTGGAATAATTAGGATTGATTAGGGTTTTAGTTTGGTAATTTGTTAATTTGTTATGTTTGGTTAAGGTTTGTGGACTAATTAGGTTTATAATTGTGGACTAATTATGTTTTATGGCCCTCATGGATGCGATAAAACCTTATTAGCTAAGGCAGTTGCCAACGAATATCAAGAAAATTTTATCGGTGTCCAAGGTCCTAAATTGCTTACAATGTGGTTGGGAGAGAGTGAAGCAATTGTGAGGGAGATCTTTAATATGGCTCGCAGCCTGCACCATGTGTGCTATTCTTCTATGAGCTCGATTCAATTGCTACCTAGGTTTTGTTGGGTTTATGTCTTGCATACTATGTTGGATAAGAAGATGATGAGATGAGGGAGAAATCGAGACGATCGGAGATGAGGTGGAAGTAAGGGGAAACAGTCAGTAGCAGCAGGTTGCGGTCGACCGACCCTGGGGTGCGGTCGACCGCCCTACTATGCAGGAGTTTCCGAGAGGGGGACGGTTGACCGACCTTGGGGTGTGGTCGACTGAACGCGACGCTGATGGATTATTTGGGTAGGGTCTTGGTGATTCGTGAGAAGCCCAATTTGCTCTTCAAGTCAAATCATACGGCTCTTATCTTAGGATTATCTCTTCAGCAATATCTAATGGCTATTTTATCAAGATATCTAACTAGAGTTTTCCTAGATCTCTATATATTATTGTTATTGACCTCCAGTGAGTGCCAAGAGAGAGAGAGAGTACTTTATTGAAAGAGAGATTGAGTGGTTCTCTAATTGTAAACAAATAGTATTTGCTGGTGAGGCTTGAAAGAGGGTCGTTGTGAGAATTGTAATATTCTTGTATCTTCTTTAGTTGAATAACATCTCGGATTTCTTCTCCCCCGAATTAAGGTGAAAGCCCCAACCGGGACAAACTTGTTTGTGCTTTGGTGTGTTTGGTATGATCTAGTATGTGCTTAGTGGTTTGTGTTGATTGCATCGAATAACTCAACAAGATCCTCAGTCAGTAATTTTCCTAACAGGTTTTTCTTCAACTACATGAAACCAATTTACTTGTAGTCCATTGTTGTAAAAGGCCTACTAATGTTTTTGTTTTTATCCCCTGGATGTGCTTAAGCTTTTTTGAATGGTTTATTCCTGCTTTAAAATTTACATTTAATCATGTCCTGACCAATTAATTTATATCCCTCTTCCAGATGAGGCATCCAGATATTCAATATTCAAGGCCTGTTTGAGAAAGTCTCCAATTGCGAAGGATGTGGATTTGAAGGTTCTTGCACAGTATACACAAGGCTTTAGTGGCAATGATATTACAGAAATCTGCCAGGGTGCTTGCAAATATGCCATCAGAGAGAACATTGAGAAGGTATGCCTAGCTTCTGCTTGTATTTGTTGAATGTACTCTTTCACCTTTACAGGAAATCATTCTGTCATCTATTCCTTATTTGACTGTTCTAATGCAAAAAATTACTGTATTACGGTGGTGATTTCACTGTCTGTTACTATCACGGTGGTGATTTAGAGTCTTCCATTGCGAATTAAGAAAGTTTCATCTTAGTCACCAACTTTAAATATTAATTGTTTACTTGTACTTGTAAGTTGAAACTACTTTCACTCTTTCATGATCTTGTACCATAACAACCTTATTTCCCCCAACATACTTAATTTCCCTCAATGTTATATATGGTACACTTATCATTGGGGTTATGTCTGTTCCAGAGGTCTTCTTGTAGTTTACTGGTAACGATGTTTATGCCGACTATACATAAGAAAGTTTGATTGGGTCATGGATAACTCAATTCTGTTGGAGGAGATGAATATGTTTTCCTCAACATATAATTGTTACTGGAAGCTGATGATTTCAACATTTGTCAATATTGAGACTATTAATTGCTGATCTCAGTGGACCTTTAAGGTTGATCTCAGTGAACGGTCATTGTTTTCTTATGATTTACTTTGGTAGTTACTTGAAAAGTTCATGATTCTCTTCTTGTTTGGTAATTGATTATGATATTATCTATTTCCACTGTGAGATATCTAGAGGTCATTTTTCTTGCTCATGCACATACTCCACTCTGCTATTCATTTTTTTTCGCATGATTGCATACTACGACGATCATGGAGATAGTGGAAGCAACCGATGAAGGCGTACACTTGAGATTACACACTTAAGTTTTTGTGATTTTGTGCTCTTAAGCACTTTTACATATATATAATTATTGTAATCAATTGAATTTGTGGATGATTTGAACTGTATTGTATAATTATTATGCTTAATTATTGGAATAAATTTGTGGTTAAAGTACTTTTCTATTGGTTATTATGCTTGATATATGAATTGGGGAAGATTATTAGAAAGAACTCCTGAAAATGATTGTGAATTGAATTACATGTATTTTGATTTGATAAAATACATGACAACAATAATAACAACGACCCAACTATTTACTTTTACACACACCCTACAAAATTTTATTTTTTTTATAAATAACCAGTCTTGGCATTTTTAAACGTCGGGATAGAGTATTTAATGGGAAAAAAAAATCAAAATTTTTTTTGCCATATCACGGCGTTTACAAACGCTGGGATAGCTGATAAGGTTACCTCGGCATTTGCAAACGTCGTGATAGCCCCTGCACATCCCCGACGGGGGTATCCTTGGCACTTGTGGCGGTATTTTTTCGAAACGTCGCCTGCTTCAAGCCCAGCATTTTAAAATGCTGGGAATGCATGGCAAAAAAGATGCCGAAGATTCTCTTTTCGTTTGTAGTGTGTACATGTTGGGGAAGTGTTGAGAAAGTGTGGATATCTGAACTGTGTTCGACACAAACAGGGTACCATTTTGAAATGTATTCACATCCTAAGTATTATCTTCTATTATAAGGGAAGAAAAAATTCATATTGTAAGTCACTAGAAAAAGTCTCCTAAAGGTCTGGCACAACTGAATTCATATCTATGCTTTGCTATCATCTCTATACTATTATTAAGCAAAGTCCCATTTAGATGGCTATTTACCATTATACCCCCATATACATAAAAAGCTAAAAAAATATTTAAGGTTAATTCTGTAATTTTCACTTTACATTTAAAGTCTCCATAAAATTTTGTTCCCTCAAAAATCGAAACCGTCTCTTCCTCTCCCTCCACCGAATCCGAGCATTGCACGTGCATATCCCCAGTACAAATTGCATGTGCTAACCCATATAAACGTGCATTGCACGTGCGGATTACTAGTTCCCTTTAAAGTCTATAGTGATCACAATTATTAACATTCTTCTCCATGTTGAGTTTAACTTTGAACCCGAGATGAAAACAAAGAAACGAATCAAAGAAATAAAAGCCAACAACACACAAATACACAATATTTTTTCAAGGTTCACCTAATGCAATGGCTACTTACCCATGCAGCGGCAAACCTGCAATTTCAACAAAAAAATATGAAGAGAAATATGTTTATAATGATTCAAGAATTCACCACCAAGGTGTAAGGTTTATCTTCTTCTCCCTCTTGCAAGAATGGCTACTAAATCTATCTTTTTATGTTGGAATAACTCACTTAACCCTAATAATCGTACACAATACATATATACACACACACACACACACACACACACACACACACACACACACACACACACAATAAAATAGATCTCAACCATAGATGATCAGCGCCGTCATGGTCGACTATAAAACATTCTAAGCAAGTCAGGGAGCGGATGCGGTCGACCGCCATCCTGGCATTCGACTGAATTAAGTCACCTTCATGTCAGAGAGAGAATGCGGTCGACTGCCCTCCTGAAGATTGACTGCTCTCTACTTGTTTGGTGGTCGACTGCTCGTATCAATAGTCGATTGTCAATTCAATTCCTACTGCTATTGCTTCATCTTCTTGCATGTTGTGCGTCTCTTTTTTTCCTCAACCATGATCTCGTGAATTGGATCCACCAATCTCAACAATTTCCTACTTGGAGACATACATGAAGTCTCTAATATGTTCTACATTTCTCTTTTGGGCTATTCAAGACATGTTCCTCTGCGAACTCCCATCATTCAACTTGGAGACAATCCGATAGCAGAATAGCAAAATCCAAACTTCTTGCTATCCACTATCTTTGTGAGCATGTCTGCCGGATTCTTAGTACCAATAATTTTCGATAACTTCTACCACTTCTTTTCAACTGCCATCCTCATAAAGTGATACCTCATCTGATTGTGTTGAGTTCTAGCATGGAACGCTGGGTTCTTTACATGAATACTGCGCTCTCACTATCACACAAAAGATCCCCTATAGGTTTCCTTCTACACAACTGACCCATGAGATCCAAAGTCCACAACATGTCCTTCGAAGACTCTGTAAGTGCCATATACTCATGACTCTGTAGTTGACTATGCTACAACCTTTTACAACTATGAATCCCAACTCACAGTTGTACCTCCAATTGTGAACACATACCATGTAATACTCCTACAATCATTATGATCACTGCAAAAGTCTGCATCAACATAACCATTTATATGCAAAGAATCATCCCCAAAATATAGAGTTATCTGAAGTCCCTGCAAAATATCTAAGAATCCACTTCACTGCATACCAATTCTCTTTACCTGGATTCCTCATGGACCAGCTTGAAACTCCCACTGCATGTGCGATATCTAGCCTTGTAGCCACCATCATATACATAAGATTACCAACGGTTGAAGTGTAAGGGATTGCAGTCATCTCCTCCATATCTGCCTCTGATGTAGGACACAAGTCCATAGATAACTTGAAGTGTGTACCAAAGGGACAAGTAACTGGCCTTGCACCATCCATACTGAATCGCTTTAATACTTTCTTCACATAGTCCGCTTGTGACAACCAAAGCTTCTTACTCTGTCTATGTCTACTGATTTTCATGCCAAGAATTCGCTTTGCCTCCCCTAGATCTTTCATAGAAAACTCTGAAGCTAGCAAATTTTTACATCATCAATTTTTCATACATGAACCTACTAACAATATATCATCCACATATAAAGCTAAAATTACCGTGTCGTTGTCGCCATACATGTGCAGTGTAACACCCCGAATTCCAAAACAGACTGAATTCGAAGTTCCACAGGATCTATACACTTCTCTTCGTACAATTTTACAAGGAAATTTAAAACTTTCATTACATCAGAGTTACATCTTTAAATTACTTTTAAACAGCGGAAGCATTTTTACAATAATTACATGAAATAAATGTACAACACTTGAAACATTTTTTAAGTAGCTTGCATACTTATTCTTGTCAATCTCTTTACCCTGCATAAAAACTGTGGGCTCGTCAGTTCATTCAACTGACGCAAGGATATAAAACATCAATTTTCTCTTACTTAGAAAACACACACTTGTCACAAGCAAAACTACGTGGACTATTCTATAGATGTCGTGTTGTGTTGTGCACTTAGTCCTTAATGTAGTTGTTATGTTATATGACACTAATGCGCACTTGTTCGGATTCTATGCATCCCATACTACATAGGTTCGAGGGCAAACCCTTAATCGTACTTCATCTTATAGAGTTCAGTCCCTCGCCATGACTTAAACTACTATGGTGACTACGGTAAGTATCCTAGATGTTCTACAATCTATGAGCCCATGTCCAGGCAGTCTGGAGGGGAATCCCACGCACTGACATGACGCATCAAGCAGGCAGACTATGGACAATTCAATCTCCACCATGGAACGATGGCACCACCCGTAGTTGCCAAACACCCCACAAGCGTCGCCACCGGGATGATAATTCCGGAGTAGTGCTCACGCCATGTCATGACGCATCAAGCAGGCAGTCTGTGAATCACTCTCACACCGCCAATCCGATGGCCCTCATACTCGTGTTTTTCTCTCACTTTCGTCACATCACCACTATGTATCTAAATCCTTAGTTTATTTAAATCATGAATATAATCAACCCCTAGATTAAGCTCTTTCCTCTATACCGGTCTCAATCAACAACATGACCAACTTGGTCTTTTATCTCAATAATTCAACTTTACAATTTTAATTCATTCAATTGCCGGTAATAGGATTTTAGCTACCCTCTAGTTCAAAATCTCATTTCATTTTATCTCAATTGCCGGTAATAGGATTTTAGCTACCCTCTATTCATAAGACTTTTCATAATTCATCAAGATATTTGATTTACTTTCATGCTCAATTTTATGCATAAGACAAATAAATTCATTTTCTAATTTGTCACATTCATAATTCATTCTTTCCACATCATTCTCTTATTCTCTTTGCCATTACTAAATCAAACATTCATACCTTCAATTTCCTTTTTATCAAAAAATCTCTTTTCGAACTCTTTTAAACAATACACTTTTGTTTATCCAAAAATACTTTAAACTAACAATTTAGAATAAGTTTTTTCTTGCAAAAGTCTCGATTTCTTCTTTACACTAGGCCAAGGGTTATAGAAAATTTTTCTCATGAAATCTGGATATCAATTAAATCGTCAGGACAGTCGACTGTTAAAGCACGGTCGGTCGACTGCTCTGTAAGGATTAAAACCCGAAAATTAAAATAGTCAGAACAGTCGACTGTTAGGACATAGTCGGTCGACTATTCTGTGATGATTAAAAACTCAAAATTAAAATAGTCAGGACAGTCGACTGTTAGGACATAGTCGGTCGACTGTTCTGGGATGATTAAAAACTCAAAATTCAAATAGTCAGGACAGTTGACTGTTAGGACATAGTCGGTCGACTGTTCTGTGATGATTTAAAACTCGAAAATAAATAGTCTGGACAGTCGACTGTTAAGACATATACGGTCGACTGTTCAGTAACTAAAGTCCAAAATTTGGAACTTATACAGTAACTCAAGATTTTCAAAATACCACTTAACTCTCATTTTCCATATAAAGTACCTCTCTTTTTTCTACAACTGTACATTAAAAAAAATCACATAATGTTCCATTAACAATTCCCTTTTCAAAGAGACATTTTTCTTGGTTTCTTCCAATCATATTTTAGTTTTTCTTTATTAGACTAATGAGTTTTTCTTCCTCCCTTTTGATTTACACACAAAATGATCATTTCTTGAATTTGGCCTAAATAATAAAATGTTCATTTTTCCCAACAAATAACATACAACTTTTAGGATTATTTAGTAACAATCATACTAGCCATAAACATGCATAATTTACTAATCAATCTTATTTTAATAACATGGAGATTCTCACCATTTGTATTTTTCACATAAGCATACTTCTTAAATTGCACTTTTCTCACATACACGAATATTTCGACATGGAGAAATATTTATTCTAATTTAGCATGCTAGATCAATATCAAAATATCACAACAACAATTATATCATTCAATCAATTTCACTTAGTCATTTCATGCAATTTCACATATGTTCCATTTTCACCTTAATCATGGTATTATCAAAGAGCAATATTTTCACTTATTTATTCTAGCATGATTAGCACACCACCTAGCATGATACTACTTAGAAGTTAGAAAAAATTATCCACCTATTTGAAGAAACAAAAGAAATAACTCCTTGAAATATCTTTGAACTAAGAGCGATCCTTCTCCTCCTAGATCGAGCCGCAAATTGCGTTCACCTCTTTGTGCTTGATGGAACCCGAGCTCCCCTTCTTCTTGTCGATTTGGCCGGCCTCCAAAGGTGCACACACACACTTGCACACACTCAATCTTTCTCTCACTTTCTCTCAATCTTTTTCTAACTCTTTATGTTTCTTTCTTTTTCAAGTGAAAAAATGAGTAAATGAGAGGGGGTATTTATACACATTTTTGAGTGGATTGAATGGCTAGGATTAGTCAAAATAGTTAAGGATCAAAGGCTAGGATGAGTTTGGGAGTTGTAAAAACTACCCATGAATGAGATAACCACCTCACCACTATTCCCATCTCTCCCTCTCTCTTTGCACTATCCGGCCTACTCCCCAAAGGTGCAGTTGCACGTGCAAGTGCAATGCACATGCAAACTAATACCCCCACAAAAAATTTTTCATGCATTTTTAATTAATTGTTTATTAAGTTGGTCTACATTACAAGTTGGGTTAATTAAAAGAGAATTTAAATTAATTGGGCTCACTAATGGGCCAAACGACCATGGGCTCAAGAGAATTAATTAATAAATTAATTATAATGCGCTAGAATTAGGCCTAGGATTTTATTTAGGCTTTAAAAATAGATCTTTTAGGAAACAAGGAGAATAATTAATAGCTTAGGCTATGAAGAAAATATTTGTCTCTAGAAAAATGCATATGAAATCATACGTGCAAAATACGTAAAATCTCAAACTCTTATAAATAAAAATTCAGGATGTTACATACAGATAGACACAATGATCTGATTCACACCTTTTGAATTCCTTTCCTCGGATGAAATAATCAAACTTCAAGTACCATTATCGTGGTGCTTGTTTGAGCCCATATAGACTTTTCTTCAGTCGAAAAATCATGTTTTCTTTTCCTTTGACTTCAAAACTTGTGGGTTGCTTCATATACAAATCTTCTCCTACATCACCATAGAGAAACACTATTTTGACATCCAACTGATCTAAATGCAAATTTTCCACTGCCATAATATTGACCAAAACTCTGACTGAAGTCATCTTCACAATTGGAGTGAAGATCTCACTGTAATCCACACCTTCTCTTTTAGAAAACCCTTTAATGATAAGTCTCTCCTTGTATCTGTTGCTGCCATCTGCCTCATCCTTGATTATGAAAATCCACTTGTTCATATGAGCACGTTTTCTTACAGGTAACTTGCTCAACTCTCAGGTTTGATATTGTGTCAAGGAGTTCATCTCATCTCTCATGGCAAACTCCCACTGAATTTGAGCATTATCTGTCAAAACATCTTCATGAGTCTTTGGCTTGCATGAATCTGTGTACAGAACATGCTCGTGAACTGTGCTAGCTGATAAATCATATTTCGTTGTCAGCCTTCTCTCTTGTATTGACCTTCTCAAAGTAAGTACCGGTTCATCGACCGGTTCAGAATCCCCAAATGGCTCTGGCTGTAACTGTTCATCTTGGATATCCTACTCAATCTGATTAGGCTCCTCTTTAGCCTCATGTGCTGCCAATGATCTATGTACTTGTTGTTGCACTGTAGGGGCCCCACCATTGGGACCTCTTCAGAACCTAAATCTAAATATGAGTTCGGATCTAAACATGTTGTATTGTCATAACCTGTGCGTCTGTCTTTATACAAGAGGTCTTCATTGAAGACCACATTCATGTTGCAAATGACCTTGTTATTCCCAAAATCTCAAAGCATGCAACCATACTCATCGTCGTCGTAGACAATGAACACACTTACTAGATTTTGAATCTAGTTTCTTTCTTCCCTCCCTATCAATTAGTGAATAGGCAATACAACTATAGACTCTTAAATGTAAATAATTAACAATTTTATCTGACCATAGTTCTTAAGGTATGCTCCCATCAAGGGCACTGGTTGATCAGATACACTACTGTATTCACTGTAGCTACCCAAAGATGAACAAGAAGACCTACATGAAGTCTCATACATCTTGCCCTTTCAAATATCGTGCGGTTCATTCTTTCTTCCACTCCATTCTCCTGTGGAGTTCTCGGGTCTGTCTTGATTCCTTGGATACCTTACTATGCAAGAAAGACACTAAACTCTTTGCTTGTGTACTCACCACCGTTGCCTGATTTTAATGCTTTCTCCTTGCAACCAGTCTCATTCTCAACTCTGGCCTTCACGAATTGCAACAACTCAAAACTTTTCTAGTAGCATCATCAATGAATGTAACGAAATCTCTCTTACCTCCATAAGAGAATTCCTTAGCCGGACCCTACAAATCTATATGTACCAACTATAGCTTACCAAGATTCTTTTCATGCCTACTCATCTAAAAGTTAATTGTCTTTTGTTTGCCCATTACCCAATTCTCACAGAAATCCCTATCAACTTTGTTTAGCCCTGACAAAAGATCTCTAGAACAAAGTTGTTTGACACCGTACCAAGATTCCCAACCTGACTTACCATAAGATTAAAGGATAATTACATGTTAATGTCGTGGCAATGATTTCACCTAAATCATCTCTTCTGAGTAGGTACAACGTGCCCACACGCTTTCCTTTTGCCATTAACCTAGAACATATTGTAATCTTCCACTCTCCATGTCCAAATATAGTCATAAACCCTTCTTTATCCAATTTGCTGATTGAGATCAAGTTTTTCCTTAAGCTTGGAAAGTTGGAATGGCCGATCGAGAACTAAACTAATAGTGAGTTTGCCTGATTCCATCATTGATTCGGGTAGAGAGATATTCGCCTTTGACTCCTTCTCCTTCTCATTGGGCGTGGAAGCTAGTGCCTAAAGCAGGGGCCTAGTGCGTATTCAGCCTCTTAAGTTTATTGAAAGCCAACCATGTGTCTTGCGTCATGTAAGAAAAGTTGCCACCATTGCGAGCTTTAGCTTTGATAGTTCATTTTCCAATAATTGGGCAGCTATGCCCATTCCCAACTATGACTTAACCAAAATCACCTGTCAAGTAATTCTTAAAAACATCCATCATGGGTGTACAATGATAAAAACACATGAGTCTATAAACCAATCATCTTGCATAATATCAACTCCAGCACACAAATACAAATTATGTAAATAAGTCTCCTTGGTTATTGCATTGGCTCCTTGTGACCCACCTTGCTGTCTTTTGTACTCTTCGCTTTGCTCTCTTTTGTGTCTTGTCTTATGTAGTGCCAACACTCACCTTTGCGATTTCCTATTCTTGACTTTGATCTGTGACTCTTACTTTTTGACCTCCCTCTGTAATTGCTTCTCCCACAGTTTTCAGCAGACAATGCAAAGTTGCTAGAAGCTAACAAAGATTACATCCTCATTCATGATGTTGCTCACAACATCCTTTAGAGTAGTCGCATCAGTTATAGTACGTGTGATTGTTTGTTCTAATGAGACGTAACTATCATATAGATTAGATAATAATAAAAATGCTTGCGCTCGTTCCACGAATTTCAACCCTGCCGATTTTAATTGATTGTAGACCATACAGAAATTGCTCACATGCTCCGCCTCTGAACTCCTCTCTGACAACTTCATGTTGAACAATTCGATGTAGGAGTTTTTTTATACTTATTTGTGAGGATCTCCATTTCCTCCCTTGCGGGATTTGCCTTCTTTTTGTGGAATAGCATTTTCCCACTCATCTACATCTGAATTTGCCCAAGCACCTTCTGATATAAACAGCTTCAAGGTGTGCAACTACGTCTACCTCGGCTCCTTCTGGCTTCATGCCAAACAACAGATCGTCTAGATCTTTCTGTTGAAGATACGCTATCATTTGGATATTCCACATTGTGAACTTTGTTCCATCGAATCTCTCAATTTTCCCTTTATTTCTCATATCTGCAAACCAACCTAGTGCTCTGATCCCACTTTGTTGAGTTTAACCCTCAACTAGAGATGAAAACAAAGAAATGAATCAAAGAAACAAAATCAAACAAAAGCCAACAACATACAAACACACGAGATTTTTCCGAGGTTCACCGAATGCAATTGCTATTTTTCCATGCAGAGGCACTCCTGCTATTCCCACTAGAAAATATGTAAAGAACAGATTGATAGTCACTCAAAAACTCACCACCAAGGTGTATGGTTTATCTTCTTCTCTCTTTATCAAGAACAACTACTCGATCTATCTTTCTATGTTGGAATAACTCTCACTTAACCCTAATAATCGTACACTATATATATATATATATATAACTGATTCGCACCTGATCACGTGCAAACTTGTGCTCACAGTTGTTCGATCATGATCATGACCATGACCAATTTGATCATGATCATGATCATGCAAGATCGAACGGCTGCGCATGAGTTTGCACATGATCATGTGTGAACTTGTTCACACATGATCAACATGCTATATATATGTAGGATTATAATAGAATAGATTTCAATCGTAAATGACAGCACTGTCGCGGTAGGCTGTAAAAAGGTGCGGTCAACTGCAAAACATCCCGAGCAAGTCAGTGAACAGATGTGATCGACTGCCCTCCTGACAGTCGCCTGCTCTCTACTTGAATTGATTGTCTACTGCCTGTATTAGCAGTCAGCTGTCTTTTTTTTTTTTTTGATGAGAACGGATAGAGTCTCTCGACTCCAGCCACATCAAAGTGCATATATTATAATAGAAAATTGTACAGAACATAGCTTTACAAGAAGTAAAACCCAGCAGGCAAAAAATGATACAGACAAGGAAACAAATAAATAATACAGGAGAAGCCAACAACAAACAGACAATGAAACCCTAGTAAACGACCAACAACAAGAGGGCAACTATCAATTCTGAGACTTCGAACTCTCGCTAACTGAAGCTAGCAGCAGCAGCAAAATCTGAAACAGAGGCAGCGCGCAAGAGGCAGACGAGGCAGCAGAAAAGCCGACCCCCTCCCTCCCTGCAAAATACCCATAAGGAAACCCCCACGACAGCAAATGGATCCGGCCACAACTGAATGCTAAATACTCCATTTATGCAGCAAAACAGAACCAGAGCAATAAATGCCCTGACCATCCCAACCGGCCAAAAACACAATAATAACGGGATAGCAGGAGAATAGCTAGCCCGAGCAAAACCCAAAACAGACGGCTAAGACGCAGCACAAGCAAGAGCACAAAATAAGCTCCAACACACCACGAACTGGCGCAAACTCGGAGAGTAATCCGGACTAAGGCGAAAGGAAATGATATTAAATTCCACTTCCTTCCTAATAATGAAAGCCAAAGGCAAAAAAGGAAAGCATACATAACTTCAGTAGCGATGTACTAAGAGCAAACAGATAAAGGATCCCTTCCAATAGGGACCCTGGAAAAATCAAAACAGATAGATCTAAAATGGCGCAAACAGCACAAACTGAAGCCAAAAACAAGCACAATAGAAGACAATGCAGATGAAAGAATAAAAAAAACAGAGCTCACAACGGCACTAAGCCTGGCTATCGAGCAAGAGGTACCCTCCCACCAGTCACAAAACCAATTAGGGGAGGGCCTGCAACATAGCACGCAATGAAAGAACATCACCGAGGAAAACTATGCCGATGCAGTAGGCTACGTAAAGAACACAGTCTGCTAAAGCACAACAACACATATACCAGGAGCAGAGAGAACAGCAATAGAAACATCCAGAGCGAAGATGTGCTAATAATAACAGTAATTTAGTTACAAAAAAGGAGCTATTGCTGGAGCAACAACAAACCCACAGATCCCACAAAACATCAACCAGCAGCCCCGCAAAAATATAGGAGGGCTATCTAACGAAAGAAACGGCCCTGACCAACACAAAAGAGAGAGAGATCAGGCGATTAGAACAAAACACAGAGCAGAGAACTAATAGCCACAACGGAAGCAAACGTTAACCCTGCAATTAGAGAAGAGAGGAATGAAAGCATGGTTATAATAAAATTAGAGAAAAGCAATCCAAATTAAACCGCATGAAGAGAAAGAAGACAATGGTACGCATTATTTAATAAACTGAAAGAATAATCGGCTAAATCTTTGGGCTTCGATTCCGAAGACCAAAGTTTAAAAAGAAAGAGGAATTCTTCAATAATCACAGTAGTAGAAGCGCTACGCTTCTGGAAGATTCTACAATTCCTTTCCTTCCAAATTACCCAAATAATGGTATGATACGACAAAATCCGAGCATTACGGCACGGACTATTAGAGGGAATGGAATGCCAAACGGACGCTAAGTCAGGGGGAGTAGAGTCGGAGCCCCATGCCAGAGCGCAAATCTTCCATAGAGAGATAATAGTTGGGCATTGAGTGAAAATATGGTTGACATTTTCAGCGTGCTGGGAGCACAACGAACAGAGTTGGCCCCAAGCTAAGTTCCTTTTGTTAAGATTTTCGATGGTGAGAAGCTTGTTATTAAAAGCAAGCCAAGACGTGATCTTAACCTTAAGAGGTGCCCACGAGTCCCAGAAAAAAGTGGCTGTAGGCGAGCGAACACCTCTCGAGTTAATGAAATGGTAAAAAGATTTCACCGAAAACGTGCCAGTCGAGGACCAGCGCCAACCGATACCCTCTAATGATTTCCATTCATAGTGAGCTGAGAAATGAGGTGTTCAAACCTATCATTTAGAGGTGGAGGAAGAACAATTGAGAAAGGAATAAACCAATAGCGAATACCATCAATCAAAGTGAAAGAATCCGCTACAGTAGCCTTGGGCAAAACTGCCAAGTTGAAAAGAGAAGGAAAAGCCGTGGCAAGCGAGGTATTGTCAATCCACAAGTCAGTCCAGAGCTTGGCTCTAGAACCATTGTGGCAAATACGATAGGAGCTACATTGGAAGGCAGCTGCAGCCTTCCAAATACCTTTCCAGAAGGGAGAAGCGAGGCGATGAGTCGCCTCCGAAAACTCCCACCAAGATGAAGAGGAAGCTCGATAGCCTCTAATACAACGAATCCAAGGTAAATGGTCAGAATTATGAAGCTTCCATAGCCATTTTCCTAAAAGGGCGATGTTATGGTGACGAATATCCAGAACACCAAGGCCCCCTTCCTCTTTGGACGTGCAGACGAGCTTCCACTGACACAGGTGAGATCCTGGTTTAAAAGTAGGCGAACCATTCCAGAAAAAATTACTCCTAATTTGATCCAATCTTTTAATGACCCAAGAAGGCAAAAAGTAGAAAGACATAAGGTAGAGAGGCAGGGCCGAAATCACAGAGTTAATAAGGGTCAGTCTGCCTCCTCGAGATAAGAGCTTGCTTGACCAAACATTAAGCCTGGCCTCAACTTTTTCAATCAAAGGGAACCAGTCCGCTCTATGGAGTTTACCCCAGCGAAGGGGAATACCCAAGTAGGTAATCGGGAAAGAGGCGACGGGGCAATTGAAGAAATTGGCAACCTCTACTTGGCAGTTGGGAGAACCACCCAACCAGAGCACAGAGGATTTTTGGAAGTTAATCGACAAACCAGACGCCATTTCAAAACAGTAGAGGAGCAACTTGAGATTACGAAGAGAGTGGGTGCTCGGTTTGGTGAAGATAATAGTATCATCGGCATATTGAAGGTTGAGCACTCCCTCAAAGAAAGGGGAGCTACCCAGACCTTCTACCATCTGCAAATTCCAAGCATTGCGCAAAAGTTTGCTGAAAACATCTGCCACAAGCGAGAAGAGAAGAGATGATAGGGGATCTCCTTGACGGAGACCACATCTGATTTTGAATTTGTGACCTTCCGATCCGTTGATGAATAATGAAGAGGTTCCAGAGAATAGACTGGATTTAATCCACGCTATCCATTTGGGACCAAAACCTCAGAAAATGAGAATGTCCAGCAAAAAGTCCCAATTGACGTTGTCATAAGCTTTTTGAAAGTCGAGCTTGAGAAGAATGCCTTCCGATTGGGTTCTGTGACAATGGGATATAATTTCTTGGGCAGAAGCCACACTATCAAGAATGAATCGATCTTTGATGAAACCAGATTGAGCTGAGTCAATAAGGGGAGAAATGACTGCACTCAGTCTAGAAGAAAGAACTTTCATAATGATCTTGAAAGTAGTGTTGATGAGACTGATAGGTCTAAATTCGGATACTCGGTGAGCCCCTGCTAATTTGGGAATAAGAACAATGTGGGCGTAATTAATGCAGTCAAATGAAAAGTTACCCTCATGAAGGTCATGAAACATTTTGAGGAGATCCTCTTTGAGTAGATCCCAAAACTTTTGAAAAAAGAACGCAGGAAAACCGTCAAGGCCAGGCGCCGAATCACTTTTTAAAGCAAAAACCGCCAATTTGATTTCATCAATAGAGAAAGGGGCCTCGAGCGAGGAAAGATCGTGATCTTGATTACCATAAAGATGAAGCCAATCGAGCTCTAACATATGATGTTTTTTCGAGCCAATGAGATTCTTGTAGAAAGAAAGAAATTCCCGATGAATGGAATCATCAGAATTCAACTCCATTCCCTGGGCCGAGATGGAGGAAATACGGTTGCAACGCTGTCTATGCGACGCAAAATTATGAGAAAAAGCAGTGTTCGCGTCACCCTCCTTCATCCATTTGACCCGAGCTCTTTGAGCCCATTTAATATGGTCTAGGTGGAGGATGTCTGCGTACTCTTGCTTACAAGAAATACGTTCCGAACGAAAAGAATCAGAAATCGGCCCTAATTCTTCCATCTTGTCAATGGACTCAATAGTCTGCAAAAGAAAGACCTTAAGAAAGTTGGTGTTACGTTGCCTCTCGTGCCTCCAGATTTTGCACCCGTGCTTAATGGCGTGCATTTTCAAGAGAAGGTTGCCTAATTCGGATGAAACGGAAACGGCCGCAAGACATTCAGACACAAGATTGATGAAGAGCTGGTCCTGCAACCAGAGTTTTTCGAAGCGGAATTTGTGCTGAAAATTGAAGCAGAAATTGGAATGAAGCATAATCGGAACATGGTCAGAGGAAGGGTTGGGGAGAGCTTGGGCGAAAGATTGGTGAAATCGCGCCAACCAATCTTGCGAAACCAGAAAACGATTTAGTTTGGCAAAAGAGGAGGGATCGCGTTGATTAGACCAAGTGAAAGATCTACCAGATATTGGTAGGTCCGATAAATGAAGGTTTCTGATGCAATCATTGAAAAAGCAAGATTGAGAGAGAGAAGAAGTCGGGTTCGATCTTTCAGAGGAAAAACGAGTAACATTGAAGTCCCCGCAAAGGAAACAGAGATCGGAAGAGAATTGCTGTAAGGAAATGAATTCATTCCAAAAAAGCGGGCGTCTATCAGAGGTGGAGGGGCCGTACACCGAAATGACGGTAAGCGGGCAATTGAACAAAGTCCAATGGAGCTGGACAATAAGGAAAAAATTGAGGCGATGAATTGATAACAAAGAGAACTGAGCCTCTTTGAAACCGAAAAGGATCCCACCTCTGGAACCAATCGCGTCCAGAGATATCCAATTAGAGATAATAGAACCTCCAAGGTTACGAAGGATCGCAGGAGAGGGGGAATCCAGCTTGGACTCTTGGATAGAAATAAGATCACAGCGGGAAGAAGAGATCAAATCAAAGATCGCCTTTTGCTTTGCAGGGCAGTGCAAGCCACGAATGTTCCAAGAAACACTAATTATTAAAAAAACGACGCTCCAAGACTCTAGAAAATTCTTGTCTTCTCAGAGCACGGATACAGGGGGAGTCTAAAGGATCGATCAAGAAACCCAGGTCTTGAGCAGAAGAAGCCAATTCCGAGTTGGAGAAAGAGTAGAAAACGGGAACATAAATAGAACCAAGTTGGTTAAAGGAAATCACAGATAAAGGATCAGGCAAAGATTGCTCATAGCTAGGGGATGACTTGCTAACAGGCACAGGAGAGTCGCATGAATCCGACAGAAGTGACTTCTTAGCTCTAAGGCGCGCGCTAGTTCTAATGAAAAGTGGATTAGAGCGAGATGAATGAAAGGCTTTAATGGGAGACTCATACTTCTCCTTAAACAGAGAGGAATGAGCAATGGTGTCGCCCGAAGAAAAAGGTGAAGACGAAGGGCAATAGGTCTCAATCGAAATAACTGAAAAATTGGACGATTGACCTCTAGAGATGGAGGATATGGGTGGACAGGATCCCATACAATCCCTAGCTAACTCCGCTAGGGAGATGGAGATCCATCTAAGAGAGCCAGGAGTGAAACCCTTGGTTCCAAGGCAGAAACGAGCATGAGCTAATATATCAAAAGCATTGGAAGAAAAGCCGAAAAGTATAAGTTTAAAAATACAGACCGCAGTAATGAAAAAGTGCTCAGGAGAGTTCAAATAAAGAAAATAAAATGATACCTCCTTGGAAGGAACTTTGGACAGTTCCGCTTCCTCCTCCGATAAGAGGGAATCCTGCTCAACCCAATCGGAACCTTTGATGGATGGTTTAGAAGAAATCTTAGAAGAAGTAAATGCAGGCTCCGACTTAGTCGGCGTGGGGAAGTGCGCTAGTTGTTGAAATTGTTCCCAATCCGAAGCAAAGTTAGGGTTAACTTCCCAAGTCAACCATTGAGAGGAAGAGGCCTTAGCCTTAACAGACGGCGGAGTAGTCACGACCTCAGGAGCCACTTTGGAGAAAATGGGCTGAGGAGCATTAGAAGGAGTAGAGGAGATCGGAGCTTTCACACTAGAGCTGCCTTTCGCAGACTGACGCTCTGGGTTAATCCAAACCAGGTTGGGGGATTTAGACGGAGAGATTTTAGAGTTGTAGGGAATGGCCGGAGGCCTAAAAGAAGAATGTGGTGTGCTGCGGGACGCACCAGCAATCCCCTCTTTCAGTTTGGGTGATTTAGTCTTAGCCAAAGAAACCGAACCAGGGTGAAAAGTCGATGATAGCTCCGATCCAAAAGACTTAGGGTTGGATCCAGACCGAAGAGCAACAGGAGGAGAGTCATGGTAATGCACAGATACAGCAAAAGAGGCGATGCCATCCGTAAGATTAAAAGCTTCAATGCGATCCGAAATAGAATAACAACGAAAAGTAGCTTCGATTTGTAGACTACCAGAGGCCAGTCTCGCCTTGGAAATAATTTTAACAAGCTCCCCGATACACTTAGCCATCTCCCCAACCAAGCGAGGGGAATCACAAAATGGAGGGAGACCCACGAGAGAGACCTTGGTAACTGAAGAATCAAGAGCTGGAATAGATGAAGGAGTCTTAACCCACTGCCTGACTGCCAAAGAAATGTTGCCAATAGTCAAAGAGGGAGTCGCTATAAGATCTTCCAGGATCTTAGAGGAGGGGCAATGGATAACAAGATCACCATTGGAGCAGTTATAAAGGACCCAGTCCCAATCCTCAACATTGCAGTAGTTACTAAGAAACGAGTTAAGCGTGTAAAAAGGAACAGTGCCCCCAGAGAAAGAAATGGCGCCAAAGTTACTAAAGTAAACCAAACGATCAGATGACTCAGATTTAGGATAGAACACCTGAAGAATAGGCTGCTTAACCGCGCGAGCAGGAACAGCAGCAGACACAGGAGGGAGGGGAGCGGAATTGTGGTGCTGCCGATCTGGGGTAGGGGTGGGAAGCAGTGGAGCACTGGAAGCGGAAGAAGGCTGCTGAGATTTATGGGGTTTAGAGGAAGTCAATTGACTGCGAAGAGATATAAGATCCAAAGCTTTCACAATCTGATCGGAAATAGAAACGCCTAACGGCAAACCAAGAATCTTCTGAAGCGCAAAACATCGGTGCTTAGTGTGGCCCGATTTCTCGCAAAAAAGGCACTTCATCTTGAAGGGGCAGTCTAATTTGAAGTGTCCTTGCTGAAAGCAGCGAAAACAAACCAACAATTTTTTTCGGTGAAGAGAGGGAGAATAGGGAGGGATGAAAGGCAATGATGGAGAGAGAGGGCGGGAAAAAGAGGACAGGAAGGTGGAAGGAAGCTTCTCGCCAGTGGGCTTAAAATGGGCCGATGGGATATGGGATTTAATGATTTTTTTTTTCTTCACAACTTCAACCCAAGAGGTCTCCATGGGCCTAAATGAGAACGGCCCACCTCAACAATAACAATAAGGGAAAAACTAAAAGAGAAAAGCAGTAAAAGGTACGAAAGACGGTAGAGGAGCCCCAAGAGAGCAAAAACAAAGATAGAGAAGAAAGAAAGAGGTGTCAAAACACCAGGAAACAGAACAGACTATACCACACCCCGTGATGCAAAACACCACAAGATGAAAGGACGATGAAGAGAAAGCTCCGGGCCTAAAACGGTACCCGCAAACAAAGAAAGCAACACAATCTCTCTCACGGATAAGAGAAAAAACAACCCCCACGGCGTTGAAGGAGAAGCGGAGACACAATAAGATGCCTCCGGGGAACTCGCTCCCAAAAGGATCAAGGGTCGCGCCAAAGGAGGGGGCACGACGATAAAGCACTCACTCACAGATAACACAAATCAAAGAAATAGTACTGTCACTCTCACAAGTAAGAGAAAAAACCAACCCCACAGCGAAGAATGAGAAGCGGAGACACAATAAGATGCCTCAGGGGAGCACGCCCCAAAAGGATCAAAGGTCGCGCCAAAGGAGGGGGCATGACAAAAAAACAAACACTCACGAAAAAAAACAATGGATAAAAGAAATCCGTGCAGCAATTAAATGAACTTACAGTGCTTAGTGCCAAAGAATCCAAGTCCACGCGTCGCTGCTGAACTTCGAGGAGGATCGTCCAGACTCGGATCGACGCGAGCCAGCTCGGGGGAAGCAGCCGAAGGGAAGGAGCAGGCCACCACCTTAGCGGAATCGGGATCGAGACAGAAGGACGCAGGAGGAAGAGGAAACAAGATCGGGGAGCTAAGGCCGAAGGAAGGCTCGGGAAAAAAGCGGAGCCACAACCGGAAGGGACGCCTCTAGGAGAAAAATGCGGAATGGGGAAAAAAGGGATCTGAGGGAAAAAGAGATGGGTCTGTAGATCTGGGAGAGAGGAGACTTTTTAATGAAGGGGAGTGGGTGAGAAAGACGGAGGATGGGGCGGATCTGAAGGCCGGAGAGGAAAAAGGAAGCAGTCAGCTGTCAATTTAATCCCTGCTAATGTTGCTTCGTCTTCTTGCTTGATGTGCTTCTCTCTTCTTTTTCAACCATGTTCTGGTATTTTGGATCCACCAATCCAAACACTCCACACCCTGGAGTCCCTTCTAGTACTTGTATTTGGATTCATTATCGATAGTTAGCAAAATAGATTAAACGAATTACATGCCATGCACATGCGACATTGACCATCTCCGAAATAAATAAATAAAAAATGCCATGCACATGCAATTATTTATTTATTTATTTATGTATGTATTTAATTTATTTTTTGAGGGATAATACGGTTAGAGTTCATAATGAACTCTAGTCAACAGCATTTCAAAAAAAGGTTCAGTCAAAAATATCCAACCAAAGAATTTGAGGTGTCTTATAAAGATCTGATACCGCATACTCAGAGTAGCATAATAAACAGCGGATTTGAATGCACTCATTAAAAATAAGAATGGTCCACTTAGACAAACGTTCTATTCTCATTTCTCAAATATGAGAAACGAAGTGTGCTTTCTCAAATTATAAAAGACGGGGTATGATTCCCCGTCTCTCTTTTTTAATAATTAATTAATCGACTCGGACGGAACAACATATACCGTCTCAATAATTTATTTATTTATTTTTTTTTTTTAAATGGTCGGACGGGGATACATACCTCGGACGGGGTATGATACCCCGTCGCGCAACTTAAAAAAAAATATATTTTTTAAAGTTTATCCTCAGACGGGGAATGATACCCCGTCCGGGGTATCAAACCCCGTCCATGAGGAAGAATGCATTTAATGCTTCTCAAGGAATGCATTTAATGCTTCAGAGTAGTTTTAGAGTAGTTTAGAGAAGTTTTTAGGTTTAATTAGTTAATTAATTAGGTTTAGTAAATATTATAATATTTAATTTAGTTAATTAATATAGTTTAATAGTTAATAAGTAATTAATCTTTTTTTAATTTATTGTAAACGATGGGACGGGGTATGATACCCCGTCTCTCTAAAAAATAGAAAAAATATAGCAAACGACGACTGCAGCGAACGATCGTATTTGCTATTACTGTAGCTGCCATATTATACCAAATGAGAAAAACGACTGTGGATGCTAGAACATCCACAATGGTTTTTCTCATTTGCTAAAATATGGCATCTACAGTAATAACAAATAAGCGTGCTAGCTGTAGTGGTCGTTTGCTATATATTTCTCATTTTTTAGAAAATAAGCGAGCGACGGTATATGTTATACCGTCTCATCGTTTAAAAATAAATTTAAAAAAGTTAATTACTTATTAACTATTAAACTATATTAATTAAATAAATTAAATAATATAATAATAACTAACCTACCCACTACAACCTATTAAACCCACTAACCTTTTAAACCTATTAAACCCACTATATTAATCCACAGATTAAACCTCAGCCGGTATAACATATCCCGGTCGGGATATGTTATACCGTCTGAGGACTTTAATTTTTTTTTTTATTAAATAAATCTGACCGTTGGATTAGAAAAAAATTAAAATAATAATAATAATATACGTGGGCCGGTATAACATATACCGGACGGTATATGTTATACCGTCCGACCCACTTTAAAAAAGAAAAAATTAATGAGACGGTATAACATATACCGGACGGTATATGTTGTACCGTCTTTTAAAATTTGAGAATCGCTATTTTGTTTCTCATATATGAGAAACGAATATAGCAGGTTTGCTATAAAATGGCAAAATGAGAAACCATTGCAGCGCTCCGTTTCTTATTGTTGCTGCTAAATTTGGTGTGGGGGCAAACAAATAGTATTGGTGGGTTCTTAGGGAAACTGAATAGTAAACCTATATACCTGTTCCGTCGGGGTATGATCGTCGCTCCCGCCGTGGACCTGCAAAAAGTGCGAGACACCGGGATTGTTTCCGGCGACGCACCCTCCGACGCTCAAGTCAGTAATCTCGGAAGACTATGAAAGAGCGCAAAAACTGGAGAGAGATTGATTACCTCTTAATGGAGATGGATGGGGGGTATTTATAGGCGTCATAGGGAACGGATTAGGAATGTAATCCCTGTGATCTGATGAGGAATATTCTCCTTGTAAACAGATTAGGAATGTAATCCCTAATCCCCGGTGGAGGGATAGACATGAATCAGGACCGTTGATTAGGATCTAATCAGAAACCCTAATTCTATCCCTCTGGATCGGGTTTTATGCTGGTTGAAACCCGCACCCGATTGAGGTGGGTCCGTTTGCAGGTTAACGGGTTTTCGAGGAGGAGAACCAGTAGCCGCTTCAGACCCATTGGTAGGAGAAATTACTATTTTTACCCCTGGGCTTCAAGATTCGTGCCTTATTTGGACGGTCCCGATTAAATCCCATTTTTAGCCATATCACGAGCCCCCCACTCCCGAAGGCTGAGCTTGATCAGTCTTTGAGGAGTAGTTTTACTGTTCTAATGGCTAGAGGAGTTGTATCGGGGCTTGAATGGGAGGTTTTGAATCTTGAAGGAGGTGGTTTGGCGATTTTTCAAGTGGATTGAACTCGAAGTCACTCTAGAGCCTCTTGTTGGAATATCCTTTTGACTTAAGAAAGCGTCGATTTGACGTCCTGGGGTTCTGGAAGATTATTCTTGGGCAACAATTGTTTGTTTGGGAGTGAGAAGGTACTCCCCAACTTTATAATTGCTTTCCAGGAGTTCTTCTTTATCTCTTTGAATTTTTTAATTGTTTTTTGGTGCAATGGCTTGGCCGTTATCCTTCGTTGAAGGGCATATACATTTGTATCACGCTTCCGACCTCCTCTAGAGCACGCTGACTAGGGGGCCGAGGTCCGTATGCGGTTCGGCACGTTTTTCCGAAGAGGAGAACGAGTTCGGCGTAGTTGTGAGTGCTGGGAGGGAGTCCGGCATGGCGCGAGGTCCAATCTTTTCCCCGTAACGAGGTCGGTGCCAAGAACGCTCGGCAGTGGGTGCCGAACTCGAATTTTTCCCCCGTAACGAGGTCGGTGCCAAGAACGCTCGGCAGTGGGTGCCGAACTCGAATTTGTCCCCATAACGAGGTCGGTGTCAAGAACGCTCGGCAGTGGGGGCCGAACTCGAATTTTTCCTCCATAACGAGGTCGGTGTCAAGAACGCTCGACAACTTGTGCCGAACTCGAATTTTTCCCCCATAACGAGGTCGGTGTCAAGAACGCTCGGCAGCTTGTGCCGAACTCGAATTTTTCCCCCATAACGAGGTCGGTGCCAAGAACGCTCGGCAGTGGGTGCCGAACTCGAATTTTTCCCATAACGAGGTCGGTGCCAAGAACGCTCGGCAGCTTGTGCCGACCTCAAATTTTCCCTCCATAACGAGGTCGGTGTCAAGAACGCTCGGCAGCTGGTGCCGAACTCTATTTTCCCCCCGTAACGGGGTCGGTGGCAAAAACGCTCGGCAGCTGGTGTCGAACTCCATTTTTCCCCCGTAACGGGGTCGGTGTCAAGAACGCTCGGCAGCTGGTGCCGAACTCCATTTCCCCCCCGTAACGGGGTCGGTGTCAAGAACGCTCGGCAGCTGGTGCCGAACTCTATTTTTCCCCCCGTAACGGGGTCGGTGGCAAGAACGCTCGGCAGCTGGTGCCGAACTCCATTTTTCCCCCGTAACGGGGTCGGTGCCAAGAACGCTTGGCAGCTGGTGCCGAACTCTATTTTTTCCCCCGTAACGGGGTCGGTGGCAAGAACGCTCGGCAGATGGTGCCGAACTCCATTTTTTCCCCCGTAACGGGGTCGGTGTCAAGAACGCTCGGCAGCTGGTGCCGAACTCCATTTTCCCCCCGTAACAGGGTCGGTGTCAAGAACGCTCGGCAGCTGGTGTCGAGGTCCATAACTTGTCGTTTTTCGTCATGGGAGTTTGTATCTGCTGTGCGCCTCCGGAACTTCTGACAACTTCTAATAGCTTCTGACAGATGGGACGTTTATTAAATGCGGTGACCTCTGGGCTTCCGTCGGATGGGATGCTCATTAAATGTAGCTCATGATTTGGCATGGTAAATAATGCGACGATTGAGGTTGCTTTGTCGTTTTGTGTAGATGGGCCGGTCGTACAGGCCCACTAACCTCGTTTGGCGTGCGCCTCTCTATAAATCCTCACCCCCCTCTCTCATTTCTCATTTCTCTTCTCTTTTGCTCAGGCGATCTCTTGTGCTTAGGCGAATTCTTCCGGTGGTCGACGTTAATTTCCGGTGAAGTTTTCCGGCAGCTATCCTCTTTAAGGTAATTTATAAATTATGTCTGTAGCTTCTGTCTCCGAAGAAATCTCTTGGTCCGAGCCCTCCCTTGAGGTCGTCGAGGATTCGACTCCGACTAAGGGCAAGAAGGTGTTCGGTAAGGATTCGATCGTTGAGAATCCGAAGAGGATGGGAGAGTTCGGACAACTGCCAGGGCCGCTAACCGGGCTCCATAGAGTTAGGCAGCTCCCGGAGGATCAAGCCGAGCGAATCGTCCATGGGAGGGGGAGGTCCTTCGAGGAGAATGCCGCGAGGGAGACGACGGAGGCGGACGAGACGGCGTCGATCCTACGCGAGGAGGACTTGGCGGTGATCCGGGATTCCTTTCACATCCCGGAGGAGTACGAGCTCATGCTGCCGGGTCCTGGGGTTAGGGCCAATTCGCCGTTGCCAGTGACGATGTGTTGCTGGCTGGTCGATGCCTTCATCGCCGGGGCTCGGCTACCTTTCCACGCGTTCGCCGTTACCGTGGTGAGTTGGTTCGGAGTCAGCCCCATCCAGCTAATGTCGAACGCGTGGAGAGTGATAAATGGTTTCGTTCTCCACTGCCAAGCTGCAGGGATCGAGCCGCAGCTGAACGTGCTTTGGACGTTATACCGGCTCCACCAAAGGAATAAGTCGGAGTACCGGTATTACTTGACTCCGAGGCACGGTGGCAGGCTCGTCATATGCCCCGACTCCATTAAGCACTGGAGAGAGAAGTTTTTGGTTGTGCGGAGTCAGGAGGCATGGCCGATCCCCTCCAACTGGGTAGAAGGGGTGCCGAAGAGGGCGAGGGCGCTTCCGAAGCTCAATGTAGAAGAAGAAGAGGCGGTCTGGACTCTCCTAGATCGGCCAAAGTACGATTGGAGGGAGCTCACGGAGGACATCCTCTTCAAGGGAGGGCTCTGCCGCGTAGATCCCAGTACGCGGCTCTCGTTATGTTTTTGCTTTCCGTACTCTCTCCCTTGTTATTTGCAGTGTGTTAACCAATTTTTGCTTTGGATGCAGAAACCATGGACTACGACGCTGTGCTGGCGCTCAGGGCCGGACTCGCGAGCAAGGCCCCCAAGAAGTGCAAAAGGGTCGCGACCAAGCTGCCGCCGACCTCGAAGACTCCGAGGATCACAGCCTCGGTCGAAGAGGTGGAGGTCCTCGAGAGCCCCGTTAACGCCGTGGCAGGGACTTCGGCTCCGGCCACTGGTGGCGAGTTCCCCATCGCCGCCGCCCTTGGCATGACGACGCAGCCTCTGACGGTGGCAGCCGAGGAGCTCCTGACGGAGGAGCACAAGAGAATCCACATCCCGGACTGGCAAGTCCAGAAGCATGACGGGTTCCTCGGTAACTCGCTGGTGAGCATGCAAGCCGTCAAGCATCTCGCCACTCCGAAGGACCTGAGCCGCCATGGAGGCCGGGCGAGAGGGCGACGACGTGATCGAGATCGCTCGTTCGGCGGTGTCGGTAAGCCTTGAGCTTCTTTCATTCATTGTACTCTTTTAGCCAAAAAAAAATTTCTAACTCTTTTGGTTCTTCTTTGCTACAGATCATCGTCCACTTCGGTCACCTCACCAAGAGGTTGACAGCTCTGGAGAAAGAGCAAAAGCAAGAGTCTGACCAAGCTCGGAACGAGAAAGCTCGGCTGTCGAACGAGCTCGACAAGCTTCGCGTCGAGCACGAGGGCAGGTCGGCGAGGATCCAGCACCTCGAGGCCCAGGTGACGAGGTTGGAGGGCGAGCTCCTTCGCCAGAGAGAGAGGTCAGCCAAGCAGTTGGCCGAAGCCGAGGAAGCCAAGGCGGCGGCCGTGAAGGCGGCGGAGGACGCGACCCTAGAGAAGGCGCAAGGGTTCCTCGCCCAGAACATGGCGAAGGCTTTCGCCGCTGCCGTTGACCGGGTGTCGAAGGAGTTCCCCGAGGTAGACGTCTCGGGGTGGAGGCTATTCCCCGGCCACGTCGAGGGTTTCGACCCTGAGTCCGAGGGGGAGGAGGAGGAAGGGGATGACGAAGCTGATGCCGGGGCCGGGGTCACTGATGAGGTCCCCAGTACCATGGTCACTCCGCTGGCGGTGGCGTCCCCTTCGGAAAAGTCGACCCCCACCCGAACTCGTCGCCCGGGGAAAGAGGTCGTGCCTTGACCCCGCTCCTTATTTTCTTGTTTTGTTTTTTGTTCTTTTTTCTTTTCTTTTCAATCATTGTAATGCCTAATAGCGGACTGGCCACCGCTGCTTTTTTTTGAAATGAATGAAAAGAAATTTTTTTGAAGGGCTGGTGTTCGGGTCTTCGTCTTTCGGCCCCCTTTCGTCAAATATATTTTTTTTTTTTTGAAAATTTCTCAAGTGTCATGCTCCGGCAGTGTTTGAACTTTTGCTGATTACTTCGATCTCTTTTCAGCTCATGGTGGTTGCCCAAGATGTCGAGCCTACCCGTTCGGATGAGGAAGCTCGAGCCGAGGCTGGCTTAGGGGCGACGAGGTTGTGTCTGGCGAGATGCCGAGAGCGGCTCTACGAAGTCGAGCTTGGGTTGCGCCGAGCCGAAAGTGAGCGGAACCATCTCCTAGCTCGTCCTCGGTCGGCGAGATATCGAGATTCGTCGTTTGGAAAGCAGAATCGCCGAAATGACTCCCACAGGAGAAGGTGAATATTCGCCAACTGCTTTCAGTAATGAGCTTCGGATTCAATGCATCCGTCATAACCTGTCCAAAATAATAGCGGAGAGAGACGACCTGCTTTCTGAGATCCGGCATCTGCAGTCCGTAGAGACGAAGCTTCGGACGGAAGGCGAGGGGCTAACGGCAGAAGTGGCCAAATTGACGACCGAACGGGTCCAATTGACAGCCGAGGTCGAAGCGCTGAAGAGAGCGACGGTGGATAAAAGTATCGAAGTCACTCATCTTCGGTGCCTCATAGCCAGTCGGTCAGGCATGCCGGACTCCGCGATACCCCCTCGTTTCGAAGTTAACGTCAAAGATGACTCGTTGCGTGATCGAATCTCGGAGTTGGAGGCGGAAGTGGCTCGTCTCAAGCCGCATTCGGGACCCATCAATGTCCGAAGCACCTCGTGCACTCGCACGGAGAGTGATCGGGGCATTACCTTCTACGAAATGGCAACTCGTCAGCGCATCGGCCATCCTAGTCCGGGGGACGCGCAAAGCTCGGTAGCAATTTCGTCGAGTGGAGCATCCGTCGGAGCAGCTACTAGAAGCGGCACCGAGGATACGTCTCAATTTGCTGGCTTGGGGTCGCGCTCGGGAGACAAGCATCGCCACTCTCGAGTGTCTTTGAAGCGGAACGCCCCGGCTCCAAGAAAGCGCTGAAGACGTCGCCTCCGAGAGCTTTCGTATATTTTTTTTTGGCCAAGTGTAATAAGTCGGCATTGTAACTTTCTCTTTTGTGTTTGTCTTTGCACCGCATCCTATCCATCAATAAAATGTTGTTGCCGAACTTGTGTGTTCTTTATTTTTGTAACTGTTGTTTGTTGCGCCGAGGTTTCTAAGTCGGCCACTTGCTTGTTTGCCGATCAGTGAGGCGAGAGTTCGGCCAGAGGTGTCAAGCTTCGCTTCTGATGCCCAGTCATGCAGTCTTGCGAGGTGAGGAAACGCGTCCAAGCACAAGTGTTAGACCTCGGATTGTTACCAGAGTGGTTCGGCAGTTATGGAAGCAATCCCAAATGGCGAACTACTTCTAGCTCGCTTAGGAGCGAGCTTGCGAAGTAGAATCGAGCCAAGTGTTGGACTTCGAACCACCGTTAGATTAGTTCAACGGCTATGGGAGCAATTCCGAATGGCGAACTACTTCTAGCTCGCTTAGGAGTGAACTTGCGAAGTAGGATCGAACCAAGTGTTGGACTCCGAACCGTCGTTAGATTAGTTCAACGGCTGTGGGAGCAATTCTGAATGGCGAACTACTTCTAGCTCGCTTAGGAGCGAACTTGTAAAGTAGAATCGAGCCAAGTGTTGGACTCCGAACCATCGTTAGATTAGTTCAACGGCTGTGGGAGCAATTTCGAATGGCGAACTACTTCTAGCTCGCTTAGGAGTGAACTTGCGAAGTAGAATCGAGCCAAGTGTTGGACTCCGAACCATCGTTAGATTAGTTCAACGACTGTGGGAGCAATTCCGAATGGCGAACTACTTCTAGCTCGCTTAGGAGCGAACTTGCAAAGTAGAATCGAGTCAAGTGTTGGACTCCGAACCATCGTTAGATTAGTTCAACGGCTGTGGGAGCAATTCCGAATGGCGAACTACTTCTAGCTCGCTTAGGAGCGAACTTGCGAAGTAGAATCGAGCCAAGTGTTGGACTCTGAACCATCGTTAGATTAGTTCAACGGCTGTGGGAGCAATTCCGAATGGCGAACTGCTTCTAGCTCGCTTAGTAGCGAACTTGCGAAGTAGAATCGAGCCAAGTGTTGGACTCCGAACCATCGTTAGATTAGTTCAACGGCTGTGGGAGCAATTCCGAATGGCGAACTACTTCTATCTCGCTTAGGAGCGAACTTGCGAAGTAGAATCGAGCCAAGTGTTGGACTCCGAACCATCGTTAGATTAGTTCAACGGCTGTGGGAGCAATTCCGAATGGCGAACTACTTCTAGCTCGCTTAGTAGCGAACTTGCAAAGTAGAATCGAGCCAAGTGTTAGACTCCGAACCATCGTTAGATTAGTTCAACGGCTGTGGGAGCAATTCCGAATGGCGAACTACTTCTAGCTCGCTTAGTAGCGAACTCGCGAAGTAGAATCGAGCCAAGTGTTGGACTCCGAACCATCGTTAGATTGAAGAGTTAAAAGTAGAGAGATGTAAACAGTAGCAAAAATATGAAAAGACTTTATTCATTAATAACCAATGATCAGCTGCTTCTAAAGTTGCTAGCCGTTATTACAAGGAAAAATGAAAGAAAATCACTACAAGTAACAGGAAAGGAACGGTTCGTCATCTCGAATTACTTAGAGAGGCGTTGTGGTACTCTCTTGGTATTTTAAGAGATGGTCGGCATTCCAATTCCTGGAAATCTCCCTGCCTTCGAGATCTTCTAGTCTGTATGTGTCGGGGCGGATTACTTTAGAGATCTTGTAGGGTCCCTCCCAATTCGGGGCCAATTTGCTTTTCTGTCCTTGGAACGAGATGGCCAACTTTCGGATGACCAGGTCCCCTTCTTTGAGGTCCGTTGGGCGGACTCTTTTGTTGTATGCTAGCTCGATCCTCCTTCGGTAGCTTTGTTGACGTATGGCAGCTCTTTCTCGGATCTCATCTATCAGGTCTAGGCTTGCTCTGAGCTCTCTAGCGTTCTGCTCTTCATCATATGCTATCAGACGGGGAGAGGGTATTCCGACTTTCAGGGGGATGATGGCCTCAGAACCATAGGTGAGATTGAATGGGCTCTCTCCTGTTGGGGTCCGCTTTGTGGTACGGTAATTCCACAGCACGTTGGGCAGCTGGTCGACCCACAAGCCTTTGGAACACTTGTCTAACCTCATCTTAATGCCGGAGAGAATCTGTCGGTTGGCATTTTTGGCCTGACCATTTGACTGAGGATAAGAAACGGAGGAGAACCGGTGTTGTATGGCGAGGTCTTCACATAAAGCTCGGAAGGCAGCCCCAGTGAAATGCATTCCGTTATCTGTAATTAGGACCCTGGGAACGCCAAATCGGCAGATCACACTTTTCTAGAAGAATTGAACGACCTTATGTTCGGTGATCGTGGCCAGGGGCTCGGCTTCTATCTATTTCAAGAAGTAGTCGACTGCCACGACTAGGAACTTAAGCTGTCCGGGGGCTGGCGGAAACGGCCCTAGTAAATCCATCCCCCACATTGCGAAGGGGATCGGACTTTATAGGACTTTTGACAGGAGCTGCATTGCCGAACGTGTCGTTCAGCGTCCCGTAGGAGAGTGGGCCAGAAATACCCGTAGTTCAACACTTTGCGCGCTACGGCCCTGGACCCTGAATGGGCCCCGCCGATGCCCTCATGAAGTTCTTGCAGGGCGTAGTCGGCTTGCCCGGGGGAGAGGCACCTCAGGTAAGGCCGACCGTCCACCTGGGTGAAGGAGCATTTATATAAGATGCCTCCGATTAATGTATAACGCTCGGCTCGGGTTCTAACTCTTCGTGCTTCCTTGGGGTCCTCGGGGAGGAGTCTGTCCCTTAAAAATTTGATGAGGGGTCTCATCCAGTTGTCTTCGAGGATGACAGGCAATGTCTCTATAGAGTCGGGAGTTTCGTCTTCTATGCTCGGCTTCAGAAGGACTTCTATCAGTACGGTCTGCTCGAGACCTTGAAGGAAAGAGGAGGCCAATTTGGATAGGGCGTCGGCCTGAGCATTTTCTTCTCGGGGGATTCTTTGGATGAGGGCCTCTTCAAACAGTGCCATGAGGCTCTTGACTTTGGCTAAGTACTTAACCATCCTGTCATCACGTGCCTCATATTCGCCGAGGACTTGATTGACGACCAGCTGGGAGTCGCTAAAGACTCGGAGGCATTGCGCCCCTGCATTTCGGGCCATCCCAAGGCCGGCTATAAGCGCCTCGTATTCAGCTTCGTTGTTTGAGGCTTTGAAGTTTATTCGGAGGGAGTATTGAAGGATGAAGTCATATGGGCCTGTTAGAATGACCCCGGCCCCGCTTCCCTCATTGCAAGAGGATCCGTCAACATAGACTGACCAGACGGGTGGTCCCTTCACTGTTTGGCTGGATTCGGGGATAGTACTCTCAACTATGAATTCGGCTAGTGCCTGAGCCTTGATCGCGGTCCGAGGTTGATAAGTTATATCGTGTTGGCTCAGCTCGATTGACCACTTCATAAGGCGACCCGAAGTCTCGGGCTTGTGAAGAACCTGCTTCAGCGGCTGGTCTGTAAGAACGACCACCGAATGGGACTGAAAGTACGGGCGAAGCTTCCTCGCGGCCATCACCAGGGCATAGGTCATTTTCTCTATCTTCGGATATCGGAGCTCGGCGTCCCGGAGTACCTTGCTCACATAGTAGATGGGCTTCTGAGCTCGGTCTTCTTCTCTGACTAAAACTGCACTAAGGGTCTTCTCGGAGGCTGCCAGGTAGAGGTAGAGTGGTTTACCAGGTATTGGTTTGCTGAGAAGAGGTGGATTGACGAGGTAAGCCTTGAGCTGGTCGAAGGACTCCTGTTGTTGCTGTCTCCACTCAAATCCTTTAGCCCCCCTGAGGGCTTTGAAGAACGGGAGGCATTTTTTCCTGGACTTCGACAGAAAGCACCCTATGGTGGCTAGGCGACCGTCAATCTTTGGACTTCTTTTACATTTCTAGGTGGGGCCATGTCTAATATGGCCTTGATCTTCTCAGGGTTTGCTTCAATTCCTCGTTGGCTGACCATGAAGCCGAGAAACTTCCCGACGAGACACCGAACGCACACTTGTTCGGATTGAGTCTCATATTGTGCCTTCTCAAAACATCGAAAGCCTCCTGGAGGTCGGTCACATGATCGATACCTCAGATGCTTTTTACAAGCATGTCGTCAACATACACTTCCATATTGCGGCCGATCTGAGCCTGAAAAACCTTGTTGACGAGGCGTTGGTATGTAGCACCTGCGTTCTTCAGACCGAACGGCATGACTCTGTAGCAATAGAGGCCTTGGTCGGTCACAAACGAGGTCTTCGGGATATCCGGAGGGAACATCCGGATCTGATTGTAACCTGAAAAGGCATCCATGAAGCTAAGGAGCTCATGTCCCGAGGTTGCATCAATCAGAGTGTCAATACTCGGAAGAGGGAAGGGGTCCTTGGAGCAGGCCTTGTTGAGGTCGGTGAAATCAATACAAATCCTCCAAGTCCCATTGGACTTCTTCACCATTACTGCATTCGATAACCACTCAGGATAGTTCACCTCCTGTATGAACCGGGCCTTCAAGAGCTTGTCTACCTCCTCTTTAATAGCGAGCTGATGCTCGGGGGCGAACTTGCACCTCTTCTGCTGAACCGGTTTGGACCCCGGATCAACGCTTAGGCGGTGGACTAAGAGCTCTTCGGAGATACCGGGCATATCTGCAGCTGACCAAGCGAAGAGGTCTTTGTTCCTTCGGATGCATTGTACAATATCTAAGTATAGGGCGGACGGGAGGGTCTTGCTAACAAAGAACTTGCGGGTCGGCTCCTGCTCAGAGAAGAGCACTTCCTCCAATTCGTCCACCGGCTCGGACGTTGGTCGAGCAATATCTTGGGGGATTTCTAGAGTTTCTAAGGAGAGGACGGGTCCGAGGGTAGAGGTCATATAGCAGAGGTGGGCCTGCTTCTGATTGCCTTTTACCTCTCCTACTCCCGCCTGAGTGGGAAACTTCATTTTGAGGTGGTAGGCAGAAGGGACGGCTTCGAGGGCGGCTAGACCGGGCCGGCGTAGGATGACATTATATGCCGCTGGAACGTCTACAACCATGAAATCCATCGACTCCGTTCGGGTAGTAGGAGTTTTGCCAGTGGTTACGTCGAGGGTAATCACCCCTTCAATAGTCACTGGCACTGCCGTGAACCCATGGAGCGTGTAGCCGGCGGGCTTGAGTCTATCTCGGGAGAGCTTTAGGCCTTTAAAAGCGGCAGGGAAAAGGATGTTTACGGAGCTGTCGTTATCCACTAGGATCCTCTCGACTTTGAAATTTGCCATGTGGAGACTAATGACGAGTGCGTCACAATGTGGGGTGCGAACTCCTTCAAGATCTTCGTCGGAGAATGTGACAGGCACTCCGAGGCCTTTGGGAGGAGGGGTGGTCTGGACCGAATTGACTTCTCTTAAAAATGCCTTCCGAGAGGAGTTTGAGGAGCCCCCCATTGGGCCCCATGGATGAGGTGGAGGACTCGCTCTTCCTCAAAGTCAGGCGTCTCTTCTCATTCCGGACGCTTGTTAGCCCCCCGAGGCAGGGGAGGAAGTTCGGCTCGGTCCTTTCTTACGAACCTGCTCAGCTGCCCCCTCTGCATAAGGGCTTCTATCTCATTTTTCAAGGCGCAACAATCATTGGTGTCGTGCCCATGGTCCCGGTGGTAACGGCACCATTTCTCTTTATCTCTTCTCTTGGCGGGGGTATTCATCCTCGGAGCAGGAGGTATGATCCCTTCCTTTTCGACTTCCATCAGAATGGTTGAGACGTTAGTGGTGAGGGGAGTGAACTTCTCGAATCTGGGGGGAGGTCGGCGCTGACCAGTATTATCCTTCTGGAGTTTTTTGGCTCCTTCCTCTTCTGTTCCCTTCCTCTTAAACCCGGAGGAAGACCCTTCCCAATTGGGTCGCTGCTCGGCCTCTTCGGCCCTAATGTACTTTTCACTACGAAGGAGGAGGTCAGAGAAGTTCTGTGGAGGCTTCTTGGCGAGGGAGGAGCGGAGGTTGGAATTGAGGACATTAGATTGAAATGCTGCCGCAGCGACCGACTGGTCGAGGGATGCTATGGACCTGGCTTCAGCTGTGAACCTCTTCACATAGTCTCTCAACTTCTCACCCTTCTTCTGGTGGAGGTACAATAGCGAGACGCTGGTTTTCTCAGCTCTACGGCTGCTTACGAAATGGGTGATGAAAAGGGTCTCGAACTGTTCGAAGGAGAATATGGAGGAAGGGGCAAGGCGAGAGTACCATTCTCGAGCTGGGCCCTTGAGAGTTGCGGGGAAGGTTTTGTAGAGGAGGGCATCGGAAGCTTGATGGAGGAGCATCAGGGTCTTAAAGCTTTCGATGTGGTCAACAGGGTCAGTCTCCCCTATGTAAGTCTCAAATTGGGGAGGTTTAAAACCGATCGGCACCGGTGTGTCGATTATGGTTTGGGAGAAAGGAGGTCTGCTAGGACGAAGGGTTCTCCTTCTAAGTTCTTCTTCTCGGTCCAGCTGACCCAATCGCCTCTCCACTTCGTGAAGACGGCAGTACATAGCGCCGTCCCTTCGACGGTAATCGGCCGACCCCTAGACTCGTCTTCGTAGGAGGGAGAGCGGGGGCTCTGACGACGATAGCTTCTGGATCTGCGAGGACTTGGTTCATGCCTGGAGTTGTTGGGAAGAGGGGATGGGGACCGTCGTCGAGGACTTCGCTCTGGAGGAGGAGAGGGGGATCGTCGGCGAGGACTTCGAACTGGAGGAGGAGAAGGGACCTTCGGCTCATTAGGGTTCCGACGGAGATTGAGATCCTGCAGGACGGTCGCTTGGAACTGCTGGAACTCGGCACGGGTGATGGGTGCCTCATTGTTCCTAGGCTATTGCCGACCCGCGGGGGAGTAAGGTCTTCTTCTGTGATGCTCAGGTGACTCTCTCTGTCCCCTCCTGGTAGGGGACCTTTTGTGTTCTCGGTGGCGAGGAGATCGCTCATCCGGACAGTGTTGGCGGGAGGTTCCCTCTCGGGCCCGCTTTTCATCCAGGTGGCGGCGTAGATCATCATCTTTCTGGCGATTGAGGATGGTGTTGTGCTGACCGGAGGCTCGAGGATGATGGAAGGCCATGGAGTCCGAAGAGGCATTGTGGATGGAGACGTGGTCCTGGTGAAGAGGCTATTTCTGAGGGTTGGGACCCTTCGGAGGCGGCTGATTAGGAGGAGGAAGGTCCTGTTGGAGCGGGTCTTCCGCTGGAGGGGGAAGTTGCCCCTGTTGCTGAGCGGAATTAGGGGGGACTTCTTGCTGCTGATCGGGGTTGGGTCCTCGGTTGGACCCTCTAGATCTGACTTTCCTAGGAGGCATGGCTGGAGAAGATCTGTTCACCGGGAAGAGGAGAGGTTTCTATTCGTTAGTTTCCCACAGACGGTGCCAATCTGTTGCCGCTAAATTTGGTGTAGGGGCAAACAGATAGTATTTGTGGGTTCTTAGGGAAACTGAATAACAAACCTATATACCTGTTCCGTCGGGGTATGATCATTGCTCCCACCGTGGACCTGCAAAAAGTGCGAGACACCGGGGTTGTTCCCGGCGACGCACCCTCCGATGCTCAAGTCAGTAATCTAGGAAGACTATGAAAGAGCGCAAAAACTGGAGAGAGATTGATTACCTCTTAATGGAGATGGATGGGGGGTATTTATAGGCGTCATAGGGAACAGATTAGGAATGTAATCCCTATGATCTGATGAGGAATATTCTCCTTGTAAACAGATTAGGAATGTAATCCCTAATTCCCGGTGGAGGGATAGACATGAATCAGGACCGTTGATTAGGATCTAATCAGAAACCCTAATTCTATCCCTCTGGATCGGGTTTTATGCTGGTTGAAACCCGCACCCGATTGAGGTGGGTCCGTTTGCGGGTTAACGGGTTTTCGAGGAGGAGAACCAGTAGCCGCTTCAGACCCATTGGTAGGAGAAATTACTATTTTTTACCCCTGGGTTTCAAGATTCGTGCCTTATTTGGACGGTCCCGATTAAACCCCATTTTTAGCCATATCACTTATAAAATGGCAATTTGCCATTTATAAGAAACCATTGTGGATGCTCTTACTTAATATTAACCATGCATCATAGATTAAGTTTAATGAATGGAAAAATTAAATTAGATTATATCTAACTAATTAAAATCAAACATACTTGAATCAAGGTAATTAAATAGAATAATTTCCATCTTAAGAAAATTTATTGGCCAAAACCAGCAATTCTTCGAATACTTGGGTACGTTGTTGTTGTTATTATTATTATTATTATTATTATTATTATTATTATTATTATTATTATTATTATTTTCCTTCTAAAAAGCACCGAACCGTTTCTGCCTTTTTCAAAAAATTTCTCAGCATTAAGTTTTCTTTCATGTGTTTACAGTACTTCTTAGACCATCTCCAACGGGATCGCCAAATCTCCCTAATTAGCCAAAATAGCGATAATCCCCCAACAGATTCTCTCCAACCGCCTCGCCAAATCGCTTGCCATCCTGGCAATTCCTTTTCCTCACGCCATCCGCTCGCTAAATCTGGCGAGTTGATTTCAGCTCGCCATTTTTCTTCCTCTCTTGCTGTCGCAGATGACGGATTTTCCAACGGTAAGATTTTAAGTTTGCCGATTTAAATCGAAGTGAAATTTCTTCAGTTTCTTCAATCTCTTTATCTGAATTTCTTCAATTTCTTCAGATTCTAAGTCTGCTGATTTGTGGGTTCTTGCTGATTTTTGGGTTCTTGTTCATCTTCAGGTATTATTTTTTCTTTGTAATTTTTTTTTTGGTTGTGTGGAGATTTTGATGTTTAAAATTTTATCTGAATTACAATTTGTGCTTAGTAGATTCCTGCTTCTTCATCTTGTTCATCAGATTATTCTTTTTGTTTATCGGGGTCTTGTTCGTTGGCTTCTTCTTCATCTTCAGGTAATACGTCAGCTTACAAGATATACAGATACTCCTTATCAGATTTGCATTTCTACTATACTTTAGCTTACAAGATATACAAATACTCCTTTTATCAGATATGTATTTATACTATATACATTTCAATTATAACCTGCATAATAGAAATTGCTAAAGTTTGCTTATAGATTAATGCAGATTACATGTATATATATCATGTGTAGATTACATGCTACAAATTGGTTAAGTTTGATTAAGTCTACTTATAGATTACATGTGCAAATTGCTTAAGTTTGCTTAAGATTACTACAAATTACATAATATACTTACAGTAATATTTTAAACACTATTAAATTGTTTACAGTAATACTTAAGTTTGCTTAATATACTTATCAGATATTAATTTATACTATATACAAGATATACAGATACACTTCTACTATACTTCAGCTTACAAGATATACAGATACTCCTTATCAGATATGCATTTATACTATATACATTTCAATTATAACCTGCATAGTAGAAATTTCTTAAGTTTGCTTATAGATTAATGCAGATTACATATATATATTTCACGTGCAGATTACATGCTGCAAATTGGTTAAGTTTGATTAAGTTTTCTTATAGATTACATGTGCAAATTGCTTAAGTTTGCTTAAGATTACTGCAGATTACATAATATACTTACAGTAATATTTTAAACACTATTAAATTGTTTACAGTAATACTTAAATTTGTTTAATATACATATAAGATATTAATTTATACTATATACAAGATATATAGATACACTTCAACTATAACCTGATACTATATACAAGATATACAGATACACTTCTACTATACTTCAGCTTACAAGATATACAGGTACTCCTTATCAGATATGCATTTATACTATATACATTTCAACTATAACCTGCATAGTAGAAATTGCTTAAGTTGATGTACAGAAACTTGAGCAATGACCTGCACAGATACACTTGTACTGTACTTGAGTAACATTTCACTCATCTTTGAAATGAATTTATTGCAACCTTTTTTGATTGTTCATTTTCTTAAATGAAGATCTTAAAAAAGAAACAGATAACTTTATTTGGGTATAAATCACCATCAAATTTATCTATTATTTTTTTGATATTGATAATTCATAATGAGGGAACTAATTGAAAATGTTTCTAGGAGCAGAGTAGGAATTTATGATAGGAAAATTATACAAGTGTAAACCTGTTTAAGGTCATAGAGTAAGAAAAAATGGGAAAAGATGTCTTAAGATCACAGAAAAATGTTTAGACTATCAGTGCAAAAATGAATTGGATACGATAGGACTCTAGTAACCTATATATGCAGACTCCAGTACCAACTATTAAATTGTTTACAATAATACTTAAGTTTGCTTAATATACTTATCAGATATTAATTTATACTGTATACAAGATATATAGATACACTTCAACTATAACCTGATACTATATACAAGATATACATATACACTTCTACTATACTTCAGCTTTCAAGATATACAGGTACTCCTTATTAGATATGCATTTATACTACATACATTTCAACTATAACCTGCATAGAAGAAATTGCTTAAGTTTCTGTATATCTGTATATACAGAAACTTAAGCAATGACCTGCACAGATACACTTGTACTATACTTGAGAAACATTTCACTCATCTTCAAAATGAATTTATTGCAACCTTTTTTGATTGTTCATTTTCTTAAATGAAGATCTTAAAAAAGAAACAATTCTCTTTATTTGGGTATAAATCACCATCAAATTTATCTATTAATTTTTTGATATTGATAATTCACAATGATGGAACCAATTAAAAATGTTTCTAGGAGCAGAGTAAGAATTTATGATAGGAAAATTATACAAGTGTAAACATGTTTAAGGTCATAGAGTCTAAGAAAAGATGGGAAATGATGTCTTAAGATCACAGAAAAATGTTTAGACTATCAGTGCAAAAATGAATTGGACACGATAGGACTCCAGTAACCTATATATGCAGACTCCAGTACCAACTATTAAATTGTTTACAATAATACTTAAGTTTGCTTAATATAATTATCAGATATTAATTTATACTATGTTCAAGATATACAGATACACTTCAACTATAACCTGATACTATATACAATATATACAGATACACTTCTACTATACTTCAGCTTACAAGATATACAAATACTCCTTATCAGCTTACACTTCTAATGCAGATTACATGCTGCAAATTGGTTAAGTTTGATTAAGTTTGCTTATAGATTACGTGTGCAAATTGCTTAAGTTTGCTTAAGATTACTGCAGATTAAATATATGTTAAACACTATTATCTAATGTCATAGTAATATTTTGTAATGGTTAGATGGATTCGCATAATAATACATCTTACACTGCTCTGCTGTGCGAAGGATCAAACTTCGAGGATGAACTATTTAGTCCAGAATTTGTTGAGTGTATTCAATTCACAGATCATCCTACCGTGACACCACCAGAAAATCGAGCAACAATTAATTCATCTACTAAGAAAACACAAAGACGGGGTAACTTCACAACGGAAGAAGACCTTCTCATTGTACATGCATGGCTTAGTATTGGTTTAGATCCGATACAAGGAAACCAACAAACAATGGGTAAATATTGGGATAGAATACATGAATATTTTCATGAAAACAAAAAGTTTAAGTCTAAGCGCAATGCAAATTCTTTCATGAATCAGTGGTCAGGAATTCAAAAAAAAGTTAACTTCTACTGTGGGTACTACGCTCAGATAGAATCAAGAAACCAGAGTGAGATCACCAGTGAAGACAAGGTATTAATATCATTGAAGTTTATGAATTAACTTTTTTCCCAAAAAATAATTACTAATTTTAACTATTTTTAGATTTTTCAAGCAAAGCTATTGTACAAAGAACTGCAAGGAAAGCCATTTGGTTTTTTGCATTGTTGGCATGAATTGAAGCATAATCCCAAATGGACATTGGAAATTTCAAAGAAAAAGTCCAAAACTTGTAAAAGGATAAGTCCTACAAAATCGTCTGCTTCACTACCGGATCAAGTTAATTTAGAGACAGAATATATTGCAACTGATATGGAACGGCCTATTGGTAGAAAGGCTGCCAAGGAGCAACAAAAGAGAAAGCAGAAGGAACATAATCAAGAGAAAACACCTGCACTAATGTTCCTGCAAGAATATATGGAGGAAAATAAAAAAATTAAAACAGAACAATATGAGAAAGCATTCAGTCAACGACAAGAGCTAATCGAAATTGAGAAGAAAAAACTACGTCTACAAATGTTAGCAGACGAGGAAAGAATAATGGCTATTGACACCGCTGGAATGGACCCATTGAGAGAAAAATATTACGAAGCCCGCAAGATGAAAATTCTTGAAAAAACACTAAGAAATAATTAGTATTTGTTTGTGTATTTATTTCTATGAATAGCCATCGTTTATTAATGTATTTTTTTTACCTATGCATATGTAAGCCTTCAGCTAAACATCTTATTAATAAAAGTTGTATATTGCCTTTATGAATCCAATTTCCATATAAACTTGCAATATAAATATTCTAACTCAATTCATGCTTTCACTCTTATCAGCTCAATTAAGCAATCAAAGACATTTGCTCACTGATGGCACATTTTGGTAATGTACTTGATATGATGTTTGAGATCAATGACCTTGATGTCTATTTTGATGATGAAATGCTACCTTTAGCATTAATAGCTATAGAAGAAGAAGATGAACTAATTACAAGAAGACGAAGAGCACCTCATTGCTATTATTCAACATGATAGAGCTCAAGGTCATGAAAGACTATTCAATGACTATTTTTCTGAAAGGCCTGTATATCCTCCTAATTTCTTTCGAAGGAGATTCCGAATGAGACGTCCACTTTTATTAAGAATTCAGTCTGCTATAGAAGCCCATGATCGATACTTCATTCAAAGAAGGGATTCTTGTGGAGTTCTTGGATTGTCTTCACTTCAAAAGATGACAGCCGCAATAAGGATGCTTGCTTATGGGGTATCAGCAGATTTAGTTGATGATCACATACGTATTGGAGAAAGCACTGCAATCGAGAGTCTTTGTCATTTTTTCAAGGTAATTGTTGACGTATTTGGTGATGAATATTTAAGATCACCAAACAATAATGACATTACTCGATTGTTGGCAATGAACAAAGATCGTGGTTTTCCAAGTATGTTAGGAAGTATTGATTGTATGCACTGGAAGTGGAAGAATTGTCCAGCTGGATGGCAAGGAATGTATACTGGCCACATTCATAAACCTACAATTATTTTAGAAGCTATGGCTTTACATGATCTTTGGATATGGCATGCATTCTTTGGGTTACCAGGAGCTCTTAATGACATCAATGTGCTACATCGGTCAACTATCTTTCATGATCTTGCTAATGGAAGAGCGCCCAATGTTAACTATTCTATCAATGGTAATAACTATACAATGGGATATTGTCTTGCTGATGGTATATATCCAGAGTGGTCAACATTTGTAAAAACTATTCCATTTCTGTAAGGTAATAAGAATAAATATTTTGCTGAAGCTCAAGAATCAGCCAGGAAGGATGTAGAGCGAGCATTCGGTGTTCTTCAAGCACGTTTTGTAATTGTCGTGGTCCAACACGTTTTTGGGATCAAGAGATGCTTTATGATATTATGACAGCATGCATAATAATGCATAACATGATAGTCAAAGATGAGAGAGAAGATAATAATAAGGATTTTAATTATGATGCAATTGAGGAAAGTCCGTCCATAAAAGTATCACATGATTATACGCCTGAACTGCTTACATTTATTCAAACTCATCATCGCATCAGAGATAAACGGATGCATTCCCAACTCCAGTTGGATCTTGTAGAACACTTGTAATTGTATCATGTAATTGTATCTAGCTATTTAAAAACTAATATTTCATTTGATTCCAGAATTTTTGAGGAATGAAAATGTTGTCATTTTAAAAAATTATTATTGTAACTATTTATTAGTAAATAAAATTTAAATTATTTATGGCTAGCCAAAATAGATAGCATGGTTGGAGTGTGAGTTTTTTTTGCCAGCCAAATTATCTATTTGTTATCTATTTTGGCTATTCTAGCTAGCCAAAAGAGCTAGCGTGGTTGAAGATGCTCTTAGAAACTAATTTTCTAAGCATCAAGTTTTCTTCCTTCTTTCTTCCTTCTAAATTTTCAAAAGTTCATTTATTTTTTATTTTTTTAATAGATGGAAGCCATTCTATTTAGCTTGATTCAAGTATGTTTGATTTTAATTAGATATAATCTAATTAATTTGGTTATTCATCAAACTTGATCTGTGATAAAGTGATAAACGTTTAATATTAAGTAAGTGGACTATTCTTTTATTTTATTATATTTTTATTTATTATTATTATTATTATTATTATTATTTTGAGCTTAGAGGATTTGAATCCATTAAGCAGTAAAAGGTTCAAACCGCATAATCAGAATCTAAGAATGCAGGTTCAAGACTCCACCGCATAATCAGAATCTAAGAATGCAGGTTCAAGACTCCAGATCCTGATGTCACGTCACTTAGAGCATTCACAACGGTGTTTCTCAATATTTAGAGAATGGCAGCTACAGTAATAGCAATTAGCGAAATTGTCTGCAGTGCCTGTTTGCTATAATATTCTCATTTTTATAATCAGACGATACATGTTGTATCATCCGATGGCGCGTTTAAAAAAAAAAAGAAAGAGACGAGACAACTTGTCTCGTCCCTCTTAAATTTTTTAAAAAAATTGCGTGCGTCCCGCAATTTTTTTTAAAAAAATTGAGAGAGACGGTACATGTTGTCTCGTCTCTTTGGTTTTTTTTTTTTTTAATTCCTTTAGGTGGGACGAGACATGTTGTCTCATCCTTGAATTAGGGGGATAAATGTTGGCGTGGGATTAAAAAAGGAGCTTTTTTAAAGTTTAATTATATTGTCTCCAATGCTTTAATACCAATTAACCATTTTACCCTTGAGCAAACCAACGTTGAAATCCTATAAATTAGAAGGGTTGTGAAGGCCGAACCCCATTGTGCTCTCCTATCTTCTCTTCTTATCTTAAATTTTCTTAACTCCTCTCAATTCTGTTGTAATCAACATACGGAAAAATTGCAATGTCTTCTTCAATTAAGCGATTTATTGGGAAAGTTAAATCAAGGCGTTGGTCAGAGTCCGCACCATCACAGAATAGAAGCGAAGAAGAAACAACTGTGCCTGTCAGTTATAGCGATCCATCAGAGTGGGTCAGAGTTGTCGATGATGGACAACACGTACATAAGATGATTACCGAGCAATCTATAGGTGGATTTGTTACATTCAGAGGAAATTGGAAGGGGCCGATAAAAGCCTACAAGTTAGTTTTCTCTATCCCTATAATAAAGCAGTTAATCGACAATGCCGGTTGGTCCCCTTTTTTTACTATCGATACAGAGAAGTCCTCGGCACGTCTTGTTGAGGCTTTGGTTGAGAGATGGTGGGACACAACCTACACTTTCCATCTTCCAGGCGGTGAGTTGGGATTTACCCCGTTAGACTGGACAATGCTAACGGGATTATCTATTGGAGTCGGTGAGTTTCTGCTGTGTAACAATGATGCATACACCTTCGATGTTGTTCAGTCTAGGTTCTTTGCAGAAATTACACCGGAAGATTGGAAATCTCACGGTATATGCTGCTCTTTCTTAAAGAAGTATTTTCAGAAGGAATGGATCGATGCAGCTGTAGCCGATCCTGAAGTGGCAATGAAAGTTGGCAGAGCTTTCTTCCTGTACTTTGTGGGTGAGTTTCTTATGCCCAATGCTTCTTCAGTAGTGAGATGTGGTTTCCTTGCTGCTTTTGAAGATTTGAATATAGTTGGCACGCATGATTGGGGTAGTCCATCTTTGGCATTGCTATATATGTCTCTGGATTCTTGTAGCCGATTAAAACTGAAAGCCTTTAACGGCCCGTGGCAAGTACTCGAGGTAATCTTACTAAATAATTATTATAATTTTGTAACAATATTTAAAATACCAAATATTAGTATTTGAATTATTAATTATACATATTCATATTCTGATTTTATTTCAGTACTGGCATATGAATACACAAGTATTTGTACACCGATGAGTGATCGAACCGTAGATTTTGCTATTCACTTATAAAATGCAGATATTCGACCAAAAATTGCACATTGGAATCGCAATAATTTGGATCAAAGTAGAACTGATCTGATACGTTACAATATCTCCATGGCCCAGAGTCAGCTAGAGATGAGGTCATCAACATCTATTATATGGCAACCATATAATGGATCTGCATATGAGAACGAGTATGATATTCAATGTTCGATCATCTTATCCCGCACTACAAATGGCACAGGCTATAGCGGCGCTTTTACAAGGCTATAACGGCATTTTTTGGTGTCGTTATAGCTCATAACGACGCTTCTGAAATCGCCGCTAAAAGTGCCATTAGAACGTGCGTCGTTATGGCCATATAGGCTGTCGCGGGGTGTTCGGACACCGCCGCTATAAGGTGTCCACCTATAACGGCGTTGCCAAACTGCCGTTATAGGAACGTTTCGTTTTTTTAAAAAATAGCTATAGCGGCACTTTTTCCAAGCGCTGCTATAGCACCCCGATTAAAAAACTAGCGTTGGTACCCTGCTACGGTGCTGGCCCAGCGCCGTGATAGAGGGGACTAAGAAGCTGTAGTACCTATTGCGGCGCTTCGTGGTAAACACCGCGATAGGTTTTTTTTTTTTTGACATTTTATTATAAAATTTTCAATTGAAAATTTCAGTAATTAATCGCATATTACAAATACATTTAATCATATTAAATTTAAATGCAAATCAGGTAAATCAATAATATCATAATCAAGAACCAAAAGTCACACATCACAAAAAACAACTCAATAGAAAACAAAATATGTAACACATATAAACTGTCATACAACGAGTATCAAATGTATATGTTGTACAACACTTAGTTATTACAAAACATAGATATAATTTCTACAAAACATTTTAAAAAAGTCCCAATTCAACAAACTACTGCAGGGGAGTTTCCTCGTGTGGCCCGCTGTTGCTTCCAATTCCATCGTTATTTTACCCTAGTGTATGTGCGTGACTGAAAACCGATGGAATACGCTGGCCCTGTAGAAAAAACATAAATATTTCAGTAAAGTAATGGATATGAGAGTCAACACATACACATACACATACACATACACATACACAGAGAAATAATTATCGAAATGTTACTGGTAAGCGCTGGATATAAATAAGCTTCATCGATTTAAGCCAGTATTAGTACTTGAAAGATGAGCTACACTATATTTTTGAGTTTTTGACATACTAATCTAATAAAATTGCGCAAGCAATTGTTGAAAAATCTTAAATCACTGTCCAAAACTTAAAATTTATTCGAGAATATGGAGAATAAAGCATGATAACTTAGCATGATTAATATAATATTTTTTTAAAAGCTAAAGAAAGTTACTACAAGAAGACATAGTTGATTGGGGAGGGAGGGAGGGAGGGAGTATAGGCTATTATGTGGTTCTTCATATGCTCAACAAGACTAATTATGTGCAATATCTCATTTACATCAGTAAATTGAAAAACTATGCAGAGCATGCAATCTGCAATGTTCATGAGGTGGATGTAATTGGGTTATTGAAATTTTCTTTTTATCAGTCAGAACTGAAAAAAAGAATTCAAGCTTTGCGCGTGAGACTATCTATTCCTGAATGGGTTTTAACTCTGTTAAAGTTGTTGCTACTGGAAGAGTATGTTTAGATTTGGTCAATTGCATAATTTCAGAAAGCATAGGCTGTTGCTGCTCTGGATATGGAATTTGTTGTTGATATTCAGTTGACAATATTTCATTTGCAATAATGTCTCAAGGATAAGTATTTTGAGAAAATAGACATACACAACCAGAACTCCAACTGCCCATTTAAACAACATTCACAAGCAAGCAAACAAATTCTCAGTTAAATAATTACAATCACTAGTTATTGTTAGGTGATCTCTTCCTTTCCCTGTGATAACCTATTTGTATATATAAATATACATTATGTCCAATTAATGAAAGATTTCATGAATTCATTCCTCATTCAGGTACAATAATTTCATCCTCAGATTTCAATTTTTTTTTTTAAAAAAAACTTAATCTTATGAAAAAAACTAGACCATACTTAGTATATCGGTGAGAATTTCTGTAAAACCATTAAGAAGGTTTTCCTCAGAATACAATTAAGAAATGTGAGATTGAAGAAATCAGCTAATAATGAAATCTAATGGCCTCATTGTCCTCTGATACTGCAGATAATGGTGCAGGCTCAAAGAGTGATACAGATATCTGATAAAATTGTTGAAGCTTGAGAAAAAGGAACAGCCTATGACCTTCTAAGGGTTTGCAATCGACTAAAAACATAACAAAATTTTCTTATAATCAGTATTCCAATCTCTACATCTGCTACATAATAACTAACCTCCTTATAATCAGTATTCCAATCTCTAATCAGTATAGACAAACTTTTTCCTTAAACATTATGGTTGGTAGAAATGATAGCGTGCATTACCATGTTTAAGCAAAAAAAATCGTAACAAACAGAGTACATACTGAGCAAAATTTCACCTCATACTCAGAGGAGAGTGAGAATGACCCTCCTTACATTCAGAAAAACAATTCACCTACTATGAATTCATATCTAAATTGATATCTTCACTACTTTGTGTTCAAAGAACTCCTGTTAAATCATTTGAGAATTGAGATGTAGGCCATTTTCACAAAATGGTATCTATTAGAATTTTTTTCTTTTGGGAATAAAGTGTCCATTAGAATTTAGAAATTTTACACACTATTAAACAGTACTTCGCAAGAAAACAAAGTTTCCAGATGCTTTGACTGATACGGGTTCTTCAATATCATGTGTATATTTCATTTCAGTAAAGGGATTTTCTATATCATACACACATATACCCTAGCTTCATTACTAGTAAAGGGATTTTCTTCAAAACTAACATTGACTCTTATTTAATTTAAATTAGTTAAAAGTGGGTATTTAGTTGAAGAATACTAACCGGTGCTTGAGTTGGAATTCCTTGTGACTGTTGCCGGACTAACGTCGCCATTTGAACCATTGCTGCCTCCAGACGTGCCACTGTTGCCTTTAGCTGATCAACATCTTCCTGTGTGGGCCCGGCCCCAGTGTTAGAACATGTACGAAAACCGAAGATGCTGGTGGGTGTTGGTTCTAGCCCCATCCCCCGCACACGATCAGGATGCTCGCGTCCCCTCAATTTGGAGAGAACTTGACACTGTAGCGTCAATGGATCGGCAGAAGAAGAAGATGACATTTCCTCAATCTTCTTTTTGGCATCTTTCTGCAAAAGATAACAAAGACAAATTTTATTTTCAAAATTATTTTATTGAAAAGATTAAATACCAAATTGAAATTAATTTGAAAGCTTTTTATTTACCACAATATCGGCTGCCACGCCATCCCTAAATTTTCCATCCTTACCTGTGTGGGTAGTTTCAAAAATATCTACATCGCCGATCTTCACTCCCTCATTTGATGCTTCCTATATACAAGTAAGTTCAGTATTTAAAACTACACAGCAAATTGAGCCACCCTTTTGTTAACAATATTCGCTTTTGTTAACAAATTGACATCTTCAGTTACTTAAATAAAAAGACTTGGATATAACTTGTATATAACTAAACAATACTCGCTTTTGTTTTCATGACTTGTATATAACTATAATAAAAAGACTTCAAAAAAAATTTGAAACGTAGTTTACCAGCTCATCTCGAACTACCGCAAAGGTGGCGCTCCCAGTAGTGTGCTTCAGTTTCAACATCTTTCGACTTTTTATGCCGATGTCAGCCTTTTTCTGTTAATGATTAAAATTCGCAACATCAATGAAAATATATCATCAATAAAATACAAAAGGACGGAAGTTGCGTTAGTATATACCTTTCCCATTTCACTTCACCAAAAATTGACAAGAAATTGCCAATCTTGTGGTGTCACACCTACGGGCCGCCCTCGCATTCTCAGCCTCAGTCCTCTCTGGCACATAGTACTTTCCTTTTAGAAATCTCTTGTAGTCCCTCCATTTCTTAGAGACAGATTTATCCACCCATCCATTAACAACATCAACTTAAGAAAATTTTTGCTACAAAATAACATTAATCAGATATATATATATATATATATATATATATATATATATATATATATATATATATATATATGTATGTATATATATATACAGAAAAATGTAGTTATTTAACTGACAAAACATACAGTAGTAAAGCTAAGTCGAAAACCATAATCAATATTTCATACTTAACATGTTTGCATAGACTGCATGCATACTATATAGCGAGAGCGGATAACAAAATGCTGATATAAGTACATGAAATTAAGTTATTGATGCATCAGGATTTACTCTCAGACTTCTCATGAGTTATTGACAACTGATCTAATGTGCAAAATAGACTGTTGATTTTCTAATATACTTAACGAAAATGCGACTTCTCTATCCCTAGTTATGAGCGAAACTGTCAAGCTACTTAGTAGTTGATTAGCTTTGTAAATTTGTGCTTTTCAGTGCAAACAAAAGGAAACTGGATACATCTTGAAAATATAATGACAGTGCCTCCTATGATTCTGAAAATCACTCGAAAGTTTCTACCTCAATCACAATTATAATTCCAGAAAGAAATCCTTCGCAGCATTCCCTTTCTTGAATCTGTATTGCATTCCTAAGCACTATGAATCTCAAAGATGGAGTTGTAAGTTGTGACTGTCATCGACCACCCATTTGTCTGGCTAAGGGATTGGTCTGATAAGTTTGTAAAAAAAATTCATTCTCACTGATTGATAATATGTCATGTAGTTAATATATACATGTATCCGATCAAAACAGATTGAAAATAGAAAGCAGGAAAGCAGAGAAGAAAAAATAAATCAGGAGAACCATAACAAAGCAGAGAAGGACTCATTTCACATTAAGCAACAGATATAGTGAGCTCCAGGGTACTTGTTTTGTAGCTAGCTAGGGCCATTGAACGACAAACTGATCGGCTAGGTTGACCTTCTAGAGTATCCCCATAAAGATAGATTCCAAACTCTTGCAAGTGCTCTCGATCGATCGATGTAGAAGATGTAGGACCATTGTAGACCAATAATTAACCAGCAGAAAGTTCACTAGAACTACACCTCAATGCTTACACTTCACAGCAAGGATCTACAAGTTACATACACAATTTTCTGTAGTGAAAACAGCAAAACCTCTATCTCTAATCTTTAAAGCTAGCATCGTGAACCATTCATTTTCCCCCATATCTCTGTTTAGGTGTCGTCACCACTAATAAATTAACAAATTATATAAAAAAAATTCTTTACTCCACGAACTACAATCCTAATAACTGTTATTGCACATATGCAAACCATCTCAAGCGGTTCTGCCATTTTATTAGTCCATTGGTGCTATGGCCTCTTACCTTCTTATAGACGCACTCATATCTACTTCTATCTTTTAGTATTTTGTCTTGTCATTCATCTCAGATTCTCAATATTCTCAGTTCAACTAAACACTTCTATTCATGGATTCTATGTAATTCACATAAATAGCATTCAAGAAGCATGATATCCATTACAATATAATCATTATTTGCATCCATATAGATATATCTAATTTGATAGCCCATTGCAAAAAGGATGCACTTTAAAAACAAACTTCACTAAATTTTAGAAATATAGCCCTAGAATGTAAACAAACTCAACATCTTGTCACTTGTCAAAGTAAAAAAGTATTTATGTGATGAGGATCTCTAAGACTAGCTAGGGAAATCATGTGTCATCCAAACTGGCAAATGTTCAACATATCTCTTCATGAATAGCAGAACCATAACAAATATCACTATCCTGTGTCAACCTTTTCCTCAACTCTTAACTCTAATAGAGTGGAATAACATGTATGATGGGTCGCCAGAAAATTTTCATATTAAAACAAATTAAATATTATCCTGTGTGTCCATCCAAAATGTGGAAGTAAAACATATATGAATGAACAGGAAAGACATTAGATGATTTAGGAATACCTTAATAACAGAGAACGTTTCCTCCTTGGTGGTTTTTGAAATTTTTGACCAAGTTTCGTAGCTTAAGGGAAGGATCCGAGAATTTCTTGCTATTACCCCGCAAAATTTACCGAGCTTGCTCCCGCCATCTCCAGTCGGCTGACCGACTGGATTGTTGCACACTAATATCTTCTCAACATTCGAGAGCTTCCATACATCCTTCATTTTGGCCAGTCCTCTCCTCCTCAACGTGGTGGGCGTGCTATCCTGACCGACGTCAACTGTAGTGTCATCTATATGCGCTGCACCTCCACTTTCTCCTGTAGGGTGCTCAGTCGACGGTCCCATGCTGAGAGGATCTACCAGCTCCTCCTGCCTAATCATGACCACCTTCCTTTTTCTTCTAGCCATCTGTCACCTGTTTACAGAACATTATAAAAACCATAAAATTAAAATTAAGGAAATATGCATGAAACAATGAATATTTAAGGAAATGTACATGAAACAATAAATTGAGATAGGACATTTAACATAAATTTATAAAAATCACAAATTATCACAATATACCATTAATTTGTAAATGATTAATACTCAATTGAACTGATACAAAAATAAGAAATATTTTAAGAAACTATATCAACAAATATCGTCAAATATGTCACCCTCTTTTCCATCCGTACGTAGCCACATAGGGCCACTACTATAATCAAAATTGTTTACATCAAATGTAGGAAACTCGGTAGCAATAAAATTATTCATAACATCAACGTCATCATCATCTGAATCGTCCCCCCAATTGAAATAAATATCTTGGTTGCATAGTTAGTGCCACGTATGATTTTGGCACTTTTGGGTCTTGAATGTAGAAAACTTGGAGCACTTGAGACGGAAACACAAATGGTTCATGACTAATGTGTGTCCCAGTGTGAATTAGATGTGCAAAATTTACAATTGTAAAACCAAGCTTATCTACTTTCATGTTATTTAACCCAGCCCAATCTCCACGAAATAAGACTACTCGAAAATGCCCGTAATAATCCAAATCTATAATATCTGTGAGCACCCCATAATAGTCAATATCTCCGTCTACAGGATTCGTGTCATTTTTAGAGGCATAGCTTCTAGTTTTTGAAGTAACTACAATGCCACTATTTTGAACTTCAAATTTCTTTCACGATCCTGAGTACGAAATCTGAAGCCGTTGAATATGTATCCATTATATCTTTTAACCATTTTATGGGGACCTTTGGCAAGAATCTTTATTTCAAATGTTACCTCATCATCACCTAACGAAGAAACCTAAATTACAAAGTAAATCATATTAGCATAAAATTTAAACTTTAAAAAATACAGTCATCCATGACACGGGACGGTGACTTACATGAGTTTCAAACCACTTGTCAAAATTTTCATTCATTAACTTATGTTGCTCACGTGGCTTCAATGTTTTTGGTCTATGCCTTCTTTTCATTATCCTGATAAATTTGCTGGAACAAAATAAAATGAATGGATATTAAAAAATCTTTTGCTACTTCCTAATTGTGAGAAATAAATTCATGTTAATCCAAATTCAACTTATACTCGATATGGCTCACATGATGCACTATGATCCAACACATATCGATGTGCTTGTTCCCATGTTAAGTCATCTAACTCAAATGCATCCATTTTTTCGAAAGTAGTTCCAGCGGTCTGGAAGAGATATTTAGCTCCATTGAGGTTTGACGTGTCTGGGTTTCTCCTTGGTCTATTAAAACATGTCTCCACACCATGGAGATACCTTGAACAGAAATTGGAGCACTCCTCTGAAAGATACCCTTCTGCAATTGAGCCTTTTGGATAAGCTTTATTTTTAACATAACCCTTAAGTCGGTAAAGGTACCTAAACAAGTATATCTGGATTACAAAATGTATGGAGGAATAGCATAAAAGAACTAACAAAATTATTAGATTAATGACGTATGAAGAATTACCTCTCAATGGGATACATCCAACGGTAATGTACTGGTCCACCAAGTCTTGCATCATCGGCAAGGTGGATTACTAAGTGAACTATTATAGTGAAGAATGATGAGGAAAATATCCTCTCCATTTGACAAAGTGTCAAGGCAGAACGTTGTTCCAATTTGTCAATATCTTCAATACGCAGCACTCTAGAGCAAAGTCCTTTATATATGCTACATATATCTTTTAGGACAGAAGTGACTGGCTCACACATTGAAGATCTCAGAGCCACAAGAAGGATATCTTGCATCAGTGTATGGTAGTCGTGTGACTTTGGATCCTGCAGCTTCTTCTCCTTATAATTCACACATCTTGCTATATTAGATGAATAGCCATATGTGACTTTAAGCTGCTGTAAAACATTGCAAAATATCTCCAACTCCATTTTTGACATTGAGTAGATTGCATAAGGAAGTCGTACTCTGCCATTGGGTAATTCTTCAGGATGCAACTCATGCCTTATGCCCAATTCTACTAAATCAAGGCGAGACTTAAGATTGTCCTTTGTCCTCCGATCATCCCCCATAACTATTCCTATAATATTTTCACTGATGTTTTTACCAAGATGCATCACATCTATGTTATGACGTAGTAAGGTGTACTCCCAATACGGCAACTGGAAAAAAATACTCCTCTTCTTCCATGAAACTGAATCAACATGATTGTCACACTCATCTGCATCACATAAATCGGTGTTCTCATGTTGTTCTTCTCTAGCCCGCTTCTTAGATGCTTTAATTACTGCCGGATCCTTTGACAAAGTGAATTGATGGCCTTCTAGTCGCCTTAACACATCTGACCCAGACAAAGCTCTTGGAGCATGTCTCCACTCATCGGTACCATCAAATGTCGATGTTTCTGCTCTAAAAATATGTGTGTCACACAACCATCTCCTATGACCCATGTAACAAAACTTTTTGCCTTTATACAACCACTTTGAATCCGTTTGCTCAGCACAACATGGACAAGCATAGCGTCCTTTCGTGCTATAACCAGATAAGCTTGCATATGCAGGAAAATCGTTTATTGTCCAAGTCAACGCAACTCAGAGACGGAAACTTTCTTTAGATGTTGCATCATAAGTTGTAACACCCTCCCACAATTGGGATAATTCATCAATCAACGGCTACAGATACACATCTATATCATTTCCTGGGCTTTTTGGTCCAGGAATAATCATGGACAAAATGAATGATGATTGTTTCATGCACAACCAAGGGGGAAGATTATATGCAATTAATACAACGGGCCATATGCTGTAGGTGATACTCATTTGCCTAAATGGGTTAAAACCATCACTGGCCGATCCAAGTATCACATTCTGTGGATCTTCAGCAAAATCGGGATATCTTTCATCAAATTTTTTCCAAGATGCAGAATCAGTCGGGTGCCTAAGAATCCCATCATTCATGGGACCTTCCGCATGCCATCTGATATCAGAAAATGTTTTAGAGGACATGAACAATCTTTGCAGCCGAGGAATTAAAGGGAAGTAACACGGTATTTTTGCAAGCTTTTTTCTCCTATTTGTTGTAACTGGCTCATTTGTTTGGTCTCTTCATTTGGCATTTGTATCCATTTTAAAGTACCGCATACTTCACATTCTTCGAGAACTTTCTTATTCCCCCTAAACAATATACAATCATATGGACATGTTGCTATCTTCTCATACCCTAAATTAAAATGCTTGAGAAATTTTTTTATAGCATGGGATGACTTTGGGATTTGGATTTCAGGAAAAGCTTCATTCAACAATTCAAGAAGCAAGTTGAAGGACTTTGCAGACCATCCATTTAGACATTTAATCTGGAATAGTCTAACAATGAATGAAAATTTTGTAAACTGAGTGCAATCACGATATAAGTGAGTCTTTGCATCTTTCAACAATTTATTAAAGGCTTCAAATTCTTTATTAGTTTCTTCACCAGACATTTCATCTCCCACCCCACCATCATGAACAAATGTTTCTGCTGGCTCGTCGCAAACTTGGTTGATTGAATTGTTTGTGTGGACTTGAAAGTTATGGAATCTCATACTATCTCGCACTAAAGAGTGCATCTCATCGACAGCACTTTGATTACTTGTAAATAAAGATTCATCTTCTCGTACAACCGGACCATTTGAAACTGACTGAGCAGACTCTCCATGACAAAACCAATTTGTATGCCCCGGTAAAAAACCATTGCAAATCACATGTGTCTCAACTACATCGCATGTTCTCAAATCACAATTTGAACACCGAACACAAGGACACAAAATTAAGTTCGGGTCTGGAGATTTCCTCTTTGCAAAGTTAATAAAATCTTTCAAACCATCCCGACACTCCTTGGATAATCGTGACTTATTAATCCAACTTTTATCCATTTTGAAAAATATGATTCAACCTGAAATATAAAATTAATAAATTAAAATGCATATTGCTTTTAGTCTCTTTCCACCAAGATAATACTAACAACTAACAAGGAATGACTTAACCTTCCTCTCTTTTCACTCACCCTATAAATGTTGGTAAATTCAGGCCATTTTTTCTTAAATCACAAATGTAGTTACCTCTTTTTCATCTATATAAAATGCTGAAGAATTTATTAACCATACATACATTGTTTGGCAGCTGGTTAGGAAATTTTGTTGTTTCATATTCACCGCATTTTTGAAGATTACGGCCTTAGATGATGATGAACTTTTGACCACTAAGAGATAATTGGATAATGCAGTCCAAGCCGTGTCATTATTGCAATTATCAACAAAGGATAACTATACCAAAAGAAAAGTGAAGGATAATATATATTTTTGAGGTTTTTAGCCCACAGATATGGCATCACTTGTACTATCTACAGGTAGATTTCTAAACATGATTTGTCAAATTAGTACTCACTTATTTGAGAAAACTGATCCATCTAAGAAGAATGTATTCCAAAGCCATGGTACAGTTTTGAAAGTATGCGTAAATAATGAGAAGTACAACATGCAGTACTCGGCAACCTTAACACAAAATATTCATATAAATGCACGAGAAAAATGGGGACATCCTTCGATCCAGCTCTAGTAATCATGTTGTATATTAGAGAAAAAAATGATTCATACATTTTTCTCCCTCTTCTATTAGATACTAGAAGGATTTTGGAGGGTTTTTCGGTTGCATGATAACATTGTATGACCATTTAAGTAGCTTTGCGACATATTAACAAACAAATGCGCTCTCTTTCCATAATTTCTACAGAACTATTATTAGCTACAACTTTTAAGATTACTAGGTTCGAACCCTTTGGTAGAACCTTATCACTGAAGATTTTCTCCCTAGCCAACCCAAGTGGTGCAAAAAGACTAGGATAATAGAGTAAGATTGACATAGGATCCATCTCTTTATCATGCAAGTAAACTGCAAACCACAGATAACTATATGCCCTTAATCAACTATCTCTAAAGATTGCAATCTATACTAAAAATGGAATCAGATTCATATTATTCCTTGGATATGAACTCCAACCAAGCTGTTCCAACTCAAAATTGAGAGTATTAAGAGAAATGAATGGAAGACATTTTCTGACTGAAGGGCACTTACTTGGCAGGCAAGCCAGTAACCACACAAACAGATTTCTGGGGATCTGTAAGATATGTCACAATTTCATCAGTTCTATACAAGAAAATTATACACAGTTGATAGAAAGATGAATATCTAGAACTGTAGTCTGTACATATACAGTGAAAGTCAGTGCTACAAATTATAGAAACAATTCTAGTACTAAGAAGCATAAGGATAAAATTGAAACTCGCATCCAACTTAGGAATTTGAAAAATTAGCTAATCGGTCGTATCCTATGACATTGAAAATAATATTATATTTTGGTTTCCTTATTGGTTATGCTGTCAAATCAGTGATTATAACCTTATTTACATGGCTACTAGATACCCAATACCTGCGGAGAGAGCACATTACAGTAGGTGTATCGAATTGAAAGTGCAAAGAAATAAAATACAAGAATTTGTAGTTTATATTGGCAAGAAGAAAGGGAAAGTGCCAACTACAAATGTAGATTATGATGGTTCTCAGACAAAAATATTATTTAAACATGCAAAAAGTTTATAGGTCATAAATTTTGGGTTGTTTACTACAATGTGGAGAGTTCACAAATACCTATTAATTACTCAAAATAAAAATCACTATATCGAGTCTTGATTATTATTCATAGATGATGATATTATCAACGTAGATAGATATAACAGAAAATTATCTGCTACTTCTATTAAAGCACCAAAAATTTCATAGCATTTGAAAGTGTGGATACTCAATGCTCCTACTGTTACTTTGGCATGTTTGGCTATCTGAACACGCGTTGTACAAGCAAACATGGACCATTCTAAAAAATCTTCACATGAAGTAGGTCACAATTATGTCTTGTGAAATGGTAATAAAGAAAATTACTAATTTTACTTGAAATATATATAAATAGCTAGGAACTTGTTGCTCCTTCTGAGTTTTTACATCATGCCCTTCAAAATGAGATGCAAACCACAATGAAAAAGTATTAATACATAAACAATCAATTGTAGGAATAAATTAAAAAACACAAAAACAAAACGCTAATCTCGACAATCTTTTCTTTAATAGATTTTCTTCTTTGTTGGTGATGATAAATGAGAAAGAAAACCCATATATCCCATCTTGAAAGCTCATGAAAGGTTGAGACATCACATCTCTTTTCTCTGAGGAATCATTCATGTTATGGATGCTTCCAAACTAGTAGTGTTCAAACCATTTATAATTATTTCTCTTATTTTTCTTTTGTATTGTCATAATCATAACTAAACTAACTAGTCATCAAAATTTTCATTAAATTAGTAAGACTCCTCGATAATATGAAAACTCATCCATAAGTTTGCACAACTTGGCATTATCTACAAACCTTTGGTCACTTTCTTCCCAAAAATTTATATTTCAATAGAGATTATAAAATAGTTCAACGAGTGTCACATATGTTTTTGTTAGGGAAAGTACTGAACAGATCATAAGAATTTGATGTCAATTCATCAATCTTCTGTTGGATGTCGCCGTTGAAATATATAGGTCATCTCCGTCTACTTAGAAGGAATTCCCAACATAGTAAACAGACCACATTACAACAATGGATCATGGATATAGTCAAATTTGTGCAAAAGTGCCGTAAGAGTAAAAGTAATTAATGCATTAAAAAAGATGGTCTAATTGGTATGTGAAAATTTTAAGTAAACAAGGCAAACCAATGCAAACTAGCAACAGGGAGGAGTGGACTGAGTAGAGAAGTAGGAGTCTCAGATTGAAACTTAGAACACTTAATAATTTTACACCCATAATTATGGGCTGTGAATATTAGTGCAACCCATGCTCATTTCACGCTGAATGTGAATAGCATTACTAAATAATGCTAAGGGTAGCTCAGTGACCCAAAAGTGCAAGTGAAGGAGAATGTTGCGATTTCGATCAATATAATAGGGGTTAAGTGGGAATTTAGCCTTCTTTAAGATACATTCTCAGTTGAGCTCATAATCTAAAAGCACAGATTGATCAGCCCTACAATAATCATCATATAATCATCATAAACTAGAATGTGTTACTTGATGGCATCAAAATACTAATGGAAGAACCATTAACTAAGATAAAATGGCATGATTTGTCATTAGAATTCCCCCAAAAGATAAAATGGCATGACTAAAGTTTGTTTACTGATATAAACTGATATAATCTGACATATAATAAACATAATACAGTGAAAGTGTGGCATCCATAACTCTTTTACTCTACTGACAGCACAACTGGTGCATATCCCTTTCCAGGAAGCTAAGTTAGTTTGCTGAATACACTAATTTGCATCATTTGTGTCCTATAATAGTGATAAGTAAATAGAATCAAGTATTAAGCAATCATTTGTGTCCTTTAATAGAATCAAGTAAATAGAATCAAGTAAGTAATCATTAAATCAGGATCTAAGCAATTGGGTTTGAGTGAAATTGAATCAAGTATTAAGTGCTCATAATAGATCAAATTTCTCTTTAAAGCTCACAACTTTGAAACGATCTCTAAAACCCATAAGAGAATTTTTTTGGAAGAAAGGACCCAAAATAAGGTTCAAAATATTACATTTCTACTTCACAAAGCCAAAAAATCAAACACATGAGATGCAAGTTGGGTTATTAATGTTTGTTCAAATTTTAATCATTAAATCAGGATCAAAGCATTAGGGTCCGTTTGTTTTGATATTCAGAATAGAGTATTCAGAATAGGCGTTTGTTTTAAGTGTTATTCAGAATTGATATTCAGAATATTCATACCCCCTATTTTCCAAAACACCTCCTTTCCAAAACACCTCCTTTACTCTCTTTATTATTATTATTATTATTATTATATATATTATTATTATTATATATTATTATTATTATTATTATTATTATTATTATTATTATTATTATTATTATTATTATTATTATATATTATTATATATATTATTATTATATATATTATTATTATTATTATATATATTATTATTATATATATATATATTATTATTATTATTATTATTATTATTATTATTATTATTATTATTATTATTATTATTATTATATATTATTATTATTATTATATATATATTATTATTATTATTATTTATTATTATTATTATTATATATTATTATTATTATTATATATATATTATTATTATTATTATTATTATTATTATTATTATTATTATTATATATTATTATTATTATTATTATTATTATTATTATTATTATATATTATTATTATTATTATTATTATTGTTATTATTATTATTATTATTATTATTATTATTATTATTATTATTATTATTATTATATTATTATTATTATTATTATTATTATTATTATTATTATTATTATTATTATTTTTATTATTATTATTATTATTTTTATTATTATTATTATATATATTATTATTATTATTATTATTATTATTATTATTATTATTATTATTATTATTATATATATTATTATTATATATTATTATTATTATTATTATTATTTATTATTATTATTATTATTATATATTAGTATTATTATTATTATTATTATTATTATTATTATTATTAAATATTATTATTATTATTATTATTATTATTATTATTATTATATATATTATTATTATATATATTATTATTATTATTATTATTATTATTATTATTATTATTATATATTATATATATTATTATTATTATTATATATATTATTATTATTATATATATTATTATTATTATTATATATATTATTATTATTATTATTATATATATATTATTATTATTATTATTATTATTATTATTATTATTATTATTATTATTATTATTATTATTATTATTATTATTATTATTGTTATTATATATATATTATTATTATTATTATTATTATTATTATTATTTCAAATTGATATTCGAAATTGTCAGAAATATAACCGAACAGCTTTTAAACACTCTTTTTCAGAAAAACAGCTTTCAGATAATAGTTTTCAGCTAAAAATATAACCGAACAGCTTTTAAACACTCTTTTTCAGAAAAACAGCTTTCAGAATACAGTTTTTAGCTAGAAATATAACCGAACAGCTTTTAAACACTCTTTTTTAGAAAAACAGCTTTCAGATAATAGTTTTCAGCTAAAAATATAACCGAACAGCTTTTAAACACTCTTTTTCAGAAAAACAGCTTTCAGAATACAGTTTTCAGCTAGAAATATAACCGAACAGCTTTTAAACACTCTTTTTAGAAAAACAGCTTTCAGATAATAGTTTTCAGCTAAAAATATAACCGAACAACTTTTAAACACTCTTTTTCAGAAAAACAGTTTTCAGATAACAGTTTTCAGCTAGAAATATAACCGAACAGCTTTTAAACTCTCTTTTTCAGAAAAACAGCTTTCAGATAACTGTTTACAGCTAGAAATATAACCTAACAGCTTTTAAACACTCTTTTTCAGAAAAAATAGCTTTCAGATAACAGTTTTCAGCTAGAAATATAACCGAACAGCTTTTAAACTCTCTTTTTCAGAAAAACAGCTTTCAGATAACTGTTTTTAGCTAGAAATATAACCGAACAGCTTTTAAACACTCATTTTCAGAAAAACAGCTTTCAGAATACAGTTTTCAGCTAGAAATATAACCGAACAGCTTCTAAACTCGCTTTTTCAGATAAACAGCTTTCAGAATATCAATATTCAGAATACAATATAAACAAACAGCTTTTAAACTCATATTCAGAATAACTCTATTCAGAATAACTCTATTCAGAATACTCTATTCAGAATACTCAATTCAGAATACTCTATTCAAAATATCAAAACAAACGCACCCTTAGGGTTTGAATGAAATTGAAGCAAGAATTAAATGCAACATCTAATAAATTGAAAACCCATGTTGAAATTATTAGGGGATTTAAAAATCTCACCAAATTCAACGGCAAGGGCGGCGGTAATGGATTTGGCCAGTAAAAGGAGGTGCAGCGAGGGGTACGCGACGGTGGTGCGGCGACGAGGGAGGTGAGGCAGTGGTACGGCGAAGGAGGAGTGGCGAGGGTGGTGCAGCGAAGGAGGAGCGGCGACGGTGGTGCAGCGAAGGAGGTGAGGCATGAGTGGTGAGGGGAGAGAGAAATGTGGTTGGGTTTAGAGCGGGATTAGGTGAGGAGAGAGCGGGATTAGAGCGGGAGGGTTTAGAGCGGCGAGCGGGATTAGGTTAAAAATTTTGGGGGAAAAAAATTGGGGGCGGGGTTTAGAATGGGATTATTCCATAACATAATTTTCCCTACCCTATAACGGTGCGTATACATACCCGCCGCGATAGGTTAGGGTAAATTTTGGAACGTAATTTACCCTACTCTGTAACGACGCGTATTCATACCCGCTGCGATAGGTGCTATATATATAACGGCATTTTAGTCAAACGCAGGGATAGGGAGTGTGTTTTTTATAAAATAAAATTCTTCTATATATATAGCGGCATGTTGGCAAAATGCCGGGAAAGATATGCTGCTAAAGGCCTAGCGGTTTGTAGTGCCGCCACTGTGTTATCTTCCAATATGGTAGTCAGGTAATATTTTATAAAGTTATTGTTTCAATACTTATTTTAATTATGATTGTTAGTGCTAATTATTATTTCAATGTAGGGGGTCTGGTATCTCGGTGACCGATGTTATTGGCAAATAACTAGGGTTGTTGCTATCCCATTAAATCCCCCTACTACTATGTCTCGAATGAAACCACATGAGTTCTGTAATCCTATTGATGCTTCTACACCGGTATGTCTTGTTCCACAGAGTGTATATGATCATTATTGGGCTAAGGTGTCAGTTGGTCCTATTATGTCTAATCTGTCGCATGGAGCTAACGTTGATTTCATAGGGGAAAACTAGTTGCAGCGATCCATCTACCCAATTGCCATTTCCAGCACCTCCTTTTTGGTTGCCCTCACAATATCCAACACAACCGGTGCTTGAGAGACCAACATTTTATGGTGAGCCCATAGTTGAAGCACCCTTATTCATGGGCGGTACAATCACAAGAAACCTTGGTCAGGAAACTTTTGAGTTTCAATCGCACGGCGATCAATCATATGTAAGAAACTGACTTATTATTAATTTCTGGAGTTGGCTTATGTTGATTTTGACTTTTTATATATTACTACTTCATTTGTAGGAGGAGCTGTACAGACAGTGCCAGGAATTACCAAGAAATAATTGTCTATTACGGAAATTTATAACTGATAAAATGGTGCTTCCCCTGATAGCAGTTTCAGGAAGGCGATCGGTATCGAGGCATCACCCTTCAACATCGCGGCAGACAGAAGGTTCTGACGATTCCACACGTACACCATCATTTGTACCTAACACCCAGTACGATTAGTAACATTGTTAGTTTGTATTAATTTTGTCTTTACAATGTTGTAGGGGTATTTTGGGTACACCATCTTATAATTCTCAATATGTCAGAATTGTGGTGGGATCTCATGAAATGATTTATTTTGGAATCAACTTTTCCTTGGTCAATGCACGTCAACCAATACATGATTCCAATCAACTTTTCCTTTTTGTCTATATGTTCACGTGATGAGTGGAAGTATTCTATTTAAACATGCCCAAGTAAAATCCAACTCAGTTCTCTTCATTAAAATTACCTGATTGAGTTCTCTTCTATTTCAACCAGAAGAGTAATATATGAAATTCTACAACTCTATGCCACAAAAAAATGTCTCATTTCTCTTCTTCTTCAACCTCCACTGACTCAGACGATGAATGGGATAAAGAAGACGATGTGGTAATAATGTTTAACAAGCGTATCCAGCAAAGAGCTTTGGGTAATCTCGCTTCACAACGAGATTTGCATCACCGTTATATTCACCGTGAGAGAGTTGAAGACCACAACCGTTTGATGCGGGATTATTTCTGCGAGAATTCAGTTTACCTCGATAGTATTTTCCATCGACGATTTCGAATGTGACGGGTTCTATTCAACCGGGTACTTGAAGCATGCATTGGGTATGATCAATACTTCCAACAAAGGGCATATGCTACAAACGCGACTTGCTTGTCTCCTATACAGAAATTAACAGCTGCAATGCATTGTTTAGCGTATGGATCTTCTGCTGATGCAGTCGACGAATATGTCAAAATTGGGGAAAACTATAGTGCTAAACACGGTACGTAAATTTTATAGTGTAATTGTGAATATTTTTGGTGCGTAATATACAAGAAAACCCAATGCAGATGATGTAAATAGACTCCTCGAAAAGAATAAATCTTGTGGATTCCCCGGTATGTTGGGTAGTGTAGATTGCATGCACTGGGTTTGGAAAAATTGCCCTGCAGCTTAGCATGGCCAATATACAGGTCATGCCCGTGAGCCTACAATCATACTAGAAGCAGTTGCGTCCTATGATCTTTGGTTTTGGCATTCATTTTTTGGAATGTCGGGGAGCAATAATGATTTGAACGTACTTAATTGATCTACATTATTTAATGATATTCTTAATGGTTGTGCACATCCAGCTAATTATATTATCAACAATCATCATTACTCCATGGGGTACTATTTGGCAGATGGAATCTACCCCCCCCCCCCATTGACCACTATAGTAAAAACCTACATTGCACCTGAGACACAAAAGAAGAAAAAATTTGCTCAAATGCAAGAAGGTGCACGGAAAGACGTCGAACGTGCATTCAGGATTTTACAAGCTAGGTTTGCGATAGTGAAAGGGCCAGCTAGAATGTGGGATGCAGAAAGTCTGTCTTATATAATGAAGACTTGTATTATTTTACATAATAGGATTGTTGAGGATGAACGAGAAGATGTACATGATTATGACTCGAACAAAGTTCCTCAACTACAATGGTAACACCTAATACAACTTCTCCAAGTGAACAGACAACTCGTATGGCACGAAACATGGTTTTACATGATCGACAGAGACATCATATACTGCATCAAGATTTGGTTGACCATATTTGGAACGAATTTGGGGATGTCGATTGACAAGTGTAATACTGTCTGAAATGTTTATTTAGACTTGTAATTTTTTTTTTATTAACGGAACATTTTAGTTTCATGTATCAACAATGGAAGTAATCTGAATGTAATCGTATCTTCTCATTATAATGTAATCGAGTATTTTGATTATCATGTCGACATTATAATGTAATCGAGCATAATGTAATCGTAACTTTAGACTGATGTGGAATGCAAATTAATATTTCCTACTGTGCATATGGAAAGGTAGAATTGAATTACATCATGTCTACACATGAAACATCCTTTTTAATACGTTCAATGTAAAACTTAATACGTTCAATGTAAAATTCAATGTAATTGCTAATGACGATACATGTTTAATGCGTTCGAACTTGTACAAGACTAAATAGACTTACATGTCAATCCCTAATGAAACCTCTTTTTTGCTTTATTTGATGTTGTCTACACATGAAATAATAACGTTGATCATCAGTATATTGACTCAAGTCCCATTATTCGATCTTCCTCCATTTGCTCTTTTAAATCCTGATCTTTTTTTTTTTTCAATGCAAGTTTCATTTCCGTCGCATGTATTCTATGTTCTTGCGTCTCAATATAGCAGGAGTTAAATCTTTTCGTCTCTTCAAGCATAGCCTCGTCAGAACCATCCGCTTTATTTTTTGCCTTTCTTTTTTCTGCTTTGCATCCAGGTGGCCGGGACAGTGGTGTAGAGGATTCACCGCTAGCCGTTACGTCCGAGTTGGGAGAGTCAATATTTAGGGGTGCATGTTGACTGCTACCACCATCAGATGATTGTGTTCCAATGCCATACTCGAACACACTCGTGGTACATAGAGAAAATTTGGGCAAATCCTTCAGTAATTCATAACATTCTTCAAATCGAAAAGCTTTCCCAGTAGAATGCATATATTTGGTTCTTGCTTCCCGTATCTTCAAAAAAAAAAAACAAAGACTAATTTTAAACTTGAACAATACATTTAAAAAATATATTTTTTTTTCAAATCAACATACCTTATCGGCCTCGGTGGTTCCGCTCACAGCTCTATTTGTTACACTCGCCAATTTAGCAACAAATAGAGACACATCTTTTGGGATAATGTGAAATCTACTACTAAGCGATGCTGATGTTCGATCGGTTGGAGTGCCTAATATAGCTTTGAAGGTGTTAAGTATACAATCCCAAAACTTGCTACCTGATTGGTCCGCACTGATTGTTGGATCTTAAGTGATTGCTACCCAACTTTGTGAAAGAATCACATCTTCACTTGTTGTAAACGCTCTGCCTCTTGAACCCCTAGTTGCCATTGTTGTTGAAAATTATTCCTCACACTGAGCTCTCGGTTGGAAGAGAAAGATGATTTATTTGTTTCTAATATTTTTACACCCTGTTGATGATGAACGTGGAATATTTATAGACGTTTGATCCAATATAGCCATTTGAAAAAATGTAACCGTTTGAGAAATTTAAACCCAAAGAGACGTTGAAGGGCAATATGGGAACAATTAATATAACAAAAAATATATATATAATTTCCATGGGATGGGACATGTTGTCCCGTCCGATCACTGAAAAGGGGACAACATGTCCCGTATGAGGAAATTATAAAAAAAATTGAAAAAAATTGAAAAGGGGAAGGACGATACATGTTGTATCGTCCGACCTCTTTAAAATAAAAATTTTTTAAAAAAAATTGGGACGATACATGTTGTATCGTCCGACGTTATTAAAAAAAATAAAATAATTGGGACGAGACATGTTGTCTTGTCTCTTATAATTTGAGAATGGCAAATTCGTTTCTCAAAAATAAGAAAGAACTGTAGCTACTTTGCCCTAAAATGGCAAAATAGCAAACAACTGCAGCAACTCATTTCTCAAAAAATGAGAAATTGGCAAATATAACAAACGATTGTGGATGCTCTTAGTGCTATATACAGTAAAACTTCAATCAGGTTGGAACACGAAAAATTATTAATGTAGCAAAATTATTATTTAGTTGATAAATTAATAATTATTAATTTATTGATAAAATAATAAATATTAATTTAGAAAGAATTTTATGTTTGATTTACATAGAAGTTAGTATATACATACATAGTGTACCAAGATTCAAGTAATTACATAAAATCAAGACATACCAAAAAAAACGAACAATTCCATAAAATACCTTAAAAAAACAAAAAGAAAATAATTCCATAAAAGTTCAAATGTCTCGATATGTTATAAGCATATGCATTGAATATCACTTGTATAATTATAATCGTCATCAGCATTAGACTTTTAGACTCAAAATTATAGTAATTTTCTTAGTGTTCTTGCACCTTTCAGTAGTGTCTCATTTGAAAGGAGTGAAAAATTGACATTGACTGATGAGATGAGATGAACATTGTGAGTACAAAAGTGAGTCATCTACTCAAAAGAAACTACAACATTGTGTTCAAGAAAAGTTTCAACTTTTCATCAGCCATAGAACAATATTAAACACTCTCAAAAGATCAGTTGAATACTCATTAGATAAGATGAAAAGTAGCAATTCTAAAAGGCACAACTCAGCAAAATATCCTGAGTTAGAAAAATTATTGTATGAGTAGTTACTCAAAAATTAAGAGAAAACCAATATGACTGGAGAAATGATCCAGAGCAAAGACAAAGAATTTTTCCAGACAATGTATAGTGAAATTAATCTAGAGTTCAACTTCTCAGTTGGTTGGTTAGATCAGTTCAAGGCAAGATATGGAATTAAGTGTTAATAAATGTTCGGTGAAAGTGGTTCGGCTGCCATGGAGATTATTGAAGATGATTTACTGGAAATACGAGCTAAATTAGACTAACTTGATTGGAAGGATATCTGCAATATGGATGAAGTACAATTATTTCATCAATTGCAAGCAGATCATTCGCTTGATACAAAACAATTGGAAGGACGCAAGAAGAACAAACAGAGAATTACTGTTGTTCTTTGTTGCAATGGCCATGATTCCGACAAATTACATATTTGAATTATTAGTAAGTATGTTAATTCTAGATGCTTTAAACATGTGAACTTGAGCAATCTAAGTTGTCCTTATCGAGCAAACAAGAAAGCATGGATGACTGGTTTACTTTTTCAATAATTTATTTGTTGGTTTGACAAAATAATGAATGATATGAAGGTTCTCCTCATCGTGGATAATTACCCTGCTGTTGCCACTGAATTCGGTGTGGGGCAATCAGATGAATTTGTAGATTCGCGAGAACTCGAATGGGTCAAATCTGACCTCTTTCACTGCTGTTAGGCTGGCTCCTTGGTGTTGCCACTGACTTGCACGAAGTACGAAACACCGGGATGGATCCCGGCGACGCACCCTCCGACGCTCTTGTCAATACTTAGAAAAAGAATATCAAAGAAGCTTTAGGTAGGCAAAGAGTGATCACCTTGTAATGGTAGGAGGTAGGAGGGTATTTATAGTCACCGTGGGGATCTGCTTCGGGATAAGAATTAATCTCTGCTTCCCGGATGTGAATGGATAGCAGTGGTTAAAACCACCTCCAGTAGATAAGGACGAGCCAGGATTTCCTCATATCCTGTTGAACTGGTCCTTAACGGATTGGGACCCATTCTCAGTTGAACAGATCCATTCACGGGTTATTGGGCCCAGGAGAAGAGACCCAGTTCCCATTTCGGACCAGTCCGTAGGTGAAATTACTGTTTTGCCCTTATGAACTTTAAGATTCATTCCCAGTTTGAATGGTTCCGATTTAACCCCATTTTTAGCCATATTACGAGTCCTCCACTCCCATAGACTGTGTACTACAGCCTTTGGGGAGTAGTTTTTTTGTTCCAATGGCGTACAGGGTTTTATCGGAGTTCTTAAAGGGGGTTCGAATCTTGTTTGAGAGGTAACGGTGTTTTCCTGAGCTGGTAACTTGCCCAAGTTTTCTCTTAGGCTCTTCTGGATTTTTGGTGATTTTTCTCGATTTTTACATCATTTTTCGACTCATTTATTCAATTTTGTAAAGCGATGATTTGTTTTCTTGAGCATTAATTAATTATTCTAACTAATAATTATGTACCCAGGGGCTCAAAAATATTTTTCCAAATATATAATTATTTTTTAGAATTTTAAATTATTTTTCCTGAATTTTTAAATAAATAATTCGAATTAATAAATAAAAAAAGAATTAATCACCGTATTTATGATGTGGCATGATCTGAGGCGTCCATCAGTCATCGGCATGAACATCTGAACGATCTTCTGGTAGATCAGTGCTTGGCGACGTGGCTGAATTTGGGACGTCGATCAGGTTGTGATGCGAAATTTGAGATGATCTGATGGTCTTGTGGCTCGGAAGTGTTTTCTCCATATGAGCAACTCGGTGCTTTGGTCACTCAGATTGGGAATCCGAGCGACGTAGTGCAATCTAGGTCGTTGATCCGAATTTGGTACGAATTTTGAGATGGTCGGACGGTCTTCACGATGCGAAGGCATTTTCTTTGCATGAGCAGCTCGGTGCCTCGGTTGCTCGAATTTTGGTTCCAAGCGACGTGACGCAATCAGGGACGTCTGATGGAGATCAGCCACGAATCATGAGAAAAGTGTAATTTTTCTCAATACGCAGCACGGTGCTTCAGTTGCTTGGATTTGGGTTCCGAGTGACGTGGCACAATCAGGGCCGTCTGATGGAGATCAGGCACGAATCACGAGGCAAGAGGCGTGGATCGCGAGAAAAGAGTGATATTCCATGACATGGCGAGATCTGAGCCGTTTGATTGAGATCAGGCACGGAATCATGAGGAGATAGTCATTTTTCCTCAATACGCAACTCGGTGCCTCGGTTGCTCGGATTTGGGTTTCGAGCGATGTGGCACAATCAGGACCGTCTGATGGAGAGCAGGCACGAATCACGAGGCGAGAGACGTGGATCACGAGAAATGAGTGATATTCCACGATGTGGCGAGATCTGAGCCATTTGATTGAGATCAGGTGCGAATCATGAGGAGATAGTCATTTTTCCTCAATACGCAGCTCGGTGCCGCGGTTGCTCAAATTTGGGTTCCGAGCGACGTGGCACAATTAGGACCATTTGATGGAGATCAGGCACAAATGTCACGCCCTGCTTCCCAAAAAGAATATGGAATACGGATACGTAACAAAAGCCCAGCGAATGATTTTTATCATCCATAAGCTGTTCAAGAATCTTTGCAATACTTCACAAGATAATCAGAGTCGGAAGCAAAAGGCACAACCAAACATGCATAATTGAATCAAGATACCAACAGAAATTACTTGAAAACCAAATATAATAATCTCAAATAATCAAGTTCTGAACAAGTCAAATATTCTGGGTCACATCGCCCAAATACAAGATAAATATCCAAGTCATCAAGTACATTTTATTCAAGTTTGAGCAACAAGTAATAATAATAATAAAGCAAAACTCCAGCACTAGTACATCATCTCGCCAATACCATCTGGCAGTCGTCCATCCTGATATGCAATTAGTAAATTTGCAGGAGAAGGAAAGAGAAAAACAAGTACCCGTCAATTGCACTTCCTGCCATACAGAGCTTCGTACGGTGCCATCCCGATACTAGTCTGAAAACTATTGTTGTAGGCAAACTCCACCAGAGCTAGATGCCTTTCCCAACTACCTCCAAAATCTAGAATACAACACCGAAGCATATCTTCAAGAATACGGTTGACTCTCTTGGTCTGCCCATCAGTCTGAGGATGAAAAGCAGTGCTGAAATCCGTCTTGGTACCTAGAGCTGTCTGAAGACTCCTCCAGAAATGCAAAGTAAACCATGCATCTCAGACACAATGGTTAACGGAACATCATGAAGCTTGACGATCTCCCCAACATACAGCTCGGCCAACTTGTCCATAGACAAAGTGAGTTTCATCGCCAAGTAATGAGCGGACTTGGTTAGTCAATCGACTATGACCCAAATCGTATCATTACCCTTTGAACTCTTGGGCAAACCTGTGATGAAATCCATGCTGATATTATCTCACTTCCATTCCGGAATAGGTAACGATTGCAATAAACCTCCAGGTTTCTGATTCTCGGCTTTGACCTGCTGACAGATCTCACACTTCGCCACAAACTTGGCTACATCCCGGTTCAAACCTGACCACCAGAAATGTTGTTTAATATCCTTGTACATCTTAGTACTCCCAGGATGTACAAACAAAAGAGTAGCATGTGCCTCTTGAAGAATACTCTCCTTCAAATCCAACTGATCCAGAACACATAGTCTCTCTTCAAACCACAACACTCCATCTCTGATCTGAAACTCTAACAACTTGCTAGCACCAACCTACTCCTTCATCTTTAGAATCTCTGCATCTTCCTTCTGACTTGCGATAATCCTTTTATTCAGCATCGGTTGGAGCCTCAACTGAGCTAAAGATGATCTCAAGCCTTACAGAACAACTTCAATACCAGCCCGATCCAACTCTACTGCAATCATTCAGGTGGATCATAGGATTGCCCCGAGAAAAGCCTACTCGAAGAGATTAGGGAACTTCTACTGGATTTCTTCCTCAAGTTCCCAAGTCAACTCACCCGACGAGTGAGAATTCCATGAGACTCGAACAAGCTTGTTGACTTTATTCTTTAGCACTTTCTCACGTCTGTCTAGGATAGAGATTGGTCGAATCTCACATGGTAAGTCTAGCCTCACGAAAATCTCTTAGTAGTCGATCACATGACTGTCATCCCTGATGTACTTCCTGAGCTGTGAGACATGGAACACATGATAATGTTGGTGGAAGTGCGAGCATGTAAGTTACCTTGCCCACTCGTTCCACAATATCGAATGGACCAATGAATTGGGGACTTAGCTTACCCCCACCTCCAAAATGGATAATGCCCTTCCATGGTGATACCTTGAGGAATACATGATCACTTGCCTCAAACTATAAAGGCCTCCGATGACAATCTGCCCATTTCCTTTGTCTGTCCTGAGCTGCTTATAAGTGCTTCCTAATCTGAGCCACTGCGTCAATTGTCTTCATGATCAACTCAGGCCCCAAAAGTTTTCTTCTGCCAATGTCAACACAACAAACTGGCGATCTACATTTGCGACCATAGTGCGCCTCGTAGGGTGCTGCCTTGAGACTTGCCTTATAGCTGTTGCACGGGAACTCAACCAAGTGCAGATGATCTTCTCAATAACCTCCAATTGAAGAACACAAGATCTCAACATGTCCTCCACTGTCTAAATCGTTCTTTCAAACTGTCCGTATATCTGTGGGTGCAATACCGTGTTGTAGTTCAACTTGCTTCCCAAACTCCTCTGAAGACTCTCCCAAAATTGGGACTGAACCTCGTATCTCTGTCAGATATGATGCTGACAGGAACTCCATGCAGTCTCATAACTTCCTCTATATATTTCTCGGCCAGGCTCTCCATGGACTGACCCATTCTAAACGGGATCAAATGGGCATTGTCTACAATTAGTAATTGCATTGTGACCTTTGGGACTCCTTGGCAATGCTGTCACGAAATCCATAGTAATGTTCTTCCATTTTAACTCTAGGATTGGAAGAGGCTGAAGGAGTCCATCGGTCCTCTGATGCTCTGCTTGCACACCTTAGAACAGATAATGATGCCTCCACCTGTTGTGATATTCCAAGCTGCTGGCATGACGTCGGTTGCCAAACGGTGCCGATCAACAAAGCCAGAAGAAACGAAGGAGTGGGTATCACCGGAATCAAACAAAACATGAGTACGGAGGGAGTGTACTAAGATGATGCCTAATAATGAGTCAATGAATAAGAATGAAGGTGTATGCGGGATATATGCACGAATAATTGTACAAGAAGGAACAAATAGTGCATAAATTGAATACAAATAATGCAATTATTGTGAAATAACTGCAACCACGCCAATGGCCGTCTCTGCTTCTTCTGCAGTCAGGTTATAGGCCTGACCACGACGTCCAGTCTGACCTTTCCTAGGAGTTCTCCTATGATCAAAAACTTGCCTCTACGGTGGGAGTGGCGGTTCGCCCTTACCTCGAGCTAGTGCTCCCTACTGAACTGAACCTCCTGTTGGTGCATGGAACTTGTTCCTTGGATAGTCCCTGACCATATGGTCAATTACTCCACACAAAAGGCAAAGGCGATTGGCTACTCTGCAGTCCTTTTATAGATGCCCAACCTTAAGGCAGAAGTTACAAGTCTGGTTCGTCCTTGGGGAAGCAGGCGAATACGGCAGTGCCCTCGCCGGAGGGGTCAGAACTGGCCTCCGTATTGGCCCTCTAGTAGGCCGGGCGGCAGTAGGGTACTGTATTGTCCACTGAGTAGCATTCCTCTTTTTGTGGGTCTGTTCTTGGATTATAGCTACATCAAGAACATCGGCATAGGGGCGGTGCCGGTGGGCAACCAGACGGTCCTAAACGTCGAAATTTAGGCCCATCAAGAAACTGTGGGCCCTGTCTTCATCATTAGCCACCATGGCAGCAGCTGAGCTGGGTAAATTCAGCAGCGTACTCATCCACAGACCGATTCCCCTGGTTCATGATAATGTTTAAATTAATATTGTTTCATATGAAATAGGCAACAATATGCGACATTAAATAACACCATTCGACCAACCTGAGTTAAAGAGACAAATTGCCGCTCCATCTCAACTTTGGTGACATTGGGAAAGAATTTCATCATGAAGCTCTCAGTGAAAGTGGCCCAAGTGATGGGCCTCTCTAGCCTCTCGGTCTCTGCCCGCTACCAGATATGGTCAAGGTCAACAAGCTGGATGCTTACCACATCCACCCGATCTACGTTGGAGATCTGTGCCGCCTACAACAACTATTCTATTCGGATCAACCACTACTCGGCCTCTAACGATGTCTTAGTACTTGAGAAATTATCTGGGTGCAATATCATGAAGTCTACCACTGTACCGGGCCTTGGTGGCAGAGTCCTGGTGCGGGTCCAACGGCAGTTCGGTTAGCGGCCTTCAAGCTGGCCTTCATTAACTCATTATGCTCCTGTTGTAGTGCCATCATTTGTTGCAGTTCTTGGAGAACAACCTTATTTTCTGACGGTTCATCCCTAGGTCGGGAAGTGGAAGAGCCTCCGCAAGCCATAGTCTGCAATATAATCAAATCAGTGAGTATCCAGATTATAAGTTGGTTATTAAATATTTATGTGATTAACGTGGTACACATATTGTTGAGTTAAACCTGGCTAAGCCAAACTAGTTAGGGCCTAACATGTATCTGATATTGTAATGCCCCGAATTCCAAATACATGTAATTCATAGCACAACATGATCTTTACTTCAATTCGTACAAAATACAATGAATTTAAAACTTTTCATTATACATTGTTTGTTACAATACATAGCGGAAGTTACATAAAATATACAACTTTAACATTCAATAACTTTAATCTGGAAATAATCATCAGTATCAACTCATCTTTGCGTCTTTCGTTAAACCAAGTCCGGCACTTGAAAACTGTAGGCACGTCAGTTGCATACAACTAACGCAATGCTATAATACAATGATTCTTTTACTTTAGTAAACACAAACTTGAATGCAAAACAAAGTGTGAAAATGCATACCCTAAACATGTCAGTGTATGATATGAACTAATGCCTAATGTAGACATTTACACTTATGATGCACTAATGCACACTTGTTCAGATTCTATGCATCCCATACTACATAGGTACGAGGGAAAGCCCTTATCGTACTCCTCATTATAGGGTTCAATCCCTCGCTATGAAATCCTACTACGGTGACTAATGTAAAGTTTAGATATCCTGTGAGTATCTAGTACCGCCCTGATAATTATTGAGAATCACTCTCCCATCGCGGTGGTAACCCCGATAATTCTGGAGACAAAACCCACACTACGAGCCATGACCCTGATAATTATTGTGAGTTATTCTCCCACCGTGAGTGATTTTCGGACGTCACGCCTCACACCTCGATAATTCTGGAGACAAAACCCACACCGCGAGTCATATGGTACCTCATCACACAAATATCCCATGAGCGTCGCCTCGATCCCGATAATTCTAAAGAAGTATCTCCCACTGCAAGTGATTTTGGACATCACCCCTCACACCCCGATAATTCTGAAGATAATCTCCCACCGCGAATCAAATAAGGCCCTTATACTCATGTTTGCCCATACTTCATCACATCTCCCCTAGTGCATGTCCTTAGGTTTAATTATAGCCATCACAACCTAGAGCTAGCTTACCCTACCGGACTTAAATCAACACACGGAGAAATATTAGCCCAAACTAGCTACTTCTCAAATTTCATTTATCAATAACTTGTCTGTTTCTATGGGTCTCGCTCAGCCTCTAGATTCCATCCTCTCAAACCAAGATCACAAAGGTTATCTCTAACCTCAACATAAATATTTCATGCTTTACTCATCCATTTTCTTTATGTTTATAAATCATGAAGTAACTAACTTCTTATAGCAACAAAAATAAAAAAATTTCAATCAAATTCTTGTAGGTAATTTCTCGGTTAACAACCCCAAACTATTCGATTTAATAATATTCAATGCCCTTTTTTTTAGTAGATCCTTTACATGTTTTTCTACACTTCAAATATATTTCTTAATACAAAAATTCTTTGAGGTTAAGTCGACTAGAGATTCCGTATTTCATTCTCGTAACAACATCTCAGCTATTAACTTAATGCAATAGATTATTATCCATGCAATTCTACATAGGTGAGTTCTATATTTGTATTCTACTCCCAACTCTTAAATCTTCTTAGTCATATACAATCCGCTTTGAATTTGAATTCGAAAACTCATCTAATACATTATTTAATGTGAATATAACCTTTAATTCCCAAAATAAATCTTAGAATAGTGTGGAATTATTTCCAAGGGTTCTAATAATATTTTAGAATATTATTACAATTTTTCCAAATTTTAAAACATAAAGAACCCCCTCAAAAAAATTTGAAGCAGAATCTGTGTATGGCCAAGATCGAACCCCAAACCAATAAGCCATCCAACCGCAAGCCCCAACCACTAAGCCAACTCACTTTTGGTGATATAAACCATGTTGAGTTTCTTTTATAATCTAGTTACTCTGATTTATTAAAGTCTAAAAGTTTTACAAAAAGGCAGAGCCTCCCAGGTTTCGAACCCGGGACCAAGAAGCCCCAAAACACAGCGCACTAACCACGAAGTCCAAAACTCTTTCTGATTATATATGTGTTCAAAATCTTTTAACTCTGCTCTCTGTTTCCCATATCATTTTAATTTATTCATATATTTTGATTTCTATCATTTTCCCTCATAATTATTACTCCTAAATTACACTTCTAAATTTCGAGAGACGATTTTTCTATAATTTTATCAATAGTAGCATGAAGTTGTACACACATTAATTTAAATATTAATTTTTAGAAACCTTTTACTTGTATGTTTCTATTAATCAATTTGACTACTCTTTACAAAAACTAGCATAAATATATTTTCTTTTAGCAATTATTCTGAATTTATGGAAAATTCTCACCCCCACCATCTAATTATAATCCACACCTAATTTCACATGATTTTTAGGCATAACTTAGCAACTTTATATACACATACAATTTATATATATGATCCTATCATGGTATGCTACAATTCAATACATATGACATCATCACTAAAACACTCTAATAAAATTAATAGTTTGAATACATGACAATCAATATCAACATTGTAATTTTTAACTAATATGCATTAGTTTCTCATATTTATCTACCACTAAAAACTCTAGATTACATATGACAAATCTAACATGCATCATACAAAAGATTTAGAAACTAAAGAACACATACCTATTTTCATTTCAAGCACAATTTACCAAGATATGCATTCTACAAACAATTAGAAAGCAAAAGAAGCACCTACCTCAAAAAGCTCCTAATAGGTATTGTTCCTAGCAATTTACTCCAAGATTCCAAACTCCTAGAAAAATCCTGGCCTCTCTCTCCTTGAAAAAATGCAAGCCGCTTTCTTCCTTTCTCTTTTATTTTTATTTTTTTATTTTTTTATTTTTAATTTTGATTTGCATTTATTCTAGGCTAAAGGGAGGGGCTATTTATAGGGTAAAATAATGAGTAGTTATAATAAATCTCCACTTCCTAAAAGAGCTGTCCACTCACCCACAAACTCACCCATTCTCCCCATCTCTCATAATGGTCGGCCAATATTGTGCACAAAGCACGTGCACGGGTACATTATGTGTGTGCACAATTCTACATCCAATTTTATTATGAGCTTTTAATTAAATTAGGTGTGTATGTTACACATTGTAATGTGTACTATTTTAACTAAATTTTAAATGAGTTCATGCACGTTAACTACACATAAAATAATTAGGGGCTCTAATTTATAATAATTTTAATGTGTTACAAAGTATAGACTTAAGTCTAGTTGATTTTTATTAAAATAAACCACACATTTGTGACTAATAAAATGAGAGGAAAGATTTTCACGACTCAAGAGAATTTCATTAATTGACACATGCACAAAATTACGTGCAAAGTACGTGCGAAAGAAAATATTAAAAATAAAAAAATATAATCAACACATGCATAAAAAACACGTGCGTCGCACGTATCAATAAGTATTCAAATACAAAAATAGATTTGAGTGACGGAAAATGTTTATAAAGCAATTGAAATATAACATACGTAAAATATTTATTTTGATAATGTTATAGAAATTTTGCGTAACGGTAAAATATACGTAATCGACACGTGTATTGAAAGCACGTGCAATACACGTAAGAACACAAAAAGATTATGATTTATATTTGAGTTCGCTCAAAATAGGATAAAAAGAATTTTGAGATGATGGAAAATACATAATTAATCAAAATATAAAAATACGTAGGATATTTATATTAAAATATGTTACGGATATTACCCGTAACGGCACAAAATACATGTGCATAACACACGTGGAGCAAAACTTTTGTAACTCGATTTTGTGAGGTGTTACAGATACCACCGAAAACTTGTCATGCCCCGTTTTCCAAAATACGAAATTACATGCATGTAACTAAGGCCCAGCGAATGATGTATACATCATTCATATGCTGTAACATTCAACTCAACAATATGAAATATAGTCACAACCACGCATGCTAAATGAAATCACATAAACAATAAATAACTGAAAAGATTCATGAAATAATCCACAGATAACCAACATCTGGGTGAGAATAAACTTCGGGTCAGTGCATGGGATTACAATGTATAAAACGACAATAATACTAGAAATAGATAACATAAACGAGGTAATAAAATCAGTTAAAATCTTGACTCCATTCCTTAGAAGATTTGCTCACCAATTCCTTCAGTCAATTCTCCTCGTGTACCTGCAAACTCATCATCTAAAGTTTGGGGGGAGGGGGGGGGGATGTCTGTTGGAGCAAGTTACGGATAGCAAGTTGTAACAAGAAAAGAGCAATAAAACATGATATATCAAGTAACAATGAACTAGAACAATATCAGAGGTCAATAAATGATGGTTGATAATAAGCTCAATAGTCTATAATCAATGGTGCAATTATCAATGACGACAATCAATAATCAAGTCGATAACAATAACCATGATCAAAATACAAGTGTCAATCCTAAGTCTATCAATCTTTTATTATCTTATTTATTACACGTAATCCTGCGTCTCATACACAGGTTCGGGTGCATACAAATAAATGATCGTTTAGACTATAGTGGTGAACTCTAAATGTCATATACTCGGCAACAATAATTATAACCTCTGTTTCTGATTTTTTTTGGATTTTCTTTTTTGTATTTCTTTCCCTTCTCATTCCTGTATTCTGTTAATTTAATGATAAACTTTTGTTATTCATCTTCTTTCAATCCATTTATTTTCATTGTTAAATTCTGGGATCCTTGTACACTCTATTTATTTTTGTATGAGGTGTTGAAACATCTAGTACATTATTTCATTTGGTTTCTTTAAATTTAACCCGTTAACCCAAGCCCAATTCTTGTTAGATCCTAACCTATTAACCCAAACCCAGTAACCCAATTTCCCTATTATCTGCCTATTGACCAGATCAATCCCCTCTCCACGTTCACCCCTCAATTCCCTACTTTACTGCCTCACCACTACCCCATTCCTCTAAATCCTAACAGAGCCCTATAATCTCTCATTCAACCTATTAATCTTTCCCTAATTAATCAATTAATCCCCTTAATTAACCAGCTTTCTTTCTGTCTCTCCTCACTTTCTCTTCCTCTGTTCACCTTCCCGAAACCAACCCATCGCGACCCTTCCCCTTCCACCATCTTCAACCTCACCCATTGCCATTGCCACTGCTCTCCCTCATCTTCAACCTCGTCGCTCCATACCGACTGCAGCCATCCCCAAGCTCCTTGCTGCCTTATCGCCACCCCTGATCCTTGTAGTCGAGCAACCCTCGACACACCCTGCCTCCGTCGATCACCGCCCTGTTCCCCAGTCGCCACCCTCGTCATCGCCATCATCCTCATCCCCTGCGTCGACGCCCACAGCCACCACCTCTCCCCAGTCATCGCCCCTACCACCATCGACCACCGACTGCATCCCCTTCGTCGCCATAACACCCCTGCCGTCCTCCTCTTTGCTGCACACCACCGTCGAACCCCAGCATCCTGATGCCCCTCTCTTGTTGCTCTCGACCACCCATCGTAGCACATCACCCCCGCCTTGTTGCTACCTCCTAACCCCACTACCGACTGAACTCCGCACCCCCGCAGCCAATGACGCTCCTCACCTTTGCTGTTCTGTACCCATCGTAGTAGCCCCCGCATCCCCTTGTTGCCGCCGTTGTTGCCGCCATCACCTTTGCTGTCATTGTTGTGTCTCTTACTGCAATTACGGTGTACGTATGGTGCACGTGTTGTTGTTCCGTGCTTTGCACGTGTTGCTTTGTACATAGTATGCCCGTGTGTCGCCGTCAGGACGCTCGTCCCGTTATTCTCTTATTTCGGAATCGTCGCGTCAAAAGCAAGTTTCTTCGAACTAGTTTTCTTTATTCTTGTTTAAGGAATTATTTTGATCCCCGCAAGTAGTTCCACTTAATTATCAAATATTGATTGTTTGACACCATACAAGAGACTACGATGGATTCATCGACGTAACCAAGTAGTAGTTCTTTTCTCGTGCCATCCCCTTGCTTCTAACCCAGGCCTTGTTACATATCGTCATATGCATACACCACATATAGATTAGAACCATACATGTGAAGAATGATGATTGAATGCTTGTTTTGATTAGATGTGATATTCATGCTATGATGTATTGTTAAATTGTAGAATTCCACCACAATGACTGATATTAATTCCCTATTAATTTTTGCCATAGAGTCATATGCTTGCACACAATGTTTGTTGCTAATTAATAATTAATTGACTTGCTGGCCTACTGGTTGCTCCATATTGTTTTGAAATTTTGACTCAGTTACTGTTGGAATTAGATTAAACCTTGTAAATGAAAGTCAGATTTCCCCGAATCTAGTTTCTAGAGCATTCAACGGATGTGGATTCCGAGTTGTAGGAAATAAGTTATCACATTTTTGTACTACTGGGTTTCAAATTCCAGATTGTTATTCATGAGCACATCGACACATTTTCACTAATCGAAACACCATGTTAATAGCAAATATAAACTTGAAATGTACTTGAATGTCACTAGACACGATTGAGAGTCTTAAAATAAATTTTATGAAATTTTTAGATAGATTTCTAGAACCATCATGTATATGCTAACTTGACCCTAAACTGCTGTTAGAACACTAGACCAGTAAAAGACCCAAATTTTGACCCAGTTGTGGTTAGAATCTTTTAGAACTTGCTGAACAAAAGTGGTAGCCCTCTGTGTTAGGAATTCAGAACATCTGATGTATTCTCAATTCGACTTGTAGAATACAAAATATTCAAGTTTTTCTTCTGTACTGTCGAAACTCCAGATTTGCTGTTTATAATTACATCGTCATGTAAAATTAATTGGAACAGTATGGTAACTTAAGAAATTAGACCTGATAATTTTAAGAATGTTAATTAACAATGTTAGGAACTTAATTATAATTTTTGTGAGAATTTTAGTTAAGTTTTTAGTAGAATTATACATATAATAACATGGTGTTGAGTTGCTGCCTGAACAGTAAACTCGTAAAGAACCAACTATTAGACACATTTACTGTAGTCGAAATGTACCGTGTGAATATGCGTCGGAACCAGCAGAGAGCCTAGTTTCTGTAACCTATGACGGAATCTTATTCGCTTCCCCGTAGCAGTGGGAAAGTTGACCTTTTGTACAGTAACGTCTTGTTGACCAGCAATTATATTCTTCATGTTGATTGTAAATTGTTTAAACTTTGCATTTGCACTGCATTTCATCATTGTACAATCCTTGATACATCATTCGTATCGTTTCTTGACACTATTCCATTGATTGCACATTCATGTTTTATGTTAATAAGTTTATAATAAGCCGAGGTATAAGGGTTGACTTAGTAGTGAACAATCAGTGACTGTACTCGGATGAGGGGACCGTGTTTCCCTATCTTGTTATCTTGTGGATAAAGGCTTGTTATGGATTGTGGATTGTAGATTATTGTTATTGTTATCGTGGCGAGTACATAATCTGTAGAGTTCACCACTATAGTCTAAACGTTCACTGCTTGTATGCACCAAACCTGTGATATGGGACACAGTACTACATGCATTAGATAGAATAATAAAATATGATAGACCTAGGATTGAAACTGCATTGATCTCGATTATTGTTACCAAATTGAAATATTATTTTATTGTATTGTTACTCGTTAAACTGTTGACTATAGACCTTGCACGTTATCGATAACTTCATTGTCACATGATATAGTACTCGTTCCTCGTTCATTTGTATTTATATATCCTGCTTATTGTTCCTTGCTTGTACTAGTTGATGTTCTTGACATGCTCTAACGGACATTTCCCCCACTCTAGACTATGTGCTCGCAGGTACACAGGAAGAATTGCCCGAAAGACTTGGTGAGCAGACCTTCTAGGGATTGGAGCCAAATTGTTGGCCACAGTAATTATCTTTTCTTTGTCATTTAAATTCTAGTACTATTGTTGTTATCACATTTTGTATTTTGGGCTTTGTTGACCCAAAGTTTGTTCTTTCCAGTTGTTGGTTATTGTTGAGATATTTCATGTAATATCTATGTTATGTGATTTCCCTTTAGCATGTATGGTTGAATTTGTATTGCATTTTTTTGAGTTAAATATTACAGCTTATGAATGATGCAAATCATTCTCTGGGCCTTCGTTACGTGCTCGTATTTTTGTATCTTGGGAAGCGGGGCGTGACAATAATCAATAATGAAAATCAATAATCCATAATCCATTACAATAATCAATAGAAAAATACGGGCCCCTTCTCTGAGTACAGTCACTATTGTTGTCCACTACTAAGTTGACCCTTATTACCCTGGCTTGTTATCAACTTTTTATACTCAATTATGAACATGCAATGGGTACAATTGTAGTGCCTCGAATTCCAAACACAGGTAATTCGTAGCAAATAAAGGATTTTTTACATCAATTTGTACAAAAATACAAAAAATTTAAAACTTTTTCATTTACAACATTGTTCTTTATACTAACACAGCGGAAATAAATATGTACAATACAACATCTGACAATGAAAGTTCCTTAATCTCGTGAAATTCCTCTTAATGACTACAAGTCAATGTTAAATCTAATCCTGCAACTAGAAAACTGTAGGCACGTCAGTTGCATACAACTGACGTAATGCTATAATACAGCGATTTCACCATCTTAACAATCACAAACTTAAATGCAGAAATATAGAAAAGTAACTATCATAATTATGTCAGTGTATGATATGAACTTAATGCCTAATGCAGACATTTAAACTTATGATGACACTAATGCATACTTGTTCGGATTCTGTGCATCCCATACTACATAGGTCTAAGAGCAAGCCCTTAACGTACTCCACAATACAGGATTCAACCCCTCGTTATTCAAATACCTAAACCCAATGAATATACTCCAAAGCGTAATCATGCGTGAGTCGCACCCCCAGAATATTGGACCTTACCGACCTACCCCTAGCCTACATATAATGGATTTACCGGGCGTATCCTTAGCCATGAACCCTAGCAAGTCGATCTCCCGTAATTACGAACATTATCGGCATACCCCTAGCCCATATACATGGATTTAACAAGCGTATCCTCAGTCCCGACCATTCCTAGGAACTGCAAAATCTTTACAGGCTTTTTTGTAGATAGACAGACATACCCTTAGCCCACATACCGTGGATTTACCGAGCGTATTCCTCGATCACGAACCCCCAGGAGTTGCAAATTCTTTACCGGACATGTTCATCATTGTTTCTATCATATCTTCTTCTAGTGCATATCCTTAAAAATAAATAATGCCACCTAGAGCTAGCTTACCCTCATATCGGACTTAAGACAACATACCGAGAATGTTAGCCCATACTAGCTACTTCTCAGATTTCAATTATCATAACTTGCCGGTCCCCACGGGTCTCGCTCAGCCTCTAGATTCCAATATTCCAACTGAGATCATATAGTTTATCTTAACCTCAATTACACAGTATCTCATTATAAAATAGTTGATTCTTTCATCACAAAAATGTTATCGAAGACTCACTTCTTAAAGTAGATAATGTATATTATAATTTTTCATCCCAATGAATTTCCCTAAATTTCTATTAAACTATTTCGATTATAAAGTTAGCTCATTTTAACATAAAAAAAACACCTTCAAATTTAGACTAGAAACTAGACTCATCTAGTACATTGTCTAAAGTAACTTTTAATCTCAAAAAGTACATCTTAAATAGGGCAGAATTATTTCCAAATGTTCTAATAATATTCTAAAATATTTCAAAATTTTTTCCCAATTTTCAAAACATGAAAAACCATTAAAATAAAAATAAAGATAAAAATGTGCACACCCAGTGATGATGGTAAAAATGCAGCAGATCAGAGCCGTACGATTCCTGTACAGATCTTAAAGCATCTACAGGCATATTAGCCATCACATGCCTCTTTTACAGGTTTGGGCCCACTCCAAGATATGGACTTCTTCCAAGCCTATAAAAAGTGACAGACTAGGCCCACTAGACCCAGCCCATAAAGGCTAGGAGTCAAATCTCTTATCCCCTAATAAGGATATCTTATCTCTTGAGGCGAAGAGACATGAAAGAGATAAGGTAGTTAAAACGGTCCAATGGATACAAATCAATCTCTTGAAATGTCTTCCAGGCCTATAAATACCTGTCACGCCCCGCTTCCCAAAATATGAGAATACGAGTCCGTGACGAAGGCCTAGCAAATGATATTAACATCATCCATAAGCTGTACCGGTCTTAACTCAACAACATGAAAGAATAATCAAAACCACACAAGAAAAAGCATAATCACATAAACAAATACTGAGATAAAATATGCAGCAGTCCAACATAATAGCCAACGACTGGAAATAAACAACAAATACTGGTCAACAAAGCCCGAGATACAAAGTTCAACAAAAGTAACAATGTGATGTAAAAATAACATGGAAGAAACAATTTATTACAAACCAAGCTCCTGCTCCAATCCTAGAAGAACTGCTCACCAATGCCTTCTGGTAATTCTCCTTGTGCACCTGTAGTTGGATCAAATAGAGTGGAAAAGAAATTTTCCTTAGAGCAAGTATAGACAACAAGTAGTGAAGAGAAAAGAGTAATGGAACATGGTACATCAAGGAATATATATCAAAATCCAAAAGCAATAACGGGGACTGATGAAGAGTCTAGATTTAACAATGCAATTTTTAATAACAATAATCGATAAACAATGTCAATGTCAATAGTCATGATTCAAGGATGCAAGAGTCAATCTAGTATATTAGTATTTAACCTAACTAATGCACGTACTACTGCGTCCCATACCATAGGTTCGGTGCATACAAAACAGTGTTCGTTTTAGACATAGTGGTGGGATTTACAGAGCGTGTACTCGACATTAATAAAAATAATTTACAATCAACATTTGACAATCAATAATTCACAATCGATACTCTTCCTTTCATGACAATACAATATAATGATAAGGCCTTACCGAGTACATTTTCTGAGATTATCCACTACTAAGTCATCTCTTATTACCTCGGCTTGTTAATATATTATTAAATCATTCATGATCATGCAATGTTTATAATAGTGTCAAGGAGACGATAAGGATGCAACAAAATGATGAGATGCATGATAATACACATATAATTGTGAATATGAAAAGAGCAGACACAGCAGTACTAAAACAGCAATAACTCACAAACTATAATTTCGAATTCGATTCTGTCAAAAAGGTTTGTAAGCTAGACATCTGGGGCTACATTTCATATTCAGTAAGTTTCAATTGATTCTGACTATAACTAGGTCGATTACCCTAATCTTTACAGCTTAAGGGTTCTGACAGCAGCTTATAGTTAAATCTCTATGTGTGAAAACAAGGTGTAAAATCAATATAAAAATCTATAAAAATTAGGAATGGATCCTAAGCATGTCTAATAAGTTTCTAGAGAGTTTCATGTCATTACACTTCTGTTACTATGGCGTTTCAACTAAAAGTTGTGTCGGTGTTTCACTAAGTTGCAATTCTGGAAATACAGACCAGCAATGACTAAAACTGTAGTATCTCATTGCTCACATATCGGAATATCCATCCGTACGATTTTCTGGAAACTAGATTCATCAGGCTACAATTCCTTTTCATATAGTTTTGGTTGATTATTATTGTAACATGGTCGAAACCTCAGTGCAAAACAGAACAGGCAGCAAGAAATACTAAAATGCCATCATATACATTCGTCAATATGAATAATCTACAAGTTCTTGTATCATGAGATGCATTAACATGATATGCAACAAGTTAAGATGAATTTCTACAGTACACGAAGCAAAATTTTCTTGTCACGATTCGTTTCATGAGAACTCAATCAACATGCATTCAAATCACTAATTTCCTAGATATGAGTTTCTAGTCAATTTATTCAGGTCGTGTGTGCATGCAAGGTTGGGTTTGAATCAACGGATATTGGCATGAAGTCGATGATACTTTGGGTTAGCTCGTGTAAACCCTCGATATACTCAACGGATGGTATACAATATAACAATATGATAATTGAAAGAGAACTACTTGCGGAGGTCAACGATCTTGAACTAGAAAAATTAAACGAGTTCAAGTGGAATTGCCTTTAGATGAGAAATTTCGAATATATAGAATAACGGGATGAGAATCCCGGGCGACGAACCATGAACATTGAACACAGAATCATGTGCGAACTACGTGCAAAACTCACACAAAACGACAACCACTCGATCGGATCAAAAACAATAAACACAAGATCACTTCCTTCCCTTTCATAATAGCAAACAACAAAACCAATGGATCCCTCTTCTGCCGAACACCAAATATCCAAGAAGGAGAGACAGCAGCGGTCATCGACTGGCTTGACAGCGGGGGACTCGCGACGCTGGCGGCGAGGGTGCTCGGGGGCATGCTGACGGCGTGGCACTCGTGGTCGAGAAGCAACGCAGCAATGAAGAACGGTCGGGGATCAAAGCTCTGATGCTGATGGTGCAAAATAGAGGAGGGCTCAGGGATTGGTGGTCAATGGCAGCAGTGAGGATTGATGGAGGTGCTGGCGCTGGGGGCTCAACTGTGGCAAGGCGCGGCAGTGGTTGACGCAGGCGGTCGACGAAGAAGGTGATGGTGCAGACTGTTTAAAATAGATTTAGGGGAAAATCAGTATTATTCTTCTTATTCTTTATTCTTTACAGTATACATCTATATATAAGGTTTACAATCTTGGAGGAGAAGAAAAGAGATTGAGATAAGATTGAGGGATGAAAGATTTTGGGAATCTGTTTCCTATAGATTAGGAAACAGAATATACATATTACTACTTACTACATTTCAACACTCCCCCTCAAGTTGGTGCATAGATATTGAACATGCCCAACTTGTCAACAAATTTCAAGAAGAACCGACTCGAAACTGCCTTGGTGAGGATATCTGCGAGTTGATCTTCTGACTTTACTTTAGATATCTCAATGACTTTCTCATCCAATTTCTCCTCGATGAAGAATCTATCCACCTCTACATGTTTCATCCTATCATGTTGAATGGGATTGGCGGCAATATCACATGTTGCTTGTCTGTCGCAATACACCTTCATAGGTTCATTCGGACCACAGCCTAAGTCCTACAACAAGAGTTTCAGCCATAAAGCTTCCGCTATACATAGAGCTACTCCGCGATACTCAACCTCTGCACTAGAGCGTACAATAACATTCTGCTTCTTGCTTCTCCATGTAACTATATTTTCTCCAACAAAGGTGAAGTATCCTAAAGTGGAGCGCCTATCAATTATAGATCCTGCCCAATCAGCATCAGTATGTCTCAACTTTCAAGTGACCATGTTTCGCAAATAGTACCCCTTTTCCTGGAGCAGACTTAATATATCTCAGAATTCTCATCACTGTATCCATGTGATGTTCCTAAGGTGCATGCATAAACTGACTTACCACACTTAAAGCATATGATAAATCTGGCCGTGTATGCGCAAGATACATTAGTCGTCCAACCAATCTCTGATATCTTTCCTTATCATAAGGCACATGATCAGGTTCGTTGCAAAGTTTCAGTCATTCTTCTAATGGTGTACCAATTGGCTGACAAGCAGACATTCCAGTTTCCTTCAATAAATCGAGAGCATACTATCTTTGAGACAGAAATATACAATTTCTCGAGCAAGAAACTTCAATACCAAGAGAATATCTCAAAGGGCCAAGATCCTTCATTTCGAACTCTTGTGACAAGTAGCTCTTCATTGCCATTCTCTCCTCAGGATCATTCCCAGTTACTATCATATCATCAACATATATAATGAGAGCAGTAATCTTACCTTCTTTCTGTTTCAGGAATAAGGTATGATCTGAATTACTCTGACAATATCTAAATGTTCTTATTGATTTTGTAAACCTCCCAAACCAAGCTCTTAGCGACTGTTTGAGACCATATAGCGTCTTCCTCAATCGACACACTTTATTACTGTGTTGGACTGATCTGTTTGACCCTGGTGAAAGATCCATATAAACCTCCTCTGTCAATTCCCCATGCAAAAAAACATTCTTCACATCAAATTGCTCCAACGGCCAGTCAAGATTTGCAGGAAGTGACAGTAGGACTCGAACAGTATTGAATTTTGCCACAAGTGTGAATGTATCTTCATAATCAATTCCATACATTTGAGTGTATCCTTTGGCAACCAGCCTTGCTTTGTATCGCTCTATTGAACCATTAGACTTATACTTCACTGTATAAATCCATCTGCATCCTACTGGCTTCTTCCCTACTGGTAGCTCGACTATCTCCCAACTCTCATTCTTTTTCAAGGACTTCATCTCATCATCCATATCTGCTTTCTACCTTGGATCAGTAAGGGCTTCCTACACACTGTTAGGAATAGATACAATAGATTATTGATTTACAAATAACTTATTTGATTCCGAAAAGCGGTGAGTGGATACATAATTACACATGGGATGTTTGACGTTACTAGTGGGATCAGGTTCATAAGTGGGTTTTGTAATACCTCTATTAGTACGGTGGGAGAGTTCACTTCTAGGAGCTTCGGACAACGTTGACGATTGGTTTTAGGGTTCTGACGGTTCATTCTCACTGAAATTTGGTACTGGTTGCAATTCTTCAAGAGGGACTTCTTCCCTTGGTTGCACTTCTTCGTGAGGGTCTTCCTCCCTTACTAGGTTTTCATTCAAGTTTTCGCCATTATTTGTATCCAGTTGTTCAAACTGACTGGTAATTACTTCTTCATACCTAAGAGTCTGAACTTCACTAACCTATTCATTATACCCAAGAGTCTGAACTTCACTTCGGTACTCCCCCTGAAGTTCAGTCGTAGAAGAAAAATACATCTCATCTTCATGGAACACAAAATCCATAGTCACAATCATCCTTTGAGTTGGTGGGTGATAGCATCAGTACCCTTTCTTATCCTGTGCATATTCCACGAAAACACAGTGGACAGCTCGAGGAGTTAAGTTATTGTGTACATATTGATGAAGATGAACAAATGCAACACACCCAAACACACGAGGTGGCAAGTTGACAACTTTTGGTGCATTCACAGCTTCAGTTAATGCTTGAAATGGTGTGAAGAAGTTTAGGATACTAGAGAGAACTCGGTTAATTAAGTATGCAGCAGAAGCAAGGGCTTCCTCCCAATAAATGAGTGACATATTTCCATGGATAAGAGAAGCACGGACCACCTCGAGCAATTGTCTATTTTTTCTTTCTGCAATCTCATTCTGTTGAGGTGTATACGAGCATGTAGTCTGGTGAACAATGTTGTGTTCCACCAAATATTGTTGCAGATTCGAACTCAGGTACTCTCCGCCATTATCACTCCTAAGAACTTGAATCTGTGATTTATACTAAATTATAACATGCTTGTGAAATTTTTGAAACAAGCCACTAACTTCACTTTTCGACTTCATCAAACAAATTCAGATCATACGAGTACAGGCATCAATAAATGTCACAAACCATTTGGCTCCTCCAAATGTAGTGGTCTTGGATAGACCCCAAAGATCAGAAATGATAATCATAAATGGAAGAGAGCTTTTACTTAGACTTGGAGGAAAAGAGATACGGTGACTTTTTGTGAGTTCACACACATCACATCAAAAAAATAGAAATATCCAACTTCAAAAATAAACTTGGAAATAATTTCTTCAAATAACCAAAAGAAGCATGCCCGAGACGTCGATGCCATAGCCAAATATCGGGTTTCTTCTTCTCATCTTCGGATTCTTCCACACTTAGAGCTTGAGTCAACTTGCTTGAACTTTCAGATTCTAAATCCAAGTAATAGAGCTTCTCGTGTCTAACCCCATAACCAATCGTCTTCTGAGTCCGAATATCCTTAAACACACAATATGAAGGCCAAAAGACTATAATACAATGTAAGGCAGTAGTTATTTGAGTAACAGATAATAGGTTAAAATTCAAGGATGGCACAACTAGGGCAGTATCTAAGGTTAGGTTGTTTGTGAGAGGTTTGGTACCATCACCAGTAACAGTGGCAGGATCACCATTGGCAGTGGACACAGTTGATTTAGTGGAAGGTTGAAAATTTTAAACTTGTCTAGAATCAAGTCATATGGTCGGTAGCACCCGAATCAATTATCCATGCATTATTCATAACAGAGCTAGAAATATTAAAAACCTTACCATCATTACCTGTAGCTACACGATCAGCAACTCCACCAGCGACAGTGGGTTAATTGCAAGTGTTCTCTCGAATATCCCTGCTACGATCCTATATCTCCGGATAGCCGCTAATCTTATAACAACAAGGTTTCTTGTGGCCGATCTTGCCCCAATGAGTACACTTTTTTGACTCATACGGATATTGTCCCATAGCATCACAACAAACAACACAACATGCAGAACCAATGGTCCAAACACCAAATAGCAGACGAGATCAAAAACAGCAAACAACACTTCCCAAAATAGCACACACCAAAAAAGCACAATAGCAACAGCAAAAGAGACAGTGGCAAGAGCAAGGGCGGCGGACGACGCGATGGCAGTGTTGTGGAGTTCGACAGGGTTCGTTAAATTGGGTGGCACAAATGGGGATCCGGCATCAGAAAGGGGGAGCAGTGATGGGTTCGCCGCTCTGGTCGTTGATGATGTCGAGGAAGAGGTGAAGGGAGGTCGGGGGCATTCGTATGTGGTTGGTGCTCGAAGGGGGCGACGGGAGGTGTCGACATTCGGGGAGCGTCGACGAGGAGGGTGGCGACCAGGGGGTCACTGGAAAACGGCCAGAGAAGAGAACAGGGAGATGGATTAGCTGATCGGGGTGGACGTCAGAGGTGGAGGTCGGGGGTGGGTCTGATCGGGGAGAGAGAAAATGTCGAGGAGAGAGAAGAGGAGAGAGGAGGCCGGGGTTTCAGGGTTTGGTCGGGATCGGATCAGGATGGAGGTTTCAGATCCGATCACCTCCTTCTTTTCTTCTTCTTCAACTAGCCTTGATCTGGTTAGGCTCTGATACCATGTTGAAAACAGATTTGGGGAAAAATATTTATTATTCTTCTTATTCTTTATTCTTTACAGTATACATCTATCTATAAGGATTACAATCTTGGAAGAGAAGAAAGGAGATTGAGAGAAGATTGAGGGATGAGAGATTTGGGGAATCTGTTTCTTATAGATTAGGAAACAGAATATACATATTACTACTTACTACATTTCAACACAGGCTGGGAGGCTCGAGCTGTTGAGGGTAAGTCGACAAAACTCGACTGTGGCAATGGTGAGTCGACTGGAGTTGTTCGGGGATGCAGGGCGCTCGAGCGGGAGAGGAAGGTGACGATGGCTGAGTCGAGCGGAAGGCAGCAATGGCGACGAGCTCAAAGATGGTTCGAGCGGGAGGAGGATGATGGCGCGATGGCGGTGACTAGGGGTGTGCACGGTGGTCGCGACTGGGGAGGCGATGTCGGCTTCGGAGTGGTGCACTGGAGGCTCTGTTTCAACAGAGAACACAGGAGGAAGATGAAGAGCGAGGTTGAGCAATGGCGGAGCTTCGAGTTCGGCAATGGTGGCTCGACGAAGAGTGGGAGGCGAGGCGAGCGGTAGGCTCGAGGTGGAGCGAAGGCAATGAGGAGAGCTGATGGGGTGCTCAATGAGGATGGGGATGACGAGGAGCGAGGCCAGAGGACGAGGCTGATGGCGAGCGGGATGGGCTCGAGGTTGCTCTGTTTCGCTTTGGAAACAGAGGGAGAGAGAGGAAGGCGGGGATAGAGAAGAGTGGGGGAGAGAGAGAATGGGGATGGGGGTGATTTTATAAAATATTATAATATATTAAATCTAATATATAATAATGGGTAGTAATGAGATAGTGGGAGGTGTGGGGTTACGGGAAATGTGAAAAGTTGGGGAATGTGAGGGGATTTGTGTATGGATAGTTGAATTTGGGTAGGGTATGATAATGGGTTAATGGGTTGTGTATATAAATGTGGGTTTGGGCTAGTAGACTTGAGCTTTACATTTGGGCTTCAAAAAATAAAATAATAATTATAGAAAGAATATAAGATTGGGCTCTAAAATTATATATTAATAAAAATGTAATTATAATGAATATAAAATTGGGCTTCAAATTAAATAATGAAATAATACAATATAAATCAAAATCGATGGGTTTTACAAAATAATAACAATAATAAATAATAATAATAATAATATTAATAATAATAATAATAATAATAATAACAATAATAATAATAATAACAATACTCATAAGAATAATAATACAAGACAAAATATAATTTGGGTTCAACATTTTCGTTAAAATAATTCAATAATAACAATAAAAAAAATGAAAACAATAATAATAATAGAAGTAGTAATAACAATAATAATAATAACAATAAAAATAATGAAAACAATAGCAATAATAATAATAATAATAATAATAATAATAATAATAATAATAATAATAATAATAATAATAATAATAATAATAATAATAATAGTAATAGTAATAGTAATAGTAATATTATACAATAAAATAAGAATTTGGCTTATCAACTTTATATTATAATAATCCAAACTGGAATATATATAGTCGATCAAAAATAGAGAGTGAAGTTAAAGTACATTTTTATTTAAAATAACATAATTTTCGTTTAGAAAAGATTTTAACAGAAGATTCAAAACAAATTTAACAAATAATAATCGAAATACATAAAATATTCGGGAATTATGTATTTACGGGAATGGGGGTTACAATACCCCACCCCCTCTTCAGTCAAAAGGTAATCAACAATTTGCCAGTTTTTACTCTCTTACTCTCTCTCTCTATTTCTGGTTCTGACTTGAGTGTCGGAGGGTCTGTCGCTGGAACCACTCCCCGGTGTTTCAGGCTGTTTGCAGCTCCATCAGTCGCATCAGCAACCGTCGAATTCATTTCACAGGAGGTCAATCAACGATCCAGATTCATTCTTAGGAGCTCTAATCTCTTTTAACAGCCAAGGTCACAGGTTTGAATTTTAGTAGTTTCCATTAATTATTAACTCACTATTTGTTTGCTTCTACACCGAAATAAGCAGCAACAGATTGGTGTCGTCTGTGGGAAATACTACACAAGTCGAGCTTGTCTCCATGCCACCAAGACTAAGAGGTAAAGGGGCGGCCTCCAGCCAACGCACTACCTCTCTTCGTCAACCAGCTCCTCCTATGGAAGATCAGATTCCTTCTCAATAGTCACCCCGACATCCTAATCACGCTCCTTTTAACGAAGAGGCATCGGGGGGCTCCCAATATGAACAACATCCTCAGTAAGACCACGTCTCAATCCATAATGCTTCAACTGATTCAATGTTCTCAAGAGGCCCACGGGGGTCTAGAGATCTCCGCCAGATCATCACTAGGGCTGAACTGGATACGTTCAAGCTTGACATCCTCCATGCTCTCCAAGGAAGTTAAGATCTAGGCCTCCCCCCTAATGAAGAATCCGCCGACTCAACTGGATCTCAGGGGAAGGACGACCAAGTCCTTTGCCGTATCCAAGAAGTAGAATATCGCCTAGAACAGATGAAGAATGAGAGAAACTGCTCCAGCAGGGCCTACTGCCCTAGTCAACCTCCCTTTAGCAAAACCATCCTCGATGCACCCATTCCAAGGAACTTGAAAGTTCCTCAATTCAAATCCCACAACAGAGAATCAGACCCGACTGACCGTATCGAAAGCTTCAAAATACTCATGATGGTCTATAACGCCACTGATGCGCTCATGTGTAGAACATTTCCCGCAACAATAAAAGGATTAGCAAGGGAATGGTATTCACGTCTGATTCCCGAATCCATATTTTCCTTTGATCAACTCGAAGAACTCTTCATTGCACACTTCGTTACTAGCCGGAGTGCTAAAAAGACCAGCGTCTCCCTGCTAGAACTGAAGCAAAAAGATGGAGAACTGCTGAAAGACTTTGTCAGGCGCTTTACAACTGAAGCAAGGTCGATTTCCTCCTTGAATACTTCAGTAGCAGCTGTAGCTTTCAGCCACAACGTCACTGACAAAGATCTGAAATCCTCTCTCGCAAAAACGCCACCCAAAAGTTTCATTGAGCTCCTAGAAAGGAGTGAAAAGTATATCAGGGTCGAGGAAGCTCTCTATCCTCAAGGCAAGAATGATTCATCTTCCGAGAACAAACAGAAGAATATAAGGGAGGAAGAACTCAGGAAGTTTCAGAAAAATGGTGCAAGCTCACGCCGTCCAACTCTAGAGTCATGCTTTCGACAAGTTCACTCTTCTCAATGCAAGCGTGTCAGCCATCCTCATGGAAGTTGAGAAGGACGGAATAATCAGCCCTCCCCCCGCATTGACAAGGTCTAACAGGAAAAGAGACAAAAATAAGTGGTGTGCATTTCACAGAGATCATGAACACACTACTGACAACTGTCGAGCCCTTAAGGAAGAACTGGAAGCCCTGATTCGCAGGGGCTATCTCTCCAACTTTGTCCAGAAAGACAACGACGTCGAAAATCCTTCGTCCCGGGGGGGCTAATAAGCGTCAGGAGAGGCCATACGAGCCATAAGACTCTCAACACATGGCCGTCCTCCACTCCATTCACGGAGGCCCGTTGGGGGGAGATTCCAACTCCTCTCACAAAGCTTTCATTGGGAAAGTCAACTCCATAGATAACATTCTGCCTACCAAACGCACCGTGGTCTCGGTATCCTTCTCCGTCAAGGAATTAGAAGGCATCCAAATGCCTCATTGCGATGCATTAGTCATAAATCTTTGCATGCTAAATCATAAGGTTTGCCACATCCTAGTGGACAATGGCAGCTCAGTAAACATCCTCTTCATGGCAACATTCGATGCTCTCAAGATCTCCCGAGACCGACTCAAGCCAGCCGGTTATACACTCCACGGATTCTCCGGTGTCCCCGTTCAAGTAGAAGGAGTCGTCACACTGGATGTGACAGCAGGGAAAGCCCCCGCTATTCGAACGAAAGCCTTGGACTTTATGGTAGTCGATGTCGAAGCTGCATACAATGCTATATTCGGCTGTCCCGGCCTAGCGGCATTTCCATGCAGTTGCCTCCGCATTTCACATGAAAATGAAGTTCCCAACGACAACTGCTGTAGGCCAAGCTGTAGGAAGCCAACAGGCAGCACAAGCATGCTACACCATTACAATGGGGGACTCGGTTCTCCCCCACGACACCATAGAGCTATCGCCAGAAAGCAGTCACGTTAATTCAAAAACTGTAAACGAGCTTGAAGCCACTACCATAAAAAACTCTAAGAAGAACTTCCAAACCTGCCACATCATCTCTCAACAGGTCCTAACTAGTTCTCATCATGACATAGTAATCAACCAGAATCACTCGCCCGAAGCCACTCCGCTCATTCAACGAAGCCAAACAGTCATGCATAAACACATTGGTGCGTCAGAAAATTTCTCTTTCTCTTTGCAAAGTAATGGGGGGCTCCCTCCAAAACAGGCAAGCCTAGGCAAGGTCTACCAAGTTGTTCGCCTATCGGCTCATCAACTTGAAAATCCGGGGGGCAAGGAGATATCAGCAGGGACTCGGGAAGTAGAACACCTTATGAAGGTGGGAAGTAGAACCCCTTGCAAAGGTGAACGAGGGCGTCTCAAACATCCTCTCTTAATAGTAGTAGCAAAATTTTCCAATTTGTAATAACGACTAGCCACTAGAGCAGCCGCTTAGTCCTATTTCCCAGCAAATTTCTCCAATTTGTAATAATGGCCAGCTACTAGAGTAGCCGCTTAGTTTTATTTTCCAATAAAATATACTACGAATTTTTGCAAAATCTTGTACAACTCTACGAATGCATACAATGAGTTGAGTGCCAAACTTGTACACAAAATGACACCAAAAATTCGTTAAAAGCTTCATACAAGATGGGTTCGGAGTCCACATCCATGGTTCGAAGTTACTCCAGCAATTTGCAATAAAATAAGTTCATAGTGCGCTTCGCCATTCGATCTGCTCCTACAACCTGTTAATTCATTAAAACAAATAACGAGCTAAACGCCCAACTTATACTTAGAGCGGTGTTGAACACTCATTATAAGATTTCCACAACACAAGTTCGGAATCCAGATCCACGACTCGGGGTTACTTTCGCAACATGCAATCCTATACATTTAGAGCACAACTCACCGATCGATCTGCTCCTGCAACGAATTGAACTTCCTTGGAGACTTATACATTTAATCAGCACCAAACTCTCGTTACAAGTCTTCCCGTAAAATGGATTCGGAGTCCATACCCATGGCTCGAAGAGACTCTAACAATTTACAATGAAGCAAGTTCACAGTGCACTTCGCCATTCGATCTGCTCCTGCAATCCGTTAGTGCCTCCACAACCGGTTCGGAGTCCATACCCATGGCTCGATAAAGACTCTTGCAATTTGCAAAGAAGCAAGTTCAGAGTGCGCTTCAACATTCGATCTGCTCCTACAACCTGTTAATACTGAAACTAACAAGTTCGGAATCCATACCCATGGCTCAGAGTTACTCTCGCAACCTGCAATTACACACGTTCAGAGTTCAACTTGCCATTCGATCCATTCCTACAACTAGCTAAATTCCCTCAACGATAGATTAGGAGGTCCAAAATCGTGGATCGCAGTTACTCAAGCAACACCTATAAATAGCAACACTTAGAGTTCAACTCTGCACTCTGTGTGACTCTCACAATTTGTTACAGGACCAATACAGCAAGTTTGGAAAACAACACTCCTTCAGAGCTGTCCCTACAACTAGCTGAATTCAAGACGGAGCAATGCCAAACTCCATCATACACAGTCGGCAGTTCGTTAGCTATACACAACAAACTTGAGGCCCTGTTATTTAGCTACAAAGAACCAGTCGATGGCACCTCAACCATGACAGCAAGGATCAAGCATATGAAAGGAATTCTTCCAATCACAGAACCATCACAAACTCATATGTCCATATCCAGTACCACTACAGACATCTACAAATACAAAATGGCTAACTCTCTCCAAGAGCAGCTCATACGACCAGCCGACCCCCAAGATGATGAATCACAGGACAAGACACCGACACGTAGAAGACTTCTTATTCCATAAACTACAAGTCTCATTACAACAGAAGAATTACAATGAGTCAATGTTTCATGGCTAAGAATCGCTACCGAAAGTCCTGCGAACACTATACAACAAACTGTCATGTAAGCTGTTCTTCCAGCTACACACTGGAGAGATGCTCTACCTAAGAGACACAAAGCTCCTCGTTGGCCTCCTACCAGCTAACAGCTCCACAGATCTGCCTCAACTCTTGATGATGAAATTCAAGATAAGTCTTCCTTAGGTGGGCAAGCTCCAGGTTCATCCGACTCTATAAGTTCGGCCCAAACGGAATACTCCTAACTCCTTCAAGCACAGCGTATTATGAAGAAGAGCAAGCTCAGTGTCCTGGGAGACCTCATTCGATGCATGCAACTACTTGTCAGTAAAGAAGAGAATGGAATCACCTCAATGCTGATTAAACACAAGTAACTTCACTTCAATATTAAGAAGATTCATAATATCCACAACACATTTGCTCCATGAGTTCGGCGCTACCCGCGCCACGTGAGTTCCTCCGGCCAACTACTCGTCAACATCAAACGACAAGTTCAACGCTCTGCTCTCCGCATGAGCTTCGTCTTCAACTCGTTGGCTCTAAATAATGAGTTCAATACTCCGCACTTCCCTCAGCCTTCATCAACAACTCGTTGGCTCCAAACAACGGGTTCAACACTCTGTTCTCTACATGAGCTCTGTCTACAACTTGTTGGCTCTAACCAACGGGTTCAATGCTCTGCTCTCTACATGAGCTCCGTCACAACGAGTTTCTATGCTGATTACTGCTTGAGTAGCGTCAACTACTCGCTCGCTTTACACAACGAGTTCGACGCCTTGGTCTTCGCTCAAGTTCTCCCAAACAACTCGTTGGCTCCAAACAACGAGTTCAAACATCTTGGACTTCGCTCAAGCTTCGCCAAACAACTCGTTGGTTCCAAACAACGAGTTCAATGCTCTACCCAACGCTTGAGCTCCGTCCACTACTTGCTGGCTCTAAGCAACAAGTTCAATGCCTTGCTCTTCGCTCAGGCTCTGTCAACAACTCGTTGGCCCCAAACAGCGAGTTCAATGCCTTGATCTTCGCTCAGACTTCGTTTACAACTCATTGACTCCGAATAATGAGTTCAACTCTCCGCTCACTGCGCGAGCTCTATCAATAACTCATTCACTCGGAACAACAAGTTCAATGCTCTGCTATCCGCATGAGCGCCGCCTACAACTCGTTTGTTCCAAACAATAAGTTCTACGCTCTGATTCTTACTTGAGCTCCGTCAACAGCTCGTCGGCTCCAAACAACGAGTTCTATGCTCTGATTGCCACTTGAGCACCATCAACTACTTGTTGGCTCTACACAACGAGTTCGACGCCCAGGTCTTCGCTCAAGTTATCCCAAGTAACTCGTTGGCTCCAAAAAATGAGTTCAATGCCTTGCTTTTCGCACAAGCTTCACTCAACAACCCGTTGGCACAAAACAACAGGTTCGACGATCTGCCCTCCGCATGAACTTCGCCTACAACTCGTTGGTCTCAAACAAAGAGTTCAACGCTTTACTCTTCGCATGAGCTCTGTCTACAACTCGTTGGCCCCAAACAACGAGTTCAACGTCATGCTCTCCACACAAGCTTTGCCAAGAGCTCCATCAACAACTTGTTGGCTCCAAACAACTAGTTCGATGCCTTGCTCTACACTTAGGCTTCGTCAACAACTCGTTGACTCCAAACAACAAGTTCAACGCCTTGGTCTTCGCCCAAGCACCGTCAATAACTCGTTGGTACCAAACAACGGTTTCAATGTTCTGCTCACCACATAAGCTCCATCACTAACTTGTTGGCTCCAAACAACAAGTTCAAACTACTAGCTCCACTATGAGTTGACTGTCTAAACTCACCAGGATCAAACGGTAGTTTCTAAATCAACTCGATCAAGGAGTTGCCTCTCTAAACTTACTGAGGCCAAACAGCAAGTTCCAGCTCAAGTTCATCTCATAGCTCTCCTTACAAACTCCCCGGGATCAAACGACAGTTTCTACATCAACTCTATCTCAGAGCTGTCACTAAACTCACTGGGATCAAACGATAGTTTCAACACTCAACTCCATCATACGGTTCTCTCCAAGCTCTCTGGGATCAAACAGCGAGCTCTACATTAACTCTGTCTTAGAGTTATCTCTTCTAAACTCGTCGGGATCAAACAGCAGTTTCTACATCATCTCTATCTCAGAATTATCTCTACAAAACTGACTGGGCGCAAATAGTAAGTTCAACGATCAAAATGGGGAAGCTTTACGACCAACTTCGTCTCATGATCATCACTTTTAACTTGCCGAGTGCAAACGGCAAGCTCTACGCACAACTCCGTCACCAAGTTGTCCCTCCGACTTGCTGAGATCAAACACCGAGCTCAATGTCAACTCAGTCAAAGAGTTGTCTCCCTAAACTTACCGGGCACAAACAGCAAGTCCAAAACATCTAACTCCATCACAGAGTTCTCTACATGCCTGCTCGGCGCAAACGACAAGCTCAAATGTCCAACTCCGTAATAGAGTTCTCTCCAAACTTGTTGGGGACAAACAACAAGTTCAACGACCAGCTCCACCACGAGTTGTCTCTCTAAACTTGTCGGGATCAAACAACAGTTTCTAAATCAACTTGATCAAGGAGTAACCTCTATAAACTGTGCTAGGGCCAAACAGTAAGCTCTACGCCAACTCAGTCAAAGAGTTGCCTCCCCAAACTTGTCGGGCGCAAACGAAAAGCTCAAACATTCAACTCCATCATAGAGTTCTCTCCAAACTTGTTGGGGACAAACAACAAGTTCAACGACTAGCTCCACTATGAGTTGTCTCTCTAAACTCGCTGGGATCAAATGGCTGTTTCTAAATCAACTCGATCAAGGAGTAACCTCTACAAACTTACTGGGATCAAACAGTAAGTTCAACCCTCAACTCAGTCAAAGAGTTGTCTCTTCAAACTCGCCAGGATCAAACAGCAATTTCTAAATCAACTCGATCAAGGAGTAACCTCTATACACTTGCTAGGATCAAACAGTAAGTTCCAACTCAGCTCCACTACGAATTGCCTTTCCAAACTCGCCGGGTTCAAACGGCAGTTTCTACATCAACTCTATCTCAGAGTTGTCTCTAAACTTGCCGAGATCCCACGGCAGTTTCTACGTCCATTTTCATCCAAGACTTTCCTCTATAATCCTACTGGGTGCAAACAGAAAGTCTACACAGCTCATATAGTTCAGTTATATATTTACAAGATCCACCAATCGAGGATTATGAAGTAAAAAGCTGGGTATACACATATAAACAATTAAGTGTGTGTGTGTGTGTGTGTGTGTGTGTGTGTGTGTGTGTGTGTGTTGTTGTATATACACAAAAAAATAAAATAAAATTATTATATGTAAACCCAAGTTCAAAAAGCTTTGAAAATCCCCGATAAGTACTTACAGCTCAATGGAAAGGAAGAAAAAGAAAACGAGTTCAAATGCGGGTCCAAACCCGAAGCCCATTACACTCAACATAAGAGCAAAACAGTTTCGGGTCGGATCCAAACCCAGTTCCTAGACCAAACCCGCATCCCACCTTTCCTTATTCTTCTTCAAAACAAGCACAAAAACAGAGCTTCTCCCTCTCTTTCGTCTTCTTCGAAATCGAGCGCCAAAAACCCAAAAAATAGGGACTCGACTGCAAGCTCCCTCTCTCGCTCCAACTCTGAACACCGTCTCCAGTTCCAACCTTGACTTCGTCTTGAGTCCTGCCTAAACCCTAGTCGACGGGGGGGGGGGTCATAGGTCGACAAACTCGTCGAAAGCCAGAGCTCGACTAACTCTTCGAAGACCATAGCTCGACCAACACTTCGAAAGCTAAAGCTCAACCGAGACTCGACGCCCCTGTAGCTCGACCTATGGCGGTGCTCACAGCTCGACACTCCTATAGGTCAACGAAGAACACAGCTCGACCAAAGGGGAGTAGCTCGACGCTCATGTAGGTCGACGAAGCTTTAATAGCTTGATGCTCCAGTAGCTCGACAATGCTTTGATAGCTAGGTGGAGAGTATAGTTCGCCCATCGTGGCTCGAGCAGAGCTCGCCGAAGGAGAAGACATGGGCTTTCGAGTAGCTCGACGATGGCCTCTCACCATGGTTTGACGGCAGCCCTACAACACCATAGCACGACAATGCCCTTAGAAGTCGAAGAAGTTGGCTGTAGCTCGACCAAACGGTCGGTCAAGCTAAGGGGTCGCTCACTGCAGCCGCTAGCCGTCCGATCTTCAAGATAATCGCGCTGGCGTGAAATGGACACTCGTGATACGTCCACATCGCCTCCCATCACAGACGGATGAATCACAGCCGCTCGGTCCACTCAGTGCGCGAGCCAGGCGACTGATGGGCGCTCCAGATCACTTCAAACGGTGAGCCAGGCTTTGATAAATCGAAAAAATCAATTAAAATTGAAAAATCATTTAAAAATCAAAAAAGTAATTAAAAAATTCAAAAATAATTATTTTAATTTGAAAAGTTAATTTAAAAACTCGAAAAAATAATTAAAATTGAATTTATTAATTATAAAATTCGAAAAAGTGATTTTGAAATTGGAAAAAAATCCAGAAAATTCGGAAAAATCCGAAGAACTATGAAAAAAATCTAGAAATTTCCAGAAATTTTGGAAAAGTCCGAAGAAATATGGAAAAATCTAGGAAAATGTTCACTGCCTTCAGAAGCCACAGATCAGTTGCAGGTATCTCCGAACACTCTGACTGCTAAGATTATACGCTAGATTCTAAAAATAAGACTTACTACTCTCCGAAAGCCAAGAAAATTGCCTTCCGGGAGTGGGGGCTTATGATGATGGTAATAATCACAACAGATCAGAGCCCTAAGATTCTTGCACATATCTCAAAGCATCTACAGGCAGACTAGCCATCACAGACCTCTTTTACATGTCTGGGCCCACTCCAAGACATGGGCTTTTTCCAAGTCCATAAAAAGTGACAGACTAGGCCCACTAAGAGAGACACCCAGTCCATGCAGGCTAGGAGTCAAATCTCTTATCTCCTAACAAGGATATCTTATCTCTTGAAAGAGGGAGAATGAAAGAGATAAGATAGTTAAATCGATCCAATGGACACAAATAAATCTCTTGAAATGTCTCACAGGCTTATAAATACCCCTCCTCCTCTTCAGTCAGAAGGTAATCAATAATTTGCCAGTTTTTACTCTCTTACTCTCTCTCTCTCTCTTTCTTGTTTTGACTTAAGCGTTGGAAGGTCTGTCGCCGGGACCACTCCCCGGTGTTCCAGGATTTTTGCAGCTCCATCGGCCACATCAGCAACAATCAAATTCATATCACAGGAGGTCAATCAACGATCCAGATTCATTCTCAGGAGCTCTAACCTCTTTTAACGGCCAAGGTCACAGTTTTGAATTTTAGTAGTTTCCATCAATTATTAACTCATTATCTGTTTGCTCCCACACCGAAATAAACAACAACACCCGGATTCAAGCCCAGGCCGCATAGCGAGCCAAACCGCAACCCACAACCAGTGAGCCAACTCACTGCTGTGAAGAAAACCCCCATTCAATTGCTTATATACCTCGGCTATTATTAATATAATAAAAGTCGGAATTTCAAAAAGAACAGACCCTCCCAAGACTCGAACCCGTGCCTATGTACACTGTACACAGCGCTTGAAGACACACCTGCAAACCAGGCTCTCAAGCCCCTCTTTCTGTTCAGTCTTACTATCCTAATCCTTGTAATGCCACTCTCTGTTTCATGATTTCATTAAAAATTTCGATGTCAATTTTTTACGCTTTAACTTTTACAATCCTAGAAAATATTTTTTCCCTTCAAATTGAATATATTAGCCAGAAATAAATCCCATGATAACTATTCCCAAAATTGAGGAGATTATTGACCAATTTGTATGAATTGTTCATAATTCTAAAATTTTGAACTATATAAATTATTGTTTCCTATACAAACTATATTTTTGGGAATTTTCACATCATTGTATATAGAAAAATTTAATTCCATGGATTTATTTTTATAAATTCTCTACTAGAAAGGCATTCTATAAAACTCCTATTAATTCAATTATCTACTACATGATTGTAATTTAGCATGTACTAATAAGTTTGCTAGAGATGTTACTTTACACACAAAAGTCAATTTCATCATCCATCTACATATTTCTAACATGCACAATTACTAGTATTTTGGAAAACAATGAAAACCCCACACGTTCACATACTAACTATGACTAAGAGTGCACAATTAAAACTATAGAAAGCTTCTACACTTATATACCCTAATTAAATTAATATCTCTACATGTCATGGACAATCAAGCATAATCTACAAAATTTTAGAAGACAATGAGAACACCCACCTCAAAAAGCTCCTAGTAGTTGAATCCTTTGCAAAAGCCTTAAAGAGCTCCACAAGCAAAAAAAATCCCAAGCCCTTCCTAGCAAAAATCCTGATTTGTGTTCATTTGGGGTTAGAATAGGGGGATATTTATAGGGTGAAATAGTGAGTAGTTATAATAACTCCCCACCTCCAAAAAGAGCTCCCCACTCACACACACACTCCCCCACTCTCCCACTCCCTCACATGGCCGACCAACAAGGAAGAGAAAAGCACGTGCACGTGCACTCCATGTGTGCACACTTCTACATACAATTTCATTATGAGTTTTTAATTAAATTAGGTGTGTTTGTAATATGTACTAGGCTATCTAATTTTAAATGAGAGTTCATGCACGTTAAGTACACACCTAAAATTTGTGGGCTTTAATTTATAATAGTTTTAATGTGTTAGAAAATATAGATTTAAGCCCTAGTTGATTTTTATTAAAATTAACCATACACTAGTGACTTGTAAAATGAGAGGAAAATTTTTATGACTCAAGAGAATTTCATTAATCTACACGTGCACAATATTACGTGCAAAGTACGTGCAAAAGAAAATATTAAGAACAAGTATTTCAGGGATGTTACAACAATTGATAAGAACAGAGGTATCGTGGCGATGTCAAGAATGTGTCAAGGCTCTGCAATGCATGGTATATTAATCTCATTCAGTAGATGCAAGAATAAACATATTTATACTTAATAACACGAAAACACAAATTCTGGATAGCAAACGTTGTTGTACAAAACCGACTTTTCCGCTGTTATGGGAAAGTAAATCAGGTTCCGTCAGGGGACTCTAAAAACTAGACTCTCTGCCGGTACCAACGCATATTCACACGACATATTTCGATTAAAGTAGTTAGGTCTACTAGTCTATTTTTTACAAGTTTAGAGTTCTGGCGGCAACCTTGGGTCAAGTTATTGTAGCCGTAAGGAGACTAAATATTCATTGATTAATCTTTTAAAAATTATAAATGACTCCTAAGCATGTCTAGCATCATCCTAGGGAATTTCAAGTCTTCATTCTACTGATAACACATTATTTTAATTAGTAAATCATGTCGATATGCTTCTAAATAGAAATTTAAAATTTAAACCTAACGATACTAAAATTATGATTACTTGTAGTCTACAAATCAGAATTCATATCCGTCAGAAGTTCCAAAAACTAGATTCAGATGGCTACAAATTTTGTTTATATGGTCTAATTTATTTTATCAGCAACTGGGTCATAAACTCACTACAAGATGGAATAAACAGCTGGGCAATGACATAATAATTTCATTTGCAACAACCAAGATACAAAAACATGTACTCTTCCTAATAGAATTTAATCAAGAATTTATATTCCTTATTTCGGGTATATCCCTACTGTTAACAAGATGAAAAATTATCACTCCTACGATTAAAATTTACTATTAATAATTATACTGTTAGAATTCATACAATCAAAAATAAACTAGCATATATCTCTACATATGTTTGTGCGGTGCATGCAATAGAATAAGTGTTATGGAAATGAAAAAATGAATAAGATGGTATATGACGATGAAATAATATGGTTTAGGGTTTGAGTCAATGATGTGGCATGAAAAGAAATCTATTGCTTGGTTTCGCCGATGAATCCGTAAGAACTTCTTTGAAAATGTAACAATCAATTGAGATACGATAAACAAGGTAAGGAGCTACTTGCGGAGATCAAAAGAATTTCTTGAAAGAGAACAATAAGTCAGTTCAAGAGAACTTTCCCTTTTGACGATTATTTCGAATATGAATGAATAACGGGAATAAGAGAGTCCCGACGGCAACGATGGGACAGCCACAAGTAAGAGCAACTACTACAACAGCAAGGGGTGCAGCAATAGCAGAGATAAAGGTGGTGGTGATGGTCTGCAGTGATTTGAAGGCAGTCGACGGCAGTGTGGGCGATTGCGACAGTGGAAGAAGGGGCTGTCGGGGTGCTTTGGTGGTGGCAGCAACAATGAGGTCTTGCTCGGCAGCGAAGGAAGCAGCAAGGAGGCAGTTCGGGGTTTCGGGAGTGCTTCGGTCTGCAACAAGGAGTTTCGGTAATGGTTGTTGTGGTGTTGTCAGGTGTTCAGTGGAGGTGCGGGGTCAGGCAGCGCTCGGTGAGGAGGTGGAGACTGTGGAGGAGAATGACAGTGGTGAGGGCTGAACAGCGAGAGTCTTCAAGTGGCTGTTATGGATGGAGGCAGCGACTGGACAACAAGAGACTGGCTCGGGTGCTGGTGGAGACAGGGAGAGGGAGATGATTAGGGTGAGATGGTGGCAGTGGATGAGAGGCAACATGAGGCGATGAAGGTGCAGCAATGGCTCAGGAGAGTGGTCGTCGAGGTGGAGGCAAGGTGGTCGACAATGGCAGGGGCTTCGGGTTGTTGGAGGAGTGAACAATAAGAAGGAGAACAAGTCGGGAGTGTATGGGTTTCGGCGTGAGAAGAAGGAGAAAGGGATGGGGTATTGGGTGAATAGTAGAAGAATCAGATGATGAATGAGAGGGGGGGGGGGATTGTGATGGGGGAAGCGATTAGGGTTAACTAATTAGGGTTAGGAGATTAATATATAGGGTATTAACATGTGGGCTTGGGTTGTGGGCAATGAATTTGGGTTTTGGATGGACTTGGGTTTGGGAGTGAAGAAAAAATCAAATAATCTATATAATAAAACACAACGAAAGCTATCAAGTGGCTCTCCTTTAGTCCCTCCAAAATCAAAGGTCCAGATCTAATATCACAAAACACATTTCTCTCCCCCCTCCCCCCCCCCCCTCCAAAGTTTCCCCAAAAAACTCAAATTCAAATTCCTCCCAAAACAACTCCTTTATTTATTTAATTCTCTCTCTCTCTCTCTCTCTCTCTCTCTCTCTCTCTCTCTCTCTCTCTCTCTCTCTCTCTCTATATATATATATATATATATATATATATATATATATATATATATATATATATATATATATATATATATATAATATAATAATAATAATAATAATAATAATAATAATAATAATAATAATAATAATAAAAACACAAAGAAAGCTATCGAGTGGCCCTCCTTTAATCCTCCCAAAATCAAAGGCTCAAATCTAACCTCACAAAACACATTCCCCCCCCCCCCCCCCCCCCCCAAGTTTTAAACCCCAAAACTCAAATTCAAATCCCCTTCCCCAAAAAAAAACTCATTTATTTATTTAATTATTGCTTTCTCTCTCTCTCTTCCTTTCTCTCTCTCTGTCACATTATCTCTCTATTTAATCAGAAATTTAGATTTTCAAATTTAAGGTTTGTAAATTTTCAGATTTTTTAATGTTTTTTTTATTGTTCATGTTTCATTGAAAATAGCAAATATATCTTTAATAGTTAAATTTCATCATTTTCCACTCTCAAAGTTCTAAGAAGTTGAATTTTATACCTGTCATTTATAATTATTTGTTCAACATATACTAGTGGAAACATGGACTTTTATTTACAACTAATTATTGTCATATATATACTATTCAAACTTGAACTATATAATTGTTGTTTTACTGTTTACAAGGCTTTTTCATATGCTGTATCGTTCCGAAGACGTGCCGTAGGCACGTGCCCAATGGCAAATCTAGTAATAAAATATAATAGATTATTTAAATACTCAAACACAATAAAATAAAATAGAATGTACTAGAATTTCAGGGTTCTAGCTAAAAAGAAATCGGATGATCAAAGAGAGAAGGATGGTTCAAAAGAATAACATGATTTTATTAGATAACAAGAATACAAGAGTTGAAAAAGAGGAACATAAATACTAGTAAAATCCGTACATTCGGAAACAGTGGTTACAATATAGTTGCTCATTGATATTATTGTTGTCTTTTTGTTGTGAAAAAGATTTTCTAACATGAGTTGAGTTATTTTGAGTGTCCTCATGCAACTCATTTTCTAAGTGTACCCGTTTTTTCTCTAGACATCATCAACAACATGTAATATCTCTATAGCGAGATGATTAGTTTCATCAAACATAACATCAATCGATTCTGTATAGTGCACCTTCTTTGTTGAATACAATGCTTTGCTACTTAGTGAATATCCTAAGAATACACCGTCACTTTCACGATCAAACTTCCCTAAGTTATCTGAAGTATCTAAGATGAAAACTTTGCATCCAAAGATTCAAAAAAAACTTGAGTTTGGTCGTTTTTTGTAATGCAGTTCAAAATGCATTTTCTCATGATATTTTCTAATTATTACTTGGTTTATAGTGTAACACGTTGTGTTGACAGCTTCAACCAAAAAAAGATTTGGGAAGATCGTGTTTACTAAGCATAGTACAAGTCATTTCTTGAAGGGAATAATTTTTCCTTTCAACACCCCCTATTTTGTTGATGAATGCGAGGACAAGCTAACTTATGTTTTATTTCTTTTTCATCACAAAAAGTTGTAATGAGTTCATTATTAATATTTCGCACCATGATCAAAATGTATAGTTATGATGGTAAGGCTTATCTCATTTTCAACTCATCCTTTTGTGACAAAAAAAGGAATCCCAAGTAAAATGACTGAAATCATCAGCAATTACAAAATCATATCGTGCATCTCTAATAATATGTGTACGTGATGGACCAAATAGATCCATGTGCAAAAGTTCAAGAGGTCGAAAAGTTGATACCATTTTCTTTAGTTTATGAGAGCTCTTGGTTTGCTTACCAAACTGACATGAATCACAGGGTTTGTCTTTTTCGAACTTAATCTTTGGTATGCCTCTTATAAGATCTTTGTTCACTAGTTTGTTCAGATTTTCCATTGTGGTGTGTCCAAGTTGGCGATGTCATAGTCATTCGTCCTCATTTCTAGCTACAAAAAACTTCATACCTTCTTGTGATAATTATAACAGAAACATTATTGCATCGATTAACAGTAAGTAATGGAGTCTTACTATTGTCTACTACAACACATGCATGTTTATCAAAAGAAAAAGGTATAGTCGTTGTCGCATAACTAACACTAAGTAGATTGTGTTTTAAATAATTTTCTAGAAGAACATCACCAACTGAGCAAGATAAACCAAAATTAATTTTACCTTTACCAACAGTTTTACCATTGCTACTATCCCCGATGATGTTTTTCCCTTTTTTCCTTGATAGTGATGCAAAATATTTGTTATCGCCAGTCATGTGATTCGAGCATCCTGGTGTGAATATTTGCAAGTGTACAAAATCGCAACAAGTAATATAGTAGTGAATAGAGTGTCGAACCCACAGAGACTAGATATTTTATTGAGTACCGAATTTACTAGATGAATCACTATTTGGATAATCGAAATTTAATAAATAAAGAAACAACTAAATTAAATTAATCTAAAAGTCTAACTAACTAAATTAATGGAGAGGGAACGGAGTCTGAAAATTGTAATTTGTTAATGGCAAAATTAATTCTAGGGCTTTTGACTTCACCTAGTTCATCCCACACAATTTATAATTTCTAAAAATATTATTTTTCCAAGTTGTAGGCCAAAATCCCCAACTTATTCGATGCTTTCTCTCGAACAACACCAAAAATATCTCCAACTAACAGTTTGACACATCTCTATGCAAATTTAATTAATCGAAGACTCATTAAGTTCTGTGGATTTCTTAACGGCCACATCAATCGCGGTAAATTATCTCTAATTTCGCTCAACTAATGGTGTTCAATTTTTATTGTTCTAAATCACAAATTACCTCTCGGTCTCTTCATGATCCAATAATCATACAAAAATCGGCCAAATATTTGTAAGCATTAAGCACAAAAATTAAACACACAACCATAGAAAAATATAAAATTGTGTTATCAAAACTAAGCTACATCGAAACCCTAGAAAAAATAAATTTAATTCATAATAAAATTGCAATTAACAAAATTGTTCATGAATTGCATAATTAAAAGTTAGAGAGAGAAAAGAGATACAAAAATATTAATTTGTAAATAAAAATTTACAAACTGAACGTCCTTGAAATTTTTGCCCAAACAATAAGCCAAATCTTCTCTCTCTCCTTTATCTCGAACTCAGCACAAAAAGAAAGAATTGCCAGCAAAAACGTCACGTCAGCTACAGTGCCGCATCAAGGCCACGCCACGTCAGCAAGCACAGAAGTCACGAGCTCTCTCTCTCTCCTCTTTTCTGTCCTTCGATCCCAGCACCGCCACGTCAGCAGCACAGCTGACTCGGGACGCGTGGATGGATGCTGTCAACGTCTGCTGTCGCCACGTCGGATCTGAGCCGTTTCTCTCCTTTGTTGCGTCCTGAACAAAACGAAAGAGAGAGAGAGCCTTGCTGCCTCTCTCTTTTTCTTTTTTCTTTTTTTTCTTTTGTGACCGCACGCCCTAGCCTCTTTTGTTCTCTGTTTTGGTTTCCTTATATAAGAGTTGTAAACGAGTTGTAGAAGATGATTAAGATATACTAGTGTTACCCTGTGCAAATTGCACAGATTAAAATAGTTTTGAGTGACTTATAAAATTATATAGAACTCCAAAAAGTGTTAAAGAATTGGGAGTAATTCAGAAATATCACTTGTCCAATTTTGGATGAATACATATTGAGAATGCTTTTGCAAGCCTAAAATAGGAAATGTGTCAATTCTAACATCCACAAAAGATCTCACAAACATTACCACACCAATTTAGCATTAAATTTAAATTAAGATAGATGATACAATAAAATCCCCCATATAGGCATGCAAATAAACATTAAATTAGGACAAAAAATTTAACTGGTTTTTTTACAACAATACTTCATTGAATATTACAACAGACTATACTTTTTCTAGAGAATTGTTGATTGTAATGATATTTCGTAAAATATAACACTAACATTTCGCAAATTAAAGAAAATGGGTAGGCACGAATTATCAAAAAGAAAAGTAAAGAAAAAAATAGTTGTACCCCATAATAACCCATGGACATTTTAGACAACTTGCAAACTATCTCGCTCAAACCTCGGTATTAGAACTAAGTAAAGGCCTAAAATTTATCCGGAGCATCAAACAAATCACTGGTTCAGCTCAAAATCGACTGAATAGCCCTAAATTGGTAGCAGGGTAGTCACCCAGTGAAAACTATAAAAGGTCCTAACGGTTTGTGCTTATTGCTTATTATAGGGAACCAAATTTGGTTGGCCAAACTCAAACCTTATATCAAGAGATGGTTTGCAATAACCACTACGCTTCATATTTAAAAGTTATAATACATGTACCACAACTCATAAGTGAAACCACACCTGGATAAAGGTTAAACAAATAAAAATAAAAATTTAACAAACAACAACTCAAGGTGCATGGTAAAACCAACAACATAGCACATGAAGGTTTAATCTCAAGTAAATAAAAGATATAACATATACCTCATAAACATCAAATGCTCTATCAGCTTCAATATAAACAAATCCCGTAATGTGCTCCAAACTAAACACAGAAATTATATCCATCTTCGCATCAAGACTCTGCGTACTTGCATACTTATGCATTAAGACAACCAACCTCCAATTAACACTCCAATTCACACACCAAGGCCACTACCATAACACAAAGTAACTCACAAAAATCAATCAATCAACCACTCACCATGCACTTAACCTTCCAAATACTCGGATCCTCCTAAGAATGGTTTAGTGCCAATCACTCACCATGCACCTTGAGTATTGTTTATTTTTAGTTGTGCTTATTGCTTATTAAGGGGAACCAAGAATGGTTGGCCAAACTCAAACCTTATATCAAGAGATGGTTTGCATTAACCACTAAGCTTCATATTTAAAAGTTATAAAACATGTACCACAACTCATAAATGAAACCACATCTGGATAAAGGTTAAACAAATAAAAATTAAAATTTAACAAACAACAACTCAAGGTGCACGGTAAAACCAACAACATAGCACACGGAGGTTTAATCTCAAGTAAATAAAAGATATAACATATACCTCATAAACATCAAATGCTCTATCAGCTTCAATATGAACAAATCCCGTAATGTGCTCCAAACTAAACACAGAAAATTATATCCATCTTCGCATCAAGACTCTGCGTACCTGCATACTTATGCATTAACACAACCAACCTCCAATTAGCACTCCAATTCATACACCAAAGCCACTACCATAACACAAAGTAACTCACAAAAATCAATCAATCAACCACTCACCATGCACTTAACCTTCCAAATACTCGGATCCTCCTTCGTATGCTCAATCACTAAAACATCATCAAATTCTTTCGGATCTTCACCATACACAACACACTCCGACCCTCTCCCATACCAGTCATTAATTAGTTCCTCCAATTCATCGCCACTCAACTTCTTTTCCTTCACAAACAAAGGAAGATGACGATACATCATCCCTCCTTTATATATAGCTACTTTCTGCTTTCCCTTTCTTGCTTATATCAAACCACCAAAACAAACAATACTCACTTAAGGCAATTAAATTTGAATAACATGAAGTAATTAATACATTTCAGTGTTATAAACCCAAGAAATTACTAAATGCAAACCTAGAACGAACTATTTTCGTTCAATCACGGGAAAAAGATAATCCCAAACCCTAAAAGATGGAACTTTTATTACCGAGATCGATGTCATCATTGTCAAAGAGCAGATCTAAAAATAAAATGAGGTAAGTAAACTTACATTCGAGTAAGAGAAAAGTCTAGTATTGTTATCCCCATAAAGATCTGGACTAACCTGATTTCACATTAGATGCAAAATTACAAATCAAACTCATTCTTAACCTAATTTAACTCCTAACTAACCACATTACATTTAACATGTATCTTTACCTGCCAACCAACTTAAATGCTATTGAGATCCTGCCCAAAAGACCTCCTCAAAACCCACAATTGTGACAGACTAAACTCATTTGGTTGCTGAATTTTTGGTTCCACACATTCATAGTCGCCTTTGCTCCATAGTATTTATCTCCCTCTACATTGGCAATTGCATATACTACTCAAAAAACCACACATTAAAAAACCCCAAAAAATAAAAAAACTCGAAAACCCAAAAAAAAAAAAAATAGTAAAATGAGATGGGCAATCTAAAAATCAAATCTTTAACCTCTTCCAACTGTGAAAGGTCAAATTTACCCGATGTCAAATCTAGGGTGAGAGGGTTTGGGGTTTTTGTTTTTGTTTTTGTTTCTGTTTTTGTTTTAACTTTTTTAATAAGAACGTGCGGATTGCACGTGGTAATTTATATAGAAATTTCTACTTTTACTCTCCTTTTTCTATTTCAAAATAGAGAAAGGAGAGAGGGGTAGGCCTATTAGCTTAAGATATAGTATAATTCTGCAAAATAAAAATCAGAATTTAAAATAAACATTTAAATTTAAATTAATTAGATCAATTTAAAAATAACTAATTTTTATTTCAGCCTTATCAAAATCCATTTAAATTTGTTTATTCTTTTTACACCCTCTTGACAATTAAAATTGTATTTTGCTCATATATAAAATTCAACAAATCATTAAAAATAATAAATCAATAGTTTTTCTTTGTTTTGTTGATTTTTATCAAAAATAATCACTTTTTGCATCAAAATCTTATTTCTTCAAAAATAGTTAATTACTTGAAATCTTATGGAAATAAGACGAATTATAAACAATAAAAATGAAAACAAGCAATTTTTAATGGGTAATTGAATACAAATATTTATATAAAAATTAGACACATCACATCCACTATCAAGGAATCACCAATCTTTAGAATTGATGTGTTGATGCACTTATAGTAAAATTAGTAAGTGTAAGTTTTGGTGCCCAGGTTTGTGTTTTCCCCGCAGTTTCATTATTTTTCACCCAAACAAAATTAGCATTTTTTCTTTAAAGCACAATTATAGAAAATATGGCCTAATCTAGAACAATAATTGCAAGTGATACAATTATGCTTAGGTTCATACACATTTGAATAGTTATACCTTGATTCACATTCTTGAGATTGACTATGCATATGTGTATGAGATGGTTGCTTAAGAGTTTAATGTTTTAGTGAATTGTTGTAACCAAATCATCTTTTTTCATGAAATGATCTTAATTGCTTTTTCATAAAATAAGTGGGGTTTTTTTTCTTCATATTTTTTCAGTGGTTGCTCCGAGCTCAATTATTTTACTACAAAGTCCCTTTCTTGTGTGATCATTGTCATCGGTATCCCAACAAAGATTGTCAAGTCCTGCATCAAGTTGTCTATTCTGTTTAAATGCTTCTTTACAACCTCCGCTACTTCATCTAGTTTCTTTTTGTGTTCATCAAGGTCAGTAGTGAGCTTAGCAATATGAGCCAATTTCTCATGGACTAATTTTAGATTATCATTATTCATTGATATAGATTTTTGAATCTGTTTTATCAAATGTTCTTCTATTAATAAATCATGATCTTTTCTAAATGACTCAAATTTTTCAATGATTTAACAATTGGTAAACTTCACCTTTTCGTTTTTGGCAATACATCAGTCATGCGATCCATTTGACATTGTTTATATTGTTTAAGCTCACGACTAATTTTGTTGACATAATCCTTTAAATCATTACAAATATCAACTAATTCATCATAAGTAGGTTTTTCAATTACCTCTTCTTGAAGTGATGATTGCCCCTCATCATCTCCAAGTGCCATAGATCTGAAGTCCATATATGCTTGTTCATATTGATAGTCTTCATTGTCACTTGCGTCAGAATCAAGCTAGGTTTTGTTTAATGCCTTCTTTTTGTAATTTGGGCTGAGAATATCTCTAATACTATAATGAGAGAGTTGGGGTTGTGTAATTTGTAGACAGACTGTAATTTGTAGAAAGTCAGCCATCTAATTTCAACCATTCATTTTTAAGGGAGAGTATAATAACCATTCATTTACTCAACTGTTGTTAGTTACCATAATATCCTCAAAGTTCAAATTTATTTATGATATAATTATCTACAAAAGTACCACTCATATAAAATAAAAGTTGGTGCCACTAGGGGTAATTTGTACAGAATTTGTGATGAGTAAAGGGAGGTCTCAAGTTCGAGACCAGATTACATTTTAGTATTTACTTTTAACTTTTTATTTTATTAAAACGTGCATCGCATGTGCAGATTACTAGTATGTTTTATTCTTATCTTGTGTGAGAGGACAATTTATACGAATATGTTCAGACTTCTTACATTTTAAAAAGCATCTTCTTTACATTTATCTCTACCTCCTTGGTACCTTTACTGTAACCCTTGTTTTCCTAAATCCATATTTGCTATGTATTTTATGTATTTAAATATTTGTAAATTATTTTTCGGGTTTCAAAAAAAAAAATTTGTTAAAATATATTATTGGATCCTCTGTTAAACCCTATTTTAATCGATGGTTTTATTTGTGACCATTATCCAACGATTTTATATTATAACACGAATCATATTATTATTATTATTACTGTTATTTTATTTTTATTTTTATTGTGATTGTTGTTATTATTGTTATTATTATTTTTCTTTTATTAGCCTTGTTTGTTAACTTAAAAACCTACCTCTATGTCTTACTCATTTTGTACTTATTTCAAATGAATTCTATATTTTAATGCAAATGATATTTTGTTATAAACCTTATTTTATTTTGTTATCTTGACCCTATTGGATTTTAATACCCAATATATTTTGATACCCAATAACCCGTTACCCTATATATAAAAACCTACTCTACTAAAACCTAACCCTAAAACATATACTACTGCTAATTACCCTAGTAGCCGCCAGCATATTACCCCCTCCACTGTGTAACCATTGTCCCGCTCGTCTCTCTCTCCCTCACCCCGTTCATCCATGAAACTTTCCCCGCCAAACCACCTCCCTCCTGGCCCGCGACAGCCACCGCAACGCCTCCCCCTGCGCTGCCCAACCGCCGCCAGTCGCCTAGACAACTGCAGTAGCATCGCGACGCCGGCACACCCCATGTACGATGTCCCCGCCGTTCGATGTCAGATCGCAACAGGCAGCACAACCCCCGTCGCGTTCCATCCTCCGCTTGCGGCTGCGACAGCACCGTTTCCCCCTCCTATGTCGCGTCCCACCGTGGCGCGACTGCAGCGCCACCCTGTTCCGCTGCTCTGCCTGGCTGCCTACCGCCGTCCAGCACCAGAGTGATCCCACAGTGACAGCGACAGCTCCGTCATGTCTTCCCTTCGTCGCAGCCACCTGCGGCAGTGCTCCCGTCGACAGCCCCCCTGCGGTGCTCTCCCCCAGTCGCGTCCCTGGCCGTTGCCGCCATGGCTGCCGCCCCCTACCGTCCTCCGCTGTCGCTTCACCGCTAGCCGCCGGTGATCCTCTCTCTTTCGTGCTCTGTTTTGAAGGAGGGAAGAAAAAAGTCAGCAGTTAGGTTGGGATTTGATCTCAACCGTTGGATCTTCCCGAATTGGTGATCTGATCAGATTAGATCATCACCATCCATCTCAGTCGTTGGATTCAATCAAGATTGCGATCTGATCAGATCTGATCTCTTAAGCTAGATCAGATCCCAGCCATCCCTCCGATCGTGATCACCAGCTCAAATCGAAGCGGATCTAGCCGTCCGATCGTCTTGATCTTGATCTTCCATCAAGATCCGCACCGATCCGATCCATCCAATCTCGATCGTCGATCAACGCCCTCATCCAATCAAGGCAAGTATTTCTCTTGTACACATTTTTGTTCTAGTACAAGTATCCCTTGAAAATACTGCAAATAGTTAGAAATTGTGACTCCTCCTTGACTTGTCATTGTTAATCAAATATTAAAGCTCCTCAATTTCATAATCTTAAGAGTCACAATAATTTCATTGTATTATATTATAACTATTTGGACTCATTTTACCTCCCTGAACACATGGACACATGAAATTAAGGAGCCCTAGATTTGTAGACATATGTTATATCTTGAACTTGATGATCTTGCAACCATTTGGCTTGAAAAAAAATTATTACTTGCTATTTTGACAACCATTATCCTGTATTTATATCACACATTAACCTAGCCGCCTAATAACCAATTTTCAGGTAACCTATACTAGTAAGATAATCCTACATGATTGCTGTCCTGAATCTTGTTAGGCTGTTTTGACCTCTTTAACATTAGAATCTGAACCCGAACCCTGAATAGAAAATGTAGATCTAGATGTCTAGATGTCGATAGCCTCCGAAATTTTGGAATTCCAAGTTACGGTCTAGGAGTTATTGCAGTTTTACCGCAGCTGTGTCGGTAGACGCAGATTCGTAAAACTGCTGCACACCTTTACTTTGCGAATTAATTTAACTATGTTAACAGCAAGCGTTTGACTTGAAATTATATATGCTGTTGCTGGACACCCTAGAGAACCTCCCCAAATTTTATTAGAATTAATTAACAATATTTCAACCCTATTTTACATATTTAAACTTAGATTCATAATTTCGGCCTGAAAACATTAACTATGTAGTTCGCTGTTTGGACACATGTTCCCACAACTTTCTCGTACCTTGTTTCACACACTTGCATGCTTGTTTGATAAAAATTAATAAATGTAACAAGTCGGGGTTTAAGGGAAAGACCATAGTAGTGGACAATATAGGTAAGTGTACTCGGAAGGGGGCCCGTGTTTCCCAACTTGATACATGTCTCATGAACTAGTATATTATAAATCGATTAATGGACTAGTATATTATTGATCCATGAACTAGTATATATATGATTCATGACTTGTCTTGTTATGACTTGACACATGAACTAGTTATATGATTGTCCGATTCATGAGCATGACTTGCTTGATATTTGATACCTGAGTACGCCGCCCTATAAACTCCATTACTAGGTCTAAACGTAACTGATTTGACTGTAGCAACCATGTAGTAAAAGTATGGATGCATGAAGTGCTACCTAGATAGTAATCACCACAAGACTTGAAACAGGAAACTTGAACTTGACAACTTATTACCTGATACTTGACAACTTGTTACTTGAGACTTGACACTTGAAATAAAATTTTGACACTAGACTTGGCACTTGTTACATGATGCTAGACTTGAGACTTGTCACTTGACGTTAGATACCCTACAGGTTTACTTGTCATGTGTTTTACCATTAGCATTTGTTATCTAGCCTGTTTACTAAGATGTCCCTCTTGCTAGCTAGTTCTTGGTTTTTCCACTACTTGTTATATCTCTGTTACATTCTTGAATCCAATTCTTGTTCTCCATTACTTGTACTCGTTTTTACTATTTGTGGCCCTAGCTTGCACTAAGGGCATTCTCCTTTGTTTTTTCCTGTTTTTCCTTTTTATATTTATTAAGCAGACTTTGGAGACGAGCTACCTACTGGGATTGGTGAGCAGAAATTTTAGCTTTCAAGTGGAGGCAGGACTTGTTTAGATTAATTGTTTTTCTTGAATTATTTATTCTTGCTACTTAAGACTTGTAACGGGCTATGTTCCCGAGTTTTACATTTGATCCAGACTTGACAACTATGTGGACTTTATTATTTGTTTTCAATTATTTTCTGTTGCTTAATAAATTATTCATGCATGCTTGGTTGTATATAAATTAGTGATATTCTTGTTGTGATGCTGAGTCGATCCTACAACTTATGGATGATGTTAAAATTATTCGCTGGGCTTCGTCACGCGCTCGTATTCCATGTTTTTGGGAAGCGGAGCGTGACAAGGTTTTTAGTGGTATCAGAGTCAGGTTTGGCTAATGTGTTAGATTGACTAATACATTAGACATGCTTGACTCAGTCAGGATTAACTCAACATTAAACAGGCCATGCAACTACATGAATAATTTGATAATCAACTCGATCTGGACACAAGTCTTATCCCATCTATTTTGATCCCTTCATATTTAATTCTTTGATTCATTGCTTCCTTCTATCTCTTACAGTCATCCTGATTTGTTGATCTCTTATTGGGTACCAATTTATTCTTTCCGTACCCATAATCTTTTGATTCCGGTGTAAGCAATCTCTTATTTTCTGCTTGTCTCGTTGATCCCTTCTTATTTCAGCTCGTGTATCGTTCATTGCTTCCCTGCCTTACGTTCATTTTTATTTGTTGATTCATATTGAATATCATGTTGGTTATTTCTTCCCTGCTATATTCTCTTCAGTTCCGATTTTGCCCCTCATCCTTCTTCCTTCATATTCAATTCCTTTTTGTCCCTTCTAGTCATCCTCCTCTTTATTGGGCATAGATTCTTTTTTCTCCTACCTATTTTCTTCGTTATATTTATTTATTTATTTATTTATTTTTCCCGAATACTTTCTATATTTTGCTTGTTATTTGTTATATTTATTTTGGATCTTCTATAAGGATGTTTCTCAACAAAGATTATGCTATTTCGAATGATGGTGTATTTCTAACTTCACTTTTCATTTTTGATTGACTACATATTTCTACTGGATTATTTTGATCAGACAAATTCTTATTTTGTAGTATAATGCTATTATTACTACTGTTATTATTAATGCCATTATTTTCATTATCATTACTAGTATTATTATTATTGTTACTACTATTGATATTCATATTGTTGTTTTCATTATTTTATTATTATTGTTAATATTAAATTACTTCCACAAAAATATTGGGCCAAACTATATCTTGTCTCGCATTACTACTTTTCTAGTGTTGTAAATATTTTAATATTATTGTTATTATTATTATTATTGTTATCACTTTTTTTGCGATTACTGTTATTATTACTGTTATGATCATTGTTATTACCATTGGTATTTTATTGTTATTAGTAACGATATTTTGTTGTTATTATTGTTATTGGTATTGTTATTTTTATCGTTACTACTATTATTATTATTAATTTGTTTTAAGCCTGAGCATGCTCAATTTTATATACATTTCACCACTTCGGTACAACCTAATGTAGAGACGGCAAATATGCAACTCGATGTCAATGGAGGCAAACTGCAACTAGATATCGGGGAGGCAAAATGTGCAACCGAATATCTAGACGGCAACTTGCAACCTGATGTCGTGAAGGCAAACATGCAACTTGATGTTAAGGAGGCAATATTTTCTATCTATTGCTAATTGATATTTCAAGACTCTTTACTTATATAATGAATGTAAAGAAACATTTTTCTTATGACATTTTCTTTATACAATTACACTTTATGTTTTCATACAAATTTGAACTAGTATAGTTGATTTATTTATAGAATTGATAAGCCAAATTCTCAATTTTGTTTCATAATGCTATTTTGTTATTGCTATTGTCTTTGTTATTATTATTGCTATTATTATTACTTTTGTCATTTCTATTGCTATTATTATTACTTTTGTAATTTCTATTGCTATTATTACTATTGTTTTCATTAGCTTTATTGCTGATATTATTTTTATCATTATTATTATTATTTTTAATGCTATTATTATTTTTATTATTACTGCATTATTTTCATGAATATGTTAAGTCCAACACTGTTGTGTATGTATTGTCATTATTATCAGTATTGTTGATATTTTTATTTTATTATATCATTATTACTATCTGTATGATTATGATAATTTTGATTATTATTATTATTATTGCTATTATTATTATTTTATTATTACCATTACTATTTTTATTATTATCATTGTTATTATTAGTTTTTATTGTTGTTATTATTATTCTATTACTAATGATATTATTATAAATGATATTTATTGCTGTTATTATTTCTGTTAAAGCCACTAGTTTGATCTGTATTATACCTTTTAATTATTTAGATTTAAGCTCAAGCTCTATATCCATTTTGCATTATTGCTTATCTCTATTTGGAGCTCATACTCTCTTTGATCCTAGTGTCTTAGTCTTATCTTCCTGCTCGGATCGTCGCTTGGTGTCACGTGCTCTACAACGAAACTTCCATTACTCAATAAGCCCCGAAACCTGCCTCTTTTCGAAGTGAAAAAAAAAAACTGAAAAAAGAGCAAGATCGATGCCTTGATTAAAATCTTCATGAGTTGTTGGCTTCTTGGAGGATTTAAGCACATGTTTCTTGTATGTGAACCTTTTTCCGATATTTTGCAATCTTCAAGATTTTTGCTGATTCTTTCATTTTGATTTGATTTCTAAGATATTTAGAATTTATTTGGATTTTAAATATTTATTTCTTATACATATCTTAATGAAAATATTAGAAACATGTGTGTGTTTATAGGGTCAACAACCACTGCCATGACAATACAGTCCCAATTAGCCTGAGATGCGACAGGAACTCGGCAGTCTCATCATGGTGTCCAAAGTGCCCTCATGTCTGTAGGCCAATTGTAGAAGAATATCACTTTGTGGTCTTCTGGGGAGACATTGATGAGTTCTGAGTTAAGGAAATTGTTGTTCTTAATTTGTTGTTTGAGGAAACTATCCATCACTAAGTTGTACTCTTCTTCTCCTTCGGCCTTCCCAAATATGTGTTAAATCTATATTATTTGTTTTTTACGCTCTTTATACGTTGAATAATCGCTAAATTGTCTCCGCTTGTTCCATTGTGCATCAAAGGAGACGTCATTGTTTCCCCAATAGTCATCAGTAAGGCCAAGTCTGTTTTGGCCCGAAGGAAAAGACTGATGTGGAACTATATGAAATGGGCATAATGAAGAATCCAATTATCGAAACTACAGATGAACAACTCTAACTTGATTAGCCTTCCCTGTTTGTATCAAAAATCAAAACCTATGAATCTCTTAAAAGTTATGTCAAAAAATGAATCTACCAAACAATTATAATGTTCATGTACCTTCTGCCGATCCAGTAAGACCATCTCTAACCATGCTAGCAATCTCCCAATTTTAGCCCAAATAGTTAATTTAGAGACAATAATATGCTCCAACGGAACTTGCCAAACCACTCGCCAAAATAGATTTTTCAGATTCACTCGCTAGATCTGGTGAGTTTGTATCACTCGCTAAACTTTTCTTCCGCTCTTTCTGCCTCTCAAAACCCAAAAAATAAAATAAAAAACCACACAAAAAATCCAAACCAAGTCCAAATCTGTATCACGAACTTGCGATCATCGCGAACTACGAGCGCAAACACGCGAGCTCGCGAAATCGCGATCGTGACGCGCAACATCGCGGCGAGTTTGCGAACTCGCAATCTGGGATCGAGAGAGTTTTTCTTTTGGGCTTTTCTTTTCAACTGATTTTTAACATATATTTTTGGCTTGGGCTTTTCTTTTGGAATTTTTAACATATTTTTTTTTAATAGCTTGGGCTTTAAAATATAAATGACTAGTCAATATAGTTAGTATGATTGGAGTTGAGACATTTTTTTGCTAGCCAAACTATCCAATTGTTCTCTATTTTGGTTATTCTAGGGAGCCAAACTATCTAGTGTAGTTGGAAATGCTCTAAATCAACAGACAGAAAACCACCAGCCAAAGGTATTCAGGTTTCCACAGCAGTTAACTGCTCATGCATGCTTCATGTTCCACTTTTTAAGGATCTACAACAAGAACGTGTTAACACGCACAGAAAATATGATCACTACTATAAATACCAAAATCCAAGTATATGTACATCGTACCTTTCTGCCAATAATCCTATTCCTATAGAAGCCATGGCAACCCGCAAGTCCTCTCTTGTGAACCTTCCTGAACGTTCGTCTCTTGCAATCCTTCTGGTCCTCATCGTCAGCTCAGCGATTCATCCGACAGAATGCCAATCAGTTACTGCATATGATACAATGTGCATCGATATGTGCGACGGTCAATATCATGCTTCAAGAGTTTCTTGCTCTCAGAACAAAGATATGCACTTATGCTATGTAAATATTGCTCAAAGCGCCTCGACATGCTATAGGAATTGCTATAACTAGAGGCTGAGATGGTTCTTCTGATCATTGAATAAAACGAACCACTCCGTTCGTATATAATAAAAGGACTGGTTCAGCGTGCCAGTTTCACAAGCCTGCTGCCTGCAAATGATATCATAAAGATATATAAGTATTGTTGCTAGTTTCAAATTATCAAAATGTGTACTGGAAGCTGGATAAATAAATGAAGAAAATAAGTTGTCAAAAAGTCTTCTGAATTTGTTTGACTTAGTTCCAAACAGTTTGATTATCATGTAATATTCCGGCACGCTACTTCTAGTATGATCACATACCTGAATCATCATTAGAATCCAATAAAGCGAAAATTTTCCGTGATGAAAATGTCCTCATTAATTACACTGAAACTAGAGCTCGGTAACTTTGCTAATTAAGTGTTACAAGATCCTGAGATAACTAAATAAAGCTGAGCAAATACTACAAGCTTGCAAATCATATCAAAGTTATGCACTGCTGCTAGTTTCTTGATGTCAAAATATGTACTACAACGTTGAGAAAAAATAAATGAATAAAGTTTTGGTACCAATATAGAATATAACTTTCTTTCTTGTAGATCATAGTAAAAAGGAATTTCTTATACAGGATACTGCATAATCTATGAGTATTGACAACGCCACACTCCCACAATGTTCTTTTGTTAATTATCTCATTTTTCAATCTGTTCGTATATGGGTTATGTTATATATCAATATATTTTCCAAAGTTTATCAATTTGGTTATATTTCCTAAATTATTTATATCTTTTGGTCAATTGGCTCTCAATATCACTTCTTGGATACAGAATTAGATTATTTTTTTTGGATATCATTTAATCTTTTTTTTCAGATCTCGACTTGGTTGTCAAGTAATTGCAAAGCCTTAACTTGACGGAATCCGCCGGGCACTTCCTGCACCTACTCGAAACTTTACTGTAGATGGCTATGTACCAAAACCATGTAAATCAACCTAGGGGATGAATAGGGTGATTGTGTGGAAATTAAAATTTTAAATAAATTGCATAAAGTAAAAAGATAGAGTAAGAGAAAGCAAACAGAGCAACGAGCAAGACACAGCGATATAACGTGGCTCGACTCCCAGGTCTACGTCCACACCACCTACTTATAGCAATTTTCCGTCACAAGCGTTCCACTATACTTTAAACCCTTGTACAGTGATTCTTAGAATTCAGGCCAAGAGACCTATTACATCCGCAGGGCTTCTACAACAAGTCCCGCAATACTCACCGAAGTGGAAAAGAAAGAAAAACTTTCATGATCTAGAAAAGACTTTGACTGAAGAAAATAATAAAAATCTTTCACACTCGGAGTATTGATTGAATGATTAAATTTAGAAGAGTTATAATAGCAAGGGATGAAGAATACACTGTGAATTCGCCTCAATTTATAGAGTAAGGAAATGTATCATTCTGAAAATGAAAAGATATTTTCGAAATCGTCCGATATGCACTTGGACGGTCGACCGCAATGATGGATAGTCGACCGTTCATCTTTTAACTAGTAAGTTGAGCGGTGACCGGTCGACTGACTCATCTTTTCAACAGAGATGAGCGGTCGACTGTTGTTGCTGTCGACTGTGCGGTCGACCGCAGTCGTGCAGATTCGACTTTTAATTGACGATTTCACTTTGTATTCTTTCCAAAACTAATTTATCAATCAATACTACTTTACATATATGTTCCTTACATAAACAGAAGTAAATCTCTATTTTGCTGGCTTTCTTGATTAATTCGAAGCACATATTTCTTGTGGAGCACTCTTCCTTGATTTTTCAAATATTTTCTTATTCATGTCTCTTTTCCTTGTTTTTGAATCTTTTGGATATGTTACTTTGATTTTTCCTTTTCCTATTTTTTTCCCTGCAAATCTTAACTAAAGATATTAGTAGTATGTGATACGTTTTGTGCACACCAAACTTAGGCCAACAATCTTCCTCTTTTGGTGTGGACAAAACATATCTTAGAATTTTAAAGTGTGTAAAACAAAATATATTAGAAGATATTTAATTACTCCCCCTATTCATACATGAAAGATGTGAGAGTAACGATCAAAATATTACATTTTTGAAAATCAAAAACATTAAAAGATCCAAATTTGTAAAAGAGGGAATATGGATAAAATAGTAAAAATTCTAGGATCCAAATTTGTAAAAGAGGGAACATGGATAAAATAGTAAAAAATTCTAGAAAATACTTCTCCCCCTTTTTGGAACACACCAAAAAACAAAAAAAAATAAAAAATACAACAGCCAAAAAATAAAAAAACAGAAACGAGATCGGTCGACCGAACAGTCGACCGAAGAAAAAACAAAACATGCATGTGCGTGACTGTAAGAAAAACCTAGAGGGAACCAGTCGACCGCCCGGTCGATTGTACACCTTTGTAGGATGACAGTCAACCGAAAAACCAATATGCAAAAATATCAATAATATTTAATTTGCCTTTCAAAAAATAAAAATGTCTTTCATCTAAAGATTTTGGTAAAAATATCAGCAAGTTAGGAATCTATTGAATCATACTCAAGAATGACATCTCCCTTTTGAAAATGATCTTTAATGAAGTGATATCGAATTTCTATATGCATAGTACGACTATGTTGATTAGAATTCTTAGTCATATGAACATTGCTAGTATTGTCGCATTTAATAGGATTGTGATCAAAGAATACCTTGTATTCTTCTAATGTTTATTTCATCCATAATACCTACACACAACAAGATCAAGCGGCTATGTATTCGGCTTCGGCAGTGGACAGGGTTACAGAATTTTGTTTCTTGGATGCCCATGAGACAAGACAATCTCCCAAGAAATGATATGTACCGCTAGTACTTTTTCTATCTGTCAAGCTCCCAACATAGTCGGCATCAGAATAGCCTACAAAAGAAAAAATTCTATTTTTTGGGTACTAAAGACCAGTATTTGGTGTACCTTTAAGATATCGAATGATACGCTTAACTGCAACCAAATGAGATTATTTGGGACACGATTGGAAATGAGCACACAAACAGACACTAAACATAAAATTTGGAAAAGAAGCAATAATATAAAGTTAGCTACCAATCATACCACGATAAGTAGAAATATCAACACTTTTACCATATTCATTTCTGGACAGTTTAGTGGTAGTTGTCATAATAGTTTTGTATGAGTTTGCATTGTCAAGACCAAACTTTTTGATGAGTTTTTTCGCATACTTGGATTGATTTATGAAGATGTCGTCCTTTCGTTGTTGTATTTGGAGCCCAAGAAAGTAGTTTAATTCACCCATCATACTCATTTCAAATTCATCCTGCATTTGCTTAGAGAACTCCTTGCAAAAAATTTCATTAGCAGATCCAAATATAATATCATCAACATAAATTTGAACAATTCAAATATCTTTAGAAACATGTTTGATAAACAGTGTAGTGTCTACTTTTCTTTTAGAGAAACCTATGTGAATTAGAAACGAGCTTAGTCATTCTTACCAAGCACGATGAGCTTGCTTCAAACCATACAAAGCTTTATCAAGACGGAATACATAGTTTGGGTGTGTGGGTCAGAGAACCCAGGTGGTTGTTCAACATAAACTTCTTCCGAAATAAAACATTTTCTAAAAGCACTTTTAACATCCATTTGAAAAAGCGTGAAATCCATGTAAGAGGCAAAAGCAAGTAAAATACGAATGGCTTCAAGCCGTGCAACAGGTGCAAAAGTTTCATCAAAATCAACTCCTTCTTGGCTACGATGGCTAGACATGATTATCCAAGCAGGGCGCTTGTCGATGGTGGAAGGTAGAAGTTGTGCTTGTGGCGGAGGGTGATCATCTTACATGGCATCAATTTGTTGTGTATGCATCTCGTCTATCAAGGGGTTAGTGCTACTTTGGTTGATGGATGTGGTGCCATCTTGATGTTGATAGTTTATATTTGGTCTCTTTTCAGTATGTACCTGTTTCTTTTCAATGCGATCACCTGTCTCATCACCATAAACAACATATAATATCTTTTTTGTTAAAGGATTAGTTTCATCAAATATAATATCAGTAGATTCTTGAATTGTGTATCTTCTTTTATTAAATACACGATATGCCTTGCTACTTAGGGAATATCCTAAGAATATGCCTTCATCACTTTTACAATCAAATTTTTCCAAGTTATCTAGAGTATTTAAAATAAACACTTTGCATCCAAATACACGAAAATAACTTAAGTTAGGAATTTTTCCGTAATATAGTTCAAAATGTGTTTTCTCAAGATATTTCCTAATGATTACTTGGTTGATGGTATAACACACTGTATTGGCATGATGTATTGCCAGCTTCGGCCCAAAACGACTTTGGTAAATCATTTTCACTAAGCATGGTGCTGGCCATTTCGTGAAGAGATCGATTAATCCTTTCAACAATCCCATTTTGTTGGGGAGTGCGAGGACAAGCGAACTCATATTTTATTCCTTTTTTGTCACAAAATGATGTAAAGAGTTTGATTTGAATCTCCCCTCCATGATCACTACGAATAGTAACAATGGTGAGGCTATTCTCATTTTCTAATGTATGACAGAATTTCTGAAAAATATATGATGTGTCAGTGGTACACCTCCATTACTGCATGTTCGTGATGGTCCAAACAGATCCATGTGCAAGAGTTCAAGAGGTCTAGAAGTTGATACCATTTTCTTGGGCTTGTGAGAACTTTCAGTTTGCTTACCGAACTAACATGACTCACAGGGTTTATCTTTCTCAAATTTTATTTTGGGAATCCCTCGTACAAGTTCTTTGGTGACAAGTTTGTTGAGATTATCCCTGGCTGTGTGTTCAAGTCGCCGAAGCCATAACCAACCATCTTCGTTTCTAGCAACAAAGCATCTCATATTTTCCTATGCTAATTCATTAGAATTTATATTGAACCCCTATTTCAGATTGTACGGATTTTTCTTGTATTTTTGTAGTGTTCTCTATCTATTTTGATGTATTTTGGATCTTGGGCTTGTTGTGGGCCTTCTGTTGCAATCTATTGTATTATTGTTATTATTATTACTATCTTTGTTATCTTTTGTTAGCCCAATCCAAACCAAGCCCAATTCTAAACCCAGTACATATATGTGTGTGTACAGATCAATCCTATATGCTTACTCGTATACAATTTCTCCACACTCACCCCACTATCTCAACTACCCCTACTAATCAGCTCTCCTATCTTCCCTATTATAATAATTATATTTTATTTTATTAAACTCTCCCACTATCTATCCCCGTTAATCTTTCTTTCCTCAGTCTCCAAAACCAAACAGAACCTAACCCATTCCTCAACCACCTTCTTCGTCTTCCTCACCGAACTCCCGACCCATCTCCTTGCTCCCCCTACCTCGACTCGACCCCCTCATCGCCCCAGCCACATCCACCGAATCTCCCCCCCCCCATCGACACACCCATCTCCGTAACTCCCTCACCGCCATCGAGACCCCAAGACCCATCGCTGCTCCTCCTCATCCCTGTCGCTACTCCTCCTTATCCCTGTCAAGCCACCATTGCCATCACCTCGTCCATCCCATCGCCGTCCCCATCGTCTTCTTCGTTGAGCAGCCCTCACTATCGCCGCTCCTTACCTGCACTCCAAACGCCAGCATCGGCAACTCCATCCTCGACAATGCCATTTTCATCCCCTGCCCGAACCTATCGAGCACCCCGTCGTCACCTCCAGTCGACCACCAGTACCCCTTTCGTCGTCTCCCTCATCCACAGTTGCACCGCCGCCTAAACCCCCGTGCCCTCGTTGAGCCCTACTGAAGCTGCACCCCCGTAACTCCCGATCGAGCCTTGCCTCTATCCTCACGAGCACTCCCACCCAAGCATCGTCATTATAGTCGTCACTCATTCGAGCTCTCGCCATTGCACCCTAGCTCTGCTTCCCTCCATTACCACCGAAGATCCCTCATCATCGTCATTTGTTATCGTCCAAGCCCTATTCACCCCGTCGTCGTCTCCTCTGTTTCATCGAGAGAAACAGAGTCACTCACCATTGTTCTCCTTGGTCGTAGCATCACTTCCAGACCGACAGTGACCAGCCTCTCTCGCCTCGCCGTGGTGTCGCGCCGTCGCCAGCCGCCAGTGTCGCCGGAGTTCCCCCGTGCTCTCTCTCTTCCTCTCTGTCGAAGGAAGGAAGGAGGCGAAGTGTGATTGGTGGGATCCGCTGTTCGGTGTTCTGGGCGCAGTAGATCCTTTGTATTGGTGTTCTGTGTGTGTGCTTGGGATCCGCCGTGGTGGAGGTTGTGTGTTGTTTTGGTTTTGTACGTGTATCGCACGTGTTTTTTTTGGGAGCGTCGCCCGGGATTCTGATCCCATTATTCCTTTTTGCATATTCGAATCGTCTACAAAAGGCAAGTCCACTTGAACTTAGTTTATTTTTCTAGTTCAAGATTTTTGACCTCTTACGCAAGTAGTTCCACTTCGATTATCTTAACTTTACCTTGTATACTTTCTGTTGGGGATATCGAGGATTTACACGAGCTAACCCGAAGTATCCTTGACTCGTGCCAATATCTATTGATTCAAACCCAAACTTGCATGCACACATGACATGAACAAATTAACTAGAACTTGCATATGAGAAATATACCATGACATGAATACATGTTAATTGATTGAGATCTCAAGAAGTGAATCGTGACATTATAATCTTGCCTTGTATACAATAGAATTTCATTTCAACTTGTTGTACCTTAATGTTAATGCATTGCGTGATAACAAGAATATGTTAATTATCTACTTTGACAAATATATATGATGACCTTTGTTATGTCTTGCTGCCCATTTTGTTTTGTACTGAGGATTCGACCCTGTCACAATAGGAATCAACCAAAACTATATAAAAGATAATTGTAGCCTAATGAATCTAGTTTCCAGGACACTTGATGGATCTAGATTCCGAGCTGTGAACTGTGAGATATCGCAGTTTTAGTCACTACTGGTCTGTACTTTTCAGATTGCAAATTAAGAAAATATCGACACAACTTTCAATTGAAACACCATGATAACAGTAGTGTAATGACTTGAAACTCTGCAGAAACTTAGTAGACATGCTTAGGATCTATTCCTAATTTTTTTAAATTTTTATATTGATTTTACACTTAGCTTTCACCCATTAAATTTTGACTATAAGTTGCTGTCAGAACAGTTAACCTGTAAAGATTAGGATAATTGACCTAGTTACATTCAGAATTAATAAAAACTTGCTGAACATAAATTGTAGCCCCGAATGTCTAGTTGACTTTCCCTTTTTGAGGAATCGAATTCCGAGTTGTAGTTTATGAGTTACTGCTGTGTTAGTGCTGCTGTATCTGTTCTTTTCAGATTTACAATTACTTGTATTTTACCATGCTTTGTATCATTTTGTTGCATTCCTATCGTCGCCTTGACACTCTTACATACACTTGCATATCCATGAATGAAATAATAGAATATTAAACAAGCTGGGGTTAATAAGGATTGACTTAGTAGTAGATAATCTTAGAAAACATTCTCGGTCGGGCCCTTCTTGTTTACATGAAATATTGATATGGAAGGTGGAGAATTACTTGTGAACTTATTATCTTGTTATCTTGTTACATCAACTACACGCTCTGTAAATTCCACAACTATGTCTAAAAGGTACATTATTTGCGTGCACCGAACCTGTGGTATGGAATGCAGTAGTACGTGCACTGAATAGAAAAAACAATATGCTAATAAACCTAAGTTGACACTTGTACACTTGACTATTGTTTATTGACATTATTATTGCTTTTGGACTTTGATCTTACTTCATACTCCTTGATGTACCATATTCCCTTACCCTTTGTTTTTCACTACTTGCTGTCCATACTTCCTCTAAGGACATTTTCTTTTCCACTCTAGTTGATCCAGCTACAGGTACACAAGGAGATTTGCCAAGAGGCATTAGTGAGCACTTCTTCTAGGATTAGAGCAGGACCCTCTCGAGCTATTTGGTAAGTTCTTATATTCCAGATTTGGTTATTGAATTTTATTCTCGTTTATGTGATTATGTTTTTTGCGTGATTGTGATTATTTTCTTTTTATATTGTTGAGTTAAGACAGGTACAACTTATGAATGATGTTAATATCATTCGTTGGGCCTTCGTCACGGACTCGTATTCCCGTATTTTGGAAAGCGGGACATGACATTATAACATATACATTATTACTATGTTAGCAAGGAGTAAACATGATTTATTACTATCTAGTACAGTGCATACATTTTTATCAAAAGTTACAGTATAACCTTTATCACATAATTGACAGATGCTAAATAAATTGTGTTTTAAACCTCTTACCAATAGAACATCCTCAATGGAGCACGAAGAACCAAAGTTTATTTTACCTTTACTGATGGTTTGACCAGTGCTATTATATCCAATGATGATGTCCTTCTTTCTTTCCCTTGATAGTATTGCGAGCATCCACTATCAAGGTACCACGGATCTTTAGTCTTGATACGTTGATGTACCTACATCAAGATTACTATGTATAATTTTGGGTGCCCAAGTTTGTGTTAAACCTGCATTTACATTCTTTCTAACCCAAACATAATTAGTATTCCTCTTTAAAGAACAGTTATAAGACATATGTCTTAATTTACAGCAATAGTGACATGTGATACGATTTTGCTTTGGATCATTCACACGTGCATAGTTTTGTGATGATTTGTAATTATTTTGATGACTATGCATATATGTATGAAATGATTGCTTAGACTTTTGATGTTGTATTGGCTCATTGTTACCAAGTCCTCGATTATCATGATATAACCTTAAATTCTTTGTAATAAGATAACTAGGCCCTTCATATTTTTCAATAATTTTTTCGAGCTCAATTACTCTTTTACAACGCCTTTTTATAGTCTTCTCATCGTCTTTTGTGTTTCAACGAACAGTGTCTAGGGTAGCATCAAATATTCTATTTTGTTCGAAAGCTTCTTTACAACCTTCCACTACCTCATCAAATTTTCTCTTGCATTCATTTAGATCATCAGTGAGTTTAGCAATATAAACAGACTTCTCATGAATGTTTCTTAGATTTTCATATGTTGCTAAGGATTCTTGAATTTATTGTTTTAAATACTCATTTTCATCTATCAACACATCATGATATCTTCTAAATGACTCGAATTTGTCAATATTCAAATAATTTTTATTTTCAACTTTTGATTTTTAGCAATGCAAGAGTCATGTGATTCATTTGACATTTGTTTATATTGTCTTAATTCACGACTTAATTTCTTTGCATAATCTTTTAAACCATTACACATGTAAACTAAGTCATCATAGGTGGGTTCTTCGATTACCGCTTCTTGGGGTGGTGATTGCACCTCACCATTCCCAAGAGCCATAAATTCAAAGTTGTTGTGATCTTGCTCTTCATCTCTGGAATCTGAATCTCGCCATGTTACCTTCAATGTCTTCTTTATGTCCTGTGAGATGGGACAGTTTGCACGAATATGTCCAGGTTTCTTGCATTTGTAGTATACGTCGTCTTTATCCTTTTCTCTTTCTCCTTGAGACCTGCCATATTTTTTGTGTTTAAGATACTTATGAGATTGCTTGGTCAAAAATGCGATATCTTTATCTGACTCTTCACGATCTCACTCTGTTTATTATGGTCGAGATTTTTCTGCCTTCAAAGTAATGGTCTTTTCTTCGATCTTAGGCTCAATCCTGATGTTCTTCCGATATCTCTTGGTTTCGGTCATCTCCATCTCTTATGTCTTCCGTTTCCCTTGGAAAGTGTAGTAGTCAAACCTCTTTTCTTCAAGCGTCTCCCTCATTGCGGCGGCTTTTACATCTTATTCAGGCGTGAGACAGCTTATGAGTTTTCCGACCTTTCGGCCATCATCCAACCCCTTACCTAAGCTCTCAAGCTCATGTGCAATAATGTCAAAGCGGGCAAGCATCTGATCTCCGTTCTCTCCTGGAAACATGAGAAAAATATCAAACTTATAAAAACATAAACTGATTTTTTCTTTTACCTCAGATGCAGTTCCCTCATGCCTCTTTAGCGTATTGTTCCAAATTTCATACGCCGTCTTGCAATTTTGCCCACATCGCATCAATTCTTCATTGTTCAGTCCTGCATAAAGTGCTTTCATAGCTTTGGAGTTTGCAGTTTTTAGTGCCAGCTCAGCTTTTGTGAAAGTTTTCTTTCCATCACCAACAGGAAGATCTGTTTTGTTTATGCATACATTCTATACTTCTTCTCCAAGCATTTGCAAAAAGTGAGACATACAAACTTTCTAAACATCATAGCATTTTTCATCAAAATAAGGTGAACGTGTTAGACTTGTCCCATTGGAGATAAATGGCTCTGACAAGTACAAGTTTTTGGGAGGAGGGATTTCGGCCATTAGACCGTTTTCTTAAGCTTTTAAGTTCTTAGTAAGCACATCGCTCTGATACCACTATAAATCACCCTGGGGGGTGAATAGGGTGATTGTGCGGAAATTAAAATTTTAAATAAAATGCATAAAGTAGAAAGATAGATTAAGAGAAAGAAAACAGACCAACGACCAAGACACACCGATATAACGTGGTTTGACCCCCAGTTCTACGTCCACACCATCTACTTGTAGCAATTCTCCGCCACAAACGTTCTACTATACTTTAAACCCTTATACAGTGATTCTTGGAATTCAGGCCGAGAGACCTATTACACCCGCAGGGCCTCTACAACAGGTCCCGCAATACTCACCAAAGAAAGAAATTCTCAAGATCTAGAAAAGACATTGACTGAAAAAAATAATAAAAATCTCTCACACTTCGAGTATTGATTGAATGATTAGTTCAGAAGAGTTATAATAGCAAGAGATGAAGAATACACTGTGAATTCGCCATAATTTATAGAGTAGGGAAATGTATCTTTTCGAAAATGAAAAGATATTTCTGAAATTGTCAGATTTGCACTTGGACGATCGACTGCAATGATGGACATTCGACCGTTTATCTTTTAACTCGTAAGTCGAGCGATGACCGATCAACTGACTCATCTTTTCAACAGATGAGCGGTCGACTGTTGTTGCAGTCGACCGCAGTTATGCAGATTCGACTTTTAATTGGCGGTTTCACTTTGTATTTTTCCAAAACTAATTTATCAATCGATCCTACTTTACATATATGTTCCTCACATAAACAAAAGTAAATCTCTATTTTGCTTGCTTTCTTGATGATTTGAAGCATATGTTTCTTATGGAGCACTCTTCCTTGATTTTTCAAAACTTTTCTTATTCATGCATCTTTTGCTTGTTTTTGAATCTTTTGGATCTGCTACTTCGATTTTCCATTTCCTGTTTTTTCCCCACAAATCTTAATTAAAGATATTAGTAGTATGTGATATGTTTTGTGCACACCAAACTTAGGTCAACAAACCACGCTGAGATTATAGTTTGCTTAGAAAAACAAAGTTTTGTCCCAAGAGCTAAATATATTTTTGGTAACGACACCGTTAAAGTTAGCATCATGAGCATCCAACGAAGAGTTAAATGGTTCAGAACATGCATGTTAATTTTTTTTTCTGCCCCAGTTGATTGCTTTGAATGTCGTTAACTTCTATCATCTGAAGATGCAAATAGTAATTGTTGGAGTAAACCTTTGTATCCTTCATCTTCATTCATTCTGTGTTTAATATTACTCGTTTAATTGATACTCTAGTTCATCAACTCTGAGGAGTGTGATGACTTGGTAAACAAAAATGGATTTGATCGGATTCGATCACATTGCCCACTAGGCATGCATGAAGAGGATTTTTGAAGGACTGTACACTGCATGCGAGTAAAATAAACTTGATCGAAATGTTCTTTTGTATCAATCTATCTCACTGCACACTATTTTGAAATGATGAGAAATTTGATTTTGTGAATTATTGCACGTGGGGTACTGTTGTTTGTATCCTTTTTTTTGTGTGTTGATAAATTGGAAGTTAAATGCAACGAAAGAAGGAAAAAAAACTACAACTCACGCATATGACCAACCCCACCATCATCATTCTCTAGCAGTTCCCATAGAACAATTAGAGCTTCTATCGGATCTGGTCGTCCATTATCCGGATCCAGACCAGGTACCTGATGGATCTAAAAATTGAATCCGGATCCAGATCCGGACTTGCAATAACCGGGTTCAGGTCCTAATTAAAAAAAGTCTACCCGTTGAGTCCAGTAGCGACAAATAAATATTTGAATTTTAGTATTTTTGCATCCGATACCCTACGGTTCCATCAATTTTTGCACTTAAGTATATAAATAAATATTATATTTACACATCTATCCTCAAAAATTATTATTTACATGAATATCTCTATAACCCTATTATTCAAATTCTATATTTTTTGGGCTATTTTTTAATAGGTCCGGGTTCGGGTCCGTTCTATTTTGAGCGGACCCGAATCCGGAACCGGAAATGCATCGGATCTTATTTTGGGAGCCGGGGGCATACCCATATAGATCGGATCAGTTCCGGTTTAATACCGGTTCCGGGTATCGGATAAATGTGACAGTACTAAGAACAATGTCCGTAATATGCATCCAGACAAAACTAGCCAAGGTCGATATGAAGAGCATTCAAAGACGCCCGAGAGTACGTACCAAACAGGCAACGGAAATCCAATAATGGGCCGCGGGGCTTGGGCCTAGTGGGATAGATTAATACAGTCCTCCAATCTCAGTCTCCTTCAGAATTTTTTGCCGCACTGACCCACTTTTTGAAAATATTGAGCAATCTGACACACTTTCAAAAATATTTACCTAACTGGCTAAGTTTTGGACATGTCAGCATTAACCGTTATTGACAATAACGGTATAGGTTATTTACATGTCGTCTCCAATAGCGACATATGTTAAAAAAAATTGTATGCCTCTATTTAGAGTAATGACATCAGTTAGCTTATTCCAAATTGTGTACTCTCCCTGACTTGGGGGGAAAATACAAGTGTGAAAAAATCTTATAGCTGATGCTGTTTTTTAGAACAGCGGCAACAACATTACAGATGTCGTTGTTAGGAATAACGATATCAGTTATATATTCATTGTTAGGGATAACTGATGTCGTCGTTTGGAACAGCGGCAATAGTTCATTTTATTACTTATACTTAGCTAAGTTATTTCTGTAAACTGTTGCTGCTGTTTCTAAGAACGGCAACAGTTATTTCATGCCGTTGTTTGGAAAAACAATTGTGGATGAAGAGAGTTTAATGAGTATTATAACTGATATCATTATCTCCAACAACGGCATTAGTAATACGAATGTCGTTCTTGGGGATAACGAAATTATTTATAAGTTGTTTTAGCACTTGAAATTTTTTCGAAGTCGGAAGGTTCACACTTTTATAAGAAATATACTGATGTCGTTTTTCCAAACAGCGGCATGCTAAAAAAATTTAAACTGATACCACTTCTGGGAAGAACGGAATGGTATTAACCTATGATGTTATTTTCAACAACGGTTAATGCTGATATTTCCAAAACTGAATTAGTTGGGTAAATATTTTAGAAAGTGGATTAGAACGCTCAATATTTTCAAAAAGTGGGTCAGTGCGGAAAAAAATTCTCTCCTTCACTCACTCCCTAGTCAATACTATTGAAAGCTTCACATTAACCTGTTTCTCTCTATAAAACCAAAATGAACGGTGGAGTACCGGAACCACCGCCAGTGATCCTAACTGCTGAAGAAGCAGTCGACCAGCTGTACCACGTGCGAGATCCGTACTTCCCTACCAACGCACAAGAGAAGGCAGCCAAGCTCCAAACCCTAGCCGACACTGCCCTCTCCCTCCTCGACTCCCTACCCGGTGACAACACGCCTCCCCCTCTCCGATTACTATAATAACTGTTTTTTTAACTAGTGATAATTATGGGAATTGCAGATGTGTTAAGTAAGATTTGTAGGTAACCATGTTATGAGGTGAATGAGAATGGGAATTGAGGTTTGTCGATTATTTGAGTGAGATGGAAAAATCAATAGGGTGTAAGTCATTTAGTTATGTGGGTCTAGTGTTGGTTTGTGACAGGGCCGGTCTTGAGTTCCCGGGGGCCCTAGGCGAACTTCCGAAATGAAGTCCCTAATAACATTTTTTTTTACGCGCAAAATACATACCTAGGGAAGTTCAAATTTGGGGGCCCCTAAAATTGCGAAATCTTCGGGGGCCCAAGGCGGCTGCCTTACCCATCTCTAGGGTAGGGCCGGCCCTGGTTTGTGGTATGGGTAGAGATACATAGATAAAGTTGATATGTAAAATCATTAGTTACGTGTGTAACTAAATTTAAGATTAATAAGAAAATGAAACTCCGCAACGAATTGAGAAGAGTTTGAGAGAAGTTGACGGGTTAATAAATAAAATGTATTTATCTTGAGGGTAAGGGAAAAAGAAATGTATGTGAGAGATTCTGAAATTTCTGCATTTTTTTCTGATTTTGGAGGATTTCAAGAGATTGTGAAATTTCCGCATTTTCGCCTGATTTTGTTCGTAGTATAAAGATTTCGGATGATTTCGAGAGATTCCAAAATGTCCACATTTTCAACCGATTTTGTGGGTACCATAACGATTTTGGACGATTCCGAGATACTCTAGAATTTCCACATTTTCGCCCAATTTCGTGGGTTATGTACACCAATTTCGGACAATTTCGAGAGATTTTGAAACTTCTACTTTTTTGCCCGATTTCGTGAGCAGTGCTCTGATTTTAGACGATTTCAAGATGTTTTCAAATTTCTGCATTTCCGCTCGATTTCATGGGTTTCCCTCCGATTTCAAAAGATTGTGAAATTTTAGCATTTATGCTTTTCATGTATTATAGCTCACTGATTACGTATGATTTCAAGCGATTTTGAATTTATGCGTTTTCGTCATATTTTTGTGGACAGGCCAAAAAATGTTGCCAAAATAGTGAAATACGATAGTTCGCGAAATTGGCCGAAAACTATGAACTATAGTGTACAAAATGAGGTCAACATAGTGAAATATGAAATTTCACGAAAATGGACGACAATCGTGGGCAATAGCCAACCAAATGCTGCCAAAATAGTGAAATACGCATACGCAATCTCACGAAATTGTCTTAAACTGTGGACTAGCCTACAAAAAGTGGCCAAAAAAGTGAAATACGAAATTTAATGAAAATGGTCAAAAACTACGGATTATAGCTCAGAAAATGTTGACAAAACAGTGAAATACGAGATTTTCACAAAATTTGTAAAAAACTGTGAACTATATCTCAAAAAATGTTGACAGAACAGTGAAATACGAGATTTCACGTAATTGGCAAAAAACTGTTGACAAACCACAAAATAATGCGAAAACAGTGAAATACAAAATTTTATGAAAATAACTGCAAATTGTGGACTATATTCCACAAAATGAGAGCTGAAACAGTGAAATATGAATATGAAGAAAATGACCGAAAATGTGGACTATAGCATATATGATGAGGCAAAAACAGTGAAATACGAGATTTCAAGGCAAAAAACTATGGACTATAGCCAACAAAATGAGACAAAATAGTGAAGTACAAAATTTTACTAAAATGGCCAAAAACTATGAACTTATAGCCCACAAAATGAGGCTAAAACAGTGAAATATTAAATTTCACGAAAATTGCTGGAAATCATGGACTATATAGCTCGCAAAATGAGGTCAAAACAGTGAAATACAAAATTTCATGGAAATGACTGAAAACAATGGATTATAGCTCAAAATTTTTGGCCAAAACAGTGAAATACGAAATTTGATAAAAATGACAGAAAAATTGCAGACTATAGTGCACAAAATGAGGCCAATACCGTGAAATACGGAATTTCATGAAAGTGGCCGAAACTATAAACTATTTCCTACAGAACCATGCTAAAATAGTGAAATACAAAATTCGACGAAAATTGCCCAAAACTGTGGACTGTAGCCCACAAAATATGGCTAATACACTGAAAAATGAAATTTGACAAAATTAACTGAAAACTGTGGAATAGCCCACAAAATCTTGTCAAAACAGTGAATTACAAAACTTCACGAAAATGATCGAAAACTATGGACTGTAGACTAGAAAATGTTACCAAAATAGTGAAATATGATATTTCACGAAATTGGACACCAACTGTGGTAGCGCTCAATATAAGCCAACACAGTGAAATACGAAATTTCACGAAAATGATTGAAAACAATGGATTATATATCCTACAAAACCATGTTAAACAGTGAAATACAAAAATCGACGAAAATTGCCGAAAACTGTGGAGCCCACCAAACCTGGCTATAATAGTGAAATACAAAATTTCTCGAAAATAACTGAGAACTATAGATTATAGTCTACAAAATGTGTCCAAAATAGTGAAATACGAAATTTGATGAAAATGATCGAAAACTGTGGATTATAGCTCACAAAATGATATCAGCACAGTGAAATATGTAATTCGACAGAAATGGCCAAAAACTAAGGACTATAACCCACAAAATGAGATCAAAACAGTTAAATACGAAATTTCATGGAAATTGCCGAAAAACTATGGACTATATCCAAAAAAAATGTGGCCAAAATAGTTAAATAAGAAATTCGATGAAAATGGCCCAAACCGTGGACTACGAACTCATGCCAACACAGTGAAATACGAAATTCGACAAACATTGCAGAAAACTGTGGACTATATTGCCTACAAAATTTGGCCAAAATAGTGAAATACAAAATTTGATGAAAATGGGTGAACAATGTAGGACTATAGCCCACAAAATCTGGCCAAAGCAGCAAAATACAAAATTTGATGAAAATGATCGAAAACTGTGGAATATAGCCCACAAAATAATGCAAAAACAGTGAAATACGAAATTTTACGAAAATGACCGAAAAAGTGGACTATATCCACAAAATGAGTCCAAAATAGTGAAACACGAAATTTCACGAAAATGTGTGAAAATTGTTGATTTCCCACAAAATGAATAAAAAACAAAGAAATACGAATTTTCAAGAAAATGTGTGAAAACCATGGACTATATCCCAAAAAATCAGCCTAACAGTGAAAATAAATTTGGCAAACATGGGTGAAAACTGTGGATTTTAGCCCGCAAATTGAGGCTAGAACAGTGAAATATTATATTACATGAAAATGGCAGAAAACTATTGACTATAGTCTTCAAAATATGGCCAAAACAGTGAAATATAAAATTTCGCAAAATTGTCAAAAAAAATGTGGACTACCCACAAAAATGAGGCCAAAAAAGTGAAATTCAAAATTTCACGGAAATAGCTGAAAGCTATGGACTATGGTCCATAATATGTGGCCAAAACTGTGAAATACATGATTTAAAGAAATTGACATCAAAACAGTGAAATTGGATTTTTCACATAATTGACTAAATACTATGGACAATTGCCCGCAAAATGAGGTCAAACAATGAAATACAAATTTTGACAAAAATAACTGAAATATGTGGACTATAATCCGCAACATGAGTCCAAAACAGTGAAATACAAATTTTGATGAAAATGGTCGAAATATGTGGACAAGCCTGCAAAATGAGGCCAAAACAGTGAAACAGGAAATTTGACGTAAATGATCAAATGTTGGTGTATGCCCTAGAGCTTAGTTGTGTATTAACATTACTAATTTACATTGTATCATGATATTTATTTCATATATGAGATATTTCATTTATTGCATTGTTTATTGTGATTAAATGAACATAATAAAGTCCTTAGAATAGTAGGTTCCATACCATGGGATATCAAGTGCATGACTTGATTGTGAGATCTTTTTGGTTGTAATCAGAATACTATTCTTAAATTCTCCCTAGTCAAGTATTATTAGGAATTATGACAACAATAATACATAGTGTAACGACCCGAAAAATAGCATATGGCTATTTTGCATCGAAATGTGTGCGTGATTGAGAATTTTGCGCGAATATGTATTTTCCGATAACAATTATTTTTGATCGAGAAAAATAAGATATATTGTCTACCTTATTTTATTATTATTTTTGAAATTAAATTATTTTTATACGGAGTATTACGGAGTGGTTTTAATGTATTTTCGTATTGTTTATAATATTAAAGTAGAGAATTGGATTTTATTTGGAATGTATTGAGAACTAGAGGGCTTATATGTAATATTTCCTATACATTATTTATTATCTATTATTATTTATCCCTTTAACTAAAACCACCCCCTTCTCTTCTCCTTCCTTCTCCTTCTCCTTCTTTTTCTGATCGTTCCTTTCCCCAAAAACCGAAGAAGAAGAGAACCCCACCCCCGACCTCCTCCTCCCTTCTCCTTCTCCGATTCACACCCAACCGACGGGAAACCAACACCTCCATCTTCTTCCTTCTTCCCTTCTTCTTCTTCCCGTTCGTTCCCAAAACCGACCTAAAAAGAACCCCGACCTCTTCTCCTCCCCTCCTCTCCCGTCCACGCCAGCGATCAAAGAAACCCCGGCCTCCTTCTCCATTCCCTTCTCCTTCTCCATTCACACCTAGCCAAGGAAACCCCATCCCTCCATCTTCTTCTCCTTCCTTCCATCTCCATCCCGACGCCAGAAAAAGATTCATCGGCCGACGATCGCCTCGCTCAAATCCCCTCCGATTCTCCATGGATTTCAAATTAAAGTGAGGGGTAGACTAATAGAGGGACTCTCTACATGGTGGTAGCGTCGGATTTTCGAATGGATTCGGGAAGGTAAAACCCTAACTATTTTATTGTATAAAATTTAGTTGGGTTAATTTTTATTGAGTAGGAATGTTAGGGTAGACAGATTTAGAGATATTAGAAATTATAGATGTGAGGAATTAGCGGATTTTTAGAGAGATTGCAAGTTGTTTGTAAAATAGGGTTTTGGGTTTGTAAAGGAGAATTATAGGGATATGAATTAGTTCTCGTATGGTAGTAGAAATTGTAGTTGGATTATTAGAATAATTTTGGGGTGCTTTTAGTAATTGTTCGAAAATGGTAATCTTGTCGGAATTCGGATGATACGTGCAAAGCACGTGTGCATCCTAGGCATTCAATAGAATGCCTATGTGATATTGGAGTTAGTATTATTATTTTTCCGTAATTGGTTTGGATGCTTGAGCCTTGATTGCTTTGAATTTTGATGATAGGATGTACTAGCGGCTTTGGAGGCGTGGTGGCGCTTCGAGTCTTCGCGGGACAAATTGTGAGTATGATTATGCTAAATATATGTTTACTGTTATGATAAAATCTTAGGCAGTTTTGGAGCAATCCTGGTTTAATTCAGCCAAATGAAGTTTTAATTTAAAATACGGGAAGTTCTTATTTGTTAAAAGTTATGTGGCAAAATTGGTGTGTATGTGGTGAGTTGATGGGATTTTAAATGTTCAGTGTGATGGTGATGTATTGTGTAGATAGACATACATGACGTTGTGATGCATATGTGAATTCTTAGCTTGTGGGAACATTTGGAGAATTTTAATTATCATTGTATGATAAGTGAAATGCTAAGAAGGGTAGTTGTATGGTAAAGAACAACTCATTTTTATATGAGCTTGTTGAGAAGCATGTTTATGAGGGTAAGTTGGGAAGTTCTTGCTATGAAATGGTTAAGAATTTGGGAAATTGTCCAACTAGAGAGTCGTAGTAGGGAGTCATAGCTTTCTAACCCATCTGGGGTTTTGTAATTCCAGTTTATAGGTTGATAGTTATGATTTTCCAAAGACGGAACAGACCCAATCTTAGTTAAAGTATTATTGGTTAAGAAAACCAGTTCTCTATGTTTGTACACCTGATGGAACTTGTGTTTTCGAGAACTCAAATGATAGAGTTTGAAAGAGTCAAATTAAGAAGTCGAAATAGACACTCCCACCTTCCTATAGGACCCGAAATCGAGAATTTCCGATGAGTGAGCAAACTCTTATGATATTGGAAAGGTGCAGTGAGTGCAAGAAGAATGTACTATTGAGAGTACATGAGGTTTTATTGTATCAAGTAATTTCGTATCGAGTGTTGGAAGTTATGGACGTGCAAGCTAGTGACCTGTTGATTAGACTAAACTTCAAGTTTAAGTTGACTGCAGAACGGTGGGACCATTGTCTGCCATACGGTGGGACCGTATATATTTATCGTCACGGCTGTCGACTGCAGAACGGTGGGACCGTTGTCTGCCATACGGTGGGACCGTATATATTTATCATCACAGCTGTCGAATGCAGAACGGTGGGACCATTGTCTGCCATACGGTGGGACCGTATATATTCATCGTCACGGTTGTCGACTGTAGAACGGTGGGACCGTTGTCTGCCATACGGTGGGACCGTATATATTTATCGTCACGGCTGTCGACTGCAGAACGGTGGGACCGTTGTCTGCCATACGGTGGGACCATATATATTTATCATCATGGCTGTCGACTGCAGAACGGTGGGACCGTTGTCTGCCATACGGTGGGACCGTATATATTCATCGTCACGGTTGTCGACTGCAGAACGGTAGAACCGTTGTCTGCCATACGGTGGGACCGTATATATTTATCGTCACGGCTGTGGACTGCAGAACGGTGGGACCGTTGTCTGCCATACGGTGGGACCGTATATATTCATCGTCACGGCTATCGACTGCAGAACGGTGGGACCGTTGTCTGCCATACGGTGGGACCGTATATATTCATCGTCACGGTTGTCGACTGCAGAATGGTGGGACCGTTGTTTGCCATACGGTGGGACCGTATATATTTATCGTCACGGCTGTTGACTGCAGAACGGTGGGACCGTTGTCTGCCATACGGTGGGACCGTATATATTCATCGTCACCGCTGTCGACTGCAGAATGGTGGGACCGTTGTCTGCCATACGGTGGGACTGTATATATTCATCGTCACGGCTGTCGACTGCAGAACGGTGGGACCATTGTCTGCCATACGGTGGGACCGTATATATTTATCGTCACGGCTGTCGACAGCAGAACGGTGGGACCGTTGTCTGCCATACGGTGGGACCGTATATATTCATCGTCACGGCTGTCGACTGCAGAACGGTGGGACCGTTGTCTGCCATACGGTGGGACCGTATATATTCATCGTCACGGCTGTCGACTGCAGAACGGTGGGACCGTTGTCTGCCATACGGTGGGACCGTATATATTCATCGTCACGGCTGTCGACTGCAGAACGGTGGGACCGTTGTCTGCCGTACGGTGGGACCGTATATATTCATCGTCACGACTGTCGACTGCAGAACGGTGGGACCATTGTCTGCCATACAGTGGGACCGTATATATTTATCGTCACGGCTGTTAAATGGGATCCAAGTATATGCTAGTGGACACGAACGGGTCGTACGGACTGCGGTCCGGTAAAATACGATACTATAGACATGTTGCGGTATATCTTTAAGTTCGTCACGGCTTGAACCCAACCATGTCATACTATCAGGAACAATGCATTGCATAGCGAGGGTTCGAATCTCTAAACTTAGAGACAACGGCTTGATTTGGAAAGTATGTAATATGGGATGCATATATTTTCAAAGTCTCGCTTGCATTAGACTAAGTATGTTGGCTTGACCTGGGTCACATGTAGTATGGGATGCATGTGCATCTAGAATTTTGCTGACATTAGATTAAGCGCATCTGTTTTATATTTTGTATTGTTGCATTAGACTCAGGTCATGGCATATACAAACACTAGAAAATTAGGATACACGTTTATTTTCCATTTAAGATGAAGTATGAGTGTGGAAGTGATGTATTGCGAGACGTGATGATATATGTCGTAAGAAATGAATGAATGTGATGTTATGTGATATGAGATCGCGAAGGAATTTACGTCGCGAGTATGTAATTGCAAATGAATGGTAAATAAGATGCAGTTATGTGGAAATAGAGTGCGTGTGAATGTGAAGCTTTATGGAAAAAAAATAAAGCTATAGAAAGATTTGCATAAGGCGAAAAGTGATGGGCCTAAAGCGACTAATTTGGAAATGATTTTCCAAATTAGAGTTAAGTATGTTTGTGAGCAGGTATGGATACGCATACGGGAAGTGATGCAGTGAGTATTTGATGTGAATTTCTGTATATGACATTTACATGTTCAGGTTTACCTTGGTAGTTGTAAGTTCATTCTGTTTTACTTATAAGTTTAATTTATTTGCTTATTAATATATTGTACTCACACCAGAAATGGCTAACCCCTTAGTGTTTGTGGGGTTAGGGGGTCTTTGGAATATCCTAGGCCCCTACTGTTACAGGTCCTCAGCGGTGCAGAGGTGAGGTATAGGTTCAGGTTCCGGTGGAGTGGAGCTTCACTCTACTATTTGTTGTTATGGTTTAATTGTAAATAGTAAAGGTTTTATGCTCTAAATTGTATTTCTGATGTATAAGTAGGTGGATGAGGATGGAGAGTAGAGTGTGGAGTGGCATGATATGGTTTGGACCCGTGCCCATCTCGTTGTGGAGTACCGGGCGCTGTGGTAAGCTTTTACAAGTTATTTTCTAAAAACTTACCACGTTTTCAAAAGAATTTATGGTTTTTAATTGATAATTGATAAACCATTATGAGTTTGGCCCCCAGAGCATATATATATATTGCCTGTGTAATGATGCTCATTTTGGCCTGGGGAGCCCGTGATATTATTGCCTATGATGTGAGCTACGGAATTTAGAGCAGAATTCCGTAAGCTTTTTGTGTTTCGGGGTAGAAATTACAGGGGAGACTCTGCCGAAATTTTCCCCAAAAGACAACTATCTTAGGTTATGGTTAAAGTGATATAGAAATTGGAAGAATTGAGTTTGGAGTCAAAAAGGAAAAAGGGAAGGCGTTACAGTTGGTATTACAAACTGATATTGGTAATTACTGCGTGGTAACTCTGTGTTGAATTAAAAGTTTTAAATTTCCAGCATTTTTTGTATCGTGACTAATTGAAGGAAAGATCTTGGCATGTGTCACGGTTTCCCAGTTATATGAAAATCGGGGCGCTACACATAGAAACTAGTATGTGCGTAGACTGATGACCATATCTCATGGGTTATGGATATGAGATATCAAGTATTCACATGGGTACATATTAGAGTAATACTAGACTGACTCACCATGAGAACGCTACATGGACCTGTAACGTGAGTGTCATAAGCAGTTCTCACATTGACCAAGGTGTATGTAGTCGTTTGAATGGAAGTCACTACGGTTCCCTACAGGAGAAGGTATATGTTTTAATGTCGTCAAACACTGCCTGTAATAAGGTGATTATAAAGTCGACTATTGGATATACTACAAATCATGCGGAGGGATGTGAGTGACTTAGATAGGATTTGTCCCTCTTACATAACAAGAGCGATATCTATGGGCCCCTTAATTGAGTGAGACTAAAAAATGTATGGTCGTACTCAAATGAGTTAATAAGAGATACTGAGCTCATTTGTTTTAGTAAGTCTACTCGGACATCAAGAAACCAAAGATTGAACTATACAAGGGTGACATGCTCTATACCTTGTGGTTAATTAAAATATCTGGAAAAAGTGACTAGAATACATGGTAACATTGGTCACGAATATGTTATGTCTAATCACTGACATTCTCGTTACTTGAGTAGCAGTGATGTATTGTTAGATACCACTCACTGTTTGTAATACTAGAATATGATTTTAGTATTACTGTCAACGTAATGAAAACTTATAGGGTCACACACTTAGAATGGATCGAAATTGAGATTTAAATTCATAAGATGAATTTAATAAGGTATTCAAGTAAGAATTGGACTCCTTATATTGGTTGGATATTTAATTAGATTAAATGGGCTGACTAAAGTTCAAAGACTCACACACGAATCTGAACTAGATCAGATTGTGAGTCCAACAACTTCATTACTCTCTTAGGGTTGATTTTCTGCTCCTATATATATGATACATATCTATGGAAAAGTGACACATGAGCAAACCCTAGTCGTCACGAAAATTGTGAGAGAGAGAGAGATCGTGAGGAACATCCCCTTCCCGTAGCTAGCACCGCGGCGTGAGGGAAAACTTGATTTGATCCATTTGTGTGGATACTATAGAGGCAGCGCAATATTGTAGTGTTGTCATCGGCATATTGTGGAGACAGCAGATTCATCTTCAAGGTATACCTCCTAAACACGATTTATGGTTTTCGCATGGATCCATGGCTAGATTTCGATTTTTTTGTAATTTTTCCGCTGTGTATATAATCTGAGATTACCCTCGAAACCTAACAAAATTGAGAACTACAACAACAACAACAATAAAGCTTATTTCCCAACTAGTTGGGGTCGGCTACATGAATCATGGTTTTCCATTCTGCTCGGTTTAGCGCAATATCTTATGTAAGGTCACAAGCTATCAGACATTTTCTCATCGTTTCTACCCAAGTAGTTAAGTCTTCCTCTACCCCTAACACTACCCTAAATACTTATCAAATCACTTTTTCAAATGGGGGCACTACTAGGTCTATGTGTGACATGTCCAAACTACCTGAAGTGATTCTCTCTTAACTTATCTTGGATTTGAGCTACCATTAGCATGTCTCGTATATACTTGTTTCTAATTCTATCCTTTCTTGTTTTACCACACATCCATCTTAGCATTCTCATATCTGCTACACTCATTTTTTGGACATGTTGTTTATTTGTTGCCCAACACTCTGCTTCATACATCATTACTGGTCTAACAGCCGTCCTATAAAATTTTTCATTCAACTTCAAAGGTATACGTATATCACACAAAACACCACTGCCACTTCTCCATTTAATCCACCCTGCTTGGGTCCTATGTATAACATCTTAACAAATCATCCTATCTCTTTTGTATAATCGAGCCTAAATATCAGAAACGGTCTCTCTTCGGTATCTCTTGACCATCAAGCTTCACTATTTTCTCACTAGTGTTCTGAATATCACTAAAATTACACTCTATATACTCTGTTTTAGTTCTGCTTATCCTAAAGCCTCTAGCTTCCAAAGTGTCTTTCCATAATTCTAATTTAGCATTGACTCCTGCTCTAACCTCGTCCACTAAGACGACATCATCGGCAAAAAGAATACAACAAGGCACCTCATCTTGTATTTCTCACGTCATTTCATCCATAAATGAAGTAAAGAGGTAAAGGCTTAAAGCCGAGCCATGGTGTAAACCTATTGTAATAGGAAAATCAGTGGTCTCTTCTGTGGTTATTCTAATTATGGTCGTTTCCACTTCATACATATCCTTAATTACCTCAATATACTGAGTAGTTACTCTTTTATTATTTAACACACACCATACTATGTTTCCAAGGACTTTATCATATGCTTTTTCTAGATCTGTAAAAACCATATGTAGATCTTTCTTATTTTCCCTATATTTTTTCATAAATCTGCTCAGTACATAAATTGCTTCCAATGTTGATCTCCCAGGAATTAATCCAAACTGATTCTCAGACATTGAAGTTTCTAGTCTCAGACTATGTTCGACCACTCTCTCGCAAATTTCATCGTATGACTCATTAATTTAATCTCTCGGTAGTTAGAGCAACTTTGTATATCTCCTTTATTTTTATATAAATGTACTAAAATACTCTTCTCCATTCATCCGGTATTTTCTTAGTCGTCAGAATACCATTAAATAATTTTGTTAGCCAATCCACTCCTACATCCCAAGACACTTCCAAACTTCAATGGGTATATCATCTGGTCCTAAAGTTTTTCCTATTTTCATCCTTTCTAGAGCATTTCGTACCTCCAATGTCCTAATTCTACGGAAAAACATATGCTCATGACTCTCCCTCAAGTTCTCTATATTTAAGTTGCCCACAACATTTTTATTTAATAACTTCTCAAAGTAATTTTGCCATCTTTCCTTAATTTCCTCATTTTTACTAAGACTCTTGAATCCTCGCACTTAATACACCTAATTGTATCCAGATCTTTTATTTTTCTATCCCTTGTTTAGCAAGCTTATAAATTTTATTTTCTCTTTTTCTGTTTCTAATTTTGTGTATAAATCATCATAAGCTTTTTCTTTTGCATATCTTACCGCTTTCTTAACTTCTTTTCTAACGAGCTTATATCTTTCCAAATCCTCTTCATTTCTACTCTTTTGCCATATTTTGAACGTTGATCTTTCTCACAATATTTTGGACTTCTTCTTGTCAAACAAAGAGAACCGTAGCAAAAAATATGTGGCTATAATAGTGAAATACTAAATTTCACGAAAATGGGCAAATAGTATGGACTATAGCGCATAAAATGAGGCCTAAAACAGTGAAAAACAAAATTTAGCAAAATTAGGTAAAAACTCCGCAAAATAAAGACAAAACAGTGAAATACGAAATTTCACGAAAATGGCCAAAAACTATAGACGTCCACAAAAATGAGCCAAAATTGTAAAATACGAAAGTACACGAAAATGACGGAAAATTGTGGACTATATAGTCTACCAAAATGTGGCTAAAAAAGTGATATTAGAGATTTCACAAAATTATCCAAAAATTGTGGACTATACCCACAAAATTAGCACAAAATAGTAACATAAGAAATTTAATGAAATTGATCCGAAAACTATGCCCACAAAATCTGGCCAAAAATAATGAAATACTAAAAAAAATGGCAAAAAATTGTGATCTATATAGTCCATAAAATATGGCCAAAATAATGAAATACAAAATTTCACAAATATAGCCAAAAAGTGTGGGCTATGAAAATGGCCGGAAAATGTGGACTAGCATACAAAATCTTGCAGAAATAATGAAAAACAAAATTTCACGAAATTGACTGAAAACTGTGGACTAAAGCGCACAAAATGAGGTCTACACAGCGAAATAAGAAATTCCAAAAATATTGCCGAAAAAGTGTATTATATCCCATATAATCATGCCAAAATAATGAAACACAAAATTCGGCAAAAAATGCCCAAAATTATGGACTACAGCCCATAAAAACTGGCAAAAATAGTAAAATTCGAAATTTCACGAAAATGACTGAAAACTATGGTTTATAGCCAACAAAATGTGGCAAAAACAATAAAATACGAAATTTGACGAAAATGGTCCAAAATTGTGGACTATAGCCTTCAAAATGAGGCAAGAACAGTGAAATACAAAATTTTGTGGAAATTGCCGAAAACTAAGAACTATATCCCAAAAAATGATGTCAAACAGTTAAACAAAATTTTACGAAAATGAGCGAAAATGTGGACCACAAAAACATGGAAAACAGTGAAATACAAAATTCGATGAAAACTGCCAAAAAATGTGGACTACAAAATGTGTCCAAACTAGTGAAAAATTATATTTGACGAAAATAGTTTAAAACTGTGGATTATAGCTCGCAAAATGAGGCAAAAAGGTGGAATACTAAGGCTGCGTTTGTTTCGGGTTTTGAACACAGTTTTCAGTTTTTAAAATCAAAACATATAGTAATTTTGTTTGGATACAATTTTTTGTAAAACTCAATTTCAAATTTCACACTACAAATCTATGTTTAAAATGAGTTTTTTTAAACAGAAAAAACATGTTCTCTGAGACAAGTTTTTCATTTCCCAACCAACATACTACATACATATGTATATGTATATATGTGTACATATATGTAGTTTGTATGTATACAGTATGTATGTATGTATATGTAGTATGTATGTATACAGTATGTATGTATGTATGTATACAGTATGTATGTATGTATGTATGTATGTATGTATGTATGTATGTATGTATACAGTATGTATGCATGTATGTATGTATGTATGTATGTATGTATATGTACGTATACGTATATGTAGGTACAGTATGTATGTATGTATGTATTATTATTATTATTATTATTATTATTATTATTATTATTATTATTATTATTATTATTATTATTATTATTATAAATTATTTTATATTATTATATTATTATAACAAATTTCACACTACACATCTATGTTTAAAATGAGTTTTTTTAAACAGAAAAAACATGTTTTCTGAGACAAGTTTTTCATTTCCCAACCAACATACTGCATACATATGTATATGTATATATGTGTACATATATGTAGTTTGTATGTATACAGTATGTATGTATGTATGTATGTATGTATATATTATTATTATTATTATTATTATTATTATTATTATTATTATTATTATATATCAGTATGTATGTATCAATATGTATGTATGTATATGTATATAGTATGTATGTATCAAAGTATATTATGTACATATACAGTATGTATGTATATGTATACAATATGTATATATAATAGTATGTATATATTATTATTATTATTATTATTATTATTATTATGTGTTTATTATAATAAATTATTTTATATTATTTTATATTATTATATATTATTATGTATCAATATGTATTTATCAATATGTATGTTTGTATATGTATACAATATGTACGTATTAGAGTATATATATTGTATATACTCAATATATATATTGTATATACATACATACAAAACATCGAAAATAACAAAAAACAAATTTATAAAAAAAATTCAAAAACTAAGATTAAAATGAATTTTTAAAACAACGAACCAAATGCAACCTAAATTTCACAAAAATGGCCAAAAATTATTGTTTATAACCTACAAAATGTGGCTAAAATAGCAAAATATGAAATTTCATGAAAATGACAGAAAATTATAATCTGGTCAAAACAGTGAAATACGCAATTTCACGAAATTTTCCATAAATTGTGGACTATACCCACAAAAATGAGCCTAAAACAGTGAAATGCGAGATTTCACGGAAATGGAAGAATATTATGGACCGTAGTTCGCTAAATGTGGCCAAAACTGTGAAATACAAGATTTTACTAAATTGCCAAAAACTATGGATCAAAATAAGACCAAAAAAGTGAAATATGAGATTTCACTAAATTGTCAAAAAAAAACTATGAACTATAGTTCACAAATATTTAAAGGGTAACTAACAAGCCTATTCCATTTATATGGGAAATACTAATACTGAAAGTGTTTGACGAAAACTGTAATCGAGAAAACTTTTGACAACATCTTTGAAGAAATGAAAAGTTATCCTACATCAGCAGTATCTATATATGCTCCTCTCAAATCCAATGCACCAGTTCCTACGTCTATAAGAATAGATGTCAAAACTGTGAAAAAAAACTATGGACTATAGCTAGGGAAAGGAGGCCAAAACAATGAAATACGAAATTTGACAAAAATATTCGAAAAGTGAAGATTGTAACCATAAAAATGAGGCTAAAACAATGAAATACTAAATCTCACGAAAATAGTCGAAAACTGTGGTTGCCCAAAAAATGAGGCCAAAATGATGAAAAACAAAATTTTGCGGAAATGGTCGAAAACTATAGAATATAGTTCACAATGTGGCCAAAACAGTGAAATATGAGATTTCACGAAAAATGCCAAAAATTGTGGACTATAGCCCACAAAATGAGGGCAAAATAGTAAAATATGAAATTTTAATGAAATGGCCAAAAACTGTGGACAATCCACAAAATGTGGTCAAAACAGTAAAACACGAGATTTCACGAAATTGGAAAAAAAAAGTGGACTATAACCCTCAAAATGAGCTACAAGCAGACCTCGGGAACAGACATAACCCCGATGATAAGTGTACCATATATATCATTGAGGGAAATTATGTATGTTGGGGGAAATAAGGTTGTTTTGGTACAAGATCATGAAAGAGTGAAACTGGTGTAAACTTACAAGTACAAGTAAACAATCAGTATTTGAAGTTGGTGCCTAAGATGAAACTTTCTTAATTCACAATGGAAGTCTCTAAATCACCCCCGTGATAGTAACAGGCAGTGAAATCACCACCGTAATATAGTAAATTTTCGCACAGTCAAATAAGGAATAGATGACAGAATGATTTCCTCTAAAGGTGAAAGAGTACATTTAACAAATACAAGCAGAAGTTAGGCATAACTTCTCAATGTTCTCCCTGATGGCATATTTGCAAGCACACTGGCTGATTTCTGTAATATCAGTGCCACTAAATACTTGTGCATACTGTGCAAGAACCTTCAGATCCACATCCTTCTCAATTGGAGACTTTCTCAAACAGACCTTGAATATTGAATATCTAGATGCCTCATCTAGAAGAGGGATATAAGTTAACTGGTCAAGACATGATTAAATGTAAATTTTAAAGCGGGAATAAACCATTCAAAAAAGCTTAAGCTGATCCAGGGGGATAAAAACAAAAAAATTAGTAGGCTTTTTACAACAATGGACTACAAGTCAATTGGTTTCATGTATTTAAAGACAAACCTGTTAGAAAAATTACTGACTGAGGATCTTATTGAGTTATTCGATGCAATCAACACAAACCACTAAGTACATACTTGATCATACCAAGCACACCAAAGCACACACAAGTTTGTCCCAGTTTGGGCTTTTGCCTTAATCCGGAGGAGAAGAAACCCGAGATGTTATTCAACTAGAGAAGATACAAGAATATTACAATTCTCACAACAACCCACTCTCAAGCCTCACCAGTAAGTACTAGTTGTTTACAATTAGAGAATCACTCAATCTCTCTTCAATGAAGTACTCTCTTTCTTGGCTCTCAATGGAAGTCAATAACAACAATATATAGAGATCTAGAGAAACTCTAGTTAGATATCTTGATACAATAGTCATTAGATATTGCTGAAGAGATAACCCTAAGATAAGAGCCGTATGATCTGACTTGAAGAGCAAGTTGGGCTTCTCACGAATCACCAAGACCGGACCCAAATAATTCATCAGCGATGCATTCGGTCGACCACACCCTAAGGTCAGTCGACCGTCACTACTAATCGAAATGGATATAACGGCATTTTTTTTGGTCTATGGCGGCGCTTATAAACGCTGCCATAGATGATAGCGGCGATAATAATAATGCCGCGCGTAACGCCGTTGTATCAAGCGTCGGGACAAACCATAGGTCCATCACTGCGCTTTTTTAGACCGCCGTTACAAGTCGTAGGTCTAACAGCGGTTTTAAAAAGTGCCATTACAAGTCGTACGTCTATAACGGCAGTTTTAAAAAGCGCCGTTATAGACCTATGGCTTGTAACGACGCTTTTTAAAACCGTCGTTACAAGTCGTAGACCTATTACAGCGCTTTTTTAAGCACCGGTATAGGTTCAATTTTTAAAAAAAAATAATTTGCCACGTTTGGTGGATCGATATGTATCCCGGCATCTGGTTTTTTTCCCACTATTTTAAAAATAGGTCACAAATTCAAAATATCTATAGTCACATCAAATTTTCAAATCTTAAAATCACTAGTAGCATAATAAACAACTATATAATCATGGACCACAATAAACAATAATTACTTGTCTAAAAATGGCCATACGAAGAGTTAGAAATATACATGTTATACATCAATTTCTTTAACAAAACATAAATTCAGTTTCGACAAAACATAAAAAGACTATAGTCCAAATTAAACTAAACTATGGCAAGGTCTACTGCTGTGGCTCGGCATTGCTTTCATTCCCATTGATATTTCGCCCAGATGTATGTGCGTGACTAGAAGTCGATGGAATTCGCTGACTCTGTATAATTCACAATAGTGTCATTTATTAGTTTATTCACCAGATAGGTTTGTTATAACAGTCATTTATTAGTTTATTCACCAGATAGTTTATTCCATTTAAAAATGACATACGACAAAGTCAATATAACAGACACTTATAGCTCAATACATTACCTTCTCTTGTTGACAAACATCATCGTCTTCCTCAGTATGATGAGTATCTAAAAATGTCATACGACAAAGTCAATATAACAGACACTTATAGCTCAATACATTACCTTCTCTTCTTGACAAACATCATCGTCTTCCTCAGTATGATGAGTGTTGTGCTTCCTAAGGAACATGATTACTGCTTCTATGGTCAACTTCAACCTGTAACAATGGATCACGTCTTACAGGCATGCTATGTCATCTTAAACACAGTTAATATACTCAACCAATAAACTTAGACAAAAATAAATAGACCCCCTGACTGACGCTAAATTTCTATTAGGCTTCTTGACTTGTGCAACTCTGCTATAAACCGTTCAAACAATATGTAACCCACAATACTAATACATAGCCCAGAAAACAATACATAATATGCTACTGTTATGGCAGCTAGCTATGTATTGTTTGTGGGGTTTGTGGGGTTTGTGGGGTTTATAACAGAGCTGATAAGACAAAGTGCCTAGTATAGGCCTAAACCATATTCACCTAATAAACTTCTTACCTGATCCTAACAATAAAACATGGAGTTTATTGTATGACAACAGAGTTGGTGTACTGACTGTTCTGAATAAACTTCAGTACATAAATAATACCTCATACATTGAACCACCAAAATTTCGTTCCGTATACAGGTAAGAGAACTTAAACAAATTATATAATGCATTGTACCATCAGTATCTGTATAAGTAATGCAGTAACATCCATGTCAAGTAAAATTCACATCTCACATCATTTTTGAAGATTAAGTAATAGTTCTAGACTTCTAACAAAACTACTAACTGAGGGGCTGATCGACTTGTCGACCAAATAATGCCTTTTCTTCCCAAATAAATAAATAAATAATGCAAGCTTTCCAATTATTTTAGTATAGAGATTAACATGGAGGATACTTTTTCTTGCATACAGACCAATGAACTAAAAGCTGCTCTTGGACCCCTATCTGGCCCTAGCGCAAAAATTTTCACTGATCCATGCTTAAGAAGGTATTTGAAAACTCGAAACTGGAATGTTGCGAAGGCAAAAAATATGTTGGAAGAGTCGGTGAAGTGGAGGACTAGTTTCAAGCCAGAAGAAATTCAGTGGGTAAACTACACATATGTCCATTAGTCTTTTTTCTTTTTTTTTGGAAATGCACTTTTAACTTCAACAGAGAGTTCCTTCCAGCATGAAATTGCCGATGAAGGGGAAACTGGGAAAGCATACAGAGCAAATTTCAAAGACCAAGAAGGGAGGAGTGTTCTTGTGCTAAGACTTGGCAAACCGGTCTGATCTAATTTAACTATGAAACAAAAATTTCCTAATTGGTTACAGGAACTATTCTAAATATCTTTTTCTTCCAGAACACGACATCTCATGATAATCAACTCCGTCATCTGGTGTACTTAATCGAGAATAAACTGAACCTATGTAAGGTTTAGGAGAAAATGTTCGCACCTAGGTATTGTAAAATTATAACAGGCACTTAAAACTATTCACCAGAAAATGTTCGCACCTAGGAGAAACTGAACCCACAGAAGTAAAATAGCTTTTGTCTGGTATAGCACATAGCAAAAATAACTTTTGTACCTAAATGAAACCTCCTTACATAGGTTTAGGAGAAAATGTTCACACTGAAATACAAAGAGCAAAATGAAGCATATTGCAAATATATACTTTTAAAACAAGTAGAGGAAACAGTATAATCTTCAGCAAATACCTACGTCTGAATCGCACACCGCAATTCACTTCAGCTCCAACAGATTTCATTTCCTATCAATAAAATATTGACGATGCTTTCAGAAAATATATATAAAAAATAAGGTATAAGCACTCATCCTTATTCAAGGACAAATATATTAATGAACAACAAAGTTTGAAAGGAAAAAGTACATGTAAGGAACAATTATCTTGAAAAAAATGTACATTTCAGGAAATCAAAAGTTTAGCAAATAAAATGAAAATAGGGAACATGGATAAAAGAAGTCTTCTTCTTAATTTCCACACCAACCGAACAATGGAACAACGAAACAGTAAATTCTTTCCTGTCCTTTGACAGCCCAAGCACTACCGATAATACCAAAGATTATGCGAGAAACAAATAGATAATAGAAAATAATGTACATTAATTAACTTTGTTGAGTGAGAACAATCACAACAATGTGTTGGGTGGAAATAAGGAACAAGTTGTGATGAGTTCTATTGTCCAAATCATTCCAATAGAATAAACTAAAATTTTTGAATAGCGGAATTATATGAGGACCAACATTTCTAGAAAATTCATAATCTTTAGAATATTAATATATAATGCCTTAACCCCCATAGGGCAGTTAATTGGCTTCTTGGTTTAATTTGATAAGGAATTTCAAACTAGAGAAACTACAGTGAAGCACATACTAGAAAAAGGGAACTAACAAAAATAACTCCAACTACCTCTTGATTTCTAATTTTCTATGTTAATCTACTGTCAGTATCTCAAACTTCTTAATGTTTGGATTGTAAAGATTGAATGCTTTGGGACAACCATTGCTTCATATGCTTAGAGAGCTAGCAGAGTATCACACCCATAAAGGAAATATAACACAAAGAAAGAAGAACATCTAAAGAGATATAAACAAATTTTAATCTGATACATTACTCAAGCAAGAAAAATATAAAGATTAAAGAATGTAATAGTTACTAATATGTCTACAATGGAAAAACGATGATTTATAGATGTAGCGCCCCGAATTTTTAATATAATATCTTAGAAAATACGTGGCACAATTCCAGCATCAACTTCAATGTAATATTAAACACAACTTAACACCAATAAATTTTTTTAACTTTCGTTACAATGATCATTTATATAGCACAGCGGAATACAATACACCTTAAATCACAAATTCTCTTTTCTTTACAACACTTTACAAATTACATAAGTCACTATATCAATTGAACTCAAGCATCCAAATCCGAGCCTTAAGAATCACCTGTAAAATATGAGGCTAGAGATAACCTTAACCCCCAAAACTAAAGGGGTCAGCCACAAAGGTGTGAGTGACATAAAACAAACAACATAAGTTAAGCATAGATTCATAGACAACATGTAATAAATAATAATACATAAAATGTGACGTAGCAAGGAAACATGAAAACATCTAGTGAAGCTAAACTAAGTGTCAAGTGTAGAAAACAGGAAAACCACATGCGTGAAACCAATTCATGAAAACACAATTCTATATGCTGACTCTCTAATGTGTACTTGTCGGAGTCTATGCATTCCACTCTACATAGGTCCGGTGCAAGCCCTTAATGTCTCCACATTATGGGGTTTAATCCCCCACTATGCAACTAATCCTAACACGACTACTACGAGATAAAGATAAACTGTGAGTATTAGCCCATGCCCCGATAATTTCGGAGGACAATCTCTATCCACAGATAATTCCGGAGAATATTTTACTCGCACCTGGGAATCTTCGAGAATACCCCACACCGCAAGCAATGGCACCTTATCACACAATACCACATGTGCGTCGCCTCGACTCCAATAATTCCGGAGATCAATCCCACACCACAGGTAATTTCGGAGACTATTTCACTCACACCTGAATAATTCCGGGGATTATCTCACACCACAAGCCACACTGAGGTCCATAACCCATGTTCTCGTTCATCATATCACCACTAGTGTCTGTCCTTATCATTTTTAGGTTATTTAATTACTTGACGAATCTCCTAGAGGTGGTGTACCCTACCGGACTTAACTCAATAACTGATCAACTAAAATGCCTCAACAGGCCCAAACATAAATATCTCAACTGCTGGTAAACTAGGATCACACACATCCTCTAGAGACTCACACTCAAATATCCAAACCAATCTTCTAATATAAACTGCTCAGTCAAAACAACTTGAAAATATATGTTCAGTAGAAGATAAAGTATAGAATAGTAAGTTATAGATTAAAACATCTAGAGAATAAATTATTTGAAAGAACATTCAGAAATATGAAGATACATCAGTATCAGTCGACTAATAACGAGCGTAAGTCGACTGTCCAGAAAGAGAATTTCATGGTTTTAAGAAAATAATCTAAGTGTTATAAGTCGACTATTAAAACCATCGTTCGACTGTCCAGAGAGAAAATTCAATAATCTTTAAAAAACTAAATCCTAAGTGTAGCAATCGACTGTAAAAGGGTCTAGGTCGACTGTCCCGAGTGAAAATACAATAACTTCGAGAAAATAATTCTAAGTGGTACCAGTTGACTGTAAAAGTCCTCAGTCAGCTGTCCAGAATGAAATTTCAAGAAAATCTAGAGAACATAGCAGTCGGGTCGTATCGGTCGACTGAGAAGTCATACCAGTCGACTGTCGACCTGTAGACTGCATACTTTTGGTTGTGCACATCTCAACCGATACGTAGTTTTACTTAATGAAAACGATTTCTACGAAAAGCTTATTTCTTATATGATCAAATACAACTTGTAGGACATATAATAGTCCGTAAAACTAAATCAAAACTACTTGAATTTATAAAAATAGAGATTTTGTTGATTTCTTTCGATTAAAACATGGATTGTGCATATAGTCAAAAATAGAGTTTCTTAAAATCAATTACTCATTGAAATTGCTTCGTATTCGGATCCAAATCGTATCAATACCAAAATCTCAAGAAAATCCCCAATTTGGGTATATTTCCTCAACTCCACTAAATTTCCAAGTTCGATTTTCATGTCATGATCTCTTGATTCATACTTTTCCTTTCAATTTTTCTCAAAACTGAATTACCATTTCAACTTACAAGCTCAATAAATTGATAACAACACCATATTCAATTTGTATTCAACCAATACTCAAAAGTAATAAAAAACTCATCTTTATCAGGTTTATGTATAAAATCTACCATATCCAATCAATCCAACCTTCATCCAAAAGAGATGGACTACCCACATACAATTTTATTTACAAACAATTAGGGTTTCACAAGAACCAATTTTTCATCCATCCATCCAATTCATAATGTGCATATTCATATTCAAACCCTAAACATGCTTTCTAGCAAATAAAATTCAACATCCAAGATCCATTGAAACATTCATATCATTCGCATACACCATTCAAAGAACAAACAAAACAGTTATGTCACTCACATACATCATGCACAAAGAAAATAAAACACAACAAATCACTCACATGCAAAAATACACAAAGCAAAACAAACAAGTCACTCACCTCAAATGAAGAAATTTTGATAAGAAGCCTTTCTTTTGCGAAATCCAAGATCCTCTTCTTAATACTCCAAAAAAATAATAAACCCTCTGTGTTTTGCAGCGAAAGACGGCTGTACTTCTTTTAAATAGGCTGGAATTGAGGATTTAGGGTTTTTAAAACACATTTGCAAAATAACCCCCCTTGAAAATACAACTTTACATAATAGATCCCTATACTTGGAAACTTGATAAAACTAATCAAATTGAGACTTAAAAGCAAAATAAACACCTTATTTCCAGTCGGCACTGTTTGAAAGGTCCAGGAAATAGTTTTGTATTTTCATCCCTCAAAATGACAATTTTGCAAAAAGATACTTCTTTTTCTTAATATTTGCAAATAGATCCAATAAATATCAGAAAAGTCTAGAAAAATTTCAATTAAATCCCAAATAATAAATGATGATTTTTCATGAAGAAATTTTGGCTTTTGAACTTCTCAAGAAAAGTTGCACGTGTTTTGCACGTGTAAAAAGATAGATTTTCAGAAAAATATTTATTAAATCTCCAAAAGTCATTTTAATTCTTTTATAGACCTTTAAAATAATATTTAAAAATACGGGGTACTACATCACTCCCTCCTTAGAAGAGTTCTGTCCTCAGAACTACTACTAATGGGTCCGAACAACAATAAACAAGGAAATTGAAATCTCATAAATAAACCATAATTCAAACATTTACATAGAAGGACATATCAATTAAAAGAAATACAACTCAGTCCAATAGTACAATCATCCAAAGAAATACCATCCCATAGATAAGATACAATCATATAAAAAGCTCAGGTAAATCCTTCTGCATGCGATCCTCTGGCTCCCAAGTAGCCTCCTCGAACTACTGATTCCTCCACAGCACCTTGACCATAGGTATCACTTTGCTCCTAAGAACTTTCTCCCTACGGTCAACGATCTTAACAGGCTATTCCTTGTAACTCAAGTTCACCTGTAGACCTTCAGGAATCTCTACCAACTGATAATTCTGATCTGGCACATACTTTCACAACAACGACACATGGAACACATCATGTACCTGTGCCAACTCCTCTGGAAGCTCCAATCTATATGCGACCTTACCAATCCGCTCAACGATCCTATATGGCCCAATATACCTTGGCACAAACTTGCCTCCCTTACCAAACCTGATCACTCCTTTGGTCGGAGACACCTTGAGAAAAACTACATCCCCAATCTCAAACTCCAAGTCCCTTTGTCCAGTATCAGCATAACTCTTCTGCCGACTCTGGGCCTCAACCAACCTCTTGCGAATCAGCTCAATCTGCTTTGACGTCTGCTGTACGATCTCAGGACCAAACATCTGCCTCTCGCCAACCTCGTACCAACAAACAGGTGTCCTGCACCTCCGCCCGGACAAAGCCTCATACGGTGCCATCCCGATACTCGCATGGTAACTGTTGTTATAAGCAAACTCAACCAATACCAAGTATCTCTCCCAACTACCACCGAAATCCATAACATAAGTCCGCAGCATATCTTCCAGCACTCGATTCACCCTCTCAGCCTGACCATCAGTCTGTGGATGAAACGCGGTACTGAAATCAGTTCTGGTGCCTAAAGCTGCTTGTAGGCTCTTCCAAAACCTTGAGGTGAACCTCACATCTTTGTCGGAAACAATCGATACCGGAACTCCATGAAGCCTCACAATCTCACCAATGTACAACTCAGCCAACTTCTCCAACGACCAAGTAATCTTCATGGCTAGAAAGTGAGCCGACTTGGTTAAACGGTCCACGATAACCCAAATCGAGTCATTGCCCTTCGAACTCCTCGGCAAACCTGTGATGAAATACATACTGACATTCTCCCATTTCCACTCCGGAATGAGCAACGGCTGTAACAAACCTCCAGGTCTCTGATTTTCTGCTTTGATCTACTGAAAAGTCAGACACCTTGCCACGAAATCTGCCACATTCCTCTTCATACCAGACCACCAAAAGTGCTGTTTGATGTCCTTGTACATCTTCGTGTCTCCAGGATGTACTGACAATAAGGTACTGTGTGCTTCCTGCAAGATACTCTTTCTCAAATCTGCATTATTCGGAAAACACAACCTCTCACTCATCCAAAGAACTCCATCTTGGACACGAAACTCTGATAGCTTGCCTTCTGAAACCTATTGCAACATCTTCTGAATTTCTGAATCTGACCTCTGACCTTCCTCTCTCTCAAGGAAGGCTGCAGTTTCAACTGAGCCAAAGATGCCCTTAAACTCTGCAGCAGCACCTCGATACCTGCCTGATCAATCTCTACTGCTAACTCGCTTCGAGTAGTGATCAAACTTGATAAACCACTCTTCCTGCTAAGTCCATCAGCTACCACATTCGCCTTGCCCGGATGATACTTGATCGCAAGATGAATGTCTTCAATACTTCCAACCACCTTCTCTGCCGAAGATTAAGATCCTTCTGTTGATAAATGTACTTCAAGCTCTTATGGTCGGTGTACATATTGACCTTCTCACCATAAACATAATGCCTCCACTTCTTCAAGGCAAAGATAGTAGCTGCTAGCTCCAAATCATGCGTCGGATAATTCTTCTCATGTGGACGCAATTGCCTCAAACCGTAAGCAATAACCTTGCCTTCTTGCATCAAGACACAACCCAAACCTCTGATAGATGCATCACTAAAGATATCATAATCCTTCCCAGCTTGTAGCAAAGCTAAGATAGGTGCAGTAGTCATCCTCTCCTTTAACTCAAGGAAACTCGCCTCACGCTTATCAGTCCATGAAAATGTCACATTCTTCCGGGTCAAACCTGTCAAAGGAACTGCAATCTGAGAATAACCTTGGATGAATCTCCTGTAGTAACCAGCCAAACCCAAGAAACTCCTGACTTCCTTCACAGACGTTGGCCTGGGCCAATCCTTTACTGCTTCAACCTTCTGAGCATCAGTGGCCACTCCCTCCTTAGAAAGGATATGACCAAGGAAAGCTACCTCAAACTTCCAAAACTCACACTTGGACAACTTGGCATACAAACTATGCTCCTGCAATTTCTGTAATACTGCTGTCAAATGCATAGAATGCTCCTCCTCCGACTTTGAATACACCAAAATATCGTTGATGAAAACCACTACAAAGGAGTCAATAAATGGCCTCAAAACCCGATTCATCATATCCATGAACACTGCTGGCGTATTCGTCTATCCGAATGGCATCACCAAAAACTCATAGAGCCCATGACGAGTCCTAAAAGCTGTCTTAATCACATCTTCCTCCTTGACTTGAACCTGATGATACCCTGATCTCAAATCAATCTCGAAAACACAGCTGCTCCTCGAAGCCTGTTGAACAAATCATCAATCTGCGGTAGTGGATACTTGTTTTGAATAGTCATCCTATTCAACTCCCGGTAGTCAATGCACATCCTCATTGACCCATCCTTCTTCTTGACTAACAAGACTGGCGCACCCCACGTTGAGGAACTCGGCCTAACAAGCCCCTTGCTCAACAGCTCCTCAATCTGCTTCTTCACTTCGTCTTGCTCTACAGGTGCCATCCTGTACGGAGCCTTAGAAATCGGAGCACTCCCAAGCTGAACATTGATGCAAAACTTCACATCTCTCTGCTGGCGGTAATCGTGGAAAATCTTCCAAGAACACCTTAGGAAAATCTCTAACAACCAGAATGCCTTTGACTTCATCTGGAATCGCCATCTTGGATACCATTGCAGCCACCTTTGGAATCTTCTTCTTCCCTTGGAATGTCACTCCGGGACCACCTGGTGCTTTCACTAACACCTCTTTCCGCTTGCATTTAATCGTGGCATCATATATTACCATCCAATCAATGTCCACGATCACATCCACTCCTAAGACTTGCAGCTCAATCAAATCAACACCGAATAATCTCCCACCAATCTCGATATCACAGCCCTCGTAATATCGATCGGCAATCAACTCTTCACCTGACGGCGTTGCCACCGAGAAAACCTTGCTTGGAAATAACTTAGGCTCCACACCTAAGACCTTGCAAAATTGGGCGATACAAAAGTATGCGAAGAACCAGTATCAAATAAAACTTTTGCCTTAATTCCATTAATCAAAACAATCCCTGTTACATGAAGAATGATACTCAATCTCCAATTATTCTCAAAATAAAAGTTTTACTTATTACATTGATCAAAAATAAAATCAAGACTCTTGCATACCCTGGATCACATCTTCCGAGTTACCTGCATCCTCCTCGGTTAATGCAAACACTCGCCCTTGCCTCTGGAATTTACTTCCACCTGGACCATCCTTTCTCAACTGTGGACAATGAGGCTTAGAATGTCCCGCCTGCCCACACTGGAAACAAGTCTGCTTCGCCAACTTAGGACACGCTGACCTGTAATGACCTGCCTCCTTGCAATAGTAACAAGTCACTTCCTGAGTTGCAGGTGCCTTCTGCACTGAACCACTGAACTTGACATGCTTCGCTGGGAATCCCTTCCCACTCTGACCTGATGCTGGCCTCTTGTTCCTGTTCCAGGTCTCTTGCTTCTTCTGGAACTGGTCCATATCTTCCTCTGTCATAGTTGCTCTCCTGACCAGCTTGTCGAACCTCCTTATGCCCAACGGAATCATTCTCGATCTCAAGTTTGGCCTCAAGCCCTGCTCAAACTTCTTGGCCTTCTTCGACTCGTCAACTATCAGCTCTGGTGCATACCTCGATAGCTGAGCGAATTTGGTCTCATACTCTCGCACGGTCATGCTGCCCTGCTGTTGTAGAACCCCGTGTTTTCAAATATTATTTTTAATATTTGAAAATAAATTTAAATGAATTTTGAGGATTTAATGAATATTTTCTAAAAGATTTATCTTTTGTACACGTGCAAAACACGTGTAAATACCTTTTGAGGAATTTGAAAGTTAAGTTTTCTTCATGAAAAATCATTATTTAATATTTGGGATTTATTTAGTATTTTTCTAGATTTTTCTGAAATTAATTGGAACTATTTGCAAATTTTGAGAAAAGAAGGACCTTTTTGCAAATTTGACATTTTTAAGGGTTAAAATGTAAAAATATATATTCTGGATGTTTTGAACAGTATTGGTTGAGATTTAGAATTATATTTTACTTTTAAATCCAAATTTAAATAAATTTTATTGAGTTTCCAAGACTAGACCTATGTATGTAAAGTTGTATCAAGGGAATTATTTTGCAAAAGTGCGGGTAAAATCCTAAACCTATTTCCGGATGGTTTAAAAGGATTTTTCCAGCCGTCATTACTGGAATATACAGAATTTTTGGTGATTCGTTTTGGTGGAGCAAGAAGAAGTTTTTGGATCTAGAAAAAAGGAAAGCTTTTCGTTGGATCTTCTCAATTCAAGGTGAGTGACATTGTTTTGTTTTGTTTTGATTTGTGATGTGATATGAACTATGTATAGCGATATGATTTACGTGAATAATTGTTATATTGTTGGTTGACATGAATGTTATTTGGTATTTTGCATGAGAGCGATGCAAATGTTGTTATTTGCAACATGTTTGTGAAATCTAAGAATATTGAGTAGATCTTGAGTTATGAAATCGTATTGCTAAAAAGCATGTTAAGATTTGAGCATGGTTATGATCGGATGATGAGCATCTGGATCTTATATTTGCAAATCAGATTTGGTTATGAGATGTGAAAGAATTTAGTCTTGAGAAACCCTAATGGAAGATTAGTAATTTAGAACATGAGAATTGAGGTTTGAGATATTGGATGATTTAGTAAAGTATCCATAATGGAGATTATTTGAGATTTGTCATTTTTCCTGAATACGAACTATTTTCATAAACAATGAATCTTTAGAAAACTCCAGTTTTGATTTTGTATTCAGACCTAAATTATGTGAACTGTAGGCCGACAGTCGACTGGTCTACTATTCAGCCGAATGGTACGACCCTACTGCTGTACCTTCAGTCTTTTGAAAATTTATTCTGGACAGTCGTCTTAGACCCTGATTCAGTCGACAGGTGTACTGAGAAATTATTTTGCAAAGTTGTTATAGTTTCTTGTCTGGACAGTCGACCAATGACCTCTTTAAGTCGACTTATGTACTTAAAATATCTTTTAGTGAAAATTATTGGAATTTGTCTCGGGTAAGTCGACTGGTAGCATTTCAAGTCGACTTATATGACTTAGTTTATTTTCTTAAAAATCTTGGATATTGTCCTCTAGACAGTTGACTTACCACAGTATGAGTCGACTGGTACTGATGGATTTTTATAACTTGAGTGTTCTTTCGAATGATTAGCTTTGAGATAATTCAGTCTACACTTTGCCTTCAGTTAAGCATTTGATTTGAGATATCCAGTTGAGCTAATTTTGTTTAGTGGAAAGTTGATTAAGACTTTTGAGTTTGAGTCTCTAGAGGTGTGTGACCCTAGTATACCGGTGTTGAGTTATTTTGTTGAGGCCCGTGAGGCATTTCAGTTAGTCAGTTTGAATTTAGGCCGGTAGGGTACACCAACTCTAGGAGATTCGTTAAGTAATTAAATAACCCAAAAATGATAAGGACATGCACTAGTGGTGATATGATGAACGGAAACATGGGTTATGCACCTCAGTATGGCTTTGGTGTAGGATTTAATCTCCAGAATTATCCAAGTATCTTACTTAGGGTGTGGGATTCATCTCCAGAATTATCTCCGGTAAATTACCTGCGGTGTGGGATGTATCTCCTGGAATTATCCAAGTGGTTACTTTGGGTGTGGGATTGATCTCCGAAATTATCAGAGTCGTGGCGATGCACATGGGGTATTCATGTGATGAGGGTCATTGTTTCGGTGTGGGATTTGATCTCCGGAATTATCGAAGTAACTTACCTTGGGTGTGGGACTCATCTTCGGAATTATCTCAGGAAAATTACCTACGGTGTGGGATGTATCTCCGGAATTATCCAAGTAATTACTTACGGTGTGGGATTGATCTCCGGAATTATCGGGGCAAGGGCTAGTTCTCACAGTTTATCTTTATCTCGTAGTAGTCATCGTGTTAGGATTAGTTGCATAGCAGGGATTGAACCCTATAATGTGGAGACGTTAAGGGCTTGCACCGAACCTATGTAGAATGGGATGCATAGACTTCGACAAGTACGCATTAGAGAGTCTGCATATAGAATTTGTGTTTCTTGGCTTGGTTTTATGCACGTGGTTTTCCTGTTTTCTACACCTGACACTTAGTTTAGTTCCACTTGATGTTTTCATGTTTCCCTGTCATTTCTTACTTCCCATATCCTTATCTAGTACATGTTGTTTAAGAATTTATGTGGTATGTTCATTTATGTTGTTTATTTGTTTTTATGTCACTCACACTATTTATGGCTGACCCCTTTAGTTTTGGGGGTTAGGGATCATCTCTAGCCTCATATGTTGCAGGTTGTTGCTTAGAGTTGGAGGTTGGATGCTTGAGTTGATTTTTGAGATAAATTGATTCGTAAGAGTTTTGTGTAAATTTGTAAAAGCAGTTTTGAGATAATTTGAGTTGTAAATGACAGAAAATATTGTATGAGTTGTTTTGAGTTCCGCTGTGATTTGTAAAAGTTTGTTGTAATAAAAGTTGAAAAATTTAATGGTGTTGGTTGTGTTTAATATTATATTGAAGTTGACACTGGGATTGTGCCACGTATTTTCTAAGATATCTTATTAGAAATTCGGGGCGCTACAGAGATTGGTATCAAAGCATGCTTCAATAGTAACACTAAACACGACATAAAAATAACCTAGGTGTGGACACTAGAGTGTGAGTACCTAGGTGTGGACATTAAAGAGTGAGTGTCACGTAGAACTGAAATATGATGTTTTACCTTTGGGATACAAGTGAAGTTTTGCCAAAGGATATGGATGTGAGTCTGAATTGTGTGTGATGCTCTAACTTTTCCCTCGTTTTGTAGTATTCAGAATGGTTGCACCCAGGCCCAGGAATGGTGGCAACAATGAGGATGGATCTGGTAGTTCTCGAGGAACGGGAATTGACCTTGAGGCTGAATTCGCCAAGGTGTATCAGACGCTGAATGTGCTGATGGCATTTAATTTGGCGCAAGCTCAGAATCAACAGCAAAATCAGCAGCAAAATTATGGGGCTGGACAGGGATTGGTTAACGCCGACCCTATCAAGCAGATCGAATCCTTTAAGAGGATGAGGCCACTAGTTTTTGAGGGGCAATCTGATCCAACCGCAGCTGATGATTGGATTAGGAAGATGCAGACGATCTTCAAGGTATCGGAGACTCCGGCAGCCAGCAAGGTGAAGTTGGCTACGATGCAGCTAGAGAAGGACGCTGGTGTCTGGTGGGAATCACTGAAGAGGACTTTGGGAGATCAGCCGATGACTTGGGAAGCTTTTCTGGAGGAATTCAGGGATCGCTTCTTTCCCCTAGATGTTCAGGAGAAGAAGGCGACCGAGTTCTTGAACCTTCAGCAGGGCAGCATGACCGTGCCGGAGTATGAGATCAAGTTTGCTCAGCTTTCGAGGTATGCACCAGAGTTGGTCGTTGACGAGGCGAAGAAGGCCAAAAAGTTTGAGCAGGGCTTGAGGCCAAACTTGAGGTCGAGGATGATCCCGTTGGGCATCAGAAGGTTCGACAAGCTGGTCAGGAGAGCAGCTATGACTGAGGAGGACATGGACCAGTTCCAGAAGAGGCATGATACATTGAACCGAAACAAGAGGCCAGCATCAGGTCAGAGTAGGAAGGGATTCCCCACGAAGCAGATCAAGTTCAGTGATCCGGTGCAGAAGGCACCTGCAACTCAGGGAGTGACTTGTTATTACTGCAAGGAGGCAGGACATTACATGTCAGTGTATCCGAAGTTGGCGAAGCAGATTTGTTCCCAGTGTGGGCAGGCAGGACATTCTCAGCCCCATTGTCCACAATTGAGGAAGGATGGTTCGGGTGGAAACAAATTCCAGAGGCAAGGGCGAGTATTTGCATTAACCGAGGAGGACGCGGGTAACTCGGAAGATGTAATACAGGGTATGCAAGAATTCTGATTTTTATTTTAAATCAATGTAATAAGTAAAACCTTTATTTGTGAACAATTTAAGATTGAGTATCATTCTTATTGTAACAGGAGTTGTTTTAATTAATGGAATAAAGGCAAGAGTTTTATTTGATACTGGTTCATCGCATACTTTTGTATCGCCAAATTTTGCAAGGATCTTAGGTGTGGAACCTAAGTTGTTTCCAGGCAGGGTTTTGTCGGTGGCAACGCCGTCAGGTGAAGAGTTAATTTCGGATCGATATTACGAGGGCTGTGATATCGAGATTGGTGGGAGGTTGTTCGGCACTGATTTGATCGAGCTGAAAGTCTTGGGAGTGGATGTCATCGTGAGCATTGATTGGATGGCAATATATGATGCCACAATTGAATGCAAGCAGAAGGAGGTGTTGGTGAAAGCACCAGGTGGACCCGCAGTGACTTTCCAAGGGAAGAAGAAGATTCCGAAGGTGGCTGCAATGGTATCCAAGATGGCAATTTCAGATGAAGTCAAGAGCATTCTGGTTGTCAGAGATTTTCCTCAGGTGTTCTTGGATGATTTTCCAGGATTACCGCTGCAGAGAGATGTGGAGTTTTGTATTAATGTTCAGCCGGGGAGTGCGCCGATTTCCAAGGTTCCGTACAGGATGGCACCTGTAGAGCAAGATGAAGTGAAGAAGCAGATTGAGGAGCTGTTGAGCAAAGGGCTTATCAGGCCGAGTTCTTCTCCGTGGGGAGCGCCAGTGTTGTTGGTCAAGAAGAAAGATGGGTCAATGAGGATGTGCATTGACTATCAGGAGTTGAATAGGGTGACAATTCAGAACAAGTATCCACTGCCGCGGATTGATGATTTGTTCGACAGGCTTCGAGGAGCAGCTGCGTTTTCGAAGATTGATTTGAAATCAGGGTATCATCAAGTTCGAGTCAATGAGGAAGATGTGAGCAAGACAGCTTTCAGGACTCGTCATGGACTCTATGAGTTTTTGATAATGCCATTCGGGTTGACGAATGCGCCAACAGTTTTCATGGATATGATGAATCAGGTTTTGAGGCCATTTATTGACTCCTTCGTGGTGGTTTTCATCGACGATATCTTGGTGTATTCGAAGTCGGAGGAGGATCATTCTACGCACTTGACATCGGTATTACAGAAATTGCAGGAGCATAGCTTGTATGCCAAGTTGTCGAAGTGTGAGTTTTGGAAGTCTGAGGTAGCTTTCCTTGGTCATATTCTATCTAAGGAGGGAGTAGCTACTGATCCTCAGAAAGTTGAAGCAGTGAAGGATTGGCCCAGGCCAACGTCTGTGAAGGAAGTCAGGAGTTTCTTAGGTTTAGCTGGTTACTACAGAAGATTTATCCAGGGTTATTCTCAGATTGCAGTTCCTTTGACAGGTTTGACCCGGAAGAATGTGGCATTTGTATGGACTGATAAGTGTGAGGAAAGTTTCCTTGAGTTAAAGGAAAGGTTGACTACTGCACCTATCTTAGCTTTGCCACAAGCTGGGAAGGATTATGATATCTACAGTGATGCGTCGCTCAGAGGTTTGGGTTGTGTCTTGATGCAAGAAGGCAAGGTTATTGCTTAAGGTTCGAGGCAATTGCGTCCGCATGAGAAGACTTATCCGACGCATGATTTGGAGCTAGCAGCTATCATTTATGCCTTGAAGCAGTGGAGGCATTATGTTTATGGCGAGAAGGTTAACATGTACACTAACCACAAGAGCCTGAAGTACATTTATCAACAGAAGGATCTTAATCTCCGGCAGAGAAGGTGGTTGGAGGTATTGGAAGACATTCGTCCCGAGATCAAGTATCATCCGGGCAAGGCGAATGTGGTGGCTGATGGACTTAGCAGGAAGAGTAGTCTATCAAGTTTGATCACCACTCGAAGTGAGTTGGCAGCAGAGATCGATCAGGCAGGTATCGAGGTGGTACTGCAAGGTTTAGGGGCATCTTTGGCTCAGTTGAGGCTGCAGCCGTCCTTGAGAGAGAGGATTGTGGAAGGTCAGAGATCAGACTCAGAGATTCAGAAGATGCTGCAACAGGTTTCAGAGGGCAAGCTATCAGAGTTTCGTGTCCAAGATGGAATTCTTTGGATGGGTGAGAGGTTGTGTGTTCCAGATAATGCAGATTTGAGAGAGAGTATCTTGCAGGAAGCACACAGTACCTTGTTGTCAGTTCATCCTGGAGGCACGAAGATGTACATGGACATCAAACAGCACTTTTGGTGGTCTGGTATGAAGCAGGATGTGGCAGATTTCGTGGCAAGGTGTCTGACTTGTCAGCAGATCAAAGTAGAAAATCAGAGACCTGGAGGTTTGTTACAGCCGTTGCCCATTCCGGAGTGGAAATGGGAGAATATCAGTATGGATTTCATCACGGGTTTGTCGAGGAGTTCGAAGGGCAATGACTCGATTTGGGTTATCGTGGACCGTTTGACTAAGTCGGCTCACTTTCTAGCCATAAAGATTACTTGGTCGATGGAGAAATTGGCTGAGTTGTATATTGGTGAAATTGTGAGACTTCATGGAGTTCCTGTGTCGATTGTTTCTGACAGAGATGCAAGGTTCACTTCAAGGTTTTGGAAGAGCCTACAAGCAGCTTTAGGCACCAGAACTGATTTCAGTACCGCATTTCATCCACAGACCGATGGTCAAACTGAGAGGGTGAATCGAGTGCTGGAAGACATGTTGAGGGCTTGTGTTATGGATTTTGGTGGTAGTTGGGAGAGATACTTGGCATTGGTTGAGTTTGCTTATAACAACAGTTACCATGCGAGTATCGGGATGGCACCGTATGAGGCTTTGTACGGGCGGAGGTGTAGGACACCTGTTTGTTGGTATGAGGTTGGCGAGAGGCAGATGTATGGTCCTGAGATCGTACAGCAGACATCGGAGCAGATTGAGCTGATTCGCAAGAGGTTGGTCGAGGCTCAGAGTCGGCAGAAGAGTTATGCTGATACTCGACGAAGAGACTTGGAGTTTGAGGTTGGGGATGCAGTTTTCCTCAAGGTTTCTCCGACCAAAGGAGTGATCAGGTTTGTTAAGGGAGGCAAGTTGGCGCCAAGGTATATTGGGCCATACAGGATCGTGGAGCGGATTGGCTAGACAGCATATAGGTTGAAGCTTCCAGAGGAGTTGGCACAAGTGCATGATGTATTCCAAGTGTCATTGTTGAGGAAGTATGTGCCAGGTCAGAATCATCAGTTGGTAGAGATTCCTGAAGATCTACAGGTGAACATGAGTTACAAGGAACAGCCTGTGGAGATCGTTGATCGTAGGGAGAAAGTTCTTAGGAACAAGGTGATACCTATGGTCAAGGTGTTGTGGAGGAATCAGCAGTTCGAGGAGGCTACTTGGGAGCCAGAGGATCGCATGCAGAAGGATTTCCCTGAGCTTTTTGTATGAGTGTATTTCTTTTATGTGATTGTGATTCTTTTGAATGTTTGAACCATTGATTGATGTAATTTTTATTCCTTCTATTTTGATTGTGTTGTCGTATGCAATTGTTTGGACTATGTTCTATTTACGAGATATTGTTTCTTTTGTGAGTATGTGGTTTGGACTCATTAGTAGTAGTTCTGAGGACAGAACTCTTCTAAGGAGGGAGTGATGTAGAACCCCGTATTTTCAAATATTATTTTTAATATTTGAAAATGAATTTAAATGAATTTTGAGGATTTAATGAATATTATCTAAAAAATTTATCTTTTGTACACGTGCAAAACACGTGTAAATACCTTTTGAGGAATTTGAAAGTTAAGTTTTCTTCATGAAAAATCATTATTTAATATTTGGAATTTATTTAGTATTTTTCTAGATTTTTCTGAAATTAATTGGAACTATTTGCAAATTTTGAGAAAGAAGGACCTTTTTGCAAATTTGACATTTTTAAGGGTTAAAATGTAAAAATATATATTCTGGATGTTTTGAATAGTATTGGTTGAGATTTAGAATTATATTTTACTTTTAAATGCAAATTTAAATAAATTTTATTGAGTTTCCAAGACTAGACCTATGTATGTAAAGTTGTATTTTTGAAGGGAATTATTTTGCAAAAGTGCGGGTAAAATCCTAAACCTATTTCCGGATGGTTTAAAAGGATTTTTCCAGCCGTCATTACTGGAATATACAGAATTTTTGGTGATTCGTTTTGGTGGAGCAAGAAGAAGTTTTTGGATCTAGAAAAAAGGAAAGCTTTTCGTTGGATCTTCTCAATTCAAGGTGAGTGACATTGTTTTGTTTTGTTTTGATTTGTGATGTGATATGAACTATGTATAGCGATATGATTTATGTGAATAATTGTTATATTGTTGGTTGACATGAATGTTATTTGGTATTTTGCATGAGAGCGATGCAAATGTTGTTATTTGCAACATGTTTGTGAAATCTAAGAATATTGAGTAGATCTTGAGTTATGAAATCGTATTGCTAAAAAGCATGTTAAGATTTGAGCATGATTATGATCGGATGATGAGCATCTGGATCTTATATTTGCAAATCAGATTTGGTTATGAGATGTGAAAGAATTTAGTCTTGAGAAACCCTAATGGAAGATTAGTAATTTAGAACATGAGAATTGAGGTTTGAGATATTGGATGATTTAGTAAAGTATCCATAATGGAGATTATTTGAGATTTGTCATTTTTCCTGAATACGAACTATTTTCATAAACAATGAATCTTTAGAAAACTCCAGTTTTGATTTTGTATTCAGACCTAAATTATGTGAACTATAGGCCGACAGTCGACTGGTCTACTATTCAGCCGACTGGTACGACCCTACTGCTGTACCTTCAGTCTTTTGAAAATTTGTTCTGGACAGTCGTCTTAGACCCTGATTCAGTCGACTAGTGTACTGAGAAATTATTTTGCAAAGTTGTTACAGTTTCTTGTCTGGACAGTCGACCTATGACCTCTTTAAGTCGACTTATGTACTTAAAATATCTTTTAGTGAAAATTATTGGAATTTGTCTCGGGTAAGTCTACTGGTAGCATTTCAAGTCGACTTATATGACTTAGTTTATTTTCTTAAAAATCTTGGATATTGTCCTCTGGACAGTTGACTTACCACTGTATGAGTCGACTGGTACTGATGGATTTTTATAACTTGAGTGTTCTTTCGAATGATTGGCTTTGAGATAATTCAGTCTACACTTTGCCTTCAGTTAAGCATTTGATTTGAGATATCCAGTTGAGCTAATTTTGTTTAGTGGAAAGTTGATTAAGACTTTTGAGTTTGAGTCTCTAGAGGTGTGTGACCCTAGTATACCGGTGTTGAGTTATTTTGTTGAGGCCCGTGAGGCATTTCAGTTAGTCAGTTTGAATTTAGGCCGGTAGGGTACACCAACTCTAGGAGATTCGTTAAGTAATTAAATAACCCAAAAATGATAAGGACATGCACTAGTGGTGATATGATGAACGGGAACATGGGTTATGCACCTCAGTATGGCTTTGGTGTGGGATTTAATCTCCGGAATTATCCAAGTATCTTACTTAGGGTGTGGGATTCATCTCCGGAATTATCTCAGGTAAATTACCTGCGGTGTGGGATGTATCTCCGGAATTATCCAAGTGGTTACTTTGGGTGTGGGATTGATCTCCGAATTATCAGAGTCGAGGCGACGCACATGGGGTATTCATGTGATGAGGGTCATTGTTTCGGTGTGGGATTTGATCTCCGAAATTATCGAAGTAACTTACCTTGGGTGTGGGACTCATCTTCGGAATTATCTCAGGAAAATTACCTGCGGTGTGGGATGTATCTCCGGAATTATCCAAGTAATTACTTACGGTGTGGGATTGATCTCCAGAATTATCGGGGCAAGGGCTAGTTCTCACAGTTTATCTTTATCTCGTAGTAGTCATCGTGTTAGGATTAGTTGCATAGCGGGGATTGAACCCTATAATGTGGAGACGTTAAGGACTTGCACCGAACCTATGTAGAATGGGATGCATAGACTTCGACAAGTACGCATTAGAGAGTCTGCATATAGAATCTGTGTTTCTTGGCTTGGTTTTATGCACGTGGTTTTCCTGTTTTCTACACCTGACACTTAGTTTAGTTCCACTTGATGTTTTCATGTTTCCCTGTCATTTCTTACTTCCCATATCCTTATCTAGTACATGTTGTTTAAGAATTTATGTGGTATGTTCATTTATGTTGTTTATTTGTTTTTATGTCACTCACACCATTTATGGCTGACCCCTTTAGTTTTGGGGGTTAGGGATCATCTCTAGCCTCATATGTTGCAGGTTGTTGCTTAGAGTTGGAGGTTGGATGCTTGAGTTGATTTTTGAGATAAATTGATTCGTAAGAGTTTTGTGTAAATTTGTAAAAGCAGTTTTGAGATAATTTGAGTTGTAAATGACAGAAAATATTGTTTGAGTTGTTTTGAGTTCCGCTGTGATCTGTAAAAGTTTGTTGTAATAAAAGTTGAAAATTTTAATGGTGTTGGTTGTGTTTAATATTATATTGAAGTTGATGCTGGGATTGTGCCACGTATTTTCTAAGATATCTTATTAGAAATTCGGGGCGCTACAGCTGTAGATTCAAGAATTCTGTCGCCTTCTTCTCCTGAATATTTAGGGGAAAGAAACGATCTCTGAATTCTTCCAGAAAAGCCTCCCAAGTCATCTGCTGGTCCCCCAAAGTCCTCTTTACCGTTTGCCACCAAACACCAACGTCCTTTTCCAATTGCATAGTGGCCAACTTCCCCTTATTGGCTGCCGGAGTTTCCGAGACCTCGAAGATTGTCTCTATCCGTCTAATCCAATCATCGGCTTTGTTTGGATCAGACTGCCCCTCAAAAACTGGCGGCCTCATCCTCTTGAATGACTCGATCTGCTTGATGGGATCGCCGTTAACCAATCCTGGTCTAGCTCCATGATTCTGATTTTGGTTCTGATTCTGAGCAAAATTAGCTGCCATTAGTGCATTCAACGTCTGATACACCCTGGCAAATTCGGCCTCGAGATCAATTCCAGTTCCTTGGGAACTTCCAGCTCCATCACCATTGTTGCCAATCCTGGATCTGGGTCCAACCATTCTGAATACTGCAAAATGAGGGAAAAGTTAGTGCACCACAACACTACTCATATTCACATCAATACCCTTTGGCAAAACCTCAACTGTACCCCATACGTAAAAACATTATGTTTCAGTTCTATGTGATACTCACTCTCTAATGTCCACACCTAGGTTATTTTTATACCATGTTTATTAGTACTATTGAAGCATGCTTTGATACCAATCTCTGTAGCGCCCCGAATTTCTAATATAATATCTTAGAAAATACGTGGCACAATTCCCAGTATCAACTTCAATGTAATATTAAACATAACTTAACACCAATAAAATTTTTCAACTTTCGTTACAATAATCATTTACATAGCACAGCAGAATACAATACACCTTAAATCACAAATTCTCTTTTCTTTACAACACTTTACAAATTACATAAGTCACTATATCAATTGAACTCAAGCATCCAAATCCGAGCCTTAAGAAATCACCTGTAAAATATGAGGCTAGAGATAACCCTAACTCCCAAAACTAAAGGGGTCAGCCACAAAGGTGTGAGTGACATAAAACAAACAACATAAGTTAAGCATAGATTCATAGACAACATGTAATAAATAATAATACATAAAATGTGACGTAGCAAGGAAACATGAAAACATCTAGTGAAGCTAAACTAAGTGTCAAGTGTAGAAAACAGGAAAACCACATGCGTGAAACCAAATCATGAAAACACAATTCTATATGCTGACTCTCTAATGCGTACTTGTCGGAGTCTATGCATCCCACTCTACATAGGTCCGGTGCAAGCCCTTAATGTCTCCACATTATGGGGTTTAATCCCCCGCTATGCAACTAATCCTAACACGATGACTACTACGAGATAAAGATAAACTGTGAGTATTAGCCCATGCCCCGATAATTCCGGAGGTCAATCTCTATCCACAGATAATTCCATAGACTATTTTACTCGCACCTGGGAATCTTCGAGAATACCCCACACCGCAAGCAACGGCACCTTATCACACGAATACCACATGTGCGTCGCCTCGACTCCAATAATTTCGGAGATCAATCCCACACCACAGGTAATTTCAGAGACTATTTCACTCACACCTAAATAATTCCGGGGATTATCTCACACCGCAAGCCACACTAAGGTCCATAACCCATGTTCTCGTTCATCATATCACCACTAGTGCCTGTCCTTATCATTTTTAGGTTATTTAATTACTTGACGAATCTCCTAGAGTTGGTGTATCCTACCGAACTTAACTCAACAACTGATCAACTAAAATGCCTCAACAGGCCCAAACATAAATATCTCAACTGCCGGTAAACTAGGATCACACACATCCTCTAGAGACTCACACTCAAATATCCAAACCAATTGTCCAATATAAATTGCTCAGTCAAAACAACTTGAAAACATATGTTCAGTAGAAGATAAAGTATAGAATAGTAAGATATAGATTAAAACATCTAGAGAATAAATTATTTGAAAGAACATTCAGAAATATGAAGATACATCAGTATCAGTCGACTAATAACGAGCGTAAGTCGACAGTCCAGAAAGAGAATTTCATGGTTTTAAGAAAATAATCTAAGTATTATAAGTCGACTATTAAAACCATCGGTCGACTGTCCAGAGAGAAAATTCAATAATCTTTAAGAAAATAAATCCTAAGTGTAGCAGTCAACTGTAAAAGGGTCTAGGTCGACTGTCCAGAGTGAAAATACGATAACTTCGAGAAAATAATTCTAAGTGGTACCAGTCGACTGTAAAAGTCCTCAGTCGACTGTCCAGAACGAAATTTCAAGAAAATCAAGAGAACATAGCAGCCGGGTCGTATCGGTCGACTGAGAAGTCATACCAGTCGACTGTCGACCTGCAGACTGCATACTTTTGGTTGTGCACATCTCAACCGATACGTAGTTTTACTTAATGAAAACGATTTCTACGAAAAGCTTATTTCTTATATGATCAAATACAACTTGTAGGATATATAATAGTCCGTAAAACTAAATCAAAACTACTTGAATTTATAAAAATAGAGATTTTGTTGATTTCTTTCGATTAAAACATGAATTGTGCATATAGTCAAAAATAGAGTTTCTTAAAATCAATTACTCATTGAAATTGCTTCGTATTCAGATCCAAATCGTATCAATACCAAAATCTCAAGAAAATCCCCAATTTGGGTATATTTCCTCAACTCCACTAAATTTTCAAGTTCGATTTTCATGTCATGATCTCTTGATTCATACTTTTCCTTTCAATTTTTCTCAAAACTGAATTACCATTTCAACTTACAAGCTCAATCAATTGATAACAACACCATATTCAATTTGTATTCAACCAATACTCAAAAGTAATAAAAATCTCATCTTTATCAGGTTTATGTATAAAATCTACCATATCCAATCAATCCAACCTTGATCCAAAATAGATGGACTACCCACATACAATTTTATTTACAAACAATTAGGGTTTCACAAGATCCAATTTTTCATCCATCCATCCAATTCATAATGTGCATATTCATATTCAAACCCTAAACATGCTTTCTAGCAAATAAAATTCAACACCCAAGATCCATTGAAACATTCATATCATTCGCATACAACATTCAAAGAACAAACAAAACAGTTATGTCACTCACATACATCATGCACAAAGAAAATAAAACACAACAAATCACTCACATGCAAAAATACACAAAGCAAAACAAACAAGTCACTCACCTCAAATGAAGAAATCTTGATAAGAAGCCTTTCTTTTGCGAAATCCAAGATCCTCTTCTTAATACTCCAAAAAAATGATAAACCCTCTGTGTTGTGAAGCGAAAGACGGCTTGTACTTCTTTTAAATAGGCCGGAATTGAGGATTTAGGGTTTTTAAAACACATTTGCAAAATAACCCCCCTTGAAAATACAACTTTACATAATAGATCCCTATACTTGGAAACTTGATAAAACCAATTAAATTGAGACTTAAAAAAAAATAAACACCTTATTTCCAGTCGGCACTGTTTGAAAGGTCCAGAAAATAGTTTTGCACTTTCATCCCTCAAAATGACAATTTTGCAAAAAGATACTTCTTTTTCTTAATATTTGCAAATAGATCCAATAAATATCAGAAAAATCTAGAAAAATTACAATTAAATCCCAAATAATAAATGATGATTTTTCATGAAGAAATTTTGGCTTTTGAACTTCTTAAGAAAATATTTGCACGTGTTTTGCACGTGTAAAAAGATAGATTTTCAGAAAAATATTTATTAAATCTCCAAAAATCATTTTAATTCTCTTATAAACCTTTAAAATAATATTCAAAAATACGGGGTACTACAATAGATGGTGTTTCGTAACTCATATGTTACCCTTGGGTATAGATCCTCTCTAGCAAACTAATTACCACGGGTATTATATGCAGCTTACTCCTTATGAGACAATAGAAAAATTGACCCTTGATAAAACATCTTCTCTTTTTTACTTGCAAACCATACTGTTGTTCATCAACCAAAGAAAACAAAACAGCAACAAAGACCAGTAAGGTCAATGCTAATTTGGAAAAATTTCGTTAACAAACTACCCTAAAATAGATGTTTTAAGTAAAAGCAGTTCATAAACCACGAGGAGACTATATGAATGGTCACTGAACTTGTTGAGGGAAAAAACTATGAGATATTTAAAGGGAACCACTAGCATAAGTTACAACTATCAGTGCTGGCTGATACTCAGAAATAATTGACAGATCAAGAGACAACCATTCGAAGTTAATTGTAACAGTCAATATGTCAACATGCCTATCAAATTCGACAAACAAGAGAACTTGCACATAGGGTACTCGGGGAAATAGCATGGCAGTCATTTGAATTATCTTGCCAATGACTCAATATGTATTGAAGGTGCAAGTGTGTGAAAGCAGGAAATGGATATTAATCATGTCAATATATCTCCTCACTCAATTATAACTCAATATCATATTTATTATTTTTGAAATATGATATTCAAAACTTTCGAAATTGATATCAGACCAGAACATATAGAGATTAAAACTGAAAGTGAAAGTTTCAAAACTACAAAACAGATATCCGCACTTAATTTCTTTAAATTGGTAAATGCTAGGCTCTATCTAATTTTGAAAAGCTCATGCAATAAAGTTTGTCAATGAATTCAAATGAATAATGTTAATCAGGTAAAGCTATAGCAATAGATTATGTGGACTATAGTTAAAGGGGATCTAAAATCCAATTCAATATTACTGAGAAATAAATACACAAAGACCAAACACTATTAGCAGCCTTCAAAGAACTATAAGTCAAATAAATTGGGAAGATTTGCTCTTACTTCTGCAATTGCTCTAACATTCATAGTGTTTTGTATCTATTGGATGATTTTTGATACCACAAGTTGGACAGTTGAAGCATTCGTTGGAGCGCGATGGACGGAGTGAGCGGCGATGGACGGAGGAGTGGAAGGGCGGCACGAGCGGTGATGGACGGAGCGGAAGGACGGAAATTCAAGAGGAGAGGAGGTGAGGCAAATTGCAAGTGGCCAGAAAGAGAGAGAGATTTGGGATGCTATTATATTAGAGTTTATAGAATTGGGGGGAAACCAAAGTTAGGGCGGGACGGGGAAATATTAGCACGTGCAGAACACGTTGCAACGAAATAGTTAAAAAACAGTTCAACGCCGGCGGTGCATGTATAAGCGCCGTTGTAGAGTAATCTATGCCGGTGGTTCATGTATGAGCGCCGTTATACATCATATATCTAACGGCTTTTTATACAAGCGCCGTCATAGACATTCGATATTAACAAAAAAATAATAACGACGGTCTATCCCGGCATTTGGGTGTACACGTCGGGATAGATATGCCGTTATAACCGTTACGATTAGTAGTGCGTCCCCCTCTCAGGAACTCCTGCATAGTAGGGCGGTCGATCGCACCCTACAAAACCTTCGTAGCAATTGAATCGACCTCATCGAAGAAGAGCACACATGGTGCAGGCTGCGAGCCATATCAAAGATCTCCCTCACAATTGCTTCAATCTCCCCCAACCACATTGTAAGCAGTTTAGGACCTTTGACACTGATAAAATTTGCTTGATATTCGTTGGCAACTGCCTTAGCTAATAAGGTTTTATCGCATCTAGGAGGGCCATAAAACCTAATTAGTCCACAAACCTTAAGCAAGCATAACAAATTAACAAATTACCAAACTAAAACCCTAATCAATCCTAATTATTTCAAACCCTACTCTAGCACCTTAACTGAATTATTGGACAATATAGATTTAATTGGAATTCTAGATCAAAACAACACAAACCTTGCGTGTAATGCCACATGTGTGGGTGTAGGAACAGTTCTGATGCAACTTAACAAATCTACAGAAAATTAACTTGTCAAAATGTTTGCAGGGCAAGATTGGAAAATGAATCCATCATCTTTCCTACGAAAAGAAAAACCTGAAAGGCCAAATTTCTATATACAGTCGATCTTCATACCTGAAATTTTGCAAAAAAAATTTGTTGATGCAAAAGTTCAGATTGTTGGGAAATATTTTTGGCAATTTTCCGGGCTGGATTCCTGCGGGCTCCGGCCACCAGCAACGCTGAAAAGTGATTGGATTGCGTTCCTCTCGTCGAGTATTATTCCGTAATGTACTCATTTGCCAAAAATGAATTCCGTATGAATGAGAAATGATGGTCCAAAGTTGGATACTCGAAATGTACTAACTTGAGAATTTAGAGAAAATAGATAGTCCCATATTGAAAGATGGAAAAGATTTCTCTAGTATATAAGATAAAGAAATGGACTAAAGAGCGTAGCCATGGGGTTACCACTAACGTGTAGTGGAGAGAGGACCTAGCCAAAGTTACAAATACATGCGCGCGCGCCCGGCTTGGACCGGCCTGGCTTGGCTTGGCTTACATTAATTTTTTCCCCGCTCCAATTTTCCACTGGATCCATGATCCATCAGTTACGCCCTCATAGCCTATAAGACTCTGCAATTTTGTCTGCCAGAAATACAGTTTCTAAAACTTGATATTCTTCTTCTTCTTCCTCTGAGTCTGAGAGTACACGTAGCTACTGGTTCGCTGATATCTCTGAAGCTAGGGTGCTGCTCCTCAGGGAAAGGTAATACAGTTGTATCGTGGGAGGCAATTCGTCAACCACCATCACACTACTGTGCGAATTTTTCTGTAAGGACAGAGATCTTAATCTCGACTCTGTATTCAAGTGTCTGGTTTGTTCTTTTATTCCTGTAATTGTTTTTCTTCACAAACATTACTAGGAATTTCCTATTTTATGATATTCGAGTTCTAACAATCTTAAAGAAATTTTTTTCCTCTATTCTAACAGTTTTTGCGAAGATTATTTATAGGTACTGTTATCATTTCGGGAAAAAAAAACAAAGAAACTAACAGTTGCATTTTAACTATTTCAGAAAACAAAATGGAGAACACAAAAAATGAGAATGTCAGTGGACTACTCAGTACACAAACACCAGTGACCCAAAATGTGACTGCACAATCGGTTGCGGCACAAACGGTCGTCTACCAACACATATAACTATGGGAGAAAAACCAGAAAAGTTTAATGGAACTGAATTCAAGAAGTGTCAAGGAAAGATGCAGTTCTACCTGACCACCTTGAAATTGGAAAGGTTTCTGACTTAAACTGCCCCTATGCTGGCACCTATTGTAGCACCCCAAGTTCCACACACTGGGAGCTCGTGACACTTACCCAGAATCTTTACTTAAATAAGTACACAACACAGAAAATTACAGGAAATTAGAAACTTACATTGCACAGGAAAACTATATCCTACATTTTGATGCTTTCCGCAGCTCGGGTCCCCTGCTCTACGGTCAGCAATCCTGCAATTAGCAAATTGTGGGCACGTCAGTTGAATACAACTGACGCAAAACGGATGAAAACCGCAATTTCCTAATCCTCAACAAATAATATTTGATGAAGAAGAAAAATGTGAAAGTCAAACCACAAGTATCGGTTATGCCATGATCTAGATTCTAATGCACAACTCATATGCACACCATGCTCTTAATCTAATGCAAACTTGATTTGAAAATGTACGCATCCAAAACTACATACTCCCCAAACCGAGTTTGTATTCTCCAGATGATAGGGTTCTGTAGGGGTGTAAAATGAACAGGACGGCCCGTCGTCCGTCCGAGTCCGGCTCGAGAAATGGCCCGACCGTGGACCGTCCAAAGTGTTATACGAATCGAACTTGAACAAATTATTAGGTCCGATACTTTACCGAGTTCGAGCCGGACATAAGTTCGTCCGAGTATTATTGTGGTCCGATGCTTTACCGAACCGAGTCCGGACTATAAAATTTTTGTCCGATTTGGACTGAGCCAGACATAAGCCCGTCCGAGTAGAAATTCGGTCCGAGCTTGAACATATGGTTGTTCGGTCCCATCCAGTCCGATTTACATCCCTAGAGTTCTGTCCCTCGCCATGCATCCTACTCTTGTACTCTTTCCTGTTTCTGACATTCATCTAGTGACTGGTAGAGTCTGTAGTACGTGCGGTCCATTCCCACTCCTGCAGTCGGATCGTGGTCCTTCTCCACTCCAAACGGCAGTGATCACTCTATCTGTTTAGATCATGGTCATTCTCCACTCCGACAGGATCGTGGTCTCTCTCCATTTCCGGTTAGGCCGGTGATCATCAGCTTTGCCGGAATCATGGTCCTTCTCCACTCCTGCCCCTACCAAAGTTATCATGAACATAAGGAGAATCAATAGGGCCACCCCTACTCTGCCAAGAGACTCAGAGTTACACTCTTGCTCTTTGTTCATATTAATAACCCAGAATATAGATGGAAACTTAAGAGTCCATCTCCTAAGTTTCGACAGAACTTGCGACTTAAGTCTATATCCCGTTTTTATCACTAAATTTCAGAAATTAACAGTCGAGATCACGCCACACATGTCCCAGACGAGACGACGCCGCACGTTTCCCCTTAACAGGTGAGTACACGCCCAACTAGTGTCTGTCCTTACCAATCATGAGTCACACTACTTAGGACTAAAGCCTTTACTAATTTATACAACTTAGGTCAAATTCTCATCCGCTTAATTCCTTCATTAATCACCACTTACTTTCTAGGTGAAATTATTAGTTACTCAAGATATCATTGCTCCTAATATAAGCTATGTTTACTAACCATAAACTATTGGTTAGAAATTAGGTTATTTCAAGGTCAGGTCTACATTTCTAACTTTCTAACTTCTCACTAACATGGTATTCTAGCATTCTATTCTATTAATTTACTAACATACTAACATATTAACTTACTAACTTACTAACATGATCACTACTTATACAAGAAAAACTCTTATATAGTTCTCAACTACACATTGGAGCTTACTAACACACATTAAGCTTACTAACTTATTAGTAGCTTACTAATACAATGTTAGTAGCTTACTAACACAAAACTAGTAGTTTTCTAACTTGCTAATAAAGGACTTTAAACATTCAAAAATAAAAATTTAATTAGACAATTTACTCCACAACATCACAAAATCACTACTAATGTTTAATAGTTAACAACACAATCCTCACCCCCAAGACAAGGTTTGTATTCATAATCTTGCATAAAAGATTCATCTTTCACACTTTTACGACCATTCTTAACCCAAAGATTGAATCTTTATTTGTTCACTAGTATATTTATACATATAAAATTCACATAATCACTTCATCTCATTATATATATATAAATAATTAGTTAATTTTCCTAAAGAGTAAAACATGGATAGTGAGCAAGCATGCATCTTCTACTATTCTTTTATTTAGACCATCTTCTTGCATTATCTTGCTAAGCTTACTTCGTATGAACTAAAACATTCAATACTTTCAATTAACATCTTATCAATCATAGCTTCTAACAAGCATATTTTCTAACATGCATAACTTCAATCAAGCATAACTTCAATACTTCACACAAGCATGTCTTTCTATGTCAAAAGTCATAAAAATAAACAAGAGGTAAAGGAAAATACCAACTTTTTCTTACTTAGTGAAAAAGTCTTCAATTGCCTTCTCCTCCTTACTTCCCTTGATTCTTCCTTGGCATTTTGCTCCAATAGTAGTAGTAGTAAAGTAGTATTACAGTAGTAGACAGCAGCAGCAGTTGTAGTAGACAGCAGCAGTAGTAGTAGTAGACAGCAGCAGTAGTAGTAGTAGGATGAAGTAGTATAGGGTTGAAAGAAGTAGGAAAACTTATGTGTATATATAGAAAGAGAGGGGAGATGGGGCTGGTCGGCTGCAAAGAGAGAAAAAGAGAGAGATAGTGGAGTGTGGAAAGGTGTAGAAATGCTTAGGTGTCATCACCTTTTTACACTTAACCCCTCAAGCTATATTTATTTACACTTAACCTATAGATAACCAAGTTGGATTGGGCCTTAAGAAAAGAAAATGTTGGGCTTTAAAGAAAATATATAGATGAAAACAAACATAGTAAAAATAGTGTATCATAAAAAAAAATAAACATATCAACATAATTGTTACTTATTTTAGGGGTATTACACATATGGATGTACACTCCGTTGCTGCGGTTGATGCATGGACCCAGGGTGATTATATCTGCACAAACTACATCCTGAACGGCTGGGTAGACCCGCTCTACAATGTATACTATGTCTTCAAGACTTCCAAACTTCTGTGGGGGTCTTTGGAGAAGAAGTACAAAATAGAAGATGTTGGCTCCAAGATGTTTGTAGTCGGCAAATTTCTGGACTACAAGATGGTTGACTCCATGACTGTTGTGAGTCAAATACAGGAAGTGCAACTGATCATGCACGGAATCGCTGCAGAGAACATGACGTTGTGCGAACCATTCTAAGTTGCAGCGTTCATTGAGAAGCTTCCACCTAGATGGAAGGACTTCACGAACTACCTCAAGCACAAGCAAAAGGAAATTTCTCTTAAGGACCTGATTGTCTGGTTGCGGATTGAAGAGAACAATCGCAAGGGTGACAAGTCCTATGGAAATCAGTCCATAGAAAAGCGAACATGGTGGAGCACGAACAGAAGGGCAAAAGGAGAAAGTTCTTTCCACAAAGCTCGAACAAGAAACCTGTTGTAAAGAGATTTGCTGGAAAATGCCACAAGTGTGGTAAGCTGGGACACAAGATATCTGAATGTCGTAGCAAGGATAACTTCCGTGGTGGAACTGGAAAGGCAAAAGGGAATAAGAACGCCCATGCGCACATTGCTGAGAACCTTTCCACTGGTCTCTCTGACTTGGACCTCTGTGCTATTGTATCAGAGGTCAATCTGGTGTGGATCAATCCTCGTGAGTTGTGGTATGACATTGGGGCCACCAAGCACATCTGCTCGGAGAAGGATATGTTCACTTCATACCAGAAGTGCAACAAGAATGAACAGTTGTTCATGGGTAATTAGATAGTGCTGAAGATGACTTCTCGCAAGGAACTAACACTAACCAATGTGTTGAACGTTTCGAATATTCAAAAGAACTTTGTCTCGGAATCTTTGCTAAGCATGAATGGATTTAGGGTCGTGCCTGCTTCTGATAGTTTTGTACTTTCAGAGAATGGGGTGTACTTGGGAAAATGGTATGTTGGTCTGTTCAAATTCAATATAATGACAGTCATCCAAAAATCTGTTGTTCCTGTTGTTCCCAAAATTAATGAAATCAATCATGTTGCTTATGTTGTTGAGTCCTCTTCTATTTGGTACGAAAGACTATGCCATGTTAATTTCAATTCTCTGTATAAATTAATTAACATGAATTTACTGCCAAAATTTAAGGTAGACAACTGCGACGAATGTGAAGTTTGCACAGAGGCCAAACTCACTAAAACTCCATTCCGTTCTGTATAAAGGAACACTGAAACTCTAGGTCTAATTCACACGGATCTGTGTAATTTAAAATACGTGCATACCAGAGGCGGCATAAAGAATTTTGTGACATTCAAAGACGATTGCCCAAAATTCTATTATGTATACTTGTTACATAGCAAAAATGAGACCTTGGATAAATTCAAAGAATATAAGCTTGAGGTTGAGAATCAACTTGGCAAAATGATTAAAATCGTTAGAAGTGATAGAGGAGGGGAATATGATGCACCATTTAATATGTTCTGCTCTGAACATGGAATAGTTCATCAGACAACTGTTTCTTACTTAGATGAACCAAACGGTACTGCCGAGCGCAAGAACTGAACTCTAAAGGAGATGATGAATGAATTGTTGAATTCTGGGTTACCCCAGAATATGTGGGGGGAAGCGTTGCTGACTGCCAACTATATTCTCAATAAAATACCTCACAAGAAAGCTGGCAAGATACCATACGAACTGTGGAAAGGTAATGTACCTTCGTATAAATACATCAAAGTGTGAGGGTGTCTAGCAAAAGTGGCAGTACATAATCCAAAATAGGTCACAATAGGACCTAAGACTATTGATTACATATTCATAGGCTATGCACACAAAAGTAGTGCATATCGGTTCTTGATATATAAATCAGATATACCAGAGGTCCATATGAATACAATAATGGAATCAAGGAATGCTTCTTTCTTTGAACACGTGTTTCCGTGCAAGGATGCTACGTATCCCAAACGTACATGTGAGCAAGGGAATGCAAGTACTTCAGTTGATGAACCAAGACATGATAATGATGAACCTAGACGAAGTAAACGGGCTAGAACATCAAAGTCATTTGGTCCTGACTTTGTAACGGCCTTTCTATTAGAGAACGAGTCCAGAACATTCAAGAAAGCCATGTCTACGCCTGATGCTCCTATGTGGAAGGAAGAAATCAAAAGTGAAATAGACTTCATCATGCAAAATTATACATGGGAGTTGGTCGATTTTCCTTCTGGGTGTAAAGCTTTAGGATGCAAATGGATTTTCAAGCAGAAATCGAAACCAGATGGTTCAATAGAGAAACATAAAGCGAGACTTGTGGTACAAGAATTTAGGCAAAAGGAAGGCCTAAACTTCTTTGATACTTATTCCCTGGTCACGAGAATAACTTCCATAAGAATGCTGATAGCTATTGCAGCTTTACGTAACCTCAAAATACATCAAATGGATGTCAAAACCGCCTTTGTAAATGGGGATTTGGAAGAAGAAATATATATGAAACAACCTGAGAGTTACATAGTTTCTGGACAGGAAAACAAGGTATGCAGGCTTGTAAAATCCTTGTACGGACTGAAAAAGCTCCAAAGCAGTGGTATGCAAAATTTGACAATGTTATGATGTCAAATGGTTTTAAAATAAATGAATGTGACAAGTGTATCTACATCAAAAATACTCCAAATGGATACATTCTGGTATGTCTGTATGTAGATTTGATATGAAAGATTTGGGAGTTGCATATGTCATATTAGGAATCAAAGTTTCCAGGACGTCTGAGGGAATTACTTTGTCTCAAGCTCATTACGCTGAGAAGGTACTTGAAAGATTCAAGAATTACTCCAATGAGACTGCCAAAAGTCCTGTGGATCCCAGTCTTCACTTGTTCAAAAACACGGGTGACAGCATATCACAATTGGAATATGCACGTGTAATTGGTAGTCTGGTGTACTTAACAAATTGTACAAGATCGGACTTGGCGCATTCAGTAAATGTACTGAGCCGTTACACAAGTAATCCATGACAAAAATCACTGGAAAGTAATAACTAGAGTATTGAACAACTTGCGATATACTCAGAGTTTTGGACTGCATTACACCAGATATCCAGCAGTACTAGAAGGCTATAGTGATGCTAACTGGATATTGGACTCCAAGAACTCGAAACCCACAAGTGGGTATGTCTTCACTCTTGGTGGTGCAGCTGTGTCATGGAAACCCTTTAAACAAACATTATTGGCCAGATCCACCATGGAATCTGAGTTTATTGCTTTAGACATAGTAGCAGAGAAGCAGAATGGCTTCAAAACATTTTAGAGGATATTTCTATGTGGAAAAAACCAGTGTCTTCTTTATGTATACACTGTAATAGCCAATCGGCTATAGAAAGGGCACTGAGTTGTTTGTATAATGGTAAGTCCTGTCATATCAGAAGGCGACACAAAACCATTAGACAACTGCTTTCAAATAGAATAATCTCTATAGATTATATAAAATCGGCCGACAACCTAGTAGATCCATTTACTAAAGGCTTGTCACGAGAGAAAGTTGTGAGATCATCAAGAGGAATGGTTTAAAGCCTATAACGAAAGAGGATAATTGATGAAAACCCTGCCTAGAAATTGGAGATCCCAAGATCTTGGTTCAGGGGGACAACTAAATCTTGTTGAATCGACGTGAGAACTGAGAGATTAAAATCTCGTACCCACTCTTAGGATGATAAAATAGTGCTGCCTGAAAGGAGTTAGGATAAGCTTGGCTTTTAATGATTCCCCTATAGATTTGAAATAAAAGTTGGGTATGGCAGGATACTCTTTATGGGCAATCACCTTGTAAGTGTGAAATTGGGCCGTTTCTAGGAGAATGAAGAGAGGCTATATTGTCCAAGTTCACTCACGATTAACCAGGGTTGTTCAAGGCCAAAATGAATACAACAAGAGATCCTAGTTCTGTGAGGAGATGAAACTGTGTGATAGTTATTGTCTAGGTTCACATCAAAGACCGGGTAGTTCAAGACATCATGTTTACTACCAGGTCAAGTGAATCCGATGGCTACTCACTAAGGGTGGTTCAAAGTTGAAAAATTACTACCATTTCTGATGCAGTTATTTTTCGATTGTACTCTCAGAGTCCTTTCTGTCATGTGTTTTTCTGTCGTGTCTGGATTACATGGTCTGGTCATTTCCATTCATGTGGGGGATTGTTAGAAAAAGTTTTTGTATATTTTCTGGACCAGATTCTGGTGGGCTCCGGCCACCGGCGGTGCCGGAAATTGATTGGATCACGCTCCTCTCGTCGAGTACTATTCCGTAATGTACTCACTTGCCAAAAATGGTTTCCGTATGAATGAGAAATGTAGGTCCAAAGTTGGGTACTCGAAATGTACTAACTTGGACAGTAGGAATGAATAGTCCCACATTGGAAGATGGGAAAGATTTTCTCTAGTATATAAGCTAAAGAAATGGACTAAAGAGCATAGCCCTGGGGTTATCTCGAACGTGTATTGGAGAGAGGACCTAGCCAAAATAACAAACACACGCGCGCGCGCGCCCGACCTGGCCCCGGCCTTGGCTTGGTTTGGTCTGGCTTGGCCTATATTTTTTTGCCCCGCTCCAATTTCTTTCCCAGTTACTATTAAGGCTTTTCAAATTCTGTAACTGCTGGTACCATTACTCTATAACAGCAAAGTAATGGCTCATCAGTTACGTTTTTGAACCATTACTCTGCTGTTACAGAGTAATAGACTCTTCAGTTACTCTCCTTCTCCTATAAGACCAGCAATTTTTGTCTGCCAGTAGACAGAGTTTGAAACATTCCAAATCTCCTTCTTCTTCTTCTTCCTCTGAGTCACAGTTTGAGAATACAAAACAGCTACCGGTTCGCTGGGATCTCTGAAGCTAGGGTGCTGCTCTTCAAGGAAAGGTAATACAGTTGTATCCTGGGAGGCAATTCATCAACCACCGTCACACTACGGAGTGAATTTTGTTTTAAGGATGGAGATCTTAATCCCAACTATGTATTATACTGTATGGTTTGTTTTTTTATTTTCTGTAATTGTAATTCTTCACAAATATTGTTAGCATTTTCCTATTTTATGAAATTCAAGTTCTAACCAGGGCCGGCTGTGGCCCAGGGCAGGCTGGACGACCGCCCAGGGCCCAGTTCAGAAGAGGGGGCCCAAAAATTTATTAAGTATAATGGGTTTTAAGTAGAATGAGTTTGTAATTAATATTTGAACAGGAAGTCTAAAGGTTTCTTCTTTTAATTAATACATTTTCAAGTTCCAACTAATCCATTCCATATTTCCAGTTTGGGACTGTACAATACTCTCTCTCTCCCCCCTTTTTGCTTCACTTCATCTTCTTCAATTTTTACCCGTGACTAATATGAAAGCCTGTAACTGTGAGAAAGCTGTAGCTGAGTTTCTAGTAGAGCCGAGAAATACTTTATAACTTTTTGAAATTGCTGATTCCCTATTTCTCTTGAAGCTGATGGACTAAGAAAACATTGTGATGTATGCCTTCTTCCATGATTTCCCTTAAGAAGCTCAGATACAAGTACAAATATGGTTTGTCAAATTTGTAAAAGTAGGACAAGAGTGCACAGTGCACTGTCATAGTTTTATATAATAGTGTATATCTTAATTAATTCAAGTGACATCTAATTATGTAACTTTGAGCCCCATAGTCAAAATAAGAATTTTTATAATATACAGTCTATGCAAATGTAATAACTAATTTGACAGAAAAAAATGAAGAAACTGTTTGAAAATTGGTAATTATGTTTGAGTATCTGTATCTAAGAAGTGTGCATAAGAAGTGTCAAAAATGTGACATATATGAAGAATTTAGGTCATGAGTACAGGAATTTCAGTTCCTGATATGTGTATGGTTCAAGTGTCCATGCTTCTGTGGTTCTTTCTTTCTCCCTAATTTTTTTTCTATCCATTCAAAACTAAACATATGCTTATGTTGCTTTAATTTAAGAGTATGCTTTCACATGAACACAGTTACACAGATGATTGCTCTGATGCTATTGTTATTCTAAAATGGATTAACAATTTTGAGTATTGAAAAGAATATGTTGAAAAATATTGAGGTTGAATATATAATTGATGATTTTGCTTCTAAAAATGCAAGAAAAAATCATTTTAAATGAAATGTGATTGAATTTTTTTTTAATTTCTTATTATTTTTAATTTTTTTTTTGTGCAGGTGTAAGAGTCGTTGTCACTATACTTAATGAATAATATAGAGTATTTAGTGTCAAAAAGCAAAATAAAAATAATCTTTATTTTTCTGGGTATTTTTATGTCCCCGCTGTTTTTATTTCCCCCGCTGTTATATATAAAAATACATGCATGTCTATGAAAGGTCCAATTTTATTTTTCGCTCAGGGCCTCAAATACCTCAGAACCGGCCCTCGTTCTAACACACAAAAGGTGTGTGGATCATAATTTTAGGTGGGATGTTCAAAATTCAAATTTTATTATTCAATTTCGATATAAAGAAGAATTAACACGAGGATGAACACGGTCAAATGCACTGCAAGAAAAGAAGAAAAAAGAAAGTGAAAAAAAAGACAATCATTACTATCATATAAGACACAATTCTGAATAGTAATTATAATAATTCTTAACATGACTGGAGACGTACAATGAAACGTTAACATTTTTTTTGATAATGAGGATAGAATCAAACGATTCCAGCCCAATAGATTAGAAAATAGTTATTACAAACAAAATAAAATTTACAACGACGTAAACTGAGAATGAGTAAAAAGAAACCAAAAAGCTGACAACAGACGCAATTAAGGTAATTGCCAATCAAACAAAAAGGTGCTAGAACACTAGAGGGCAAACAATCAGCACCCCGAGAATAGAGAACCACACTTTATCCTCACTTCGCTGCAAAGACCCCAACAAACAAGCCGACCATCTGAAAGGGAGCAGGCCCCGTAATCAAAATCGATGAGCAGAGAGAAGATGAAAATCGCGGTGGTGGGATAGCGCTGCGGGCAAAAGTCGGAAGGCTGCTAATCCGCCGGGTCAAATCACAGAGAGGGAGAGCTACAAAGACGGCGGGTTGCAGCGAAATGTCCATATAGGCGGACCTCTCTCAAGACAATCAGGAGAATGAGATGGCCACCTGCTCCACAAGGAAAAAACCAGTAAGCAAGCATCTGGGTAAGAGCCCTAGGCCAAAAGCGCAAACCAGCCTAAGAAACCTGAACCATGACTAAACAAAGTAGTCTCCGATGCAGAAAACCCAAAAAGTCATAACACAGCGCAATAGAAATGAAGGGCTGAACCCCCCCAAAAGCCACTGGCAGCCTAAAGTTAAATTCGAGGCCATAAGCCACTCGTCGAAAGTCGACAAGACGATCCAAAAAACCAAAAAACCACACAGCAAAGAGAAAAGCCAGAGGGCAACAAAGACCCTAACACCACCATTACATCAAACCTAAAACACAGTGGAGGAAGAACAAGAAACAGTTCGACATGAGTTTAAGAGGGGGGGGGGGGAGTAAGGAGAACACTAACAGGAATAAAAACATAGTCGGCCGCTACCAAGGCCAATATACAAGAGGTAGAAAATAAAGAAACGACAGGCTGAGTACAACACCACAAAAAGTCCCCACGGATAGGGATGAGAAATAACAGCCCTAGCACAAAATCCACCAACAACCGCACCGTATCCCTACCACAGGCGCATCCAAGGTCCGGCTCAAAAGAAAGAGAGATCCATGAGATCTTCTCAACACTGCAAAAAAGTCAAAGAAGTCGAAATAAGGACAATAAGAAAAGAAAAGATCAAATCGCATTAAGAGTACGTAAGCATAGTAAAGCCTCATCAAGATGGTGGCCGGATAAAGCAACAACGGCCTCTTGGTTTAATTTAGAGGACCAGAAATTTAAAAAAAATAAAAAATCTTCAATGATAGAGTTGATCAGGGAAGCACTATGAGTGAAAATTCACTTATTTCTTTCAGACAAGACGACCCAAATGATAGTCAAAACGAAGAGGATCCAGGATCCACGATACCTTCTATTAGTAGGCTGAAGAATCTAGCAGGATGACAAATTGGAAGGAATGGAGGGGTATTCCCATGCTAAAATGCAAATCTTCCATAACGGGCAAACGAAGTCGCACCTAATGAATAGATGATCCGCGTCTTCAAATTCGGAAGAGCATAAAGGGCACAGTTGACCCCAAGCCAAGTTCCTATTGTTGAGAACCTCTACAGTAAGGAGTTTGTTGTTGAGTTCAAGCCAAGAAAGGATTTTGACCTTAGGAGGGGCACAACCACTCCAGATAAAGTTAGCAAACGGAGAGTTGACTCCAAGAAAATTTTGAAAGTTATAAAACGATTTGACTGAGAAACAACCAGAAGCATTCCAACGCCATCTAAAATCTTCTTTCGGATGCCAAGAAAAGTTGTTAAGGCATAATAGGAGGTCATTTAAGTCTGAAGTACGGGAGGCAGAAATATCAGTAGAGAAGGGAATAATCCACTGTGTCTGAGAATTGATAGTTTTGAAAGAGTCCGCCATCGAGGCATCGGGGTTGGATGCCTAGCGAAAGATGGCAGGGAAGGCCGATGCAAGCTTCGTGCTACCGATCCAGATATCGGACCAAAACTTGGTCTTAGAACCATCGGAGTACTCATGGAAGATACCACATTGAAAAGATGCGGCCGCTTTCCAAGCACCCTTCCAAAAAGGGGAAGCGTTATGCAAAAGGAAAGGGGCAAAGTCCCAGATCCTCTGTCTAGAAAAGCAACGAAGATTAATACTTTGGACCCAAGGTAATTGATCTTCATTTAAGAATCTTAACAGCCACTTACCAAGGAGAGCGAGATTTTGATTTCTGAGATCAAGAACCCCTAAGCCACCCGCCGCCTTAGAAGAGCAAATCATCTTCCAATTACTGAGGTGAGAGCCCGGTTTATAAATGTGGGTACCCGACCAGAAGAAATTACTTCTGAGTTGATCAATCCTCTTGATCACCCAAGAGGGAACGTAAAAGAAAGACATCATATAAAGGGGAATAGAGGAAAGCACTGAGTTGAGAAGAATTAATCTACCTCCTCGGGAAAGTTGTTTCCCAGACCAATTGTTGAGTCTGGATTCAGTCTTTTCCACCATAGGCAACCAGTCGGATTTATGCAACTTTCCTCATCTGAGGGGGATGCCAAGATACAGCATGGGGAAAGAGGCGGAGGCACAATTAAAAAATTGGGATATTTTGGATTGGCGATTGGGGGATCCTCCGAGCCAAAGAACCGAAGATTTTTGGAAATTGATCGATAAGCCAGATGCTTTTTCAAAGATATAAAGGAGGAGTTTCAGATTACGGAGGGAAGGACCGTTAGGTTTGACAAAGATGATAGTGTCGTCGACATATTGTAGGTTAAGAACACCTCGGAAACTAAGATAGTTACCAAGCCCTTTGATAACTTGCGCCTCCCAAGCATTGCGGAGTAATTTACTGAAAACATCAGCGACGAGAGAAAAAAGTAGGGAAGAAATAGGATCGCCTTGACAAAGGCCACACTTAATTTTGAATTTGTGGCCTTCTGATCCATTGATAAGGAGAGAAGAAGTGCCTGAGAAGAGACTGGATTTGATCCAAGCGAATCCATTTAGGACCGAAGCCTCTATTAATAAGTATCTCGAAAAGGAAGTCCCAACTGACGTTATCATACGCTTTTTGGAAGTCAAGTTTAAGTAAAATTCCTTCTGAGTTGGAGTTGTGGCAATGAGAAATGATCTCTTGGGTCGATGCCACACTATCAAGGATAAAGCGGTCCTTGATAAAGCCCGATTGGGCCGGATCGATAAGAGGAGAGATCACCGCACTGAGTCTGGAAGCAAGAACTTTCATGATGATTTTGAAGGTGGTGTTGATCAGGCTAATAGGTCTAAAGTTAGCTACCGAGTGGGCTTCCAAAATTTTATGGATGAGTACAATATGCGCATAATTGATCCGGTCAAAGGAGAAAGTACCTTGATGCAATTCTGCAAACATATTGAATAGGTCGTCTTTGAACCAATTCCAGAATTTTTGAAAGAAGAAAGAGGGGAATCCGTCCGGACCTGGCGCCGCATTTCTATTTAAAGAAAAAACAGCTGACTTAATTTCTTCCTTAGTAAATGGATTTTCTAGGCCAGTCAGGTCCTGCTATGGATCACCGTAGAGATCGTACCAGTCAAGGCTAATGGAACGTTGTTTATAAGACCCAAGAAGCTATTTATAAAAGCAAAGGAAGGAATAGTGGATATCCGTATCCGAATTAAATTTGATACTGTTGTCTACAATCGAGGAAATCTGATTACAACGTTGTCTGTGAGACGCATAATTGTGGAAGAAAGAAGTGCTCCCGTCTCCCTCCTTAAGCCAGTGGAACTTGGCTCTCTGAGCCCACCTAATGTGATCCTTATGAAGGATGTTGCCCTAGTCTCTCTTGCAAGAAATACGTTCCGAACGAAGCGAGTCAGATAAGGGGCCTAGTTCCTCAAGCTGATCAATGGATTCAATGGAGGAAAGAAGAAAGTTTTTAAGAAAAACTGTATTAGCCTGTCTCGCTTTACGCCAGATCTTGCAACCGTGTTTGATAGCATGAAGTTTAAGGAGGATGCTACCAAGGCTGGAAGAACCCGTAATAGAAGAGAGACATTTAGAAAGGAGATTAACGAACAATTGATCTTGCAACCAAAATTTTTCAAACCGAAATTTAAAATGCTTAGCAAAATGGAAATTAGAATAGAGAGCGATGGGTACGTGACCTAGAAGAAGGATTGGGTAAGGCTTTAGAGAAAGAGTTGTGAAAACGGAGAATCCAATCCTTGGAGACAAGGAAACGGTCAAGTTTAGACATGGTCGGCGATTGGCGAAGGTTGGACCAAGTGAACGATCTACCGTTGAGCAGGTAAATCGGTGAGGTGAAAGGATTGGATACAATCGTTAAAACGGGTGGAATGAAAAGAGGAGGCCAAACTGGACCTTTCGTAAGAAAATCTAGTAACGTTAAAGTCACCACAGAAGAAACAGAAACCATTGATGCTGCTATGGAAAGAGTGGAATTCGTTCCAAAACAAGTTGCGTCTCTCAGGGGAAGACGGACCATAAACAGAAACCACAGTGAGGCTGTAGTTGAATTCTGTCCAGTGAAGTAAAACAACGAGAAAGAAAGTTAATCGCCGCACCGAGATAAGCAAAAAGGCAGATTCTTTGAATCCAAAGATGATGCCTCCCCTAGAGCCTATGGTGTCCAATGAGATCCAATTAGTGATGAGGGATCCACCTATAGAACGAAAGATAAAGGCGGAAGGCGAATCGATCTTTGATTCTTGGATAGAGATAAGGTCACAATGTGAGGAGGCGATCAATTGATAAACCGTCCTTTGTTTAACGGGGCAATTGAGTCCCCGGATATTCCAAGAAATACTAATCATGAAAATATTAAGGCTCAAAAACTCTAGAACGTTATTTCTGTCTAATGGCTTCAAAGTCTGCGAAATTATCCGAATTAAAAGCCCCATATTATTGGCAAGGGTTACCATATCAATGTTGGAGATGGAATCAAACTGAACTTGATAGATGGATCCTAACAATTGTTGATTATAGGTGGTTGGTACATGGGAAGCGTGGCTGGAATCCACACAGACAGACGAAGCTGAAGAAAGAGATGCTCTTTTAGATTTAATACGAGCGCTTGATCGGATGATGGGGAAAACAGACTTCTTTTTAGACAAATGCAAATGGACGTCACATCCCTCGCCCTGCGAGGATGAAGGACGGGGGCTCGGGGTAAAAGTTGGATTCAAATGGTTATGAGGAGCGGTAGGATGAATGGTGGGGTATCGGATGGAACTTCGAGAATTCGATGAATTAGCGCTCAATGATTGGAAAAGAGAAAACTTAGTCAGAGAAGGAGAAACAGGGGGGAAGAGGTGCTTGGAAAGCCCTTGGGAGGGGTCGCAACCAGTGGTTAATAAGACCAAATTATACAAATCGAGAGAATAGGTAGTACCATTCGCAAGCCCGAAGGAGGGTTAGAAATAAGCTGACAGAGTGAGAGGAGAAAGTGCTCCTACTCGCAAAGTGATACCACTAGAAAAACTAACTAGGTAAATAGCACAATAATTAAAAGAACAAATAGAGAGAAGGGGAAAGAGGACCTTCTGTTGAGACTGCGCGAGATTGAGCTCCGTTTCCTCTTCCTCTAATAAGTTATCTTGATCAATCCAAGCATCGACTTTAGAAGGTGGAGCCGCCTTGTCAATAGAGGGAGGCATAGAAGGATTGGAATCCCTGGGGTTGGAACAGTGATCTGACTGAAGGAATTTGTCCCAATCAGAGGCATAATGGGGATTGGTGTCCCAGGCCGGCCATTGGGTATCAGGAACAGTCGGCTTGGGAATCGCTGGCAAGGAGGTAAGAGTCGGAGGAGGGGAGATAAACGCAGGCACCAGTGGCTTGGGAGCCGCAATCTGAGAAAGCTGGGGAAGCAACTTAGCCGAGTGCACAACTGGAGGGACAGCCGACCTCCCCAGTTGTTGAGAGGCAAGATCTGGATTGATCCATACTAAATTGGGGGCCTTGGAGGGAGAGATTTTGGAGCTGCTTGGGGGAGTAAACTTTCGGCGAAGATTAGAAAATTTCTTACTGGACGAATCCTTGAGAAAACCTTTGAGCTTGGCCGTGCCAAATTTTGACAGGGAGGAGGAACCTTCAGAGAAAGTAGTAGGGAGAGAAGAATTCTTAACAATAGGTTTAGGAGCCCCAGAGACGAGAGGAGATTGGGAGTAAAGTTTACTAATAGAGTCGTGATATTGCACTGAGACCGTAAAGGAGGACTTACTATCCTTCAGACAATAGACCTCGATTCTGTCTTGCACCTTAGGGCAGCGAAATAGCGATTCCACTTGGAGACATCCTGATGCCAACATCGCGGAGGATGATATGCTAACCAGTTCACCGATGCATTTAGACATATCACCAACAAGTCGTTGAGATTCGCAGAACAGAGGGAGGCCCAAGAGCGAGATCTTGGTAGGGGATGGGCTGAGGGCCTGGTGAGGAATGCGAAGTTGAACCCACTTGCAAATGGAGAGGGAAATCACTCCGATGGAAAGGGAGGAATTAAAGATCAATTCTTCTAAAATTTTGGGCGAGGGGCAGTGGATGACAACATTACTATTAGAGCAAGTGTTGAGAATCCACTCCCAATCTTTAACATTACAAGTATTGCTGAGAAATGAGTCTAAAGTGAAGTTTGGAATCGTACCTCCCCCAAAGGTAACTGCACCGTAGGTGTCAAAAAACTTCAACTTGTCAGAGAGCTCCCTAGTAGGTATAAACAGCTGAGTAACAATAGGCTTGGCCGCTTGAGATTGGGGGGAAGCAGCCGATGGAAGAGAAGGGTGAACGGAGTCTGATGTACAATGAGATGCTGGAGTAGTGGGGTGTAAAGGAGCCACCGACGAAAACTTAGGACTCTTGGCTTTGTTGGATTGGACCTCAGCCAATTTGAGTTGAAGGGATGGGGAATCAAGCGCTGAGAGCACGTGCTCTGAAATGAGGGCACCTAAGGTGAGACCAAAAAGCTGCTGAAGGGCGAAACATCGGTGACGAGCATGTCCCGGTTTGAGGCAAAACAACACTTCATTCTGAACGAGCAGGATGCCTTCAGGTGACCAGGCTGCAGACACCGATAACAGATTTGGGGGAGAGGAGAAGACAGAGACTGTGAACGATTAGAAGATGAAGAGGTAGGTAGAGAGAAAGCACGGGAGGAAGAAATAAGAGAGCACCCTAGAAGCTTCCCGAGATTGGGCCGAGACGGCCCAATAGAAACAGAAGCTCCAGCAGCAAAATGATTCTGAGAGAGAAAAGTCTTTTTTTTTTTTAAACTATTTCAACCCAAGAGGTTTCCATAACTTACATCCCAATAGGAAACGAGAGTAGGGGGAAAGCCCACAAGAAAGGTCATTCAAAATTCAAAAGCAAAACCTCAACTATAGAAATCAAGGTGATGATAATGAATGGGAAAGAAGAAGTAAATGGCGGATGTGAAACGGGGGGGGGGGGTACCGAAGAGGGGTAGCACAATAAGATAAGACCAGGGGAGAAAATAGCACGCTTTGACACCTTAGAACAAGGTGAAGAAGCCCAGACCTACTGTTAAAAATCAGGGAGATGAGAAAACGTCGAAAAGGATCCGAACACAATGGAAAGTCAATGAGAAACGAAGAACAAACTTGAAGATCCAACCGGATCTGGAAAGAAACGATAGGGGAAATAAAGATCTGCGGAAAAACACCCACCGCAAAACACTAACCACCAACAGATCCACAATAAGCCACCGCAAAACTCACAATAATAAAAAATAAAATTAAAAACTCACAGTGATGGGATAAGGAGAACGAGTGTGAAAGAAGCTGAGTGACAACCCCACTGTTAAGTTGATCCAAGAGCGGAAGATCGCACCCACGAGCACAGATAGGACCACCTGCCTGGTGAAGGGGGGAGTAGAAACTCCGACCGAGGTGGGGAACCGCCGCGGCAAGGCAGGGAGACGAGCGGAACACAGAACGGATCGAAGCGACAAAGCTGGAGGAGGACGAGAGCGGAGAAGAAAAGGCTAAAGGAGAGGAGGGTCGAAACAGTAGGGGGTGAAGGAGGAAAAATGATAAGTGAGTAGGGGGGGAGGGGGAAGCAGATTTGAAGAGGTTGCTGTTACCGCTGAATCTGGTGTGGGGGTGAACAGATAGAATTTGTGGACTCGTAGAAAACCCGAATAGTGGTCGCCTGACCTGCTCTGCCGGAGTTTGACTTCTGACTCCCGCCGTTCACCTGCAAGGAAGTGCGAGACACCGGGGTTGATCCCGGCGACGCACCCTCCGACGCTCTAGTCAGTAACCAGGGATGATTAAGAAAGAGCGTAAAATAGGCAAAAGAGTGATTACCTTGTAACAGTGGTAGGTCGGGGGTATTTATGGCCGCCTTAGGGATCAGATTAGGAAGGTAGTAATTCCTGTGATCTGATAAGGAGTAAAATCCTCATAACCAGATTAGGAATCTGTTACCCCTAATTCCCGGTGGTAGGATAATGGCGAATCAGGCCCGTTGATTTGGCCTAATCAGAGATCCTGATTCTATCCCGCCAGACTGGGTTTGAATCGGGTTGGGACCCGCACCCAGCTGAGGTGGGTTCGTTCGCGGGTTAGCGGATCTGTGAGAAGGAGATCCAGTACCCGTTTCGGGCCCATTTGTATGTGAGATTACCGTTTTACCCCTGGACTTCAAGATTCGTGCTCGATTTGGACGGTTCCGATTTAACTCCAGTTTTAGCCATATCACGAGCCCCCCACTCCCTAAGACTGAGTTTGATCAGCCTTTGAGGAGTAGTTTTACTATTTTTAATGGCTGGTGGAGTTGTATCGGAGTCCAAACGGACGGCTTTGAATCTTTGAAGGAGGTAGTGTGGCGATTCTTCAAGCTGGTTGCATCCTTAGTTGTTCTTGAGCTTTCCTGGACGTTGGGTGATTTTTATCTATTTTCTCGGATTATGTATTTAATTTTGCGAAGTGTTAACTAGTCGTTCGGGGGTTTTAACAACGCATTCCAGGTATTAATTGCTCGTTCAGGGGCTCGAAAATGTACCCCCGAAATTACAATTATTTTCTAGAATTTTTAGTTAATTTTTCCGAATTTTTAGTAATTTTTTCGCAATTTTTAAATAGATAACATGATAAAAATAAATAAAAACTAATTTTTAATAAAGATTTATGGCGTGGCGCGATCTAGGCCTTCTATCAGGGCCAAGCGCGATTTTCTGGGTGATCGGACGATCCAAGTTCCTCGGCAGATAGTTTCACCGTATACGAGGGTCGGTTCCTTGGCTGCTCGGCTCGGCCGATCGGCTCCTAGCTCGGAATCAGCCGAGCTACGTAGCTTGATCCTGAGCGTCCATCTCAGCGCGAATCCCCAAAAAATGCTATCTTGTCGTTTAGTGAACGTGGCAAGATCTGAACCGTTCATCATGACGAGCATGTTTTTTGACAAGATCCAACGGCTGAGGATGGTCAGTGGATTTTTTTCTACATATTCGAGGGTCGGTTCCTCGTCCCCTCGGCTCGGCAGCTTGGAACGCTGTTCGGAATCAGCCGAGCAACGTGGCATGATCCTGAGCGTCCATCTCAGCGCGAATCCCCAAAAAATGCTATTTTGTCGTTTAGTGAACGTGGCAAGATCTGAGCCGTCCATCATGACGAGCACGTTTTTGACAAGATCCAACGGCTGAGGATGGTCGGCAGATTTTTTCTCCATATACGAGGGTCGGTTCCTCGTCCCCTCGGCTCGGCAGCTCGGTGCTGCTAGAAGAGGCATGGAGTTGGACGTTTTGAAGCATCCCGTCTTCGAGGCATCGTCTCCCTCCGACTCAGTGGCTCGGCTGCTTCGCCAGGCTTTTCGATAGCTCGGCTAGGCGAACCGGTTGTCAGCAGCTCGGAAGGTACACGTGGTCAGATCTGGAGCGTCCATCATTGCGTGAATCACGAGGACTGGGTTCAGATCACGAGAAAATGTTATTTTGTCGTTTTGTGACCATAGCGCTATCTGAATCGTCCATCAAGATCTGACACGAATTTTGGAGAGATTCGACGGTAATTTTGCCTCGGTAGGATTTTTCTCCATATACGAGGGTCGGTTCCTCGTCCCCTTGGCTCGGATGCTCGGTGCTGTTAGCCGAGGCATGGAGTTGGACGTTTTGAAGCATTCTGTCTTCGAGGCGTCGTCACCCTCCGACTCAGTGGCTCGGCTGCTTCGCCAAGCTGTTCGGTAGCTTGGCTAGGCGAACCGGTTGTCAGCAGCTGGGAAAGTACACGTGGTCAGATCTGGAGCATTCATCACTGCGTGAATCACGAGGATTGGGTTTAGATCACGAGAAAATGTTATTTTGTTGTTTTGTGACCGTAGCGCTATCTGAATCGTCCATCAAGATCTGACACGAATTTTGGAGAGATCCGACGGTGATTTTGCCTCGGTAGGATTTTTCTCCATATACGAGGGTCGGTTCCTCGTCCCCTCGGCTCGGCAGCTCGGTGCTGTTAGTCGAGGCATGGAGTTGGACGTTTTGAAGCATTCTATCTTCGAGGCATTGTCACCCTCCGACTCAGTGGTTCGGCTGCTTCGCCAGGCTGTTCGGTAGCTCGGCTAGGCGAACCGGTTGTCAGCAACTCGGAAGGTACATGTGGTCAGATCTGGAGCGTCCATCACTGCATGAATCATGAGGACTGGGTTCAGATCACGAGAAAATGTTATTTTGTCGTTTTGTGACCGTGGCGCTATCTGAATCGTCCATCAAGATCTGACACGAATTTTGGAGAGATCCGACGGTGATTTTGCCTCGGTAGGATTTTTCTCCATATACAAGGGTCGGTTCCTCGTCCCCTCGGCTCGGCAGCTCGGTGCTGTTAGTCGAGGCATGGAGTTGGACATTTTGAAGCATTCTGTCTTCGAGGCATCGTCACCCACCGACTCAGTGGCTCGACTGCTTTGCCAGGCTGTTCGGTAGCTCGGCTAGGCAGACCGGTGGCCGAGTCATAGACTTAAGCGTCTTGAGGGGTCTCTGTTTTGAAATGTCGCAACTCCGCATTGGCGCTTTGGCTTCTTGGCGGGCTTTTTAAATTCCCAAGGAAGCCCAAACGTTGCACTAGGGTTATAAGTTCTTACTTCCCCACCCCCCAAGCTCATTTCTTACTTTCTACCCCAAGCATTCACTTTCACTCTGCATTCTCTGCTAGCGGCGATATTCACTCCAAGGTGGTTGCGTTAGCTGTCGCGTGGGCTAGGCGATTTCCGGCGAACTTGCTCCGACCGTGAACGTCACTTCAAGGGTACGTCACTTCAAGGTAAGTTTACTTGCCTTAGCCTTTTTCTAGAGATGTCAAGGGTGAACTCGGGGAGTGAGGCCTCGTCCTCGGGCGATAGTGGGGCCGAGAAGAGGAGGCAGATGGAGATCCGAAGGAAGGAGAAGCAAGTAGCCGATCCGTCTGTGGCCGAGGCGAGGAAGGAGAAGAAGAAGAGGAGGGAAGTGGCCCAATCTCCTGTGGTCGAGGAGATTGTGGAGAATCCGAGGCAAGCGCTTGAGATGGGCAGGTACCCTTGTGTACTGTCTGGGCATGCTGGGATTAGGCAGTACGAGGGCGACCTCATGAACAAGGCGATCATTGGTCATTCGGAAGTTTACGAAGAGAACATCCCGGTTCTGGCCACCGAGGCAGACGAGATTGGATCGGTGCTATCCGAGAGGGACCTGCTCCAGATCAGAAAAGGGTTCGCCATCCCTTCGGAGTACAAGCTAATTCTCCCCGGATCCGGGATGCGAGCGAACTCCAAGCTATCGTCATCGGATATGTGCATGTTCGACTACGACTATCTGAAAGCCGGACTGCGCTTCCCCCTGCACCCCTTCATTCATCAGGTCCTCGGCTGGTACTGCCTCGCGCCGACCCAATTCATGCTGAACACGTGGCGCCATGTGAATGCCTTCCTGCTGCAGTGCCGCAACGCCGGGGTCGAACCGGACCTGATGATCTTCCGAAGCATGTATTGGATAAACCGGATGCACAAGACCAAGCATCGATACTACCTGGCACCGAGGAAAGGTGTTCAGATTATAGAAAACCCGGACTCGATCAAAGGCTGGAAGGAGAAGTTCTTCATATTGAGGGATCCATCGATACTGCAAATTCCGAGCCGGTGGAAAGTAGAGGTGCCAAAGTTCGCGAGGGCCGACCCAGAACTGACTGCGGCCGAGGTGGAAGTGGCGAGGAAGATCGTGGCCCTCCCGTTGTTGAGCTGGAGGGAGATGACCGAGGAGGTGCTATACGTGTCGGGCCTTAGTCCGATCGACCCGAGTACGCTCCTGACATCTCGCAATATTTTGTTTTTTTTTGTTAAGTCTTTAGCTCGTCTGACTCTCAATTTGTTTGTTGTTTGGTACAGAAGCGCCGAAGATGGACTTCACGGCCATGATGAATGAGAGGGGTAAGGTGGCCGATGGAAGGAAGAGGAAGAGACCAAGCACGACCGTCTCGTCAGGTCGGCCTCCTAAGGTGGCTTCGACCGTTATTCCGCCTCCCCCTGTCGTTGAGGTCCCCTCGCCAACGGTGGTTGTTGTCACTGAGTCCTCGGCTCTTGTTGCTTCTTCCGCGGCTGGTGAGGCGTTCGACGTCTCGGCAGCTTTGTCACTTCAGGCTCCGCCGCTGACTGCCGAGGCCGAGGTGATCTTGACCGAACAGCATAAGCAACTGTTCGTTCCGGATTGGCAGGTCAAGAAGCACGACGGCTTCCTCGGCAACTCGCAGATGTCAATGCAGGCCGTCAAGCATTTGGCAACCCCGAAGGACCGAGCCGCACTGAAGGCGGGGACGGTTGGCGATGATACCTACGAGGTAGCTCGGTCGATCGTATCGGTAAGTGTCGCATGCTTTCTCTTGAGAATTTCTTCAAGTCTGCCGTTCGGCTGTTACCTTGTTCTCACCCTTTTTTTTATTCTGGCAGGCCACTTGCCACTTTAACCATCTCCTCGAGGCGTTCGCCGAACAGGAGAAGGAGCTGAAGGCTGCCAGTGATAAGGACAGGGCGGACAGGGTTAAGGCGGTTCGGCAGCTCGAAGCGGAGCAGAGGCGAGCCGAGGGCTTGGAGGTCCAGGTTGCCGACCTTGTGGCCGACCTGGAGCGAGTAAAGGGGCAGCTTGCTGAGGAGACTGCCAAAGCCGCCAAGGCTGCCGAGGAGCAGGCGGCGTCAGCGAAGGCCCTGGCAGAGGCGAAGGCAGAGAAGGACGCCTTGGCGACGAAGATCAGGGCCGAGGTGGAGGCTGAGGCCAAGGCGCATATGGCCACGAACATGGAGAGGTCCTACCAGAGGGCGCTCGACCAAGTCCAGGACCGCGTCCCCGGCTTTCAGCGGATCAGCTACAAGCTGTGGCCCGGATCCGCCTCAGATGACGAGGAAGAGGGAGGCGAAGGAGATGAGGAAGAGGGCGACGACGATGAGGAGGTGGATGCCGAGGTGGATGTGACCAACCCTCAGGTCGGGGCGAGAGATGAGGGGCCGTCTGGTGGAGCGCCTGTGGTTGAGCCGACGACGCAGGTGGACCCCTGATCTCCTCGTCTTTTTGTAATCTAACCCTTTTTTTTTTGTAATGCCTTTTTGTGGATTGGCCACCGCTTCTTCCTTTATGAATGAAAGTTTTTGTTCCAAATTTGTGCAAGTGTTTGAGTCGGTCTGTAGTTTTCTAGTTGTGACGTTCTTGTATTTCAGATCCTCGAACATGCCCCCAACACCGTAGCAGCTCGATGGCGTGCCGAGCTATTTCAGCAATCTCGCGAGTCTCATCTCGAGGGCGAGATCGAGCTGATCCGGAGAGTGTTGTTCAATGTGGAGAAGAAGAACAGCGAGTTGCTGGCCGAGGTTCATCACCGACGGATAGTCGAGGAGGAGTTTTCGACGAAGGAGGAGGAGCTAGCCTCAGTGCGGGCCGAGCGAGACGAGCTCGCGAAGAAGGTCGAACATCTGCAGAGGGTCACGGTCGACAAGAGCATCGAGGTGACTAACTTACGTCGCATTATATCTGATAGTGCTGAGTACCCCGGTTCGGCAAAACTCCCTCGATTCAAGATAATGGTTAAGGACGACACTTTGAAGGATAGGATCGTTGAGCTCGAGGAGGAGGTGGCTCGACTGAAGCCTCAGCCCGTGAGGGCTAATGTCCGCAGCACTTCCTGCACTCGCGAGGTGAGAGAGCGAGGGATCACCTTTTACGAGCTCGCGACTCGTCGTCAATTTATAGGTCGTACAGCAGCCGATGCACAAAGTGGAGTAGCTGTCAGCTTGAGTGGAGCCTCGGTCGGAGCCACCGTTAGGATTAGTGGCGAGGCGGCCTCGCAGTTTGTCGGCCTGGAGACAAGCTCGGAGATGAAGAAACGGAAGCCCCGATTGTCTCTTAATCGGAACGTCCCTGTCCCGAGGAGGCACTGATAGAGCTGCATCGAGCCTTGGAAATATGTCTAAGTCCTTGTTGTAACGACATACCTTGTCAATATGTCAAGTCGTTGTTTCGTTGTAACTTTTTGCCTTGTAAACTTATCACGTTGTTTCAATAAAATCGAAGTTGTTTTGCTCAACGTTTTGCCGCAGCTGCTTTTCACTTGAAACCGAACCATAAGGACCCACAGTTGTCTTTCTTTGAATGCTTTAGCCGCAGATCTTTAGTCTTTTGGCTCGGAGTATACCGAGACGATTTTGCAATTTCATGGTGTGATAGCTCGGATTCAGACGCGACCCACGTGCCTCAATCTAGACGGTCGATCATGATCGTGGAACGCATCACGAGGTGGGAGGCACGAATTCCCAAAAAACACTATCTTGTCGTTTTGTGGAAACGTGGCACGATCTGATCTGTTCATCACGTTCTAGCACGCATTTTGAGTTGATCTAACGGTGAAATTGGTTCGGGAGGATTTTTCTCCATATACGAGGGTCGGTCCCTCGTCCGCTCGGCTCGGGGTATTGATTGAGCGTAGTCGAGCCGAACGCTGGACTCCGAACCACCGTTAGAGTTGCTCGGCGGTTGTGGGAGCAGTTTCGAACGGCGATCTACTTCCGGCTCGCTTAAGGGCGAACCGGTGAAGTAGAGTCGAACCAAGTGTTGGACTCCGAACCATCGGTAGATTTGTTCAACAGTTGTGGGAGCAGTTCCGAACGGCGATATACTTCTGGCTCGCTTAAGGGCGAACCGGCGAAGTAGAGTCGAGCCGAGTGTTGGACTCCGAACCATCGGTAGATTTGTTCAACGGCTGTGGGAGCAGTTCCGAACAGCGATCTACTTCTAGCTCGCTTAAAGGCGAACCGGCGAAGTAGAGTCGAGCCGAGTGTTGGACTCCGAACCATCGGTAGATTTGTTCAACGGCTGTGGGAGCAGTTCCGAACGGCGATCTACTTCTGGCTCACTTAAGGGCGAACCGGCGAAGTAGAGTCTAGCCGAGTGTTGGACTCCGAACCATCGGTAGATTTGTTCAACGGCTGTGGGAGCAGTTCCGAACGGCGATCTACTTCTGGCTCGCTTAAGGGCGAACTGGCGAAGTAGAGTCGAGCCGAGTGTTGGACTCCGAACCATCGGTAGATTTGTTCACCGGCTGTGGGAGCAGTTCCGAACGGCGATCTACTTCTAGCTCGCTTAAAGGCGAACCGGCGAAGTAGAGTCGAGCCGAGTGTTGGACTCCGAACCATCGGTAGATTTGTTCAACGGCTGTGGGAGCAGTTCCGAATGGCGATCTACTTCTGGCTCACTTAAGGGCGAACCGGCGAAGTAGAGTGTAGCCGAGTGTTGGACTCCGAACCATCGGTAGATTTGTTCAACGGCTGTGGGAGCAGTTCCGAACGGCGATCTACTTCTGGCTCGCTTAAGGGCGAACCGGCGAAGTAGAGTCGAGCCGAGTGTTGGACTTCGAACCATCGGTAGAGTTAAGAGCAAAGAAGGGAAAGATGCATTTGCACAAGTATGAAAAAATTCTTTATTGATGACTACTAATCGGCTGCTTCTGAGTTGCGAGCCGTTATTACATATGAGAAACAAAATAGAGAAAATACAGGGGGTAGGAGAGGAACGGTTCGACATCCCGAAATACTTAGAGAGGTGCTGAGGCACTTTCTTCGTACTTCAAAAGATGGTCGGCATTCCATGTCCTAGGGATTTCTCTGCCTTCGTGGTCTTCGAGACGATAAGCTCCAGGCCAAACTACTTTCGTGATCCTGTAGGGCCCCTCCCAATTTGGGGCCAGCTTGCTCTTCTGACTAGGGAAGGAGACAACTAGCTTTCTGAGGACTAGGTCCCCTTCTTTGAGATCGGTAGGTCGGACCTTTTTGTTATACGCCAACTCGATCCTCCTTCGATAGCTCTGTTGGCGAATCGATGCTCTTTCCCTCAGCTCGTCTATCATGTCTAGGTTTTCCCGAAGATCCTTAGCGTTCTGTTCTTCGTTGTAGGCTACAAGGCACGGAAAAGGTATTCCAACCACCAGGGGGATCACAGCCTCGGACCCATAGGTAAGGTTAAACGGGGACTCTCCTGTGGGGGTCCGTTTGGTTGTGCGGTAGTTCCACAGCACTTTGGGGAGCTGACTGACCCATAAGCCTTTGGAGCACTTGTCCAATCTTTTCTTAATGCCGGCAAGGATCTGCCGGTTGGCATTTTCAACCTGGCCGTTCGACTGAGGAAGGGAGATGGAGGAGAAACATTGTTGGATGGTGAGGTCTTCACATAGAGCTCAGAACGCGGCCCCCGTAAATTGGGTTCCGTTATCAGTTATGAGGACTCGGGGAACATCGAATCGGCAGATGACGTTCCTCCAGAAGAACTGAAGCACCTTGTTCTCCGTAATGGTTGCCAGAGGCTCGGCTTCTATCCACTTCGAAAAATAGTCGATCGCCATGACAAGGAACTTGAACTGGCCCGGAGCTGGAGGGAATGGCCCTAGTAAATCCATTCCCCACATGGCGAAAGGGATAGGACTTGATAGGGATGCGAGCTGAGCTTGTGGGAGGTGACGGATGTTTGAATGCTTCTGACAAGAGTCGCATTTCCGAACATGTTGCTCGGCGTCTTGGAGGATGGTAGGCCAGAAGTAGCCGTAATTCAACACCTTCCGGGCCAGGGATCTGGACCTTGCATGCGCTCCGCCGATGCCTTCGTGGAGCTCCTGCAAGGCGTAATTGGCTTGTTCTAGAGAGAGGCACCTCAAGTACGGCCTGCCGTCCACTTGCGAGAAGGAGCGTTTGTGCAAGATACACTCGACTAGAGTGTACCGCTCCGCTCTGGTCCTTACTTGACGAGCCTCCTTAGGGTCTTCAGGTAGGAGCCCATCCCTTAGGAATTCCACCAATGGTTTCATCCAGTTATCTTGCAGTAGGATCGGCAGCGACTCTACTGAGTCGAGGGTCTCGTCTTCTATACTCGGTTTCAAGAGGACCTCGATCAAGACGGTCTGCTCGAGACCTTGGAGGGAGGATGAGGCCAACTTGAAGAGGGCATCGGCCTATGAATTCTCTTCTTGAGGGATTCGCTGGATGAGCGCTTCTTCGAACCGGGACATGAGGGTTCGGACTTTAGCGAGGTACTTCGCCATCCGATCGTCTCGTGCCTCGTAATCGCCCAAGACTTGATTCACAACCAGCTGAGAGTCACTATAGATTCGGAGGCGCTGCGCCCCGGTACTTTGGGCAAGTCTGAGGCCGGCGATTAGTGCCTCATACTCTGCTTCGTTGTTTGAGGCCTTAAAATTCATGCAGAGGGCATACTGGAGGATGAAGTCGTCTGGACCTGTCAGGATGATACCGGCTCCGCTTACCTCGTTGCAAGAGGAACCGTCCACAAAAACCGTCCAGATAGGGGGTCCGTTCGGCACATGGCTGACCTCGGGAATGGTGGTCTCGACGATGAACTCTGCGAGGGCTTGAGCTTTGATCGCAGTCCGGGACTGGTATGAGACGTCGTGCTGGCTTAGTTCGATGGACCATTTTATGAGGCGGACAGCGGTCTCAGGTCTGTGGATGACTTGCTTCAGCAGTTGGTCAGTAAGGACGACCACCGAATGGGACTGGAAGTAGGGGCGAAGCTTTCTCGCCGCCATGATCAGAGCGTACACCATCTTTTCTATCTTCGGGTAGCGGAGCTCGGCATCGCGGAGCACCTTGCTTACATAGTAGATGGGCCTTTGAGTCCGATCTTCTTCCCTTACTAGAACGGTGCTGAGGGTCTGCTCGGAAGCAGCCAAGTAGAGGTACAATGTTTCGCCCGGGACGAGCTTGCTGAGCAGAGGGGGATTGACGAGGTAAGCCTTTAGCTAGTCGAACGACTCCTGCTGCTGCTGCCCCCATTCGAAACCTTTAGCCCCCCTGAGAGCCTTGAAGAAGGGGAGGCATTTCTCCCCGGACTTGGAGAGGAAACGTCCTATTGCGGCGAGGCAGCCTGTCAGCCTCTGTACTTCCTTAACATTCTTGGGCGGGGCCATATCTAATATGGCCTTGATTTTCTCTGGATTAGCTTCGATTCCTCGTTGGCTGACCATGAAGCCGAGGAACTTTCCTGATGAGACTCCGAACGTACACTTGTTCGGGTTGAGCCTCATGTTGTGCTTTCTCAGTACACCGAATGCCTCCTACAGGTCGGCGACATGGTCGGTGCCTCGGATGCTTTTCACAAGCATATCGTCGACATACACTTCCATATTGCGACCTATCTAGTTCTAGAAGACCTTGTTAACAAGGCGTTGGTAAGTGGCACCAGCGTTCTTCAATCCGAACGACATCACCCTGTAACAGTAGAGACCCTGGTCGGTCACAAACGAGGTCTTCGGAATATCTGGGGGGAACATCCGGATCTGATTGTAGCCTGAGAAAGCGTCCATGAAGCTGAGGAGCTCGTGGCCCGAAGTCGCGTAGATGAGGGTGTCGATGCTCGGAAGAGGGAAGGGGTCTATGGGACAAGCCTTGTTCAGATCAGTGAAGTCGATACATATCCTCCAGGTCCCGTTCAACTTCTTTACCATGACTACATTGGAGAGCCATTTCGGGTAGTTAACCTCCTGTATGAACCGGGCCTTTAGAAGCTTGTCCACCTCTTCTTTGATGGCTTGTTGACGCTCGGGAGCGAACTTGAGCCTCTTTTGTTGGACCGGTTTGGACCCCGGCTCGACGCTGAGGTGGTGGACCAAAAGCTCCTCGGAAATTCCCGGCATGTCAGCGGCAGACCAGGCAAAAAGGTCGCGGTTACCCCGAATGCACTGCACTATGTCAGAACAGAGGGCAGAAGGGAGGGTCTTGCTGATGAAGAACTTTTTGCTCCGATCATCCTCCGAAAAGAGCACCTCTTCCAGTTCGTCCACCGGCTCGGACGTTGGTCGAACTGTCTCCTGGGGGATTTCTAAAGTTTCGAGGGAGAGGACCGGGCCCCCGGGGGAAGTCATGTAGCACTTTCGGGCCATCTCCTGATTGCCCCTGACCTCCCCTACTCCTACCCAGGTAGGAAATTTCATCTTGAGGTGGTAGGCCGAAGGGACGGCTTCTAGGGCAGCTAAGCTGGGTCGACCTAGGATGACATTGTACGCAGCTGGGACGTCGACGACCATAAAGTCTATCGGCTCGGTCCGGGTGGTAGGAGTTTTGCCAGCAGTTATGTCGAGGGTTATCACCCCTTCGATAGTTACTGGTACTCCCGTGAACCCGTGGAGAGTGTAGCCGGTCGGTTTGAGACGGTCCCTGGGTAGCTGAAGACCTCGAAAGGCTGAGAGGAAGAGGATGTTCACGGAGCTTCCGTTGTCTACTAGGATCCTCTGCACTTTCAAGTTTGCCATACGAAGATCAATAACGAGTGCATCACAGTGGGGAGTCCTAACCCCCTCGAGATCTTCATCTGAGAATGTGACCGGGACACCGAGGCCTTTTGGGGGAGGGGCGCTGTGAACAGAATTGACCTCTTGGACGAATGATTTTCGAAAAGAGTTGGAGGAGCCTCCCATGGGGGCCCCATGGATAAGATGCAGGACGCGTTCCTCCTCGAACTCGGGGGTTTCATCGCATCGCTCGGAACGCTTGTTATCCCCCCGAGGCGAAGGAGTGGTGCGATCTCCCCGATCATTTGTTCTCACAAACTTAGTCAACTGCTCCCTCTAGATGAAGGCCTCTATCTCGTTCTTCAGCGCCCGGCAGTCGTTGGTATTGTGGCCATGATCCCGGTGGTAACGGCACCACTTCTCCTTGTTCCTCTTCTTGGCTGGGGTGTTCATCCTCGGAGCAGGAGGTATAACCCCTTCCTTCTCGACTTCCATCAGGATGGTGGAGACGTTGGTAGTGAGAGGAGTAAATTTCTCGAACCTGGGAGGAGGGCGGCGCTGACCACTATTATCCTAATAGCTTCTTGGCCCCTTCCTCTTCAGTTCTCTTTCTCTTCGACCCGGAAGCAGATCCTCCGAAGCCCAGGAGGCATTCGGCCTCCTCCGCCCGAATATATTTCTCACATCTAAGGAGAAGGTCGGCAAAGTTATGCAGGGATTTTTTGGCGAGGGACGAACGAAGGTTAGAGTTGAGGACGTTGGATTGGAATGCGACGGTCGCCACTGATTGGTCGAGGGAGGTGATGGACCTGACCTCTGCAGTAAACCTCCTCACATAGTCCCTCAACTTTTCTCCCCTCTCCTGTTGGAGGTGGAGCAACGAGATGCTGGTCTTCTCCGTGCGTCTGCTACTCACAAAGTGGGTTATGAAGAGCGTTTCGAACTGCTCAAAAGAGAAGATGGAAGAGAGAGCGAGCCGGGAGTACCATTCCCGAGCCGAACCCTTAAGAGTGGCGGGGAAGGTTTTGCAAAGCATGGCGTCGGAAGCTTGGTGGATTAGCATCAAGGTCTTGAAGCTTTCGACATGGTCAACGGGATCCGACTCTCCCGAGTAAGTTTCAAACTGCGGAGGCTTGAAGCCCCTCGGGATGGGAGCCTCCATTATGGTCCAGGAAAAGGGGGGTCTGCTAGGGCGGACGGTCCTTCCTCTCGACTCTTCCTCCTTGTCCATTCTACCGATGCGCCTCTCCATCTCGTGGAGACGGCGGTAGAGAGCATCGTCCCTCCGGTGGTAGTCAAACGAGCCCTTGGACTTGTCTTCATAGGAAGGGGAGCGGGGACTACGACGACGGTAGTCTTGGGAGCGTCGGGGACTATGGCTGTGTTGTTGGTGATTAGGAGCCGGAGGAGGTGTTATGGACCGGGGACGAGGACTTGGAACCCGTGGGGGTGTCGGAATCCTATGGGCATTATTGTTGTTGGGACGAAGGTTGAGGGCCTGCAACACCGTTGCCTAAAATTATTGGAACTCGGCACGAGTGATGGGTGCCTCATCGTTCCTCGGATGATGTTGACCAGCAGGGAAATGCAGTTCCCTTCTATGACGCTCGGGAGATTCTCTCCGTCCCCTTCGGTCTGGATACCTCCTGCCATCTCGGTGATGAGGAGATCGCTCACCCTGATGTAGGCGGGAGACTCCCTTTTGGGCTCGCTTATCATCTAGGCGGCGGCGAAGATCCTCATCCTTCTGCCGATTTAGAACGGTGTTGTGGAGGTCGGAAGCTCGAGGATTGTGGGAGGCCATAGAATCCGAGGAGGCATTGTGGATGGAGACATGGTCCGGATGGAGAGGGTGTTTCTGCGGGTCGGGACGTGAGACCCCTTCGCCGGCATTTGAGGGACCGAGGGGACCGTTGGGATGTTGCTGATTTGGGAGAGGAGGTAGATCCTCGGTTTGCGGCGGAAGTTGCCCCTGTTGATGAGCGGGTTGGAGGGGGACTTCCTGTTGCTGATCGGGATTGGGCCCATGATTGGACCCCCGGGATCTTACCTTTCTAGGCAGCATGGCTGGAGAAGATCTTACCGACGGGAAGAGGGGAGCCTGCTATTCGTTTGTTTCCCACAGACGGCGTCAATCTGTTACCGCTGAATCTGGTGTGGGGGTGAACAGATAGAATTTGTGGACTCGTAGAAAACCCGAATAGTGGTCACCTGACCTGCTCTGCCGTAGTTTGACTTCTGACTCCCGCCGTTCACCTGCAAGGAATTGCGAGACACCGGGGTTAATCCCGGCGATGCACCCTCCGATGCTCTAGTCAGTAACCAGGGATGATTAAGAAAGAGCGTAAAATAGGCAAAAGAGTGATTACCTTGTAACAGTGGTAGGTGGGGGGTATTTATAGCCGCCTTAGGGATCAGATTAGGAAGGTAGTAATTCCTGTGATCTGATAAGGAGTAAAATCCTCATAACCAGATTAGGAATCTGTTACCCCTAATTCCCGATGGTAGGATAATGGCGAATCAGGCCCATTGATTTGGCCTAATCAGAGATCCTGATTCTATCCCACCGGACTGGGTTTGAATCGGGTTGGGACCCGCACCCAGCTGAGGTGGGTTCGTTCGCGGGTTATCAGATCTGTGAGTAGGAGATCCAGTACCCGTTTCGGGTCCATTTGTATGTGAGATTACCGTTTTACCCCTGGACTTTAAGATTCATGCTCGATTTGGACGGTTCCGATTTAACTTCAGTTTTAGCCATATCAGTTGCTAAAGAGGGAGGAAGCTAGATCTGTGGAGGTTGCTGTTGCCCTACAATTTCTCCCTGTTTCCACCAATGAAACGTTAACATAATTCGGAAATACAGTGACATGGACACCATATAGAAGAGACACTCTTAACACAGTGATTAAAATTCAAAAATAACACAGTGATTACTATTCAAATTTGAGCTACATAATTATTGTTTTACTGTTTACAAGACTTTTATATGTTGTATCGTTTCGAAAACGTGCCATAGGCACGTGCCCGCGGGCAAATCTAGAATTAATTAAATAATGAGTTGTTTTTTTTTGGGGGGGGGGGGGGGGGGATTTGAATTTGAGTTTTATGGGGGGGCGGGGGGGGGGGGGTGCTTTTGGGGAGAAAATGTGTTTTGTAAGGTTAGATCTAGGCCTTTAATTTTTTGAGGATTGAATGAGAGCCACTTGATAGCTTTCTTTGTGTTTTATTATATAGATTATTAATTTTTTTGATATTAAGTTTGTAAAACTAAACTCTTTGCGCTAATGTGACGTTGATGACCAAGATTCGAGAATGCTACATAAGTTTGTGCACAAAAGGTGTGCGGATCATAATTTTAGGTGGGATGTTCAAAATTCAAATTTTATTATTCAATTTCGATATAAAGCAGAATTAACACGAGGATGAACAAGGTCAAATGCGCTGCAAAAAAAAGAAAAAAGAAAGTGAAAAGGAAGACAATCATTACTATCATATAAGACACAATTCTGAATAATAATTATAACAATTCTTAAAGAGACTGGAGACGTACAATTAGGGCTGCAATCGAGCCGAGCCGAGCCGATACCTTCAGGCTCGAGCTCGACTCGTTTACTAAAGGAGCTCAATTTTGAGCTCGAGCTCGGTTCGAGCCGAATAGCTCGCGAGCTTAGCCTAAAAAAAAAAATCAACCCCGAGCTCGAGCTCGGTTCGAGCCGAGCTTTGACCGAGCTCGAGCTGAATAGCTCGCGAATAGCTCGATTCGTTTGCAGCCCTACGTACAATGAAACGTTAACATAATTCGGAAATACAGTGACATGGACACCATATAGAAGAGAAACTCTTAACATAGTGAATATTCAGAAATAACATATCCGAAATATGTAGTCTTGTGTCGGATACTTTACTAGATGGAATCCAACATGCAAGTCGGATATATTATTAGACGGGAAATCTGCACAGCACAACACAACACAACACAAGATGAATGACTTCGATCCACTCAGAACAATATTACTTTAACAACTCAAAGCTTACTGCATTTAGTCGGGACCCAAGATAGCTTCCCGTTCTTCAGATCATAGAGGACATGCATGTTCTTCGTATTCGTATTACCCAGTATCGACGGCTCCTCCCCCTCACTTACCATCACGCAGTACAACTGCATCTCCGTATCGTAGTACATGTAATTTTCCCTCGGCATCTCCCAGTCTGCACCTTCTAAGTGAAACACAAGTTTCGGAACATTCACAGCTTGAGGTGTCTTTGTTGCAAAGCAGAGTTCGAATCCTAATGTCTGGACATCAGTCCCATTCACGTATGGTAACTTCACCTGAGACATAAATGCCTCAAAAAAGTGTCCATATGCCCCTGGGACCAGGCTGAGAAATGCAGTCCCAGAGTCTATGATCGTGCCTCCGCTCCCGTTCTTCTTCAGTTCAAACGTTTCAGGTGGGATCGGTAGGAGCGTGTTGCCCACCGTAATCCCTTTCAACGAGATATGGTAAAAGGGTTGGAATTTGGATAGGATGAGTGGTGTAGTTTGGACGTTAGGACCAGTGAGACGTGCCAGAGAACCGAATAAAAGCGGGCTTTTCTTGGGATTAGGTACCAAACTTTCGGTATAACAGTAGGAGAATTTGGTGACACCAAGTTGGGAAATTAAGGAAAGGGGACCGTTGGCAAACCCAAACAAAGCAGAAGCGTTGTTGAGAGATCCTCCGCTGAACAATGCACACCCGAAGCTGATGTGGGGAACACTGACTTTTCTTGTTGAACCAAAGATGAAAGTCTCGTTCCCAAGAAAACCGACTGAACTTGTGCCGTCACCGTAACCGTAAATGTAAATACAGTTATGGGCGCTGCACGTGTGGGACACAGCGCTGCAGAGTTGGTCAGAGCAGGGGACGGCAGAGAACGTGGACGAAGTAAACGGATCAAATAGCGGGGTGGGTTGTGGTATGCAGTCGATACAGCCTTTGCATTGGGTCCATATGAGATCACTTCCAGTGTCGAGTATACCTGCGATGTAGAAAGGAGGGGTTCCGATCGCAAATTCTAGTACGTACTCGCCTTCGGCCGGTCCGGCTGGATGGACCGTAATTGGGCTGAATTTCACCCTGCTTGCTAAACTTACTGCCCTTGCCTTGCTACGCAGAATTGCTCGTTGCATGAGCTCAGTACGAGTAAAACCTTTCGAGGCATCAATGTGGGTGAGATCAACTCGGAAGCCTTTGTTACCAATTGCTCCAAAGTTCAAGGATGGGGTCGAAGCTGCAGAAGAAACAGAAGTAGAAGGTGATAATGTGAAGATCAGTGTCAGAAATATTGTACTTACAAGTGAGAACGCCATTGAGATGAATGATGTGGATATGAAATACCATGCCGCTGTATATATTGCATAAAACTCCTGTAGCTCGAATATTGTATGATCCTACTTTTCCCCTACAAAATGGTTATCCGTTGAGGGCCCCTAGTAACTAGTGCGCTCTGCACGAGTACGTGCTGGAAATGGAACAAATGATGACATCATAAGCATCATGCTGATCAATGTTGTAGTACATTGCAAGCCCCCTATATATGCAGTTTTGCTCTACTACAGTAGCTGGGTTCACGTAGACTCAATGCGTGCAAAGAAAATAGATGCAACGTAAAAAGTTACGGTCCACGTCCAAATCTGAGTGCGAGCCTAGACATGATCTGGCCCTGAAAAGATGGTCGCACTACTAAAGCAATCATATACACCAGGCATCAATTCTTTGTGTGAATGGGACCAAAAGACCACAACGTTCCTCAATAAGAGAATGTCAACCAGAATGGCAAGACAGTGATTGCTAATTGATTTTAAGTTGGATATCTGAGATACTCACATTTGCACATTGGGGAGATTTATAGGGAAAACCCACAACCACTGAAGAGAGAGATCAGATAAGGTTGCAGATAAAGGAAAAGGAAGGGAATTTGTGCAAAAAAGGTAGAGGACCCCAACAAACAACAGAGTGATAAATCCCAGTATGACATGAGAAGGAGAGTGTGATCAGCAGGTAGAGGACCCCAACCAACAACAGACAGTGATAAATCCCAGTATGACATGAGAAGGAGAGTGTGATCAGCTCTATATGTACCCGTTGTTAGTGAATAATCTAGACTAGCTCCTAGTTTACCTATTCTTTAGGAATAATCTAGACTAGCTCCTTGTTTACCTACTCTTTAGGAAGCTACCTAGTCTTGTGGTTATGAGTGTGGCTAGGAGAACCTTTCTCCTCCCGTTAGTTTTTTTTTTTTTTGTACCTATTTAAGGCTTACTTGTATGAACATTTGCAATCAATAAGAAAAAGTACATTTCCTCTCCTCTACATTACTGTCTTCTTCCACCGGGAACAACATCAAGGAGCTTTTAAGCTAACATTTGGTATCAGAGCTCAGTACCTTCGGCTCGACAAGATGTCAACCGTGGAGCACTCGTCGGCGCCAACAACAAAGGAGGGGAGCATAACCTTGCACTACCCGATGCTGACATCTTGCAACTACTCCACTTGGGCGATCAAGATGGAGGTCTTCATGGAGGCTCAAGCGTCTGGGATGCCATTGAACCCACGGCTGGGGTGGTCGTAGAAAAGAAGAAAGACAAGATGGCATTGGCGTGCATTTTTCAAGCTGTCCCCGAGGAGATCCTACTCCAGCTGGCCAAGCACAAAACGGCACAGGAAGCTTGGAAAAGTCTGAAGACAAGGTACTTAGGCACTGATCGGGTGAAGAAGGCAAGGATTCAAACCTTGAAGAGTGAGTTCGAGGATCTTCGTATGAAGGAGACAGACTCCATCGATGAGTTTGCCGGGAAATTGACGACCCTCGCAAACAAGATTCGTGGATTGGGAAACGAGATGGAGGACGTCGTCATCATCAAGAAGCTGCTCGTCTCCGTCCCAGATAAGTACCTACAGGTCGTTGCTGTGATCGAGCAGTTTGCAGATGTGGAGACCATGCCGGTCGAGGAAGCGATCAGTCCCCTCAAAGCGTACGAAGAACGCATACGCGGTCGAGGCGAGAGCAACAGCGAACAACTTCTGCTTACTCACTCTGAGTGGCAGGCACGGTTGAAGAAAGGCGGCGTTGATTCACCGTCGAGAGGAAAGGGACACTCTAGCGACGACCGGGGCCGTGGCAAGCCCCGTGGTTGTGGTCGCGGGCACGGCAGAGGTGGCCGTGGTGGCCAAATAGCGCAACACCAGGAGGGTGAGTGGACTCGCGGTTCAGGCTCCAACCGCGACAAATCAAAAATCAAGTGCTTCAATTGTCACAACTATGGGCACTATGCGTCGGAGTGTCGCAACCAACGTCATGATGAGGAGGTGAACCTCTCACGAGCGCAAGACGAGGAGACCGCATTGATGCTGGGAGAAATTCAGGAGGAGACGCCTGATCTCATCATGCTCAATGAAGAGAAGATAGTACCAGAACTTGCACAGGGCTGGAGAAGCGCAGGCCAACACCGACGTGTGGTACCTTGACAACGGCGCTAGCAACCACATGACGGGCCACCGAGGAAAGTTCAAGGACCTTGATCAGAACATCACCGGCAATGTGAAGTTCGGCGACGGCTCAACCGTGCAAATTGAGGGCAAGGGATCAATCCTGTTCCAATGCAAGAACAGCGAACAACGTCTTCTATCGGAGGTATACTTCATTCCAAGTTTAAGAAGTAATATATTGAGCCTTGGTCAATTAACAGAAGATGGAAGCAAGGTGGAGATTGCCGGCTCCTACTTGAGGGTGTTCGACAGGAACGGTACCCTGCTGATGAAGGTGGGGAGATCACCTAACCGCCTGTACAAGATAGCTCTTGAATCTTGCAGGCCGATATGTCTAATGGCCAAAGTACAAGACCCAGCCTGGTTGTGGCATGCAAGGCTCGGGCACGTGAATTTCTTCGTGCTCAAGATTATGGCAGAAAAAGGAATGGCCACCGGGCTACCGAAGATTTCTCACCCAAACCAGATCTGTGAAGGGTGCCTCATCGCCAAACAAGTACGACTACCGTTCCCTCAGCAGGCTAGCTTCAGAGCTGAGAAGACACTGCAACTTGTGCACGCTGACATATGTGGCCCGATTACACCCGCTACACTTGCAGGTAACAAGTACTTTCTTCTACTTATTGATGACTTCAGTCGCATGATGTGGGTGTATATGCTCAAAGAAAAGAGTGATGCTTTTAATGCTTTCAAGAAATTTAAGTCTACTGTAGAGAATGAATGTGACAGCAAGATAAAGACATTAAGAATTGATCGAGGAGGTGAGTTCCTATCCAAGGAATTCACAGGCTTCTGTGAAGGCGAAGGCATACAACGGCACCTCACCGCACCATATACGCCACAACAAAACGGCGTAGTGGAGCGCCAGAATCGTACAGTGATGGCCACGACAAGGAGCTTGCTCAAGACCATGCATGTTCCTGGAAGCATGTGGGGCGAGGCGGTCAGACATTCGGTGTACCTGCTCAACCGGTTGCCAACTAAAGCTCTCGGTGCTATCACGCCGTATGAAGCCTGGACCGGTAAGAAACCGAACCTCGAACACTTAAGGATGTTTGGATGCGTTGCACACATGAAGACTGCAGGTCCTCATCACAAGAAGCTTGATGACCGAAAGCACGCCATTGGTGTACCTTGGCATAGAAGAGGGCTGCAAAGCACACCGTCTCTACAATCCTCAATGCAGCAAGATCCATGTGAGCAGGGATGTCGTGTTCGAGGAGGAAAGGAGATGGGACTGGAACAATGGTGATGGTGCTGAACCACAGGGCTGGGTAGAACTCTCAGTCGAAGAACCTGTTGTCGAGACAGTGATCACTCCACAGAGAGCGGTGGATGCGGCTGTGCACACGCCGGAGGGCATGAGAGATCCAGCAACACCTATCACGCACGGAGTGGCAATGGCGTCAAGGGAGCCTACTACACCACAAACTACATCCTCAACCTCTAGCAACTCACCCACACCGACGGCGGACTCGAGCGAGCCAATGAGATACCGCTCAATTGCCGACATTTATGCTGAAACTGAGGAGATCTTTCTTGATCCATAGATACTGTATTTGTCGGCTGAAGAACCGGCAAACTTTCAAGATGCTACACTCGAACATGAATGGCGGGAAGCTATGAAGGAGCTGGAAGCCATCGAGAAGAATGGGACTTGGGTGCTTACCGAGTTACCATCTGGGCACAAACCCATCGGTTTAAAATGGGTATACAAGGTGAAGAGAGATAGTGAAGGCAAGATCCTCAAGCACAAAGCTAGACTTGTGGCAAAGGGGTATGTCCAGCAGCATGGAGTGGACTTTGATGAAGTGTTTGCTCCAGTGGCCAGACTCGACACAGTTCGCTTGATCATCGCCCTCGCAGCCCAGCACGGATGGGAGGTTCACCACTTGGATATTAAATCTGCGTTCCTGAATGGTGACCTCAAAGAGGAGGTATATGTAGCTCAACCTGAAGGCTTCATCGTCAAGAACCAGGAGCACAAGGTGTATAGACTGTCCAAGGCTCTTTATGGTTTGCGGCAAGCACCAAGGGCCTGGAACACACGCCTGGACAACTGCTTAAAGGAGCTGGGATTCATCAGATGCACTCAAGAACATGCTGTGTACACAAGGAGCAATGGAGAGGGTGCACTCATTGTCGGAGTGTACGTTGATGACTTAATCGTCACAGGCACGAGAGCAACTGCTGTAAAGGCCTACAAGCAGCAGATGATGTAGAAATTTGAGATGAGTGACCTTGGGTTACTCTCCTACTACCTGGGTATAGAGGTAGATCAACAAGGTGAACGTATTACACTGAAGCAATCAGCATATGCGAAGAGAGTATTGCAGCAGTTTGGAATGGGAGATTGCAATCCGACCAAGTATCCCATGGAAGCAAAACTGCAACTCAGCAAGGACCTTGAAGGAACACCAGTTGATCCGACGCAATATAGGCGTATCATTGGCTATCTCAGGTACTTAACTCACACTCGTCCGGATATTTGTTATGCAGTCGGAATGGTGAGCAGGTACATGGAGAAGCCAACAACCATGCATCACCAGGTTGTGAAACAGATCCTTAGATATGTGAAGGGAACATTGGAGTATGGACTCATGTATGGAAGAGGACATGGTGAAGATGAACTGTACGGATTCACCGACAGCAACTTAGCCGGAGATGTCGACGACAGGAGGAGCACCAGCGGAATGGCGTTCTACCTCAACAAGAACATGATCACTTGGGCGTCTCAAAAGCAGAAAACTGTCGCGTTGTCCTCATGTGAAGCTGAGTTCATGGCGGCAACGGTTGCAGCGTGTCAAGCTTTGTGGTTGAGGAATCTGCTTAGTGAAGTGACTGGTCGCGAACCTAAGCCAGTCACGCTCTATGTCGACAACAAGTCTGCAATTGCTTTGATGAAGAATTCAGTATTTCATGGACGCAGTAAGCACATTGATACTCGCTATCATTTCATTCGCGAGTGTGTTGAAAGAGGGCAGATAAAGGTGGAGTTTGTGTGCACTAGAAAACAACGTGCCGACATCCTCACGAAGGCTCTCGCTAGAGTGAAGTTCGCAGAGATGCAGCAGATGCTTGGAGTTATCAACCTAGATCAAATCTAGATTAAGGAGGAGAATGTTAGTGAATAATCTAGACTAGCTCCTAGTTTACCTATTCTTTAGGAATAATCTAGACTAGCTCCTTGTTTACCTATTCTTTAGGAATAATCTAGACTAGCTCCTTGTTTACCTATTCTTTAGGAAGCTACCTAGTCTTGTGGTTATGAGTGTGGCCAGGAGAACTTTTCTCCTCCCGTTAGTTTTTTTTTTGTACCTATTTAAGGCTTACTTGTATGAACATTTGCAATCAATAAGAAAAAGTACATTTCCTCTCCTCTTCATTACTGTCTTCTTCCACCGGGAGCAACATCAGGGAGCTTTTAAGCTAACACCCGTTACCTTATCGAAAAGCCATACGTAGAGAATAAAAATCTATTCTCGCTAAATTTGCGCGTGAATACATTCCTTTGACACAAAGCAAACTTAGATTCCACCTGCGTAACATAGTGCTTCTCAGTTTGCTTATTGTATGTTGTACATATGGCTAAGTCAAAATCGGGATAATGGTTTACTGTTCAAACCAAGACTAAGTTATTAACAAGAACCTCCGAATGAAATTATACTAGAAGCTTACACAAACATGATGGAAAAATTTCAAATCTTCCGTAAGAGCATCCGCAATGGTGTTTCTCATATTTAAGAATATGGCAAAATAGCATATAGCAAAAATCGCAATTTAGTGCAGTCGTGATTTGCTATAATGTTACCGCTGAAATCGGTGTGGGGGCAAACAGATAGATTTGTGGATTCGAGGAAAGTTGAATAGTCAAACCTAAACACCTTCACCGGAGCTTGACTAAGATTCTCCCGCCGTTGACCTGCAAAAAGTGCGAAACACCGGGGTTGATTCCAGCGACGCACCCTCCGACACTCTTGTCAGTAATCAGAAAGATTATGAAAGAGCTTTGATTGGCGAAAGATTGATTACCTGGTAACAGTGGGGGATGGGGGGTATTTATAGCCGCCTTAGGAACCAGTTTCGGGATAAAATCAAATCCCTACTTCCCAGTGAATGGATAGAAGTGATCAGGACCGTTGATTAAGGTCAATCATAAACCTTAATTCTTCTATCCAGCTGGACTGGGCTTCTTGCAGGTTGGAATCTGCACCCAGTAAGATGGACCTATTTATGGGTTATTGGGCCTTTGAAAAAAGGCCCAGTTTTCATTTCAGACCCGTTTGTAGGTGAAATTACCATTTTACCCCCGAACTTTAAGATTCGTGTCCAATTTGGACGGTTCCGATTTAACCCTATTTTTAGCCATATCAAGAGCCCCCCACTCCCGAAGACTGAGTTTGATCAGCCTTTGAGGAGTAGTTTTATTGTTTTAATGGCTTGCGGAGTTGTATCGGAGTCCAAATGAGGGGTGTCGAATCTTTATATGAGGTATCATGATGATTTTCGGTGTTGGTTGCATGCTCAAGGTTGTTCTTGAACCCTCCTGGACTTTTGGTGAATTTTCTTAATTTTTATTTATTTTCCGGATCAGTTATTTAAGTTTGCGAAGCAGTGATTTATTGTTCGGGGGCATTAATTAATTATCCTGAGCAATAATTATTTTCCCGGGGGTTCAAAAATATTTTCTCGAATTTATAATTATTTTTTAGAATTTTTAATTATTTTTTCTAAATTTTTAATCATTTTTCGCAATTTCTAAATAAAAAATTCGAATTTAATAAATAAAAAAATGGTTTTTTAATACCATTTGTGATGTGGCGCAACCTGGGCCGCTCATCAGTGAAAAGAGCGAATATCTGAGTGATCGTACGGTCTGGGTGGCTCGGCGGCATTTTTCTCCGTTTGTGGAGGTCAGTGCCCCGGTAGCTCGGTCATAGCTCCTCGGTAGCTCGGCGCTTCATGAGATACCGAGCTATGTGGCTGAATCTAGAGCATCCATCATGGCGTGAATCACAAGGTAGGAGGCTCAGATCACGAGAAAACGTGATTTTGTCGTTTTTGGGCGTGGCGTGATCTGAGCCGCTCATCATCTTTTTGCACGAATCTTGGAACAATCTGACGGTTTGAGTTGCTCGGCAGTATTTTTCTCCAAATGTGGAGGTCGGTGCCTCGGTAGCTCGGCAAAGTGCCTTGGCAGCTCGGTAGCTCGGCGCTTCGTGAGCTGCCAAGCTACGTGGCTGAATCTGGAGCATCCATCAGGGCACAAATCACGATGCAGGCAGCTCAGATCACAAGAAAACATGATTTTATCATTTTGTGGGTGTGTCAAAATCTGAGCTGCTCATCAACCTTTGGCACGAATCTTGGGACGATCTGACGTCCCACAGAGTTCAGCAGCATTTTTCTCCAAATGTGGAGGTCGGTGCCTTAGTAGCTCGGTAGAGTGCCTCGGTGGCTCGGCTCATTAAGAGCCGTTGAGCCACGTGGCGACATCCGGAGCGTTCATTAAGGCGCGAATCATGATGCAAGCGGCTCAGATCATGCGAAAACGTGATTTTGTCGTTTTGTGGTCGAGTCTGAATCTGAGCCGCTCATCAACTTTTGGCACGAATCTTGAGAAAACTGATGTCCCACAGAGTTCGGCGTCGTTTTTTCTCCAAATGTGGAGGTCGATGCCTCGGTAGCTCAGCAGAGTGCCTAGTGGCTCGCCTCCTCCTGAGTCGTTGAGCCACGTGGTGACATCTAGAGCGTCCATCAGGGCACGAATCACGATGCAGTCAGCTCAGATCACGAGAAAATGTGATTTTGTCATTTTGTGGGCGTGTCTGGATCTGAGCCGCTCATCAACCTTTGGCACGAATCCTGGGATGATCTGACGTTCCACAGAATTCGGCAGCATTTTTCTCCAAATGTGGAGGTTGGTGCCTCGGTAGCTCGGCAGAGTGCCTCGGTGGCTCGGCTCATCAAAAGCCATTGAGCCACGTGGCGACATCCGGAGCGTTTATCAAGGCGCGAATCACAAAGCAGGAGGCTCAGATCACGAGAAAACGTGATTTTGTCATTTTGTGGGCGTGTCTGAATCTGAGCCGCTCATCAACTTTTGACACGAATCTTGGGACAACCTGACGTCCCACAGAGTACGACATCGTTTTTATCCAAATGTGGAGGTCAGTGCCTCGGTAGCTCGGCAGAGTGCCTCGGTGGCTCGGCGCCTCGTGAATTGCCGAGCTGAGTGGCAAAGAACGAACCATCGCCGCCCTTCTCTGAACCGTCGCTGCCCTTCTTCATTCTGTCATTTAGCCTTCCTTAACGGGCCCAAAGCGTATCAAAAGCCCAAGAGTTGCTTCATTGACTATAAGTTTTCACCCCCTCACTCCTTTCATTCTTTCACTTTTCACTCTCAGAACTCACTTTTGCTCTCTAGTTGCTCTGCTAGCGGAGATTTGAGCTCAAGGGTGGTTGTGTTAGCTGTCGCGGCAGGCCAGGAAATTTTCGGCGAGGTTTTTTCGACCGTAAACGTCACATCAAGGTTAGTATATATATTCTTAGTCTCATATATATACCCTACGAGATGTCACGAGTGTCCTCGGGTAGTGAGGCTTCTTCCTCGAGGGGTCGAAGCGACGAACAGTTAGTTCACGAGGAAAGGGAAGAAGTGGTGAGCAGACTGAAGGGGAAGGAGATAGTAGGGTCGTCGGCGACTGAGGAGACAGGGAAGGAAGTGGCCCGGTCTTCGGTTGTTGAGACGGTTGTAGAGACTGTGAGACAAGCAGGTGAAATGGGTTGGCTGCCGACCGTGATATCCGGTCACGGGGGAATCCGACAGTACACTGGCGAGCTTCTGACTTAGGCCGTCTACGGACGCTTGGAAACATACGAGGAGAACGAACCGAGGGAGGTTACCAAAGTCGACGATATCCGCTCGGTTCTAACCGAACGAGATCTACTTCGGATTCGAAAGAGCTTTGTCATTCCTCCAGAGTACACCCTGATTCTCCCCGGCCCCTGGGTGCGAGCGTGCACGGCCTTCTCACCCGATACTTGCGTCTTCGCCTACAACACATTGAACGCCGGACTGCATCTTCCCCTCCATCCCTTCGTGACCGAGGTTCTCATGGACTGAGCCCGATCCAGTTCATGCCGAACATGTGGCGACATGTGCTTGAATTTCTGCTCCAATGCCGAACAACGAAGGTGGAGCCCCAGCTCGTCGTTCTCAGGAGTTTGTACCAGATCAATCGGATGAGCAAGACCGAACACCGGTACTATTTGTCGCCTCGGAAAGGCGTCAAGCTGATAGAGAACCCCGACTCTATCAAGTCGTGGAAGGGTAAGTTCTTTTTGATCCGAGGCCCTTCGGCATGGGACTTCCCGACCCGATGGAAGGTGGACATGCCGAAGTATGCGAAGGCCGAGCCAGTGTTGACTCCGGCCAAAGCAGAGGTTGCGGCGAAGCTGGTCAGACTCCCGATGTTGAGTTGGTGGGACATGACCGAGGAGGTGCTTCACGGGTCGGGCCTTAGTCCGTTCGACCCGAGTACGCTTCGGACATCTTTTTTTTTTTTCTTGTATACTTTCTGTTATGCCTTGTATTTTCTAACTTTGTTTTCTTTATTCGACAGAGGCTCCGAGCATGGACTTCCGAGCAATTATGGCCGAGCGAAACAAGGCCTCCGATGCTAAGAAGTGGAAGAGGACGAGCGTGGGGCCTTCGTCCGGCCGACCAACCAAGGTTCCTTCGGCTGTAGTCGTGGATCTGGCCTCTCCTCGGCGATCGACCTCTGCTGTAGGTCTTGTTCAGCCGACCCCCTCTGGTCCTTCGGGCGAAGGCTTCTCCGTATCGGCGGCTCTGGCGCTTGAGGCCCCGCCCCTTACTGAGCAGGCCGATGCCATACTGACCGAGGCCCACAAGAAACTATTTGTCCCCAATTGGCAGGTGATGAACCACGACGGTTTCTTGGGGGACTCGGCGATGAGTATGCAGGCTCTTCGTCATCTCTCGACCCCAAAAGACCGAGCTGCACTGAAGGTGGGGACGACAGGCGACGATGCTCTAGAAGTAGCTCGGTCACTCATGTCGGTAAGTTTTCTTAGTTGATTTCGATGACCTTTGAAAATTTTCTAAGTTTTTAGCTCGGCTTTTATTGCGCTCTAATTTCTTCTTCTTGCAGGCCACGTGCCACTTCAGCCACCTTCTCGAGAAGTACGCCGAGCAAGAGAGGGAGTTGAAGGCCGCTTGTGACAAAGACCGAGCGGAGAGGGCGAGGGTCGTGAAGCAGTTCGAGGCGGAGCAGCACCGCTCAGATGCTTTGGCGGCACAGGTCGCTGACTTGGAGGCAGCCTTGGCACAGGTGAGGGAGAAACTTGCCTCGGAGGTGGCCAAGGCAGCTGAGGAGAAGGCCGAGGTGAAGACGGGCCCTAGAGGTGGTGATGCGGCAAAAAGATGAGGCCGTGGAGGCGGCAAGGGCAGAGATTGAGGCCGAGGCTAAAAAGCATATGATGGCCAACATGGAGCATTCTTATGCCACCGCGCTCGAGCACGTCGAGGCTCGAGTCCCCGGCTTCGACAGGTTGGGGTACGGACTGTGGGGTTCGGTCGGCGAGGAGGACCCGGAAGCCGAGCAAGAGGCCGAAGGAAAGGAAGGGGAAGAGCAACAAGGTGACGATGCTCCAGTCGATCCCGAGGTCGTGGTGGTGGAGGGAGGGGACGACGAGGCTGCGGCCGACCCCCAAGCCATAGTTGCAGAGGAAGGGGAGCCATCCACCGAGGTGCCCATCACCGAGCTACCACCCAAGGTGGCCCCTTGATCTTTGTTGTTTTGTACTTTTTCTTCTCTCTTCATGTATTGCCTTGTAGCGGACTGGCCACTGCTTTTTGTTATAAATGAAATTTTGCTTTCTTTGACTAAGTGTTGGGGTCGATCTTGTTTTGGAGACATCTTGATTTGAAATTTTTCTAAGGGCTGAAAATAATTTCTTTTTGAAATCCGACTAAGTTTTGAGCATCACTCACTTTAAAATCTAGCTAAGTGTTGAGAACAACTCGGTTTGACGTCTTGCTAAGTGTTGGTAGCAACTTTGCTTTGAAATTTAGCTATGTGTTGCTCGAGCTTAGTGTTGTTGTGTTTTCTCAGATCGCCGAGTTGCGTCTAGCGGAGGCATCGCCAAACACAGTAGCGGCTGAGGTCTCTCGTCTCCGAGCTGACTTAGGAGCGACGAAGCTGGCCCTTTCTCGCATTCGAGAGTGTTTTCTCAAGAGTGAGTTGGATCTAGACCACCTCAAGCTAACGTTGTCGAAGCGTCTCTCCGAGCTAAAGCAACTAAAGAAACGAGCTCGAGAAGCTCCTCTCGAAGGGGAGGTGGAATCCCTTTGGCAAGCGCTATTTGATGTTTCAGTGGAGAGAGATGAACTGTTAGCTGAGGTCCACGAATTGTCGATAGCCGAAGACAAGCTTTTGGCGGAGAGAGAAGAATTAACAACGGCGATGGACAAGTTGATGACCGAGCGAGATGAGCTGTTCGCAACCATGAGCAAGGCGACGGCGGAGGTTGACGAGCTGAAGAGGGTTACAATCGATAAAAGCATTGAAGTTACTCATCTCCATCAAATTATTGCCGACAGATCTGGTGTTGCAGGTTCCGCTCGGCTTCCTCGCTTCAAGATTGCCGTAAAGGATGACTTTCTGAAGGATCGAATCGTCGAACTCGAGGAGGAGGTCGCTCGGCTCAAACCCCAACCTGAACGGATTAATGTCAGAAGCACGTCGTGTACCCGTGAAGAGAGCGAGAGGGGAATTTCCTTTTACGAGCTTGTGACTCGCTCGCCTGCTGCTTGGCAAAGCCCTGTTGACTCACAAAGTGGTGTGGCTCCATTGTCGAGCGGGGTGTCCATTGGGGCCATCGTCAGAGGCAGTGCTGAAGATGTGTCTCAGTTTGTCGGTCTAGAGACGAGCTCCGAGGTTAGGCATCGCCGTCCCCGGGTGTCTTCGAACTGGAACATCCCTGCCCCGAGGAGGCATTGAGAGAGTTGTCTTGTAATTTTGGCTTTTCATATTTTGTAACTCGTCGTAGAGGAGAGTAGCTGGTCTTGTAATCTGAGTTTCCTCAAACTTTAAACTTTATAGAAGTGAGAGATTGTTGATTCTATTGCGCTTGTGTGTTTGCGTGTTGTTAATCATCTTTGGTTGTAGGACCACTTCTTACCCGCTTATGAGTGAGGAGTAGAAGCGGAGTCGAGCCTAGCTCTGAACTCCGAACTCTTTGCTTGAGTAGGTTTCAACGGTTGTGGGAGCAATTCCGAATGGCAAACCACTTCTAGCTCGCTTAAGAGCGGCCCTGAGAAGCGGAATCGAGCCAAGTTTTGGACTCCGAACTCGTCGTTTGAGTAAATTTCAACGGTTGTGGGAGCAGTTCCGAATGGCGAACCACTTCAAGCTCACTTAAGAGCGAGCTTGCAAAGCAGAATCGAGCCAAGTTTTGGACCCCGAACACGTCATTTGAGTAAGTTTCAACGGTTATGGGAGCAATTCCGAATAGCGAACAACTTCTAGCTCGCTTAAGAGCGGGCTTGCGAAGCAAAATCGAGCCAAGTTTTGGACTCCGAACTCGTCGTTTGAGTAAATTTCAACGGTTGTGGGAGCAGTTCCGAATGGCAGACCACTTCTAACTCGCTTAAGAGCGAGCTTACAAAGCAGAATCGAGCCAAGTTTTGGACTTCGAACACGTCATTTAAGTAAGTTTCAACGGTTGTGGGAGCAATTCCGAATGGCAAACAACTTCTAGCTCGCTTAAGAGCGGGCTTGCGAAGCGGAATCGAGCCAAGTTTTGGACTCCAAACTCGTCGTTTGAGTAAATTTCAACGGTTGTGGGAGCAGTTCCGAATGGCGAACCACTTCTACCTCACTTAAGAGCGAGCTTGCAAAGCGGAATCGAGCCAAGTTTTGGACTCCGAACTCGTCGTTTGAGTGAATTTCAACGGTTGTGGGAGCAATTCCGAATGGCGGACCACTTCTAGCTCGCTTAAGAGCGAGCTTGCAAAGTGGAATCGAGCCAAGTTTTGGACTCCGAACACGTCATTTGAGTAAGTTTCAACGGTTGTGGGAGCAATTCTGAATGACGAACCACTTCTAGCTCGCTTAAGAGCGGGCTTGGAAAGCGGAATCGAGCCAAGTTTTGGACTCTGAACTCGTCGTTTGAGTAAATTTCAACGGTTGTGGGAGCAATTCCGAATGGCGGACCACTTCTAGCTCGCTTAAGAGCGAGCTTGCAAAGCGGAATCGAGCCAAGTTTTGGACTCCGAACATGTCGTTTGAGTAAGTTTCAATGGTTGTGGGAGCAATTCCGAATGGCAAACCACTTCTAGCTCGCTTAAGAGCGGGCTTGCGAAGCGGAATCGAGCCAAGTTTTGGACTCCGAACTCATCGTTTGAGTAAATTTCAACGGTTATGGGAGCAGTTCCGAATGGCGAACCACTTCTAGCTCCCTTAAGAGCAAGCTTGCAAAGCGGAATCGAGCCAAGTTTTGGACTTCGAACACATCGTTTAAGTAAAGCGCAATTAAGGTTTTAAACAGAGAGATAAAATAACCACAAGAGAATTATTAGGCAAAAAAAGTTCTTTATTGATAACTGTTAATCAGCCGCTTCTAAGTTGCAAGCCGTTATTACAATGAGAAAATAAAGAAGCAAAGTACAAATAAAAAGATAGGAATGGCTCGACATTTGATGGTACTCGGAGAGGCGTTCAAACACCCTCTTGGTACTTCAGTAAATGGTTGGCGTTCCAAGTTCTTGATATCTCTCTGCCTTCGAGGTCTTCAAGACGATATGCTCCTGATCGAACTACCTTGGAGACCTTGTATGGTCCCTCCCAATTTGGGGCTAGCTTGCTCTTTTGACTGAGGAATGAGATGGCTAGCTTTCTGAGGACTAAGTCTCCCTCCTTGAGATCTGTGGGATGGACCCTTTTGTTGTAGGCCTGCTCGATTCTTCTCCGATAATTTTCCTGGCGAATCGAAGCTCTTTCACGGAGTTCATCAATCAGGTCCAAATTTGCTCGGAGCTCTTTGGCATTCTGCTCTTCATCATAGGCAATAAGGCGAGGGGATGGCAAACCAACTTTTAAGGGGATTACGGCCTCAGACCCGTAGGTGAGGTTGAAGGGCGACTCTCCTGTGGGGGTCCTTTTTGTAGTGCAGTAGTTCCACAATACGTTTGGAAGTTGTTCTGTCCATAAGCCTTTGGCCGACTTGTCTAGTCTCTTCTTGATACCTGAGAGGATCTGCCTGTTGGCATTCTCTACTTAACCGTTGGATTGAGGATGGGAGACGGAGGAGAAGCGTTGCTGAATACCGAGGTCTTCACATAAGGAGCGAAATGCTGTCCCTGTGAACTGTGTTCCGTTATCTATTACCAGGATTCGAGGTATGCCGAACCTACAGATTACATTTTTTCAGAAGAACTGCAACACTTTGTTCTCAGTAATAGTAGCCAGTGGTTCGGCTTCGATTTCCTTAGAGAAATAGTCGATTACCACGACTAGGAACTTAAGCTGGCCTGGAGCTGGTAGGAACGGACCTAGCAAGTCCATCCCCCACATTGCAAAGGGAATTGGACTTGAGAGAGATGTGAGTTGTGCTTGGGGTAGGCAGCGGATGTTGGAGAATTGCTGATAGGAGCTGTATTTCCGGACATGTTCGGCATCCCGAAGTAGGGTAGGCCAAAAGTATCCATAGTTCAAAACTTTCCTGGTAAGGGACCTTGATCCTGAATGGGCTCCGCCTATACCTTCATGGAGTTCTTGCAAGGCATACATGGCTTCTTCTGGGAAGAGACATCTCAAGTAGGGTCTGCAATCTACTTGGGTATAGGAGCGTTTGTACAAGACTCCCTCAACAAGGGTTTACCGCTCCACTCTTGTTCAGATTCGGCGAGCTTCTTTATGATCTTGGGAAAGGTTCCCGTCTCTGAGGAACTCAATCAAAGGCATCATCCAGTTATCCCTGAGTTGGACGGGTAGCGACTCCATCGAGTCGGGGGCTTCTTCGTCGATGCTGGGCCTTAGTAGGACTTCGATCAGGACGGTCAGCTCGAGACCTTGGAGAGAGGAAGAGGCTAGTTTTGAATGGGCATCTTCTTGGGCATTCTCTTCTCTAGGGATCCACTGGAGTTGTACCTCTTCGAACGAAGCCATGAGACTTTGGACCTTGGCTAGGTACTTAGCCATTCGGTCATCTCGCGCCTCGTATTCTCCTAAGACCTGATTTACCACAAGCTGTGAGTCACTGAATATTCGGACACGTTGCGCTCCTACCTTGCGAGCCATGCCCAGGCCTACTATTAGGGCTTCATACTCCGCTTCGTTATTGGAAGCCTTGAAATTGATGCGGAGGGAGTATTGGAGAACGAAATTATCTGGACCTGTCAGAATAACTCTGGCTCCGCTCCCTTCGGCGCAAGACGACCCATCTACATACACCATCCAGATTGGAGGTCCATTTACCACTTGAATTACTTCCGGGATCGTGTTTTCCATTATAAACTCGGCTAGGGCTTGGGCCTTGATAGCAGTCCAAGGCTGATAAGATATGTCATGTTGACTTAGCTCGATTGACCACCTCATTAGATGTCCGGAGGTCTTGGGCTTATGCAGAACCTGCTTGAGCGGCTGGTCGGTAAGGACGACCACCGAGTGGGATTGAAAATAGGGGCAGAGCTTCCTGGCTGCCATAACCAAGGCATATGCTATCTTTTTCAATCTCGGATAGCAGAGCTCAGCGTCTCTAAGGACCTTACTCACATAATAGATAGGCTTCTGAGCCTTGTCTTCTTCCTTTACTAGGACAGCGCTGAGGATTTGTTCGGAGGCAGCGAGGTTGAGGCAGAGTGTTTCCCCGGGAGTAGGCTTGCTGGGGAGGGGGGGTTGACCAGATAGGCTTTCAGTTGGTCGAACGATTCTTGCTGCTGCTGGCCCCACTCAAAGCCCTTAGCCCCCCTGAGGGCTTTGAAGAAAGGAAGACACTTTTCCCCTGACTTAGACAGGAAGCGCCCTATGGCCGTGAGGCATCCTGTAAGCTTTTGCACTTCTTTCACATTTGTAGGAGGAGCCATGTTGATGATGGCTTTTATCTTCTCGGGGTTGGCCTCAATCCCCCTCTGACTGACCATGAAGCCCAGGAACTTACCAGATGAGACCCCGAATGCACCCTTTTTCGGGTTTAGTATCATATTATGCTTCCTCAACACGTCGAAGGCTTCTTGGAGGTCGGCGACATGGTCGGACCCCTGGATACTTTTTACTATCATATCATCGACGTAAACCTCCATTTCCGGCCGATGATTTTGGAAGACCTTGTTGATGAGGTGTTGGTAGGTGGCACCGACATTTTTGAGCCGAAGGGCATTACCCTATAGCAGTAAAGGCCTTGATCTATGATGAAGGATGTCTTTGGGATATCCGGGGGGAACATGCAGATTTGGTTGTAACCGGAGAAGGCATCTATGAAGCTCTGAAGCTCATGATCCGAAGTGGCATCGATCAAGGTGTCGATGCTGGGGAGCGGGAAAGGATCTTTGGGGCATGCCTTGTTCAAGTCGATGAAGTCGATGCAAATCCTCCAACTTCCATTGGCCTTCTTTACCATAACAACATTGAAGAGCCACTCGGGATAATTGACCTCTTGTATGAACCGGGCTTTGAGGAGCTTCTCCACTTCTTCCTTTATAGCTTGCTGGCACTCAGGGGCGAATTTACGCCTCTTCTGCTGGACCGGCTTGGACCCTGGAGCGATGCTTAGGTGGTGGACGAAGAGCTCTTTGGAAATTCCTGGCATGTTGACAGCCGAACATGCGAAGAGGTCCCGATTCTTCTTTATGCACTGGATTATATCGGAGTAGAGGGCAGAGAGAAGGGTTTTGCTGATGAAAAATTTGCGGCTCGGATCTTGCTCCGAGAAGAGAAATACCTCCAGCTCGTCTACCGGTTTTGAAATAGATTAAGTGTTCCCCCTAGGGAATTTCAAGGGTCTCGAGGGAAAGGACGGGCCCTTCAGTTGAGGTCATGTAGCATTTGCGGGCCATCTCCTGGCTTCCCCTTACCTCCCCTACACCTGCCTTGGTAGGGAACTTCATTTTCAGATGATAAGCTGACGGGACGGCTTCTAAAGCAGCTAGGCCAAGGTCGACCTAGGATCACATTGTAAGCGGTCGGGACGTCAACAACCATGAAATCCATTGGCTCCGTTCGGGTTGTAGGAGTTTGCCAGCGGTTACGTCGAGGGTTATGACTCCTTTGATCGTTACTGGCACTCCCGTGAACCCATGGAGAGTGTAGCCGGCGGGCTTTAACCTGTCTCGCGATAATTTGAGTCCTCGGAAAGCCACTAGGAAGAGGATGTTGACAGAACTGCCATTATTCACTAGAATCCTTTCTACTTTGAAGTTAGCCATATGGAGATTAATCACCAGTGCATCACAATGGGGGGTTCGGACACCCTCTAAATCTTCATCTGAGAAAGTAACTGGGACTCCAAGACTTTGGGAGGGGGTAGGCTGTGCACCGAATTAACTTCCCTGTTGAAAGCCTTTCGATACGAGTTAGAGGTTTCTCCCATTGGTCGTCCGTGGATGAGGTGCAAGATGCGTTCTTCTTCGAATTCGGAAGTCTCGTCATGCCTCTCGGGGCGCTTGTTAGCCCCCTAGGGGGTGGAGGAAGGTCGACCCGGTCCTTTCTTACAAACTTGGAGAGCTGCCCTCTCTGAAAAAGGGTTTCGATTTCATTCTTCAGGGCCCGACAGTCATTGGTATCGTGGCCGTGGTCCCGGTGGTAGCGACACCACTTCTCCTTGTCCCTCTTCTTCCCTGGAGTATTCATCTTCGGGGCAGGAGGTAGGATCCCTTCTTTCTCTACCTCCATGAGAATAGTTGAAACAGGCGTTGAGAGGGGTAAACTTTTCAAATCTGGGAGGTAGATGACGCTGACCCCCGTTGTCGTTCTGGAGAATTTTGGCCCCCTCGTCTTCAGCGGCCTTCCTTTTATTTTCAGAAGAGGATCCCTCGAATGCGGGGCGATGTTCAGCCTCCTCCACGCGGATATACTTCTCGCTTCTGAGAAGAAGGTCGGAGAAACCCCGCGGGGGCTTTTTGGCTAGGGAGGACCGGAGGTTCGAGTTGAGGACATTGGACTGGAAGGTGGCTGCAGCGACCGATTGGTCGAGGGAGGCGATGGACCTGGCCTCCGCTGTAAACCGCTTGACATAATCTCTCAACTTCTCACCCTTCTTCTGATTGAGGAAGAGTAGTGAAATACTCATCATTTCGGAGCGGCGGCTGCTCACGAAGTGGGTTATGAAGAGGGTCTCGAACTGTTCAAAAGAGAATATGGAGGATGGAATGAGGCGGGAGTACCATTCCTGAGCCGGGCCTTTAAGAGTAGCTGGAAAAGTCTTGCACAGGAGGGCATCGGAGGCTTGATGAATCATCATGAGAGTCTTGAAACTCTCGATGTGATCCATGGGGTCTGACTCTCCTGTATATGTCTCGAACTGCGGGGGCTTGAAGTTTGCCAAAACGGGTGCCTCCATGATGGTTCAAGAAAATGGGGGTCTGCTCGGACGGAGGGTCCTTCCACTCAGTTCCTCGTCTCTATCTAGTTGGTCGAGGCACCTCTCCATCTCGTAGAGACGGCGGTAGACAACATCATCCCTTTGACTGTACCCAGGTGAGCCTCTGGACTCGTCCTCGTACGAAGGGGATAGTGGGGTTCGGCGATGGTAGCTCGGAGAATGACGAGGGCTTGGAATGTGAGGGCGGTGGCTCGGAGCTTGATGAGGACTTAGAGACCGGTGACGAGGGCTTCGAATTGGCGGAGGAGTAGGGACCCTCTGAACATTATTGTTGTTGTTTGGTGGGATGTTGAGGGCCTGCAAGATTGTTGTCTGGAACTCTTGGAACTCTGCTCGGGTGATAGGCCCGTTCTGATCCCTCTGGGGCTGTCGACCAGCGGGAGAATGATGACTTCTTCGACGGTACTCCGGGGACTCTCTCCGCCTCCTATGAAGAGGGGACCTCCTGTGGTCGCGACGGCGAGGAGATCGCGCATTTAGACGTTCTGAGTGGGAGACTCCCTCATGGGCCCGCCTTTCATCCAAAAAGTGGCGAAGGTCCTCTTTTTTCTGCCTGTTGATGATGACGTTGCAGAGGTCTTCTGAGGGCCGAGGGTTATGGGATGCCATGGAGTCGGTTGAAGGGTTATGTACGGAGATATGATCGCGGTGAAGAGGTTGCTTCTGAGCGTGAGGACGAGAGGTCCCTACACCAGCATTCTGGGGCCCGAGTGGAGCCTGCTGGTGTTAAAGATTTTGGGGAGGAGGCTGCCCCTGCTGCAGCGGCTGATCGGATTAAGGAGGGAGCTGTCCCTGAGGCTGGATGGGTTGGAGGGGAGCCACCGGTTGTGGTTGAGGAGGAGTGGGTCCACGATTGGGCCCTCTAGATCTCAGCTTCCATGGTGGTATGGCTGGAGGCGGTGTTGACCGGTGGAAGAGGTTGGACTGTAATTCGTGGTTCCCACAGACGGCGCCAATCTGTTGCCGCTGAAATCGGTGTGGGGGCAAACAGATAGTTTTGTGGATTCGAGGGAAGTTGAATAGTCAAACCTGAACACCTTCACCGGAGCTTGACCGAGATTCTCCCGCCGTTGACCTGTAGAAAGTGCGAAACACCGGGGTTGATTCCGGCGATACACCCTCCGATGCTCTTGTCATTAATCAGAAAGATTATGAAAGAGCTTTGATTGGCGAAAGATTGATTACTTGGTAATAGTGGGGGATGGGGGGGTATTTATAGCCGCCTTAGGAACTAGTTTCGGGATAAGATCAAGTCCCTACTTTCCAGTGAATGGATAGAAGTGATCAGGACCGTTGATTAAGGTCAATCATAAACCCTAATTCTCCTATCCAGCTGGACTGGGCTTCTTGCAGGTTGGAATCCGTGCCCATTAAGATGGACCCGTTTATGGGTTATTGGGCCTTTGGAAAAAAGGCCCAGTTCCCATTTCAGACCCGTTTGTAGGTGAAACTACCATTTTACCCCCAAACTTTAAGATTCGTGTCCAATTTGGACGGTTCCGATTTAACCCTATTTTTAGCCACATCATATAATATGAGAAAGAAATATTAAAAAAAGAGGTCCGTCCATTTTTTTACAGTTAATTAACTAATGGTTATGTATTAAAATAGATAAATTAAATATTAAAATATATACTAATCTACCTATTAATTAACTAACCTAACATTAACGTAAGCCTAATTACCAAAATGGCTGGGCGAGACATGTTGTATTGTCCAAGCCATTTTGGCATCAAACAGGACAACATGTCCTGTTTGTTGATTTTTCGAATTTTTTTTTTGTTCAGACGGTACAACATGTACCATCTGATCATTAGTACCATCTGATCATTAAAAAAAAAATAGGTCAGACGAAACAACTTGTTTCGTCCGATCCCATTATATATATATATATATAGGGAAAGGATCCGTTGCACACTAGCCCAGTGTGCAAGCCAAATAATGAAACCTTTACCCAATTTTTTTTTAATGTACCGATCAGTGAAGAAATTAGGGTTTCAATTGAACTCAACTAAAGGGAAATATTTTATACCTGGTCTCGATTATACTTCTATCCATAAACAAATTTCGGTACAATATTCTTTTAAAATTTGCTAATGATAGTCATATTTTGTTTTAGCTTCATAATATGAAAAGTAACTTAAGAGAATGAAAGAAGAAGATGGCGTTGAGTTTTCAAAGGGGCAAAATGATGACAGTGCAAAGATCTTACCTTTTATTTGGGAAAATAGTACATAGGTTTCAATTGAACTCAACAAAAAGGGAAAATTTTATACCTTTCCTGTTCGGAGCGTGATCGATGGGGGTTGAGAGGTCGTCGATGAGGTGGGTGGATTTGGAGCATGATCGGAGCTATGGTTTCGAGTTTGCGAACGCGATGAGAAGGATATGGAGAAGCTTCAGGTTCGCTGCGGGAGATTAAAGAGGGAGAGCAGAATAGATTTGGGGAGAGAAAGGGGGCCAGGGTTTTTTCTGTTCGCTGCGGGAGATTAGAGAGGGAGAGGAGAATAGATTTGGGGAGAGAAAGGGGGCTAGGGTTTTTTCTTTTCTTTTCGCAGCTAGCAAATGAAGGAGATGAGCGGGAGAGAGTGGGAAAGGAGATAGGGACTGGGGGGGGGGGGGGATTTCCGATTATACCCCCCCCGGGAGAGAGTGGGAAAGGAGATAGGGACTGTGGGGGGGGGATTTCCGATTATACCCCCCCATATTAAGTGTATAATCGGAATGGTATCCAACCGTTGGATTATCATCAAGATGGAACATCCAGATCGGACGGTCCACAACTAGTGCGCACGGGCTTGCACACTGGGCTAGTGTGCAACGGATCCTTTCCCTATATATATATATATATATATATATATATATATATATATATATATATATATATATATATATATATATATATATATATATATAATGTAAGAATTGCCATTTCAATTCGTTTCTGAAATAGGAGAATGCACTGTAGCTTATTTGTCAAAATATGACAAAATAGAAAACGAGGACTGCAACGTGAACTTTATCATATTATAAAAAATATTGCAAATATAGGAAAGGACTGTGGATGCTCTAAGGAAAAGAGGAAATAGCTTTATATATGGTAAATTCTCTCCTAAATGTAGCAGAATGCGCCCCAGTTCGTTACACTAATGAGAAATTTGATTTCAGGTTTGAATTAAGCTCGCAAGCATTGTCTTTTAAGCGTCTCTAATTTATTTACCTCGAGGGATAACTTTATATACAAGAGTGCACTCTAAATTTGGTCGGTTGATGAGTCTAAGTAGTAATCAATGATTGCACTTTCACAATGAACAATATACGTTCTACCTATGCATTACACATCCATGCATTCTAGTACGAGATCATTGAGAGGTCAGCATCATGTAACCTTAATTTGTCAAACATAACGAACATACATACAACATCAAGTCTAATAATATGACCCCCTATGTGCATAAACCTAGCAACTTACCATTAAAACTTACTTAATTTGGCAAGTACGTTAGCTCTTACACGCGCAGAAAACTGAATCACATGACCATACAGCCAGAAAGAACTAGCAAGCATAGCCCGAGCTGCATCCCATGCCCTTCCAAGAAAGCAGTTTTATCCGACAGATATCTTACTTCTTGCTATCCGACAAACAAATAATTTTTAATATTTTTTTGTCCTAAAACAAGCACGTGTGTTGCACGTACAACTCTACTCTACTTATTAACACGTGCATCGCACATACAAATCAATGTTTTTTCTTCAATTTTTTAAAAATTACGTGTACCGTCCATTCAACTCCAACTTTTTCAAATAAACACCACTTTATCACCAAACAAATCCATACATTGCACGTACAACTCCAAATCTATTTCTTAACACGTGCATCGCACGTGCAAATAAAAAAATTCCTTCTTAATTTAAAAAAAAATGCTTATCGGCCGTTCAACTCTAATTATTTAAAAAAAATAATACATTCATCGCACGTGCTAATTACTATTGACTTACATGTATCGAACGTTCAACTGCAATTCTTTATCAAAACGTGCATTGCATGTGAAAATGCTCCACCGATGGGTTTGCATGTATAGCCACACATCAACAATTAAGGTGTTCGGCCGCTTCTTACTTTTCGGACTAAAATGAAATCGAAGAACATACCCAAGCAATGAACTTGGTGTATTAAGACGTAGTTCTCTCATTCAGATGACAAATTTTTGAGAAGGTGAAGATTTACCTGTATATAACAAGTATATGATGACATCCAGTTGAAAAATGAGTTATTATAAAATGCAATGCATCTAAAGTTTCAAGTAAAATATAGTGTTACTGCTAGAAGTTGATTTGTGAATTCTTTCATAACAAATAAAAAACTGACATTTTTACTACCGTTCTAAACGCTGCTGTTGACGTGCAAAAAGTTCAAAACACCAGGATTGATCCTCGTGACGAATCCTCCGATGCTCAAGTCAGTAATCTGAAAGATTATGAAATAACTTTTGTAGAGAAAGATACTGATTACCTCTTTATGGTGGGGAGTAGGGGTATTTATAGTTGCCTTTGGAAACAGTTGTAAAGATAATCATTTATGTCTCAACCCAGGTATTTTTGTATAAGAAATAGAGTTTAAATGTAACACCCCGAATTTCAAAACAGACTGAATTCGAAGTTCCACAGGATCTTTACTCTTCTCCTCGTACAATTTTACAAAGAATTTAAAACTTTATTACATCAAGTTACATTTAAACAGCGGAAGCAAATTTACATCAATTACATTAATGGAATAAAACAATACTTGAACAATTCTTTAAGCATCATTTCCTCCTTAGTCTTTTTCATTCACTTTGTCCTGCATGGAAACTGTGGGCTCGTCAGTTCATTCAACTGACTTAAGGATATAATACATCAATTTTCTCTTAATTAGAAAGCACACACTTGTCATAAAACAAAACTACGGGGACTATCCTATTGATGTCATGTTGTGCGATGCACTTAGTCCTTAATGCAGTTATTCATATTATATTTCACTAATGTGTACTTGTTCAGATTCTATGCATCTCATACTACATAGGTCCGAGGGTAAGCCCTTAATCGTACTTCGTCTTGTAGGGTTCAATCCCTCGCCATGACTTAAACTACTACGGTAACTACGGTAAGTATTCTATGAGTTACGAGCCCATGTCCAGACAGCCTGGAGGAAAATTCCTGACATGAAGCATCATGCAGGCAGACTATGGACAATCGACCTCCGTCATGGAACGATGTCACCACCCGTAGTCACCAAACACCCCACAAGCGTCGCCACCGGAACGATAATTCCGAAGTAGTGCTCACGCCATGACATGATGCATCAAGCAGGCAGTCTGTGAATCACTCTCACACCGCCAGTCCGATGGCTCTCATACTCGTGTTTTTCTCTTACTTTCGCGTCACATCTCCATTATGTATTTAGTCCTTAATTTATTCGAATCATGAATAAAATCAATCCCCTAGAGGTAGCACTTCCTCTATTTCGATCTTAACCATTAATTCAACAATACGACCCAAGCTTGGTCTTTTCTTTTGAATAACTTATCTCAAAAATATCTTTCAATGCCGGTATGAGGCTTAGCTACCCTCTAGCTTTCAATTCTCTTTCATGTTCACAGTATTTGTGTATTCATATTCATAAGACCTTTCATAATTCATCATGATATTTGATTTCACTTTTATGTACAATTTCATGCATAGAATAAATTTCATTTGTCACATTCATAATTCATTCTTTCCACATAATTCTCTTATCAATAATAAATCTAAAATTCACACTTTCGATTTTCCCATTATCAAAAAAATCTCCTTTCAAAACTCTTTTAAACAATACAATTATTTTTTCCCTTTATCTAAAGACATTTAAAACTTGAAACCCAACAGTCAGGGAAGTCGATTGTTAACGTATAGTCAGTCGACTGTTCTGCCAGGATTTAAAACTCGAAAAACTAAATAGTCAGAACAGTCGACTGTTAAAGCATAGTCGGTCGACTTTTCTGCGAGGATTAAAACTCGAAAACTAAATAGTCAGGACAGTTGACTGTTAAAGCATAGTCGATCGACTGTTCTGCGAGGATTAAAACTCGAAAACTAAATAGTCAGGATAGTTGACTGTTAAAGCATAGTCGGTCGACTGTTCTGCAACTAAAATCAGAAATTTGGAATTTATACAGTAACTTAAGATTTTTAAAAAAAACATTTAACTCTCATTTTTCATATAAAATACTATTCTTTTATTGTACGAAAATGGTCACAAAAGCTTTATGTCTCTTAATTTGTCTCTTTTCAAAGGGAAAATTCTAATTTGATAATTCTCAAATGGGTTACTCTTTATTAAACTAATAATTTCCTCCTTTTCTTCTTTTATCAATAAAAATCCAATTTTTCTCTGAACTTAGTCCTAATTTCAAAATGTTCAATTTTCTTTCTTTCTAACATGTAAATTTGGAAATTTTTGTATCAGTCTTCCTAACAATAAACATGTATGATTTGTTAATCAATCTACTTTCATAGCATGGAGACATCTCATAGTTCACATCTTATAAACAACACATTACTTCATATTGCATTTTTTCACATACATGAACATTTTAACATAAAGATTCATATTTTCTTAATTAACAAACAAGTATATTATCAAGTTATCACAACAATATTTCTATTCACATCATTCAATCAATTTTATTACTTATTTCACGTAATTCTACATGGGTTCATTTTCTCCTTAAACATGGTACTAACATAAAGTAATATTTCCTTTTCTTGTTTATTCTAACATGATCACAAACATAAACCTAGCATGGTAACTAGTTAGAAGTTGAAAAAAATTGCCCACCTTTAATGGAGAGAAAACAACAAGAACACCTAAAAGATCTCCTAGAATGAACGAGGGAAGCTTTCTCCTTCTAGTTTGAGCCACTAATTTGACTTCTCCTCATGGGCGGATTCAAGGGGGGGCTGGGGTATGCTACAGCCCCCCCTCCCCCCAAACATTTGGCATTTGTTTGTAATTTTTTTTTATTTTTTGGTATATTAGTGTGGAATATATGCTTCAGCCCCCCCAATATTTTTTAAAGCCCACCCCATATATATTTGAGCCTTCCATTTATTTTTTTAGGCCCAAGCTCAACTCTATTCTATCTAGTATCTATAACAACTTTACTTCTCTAGTATCTATAACAACTTTATATATATTTTGTATGTTACCTTGTGCGAATTTTTTTCCAGCCCCCCTCACTTTTCAATCCTGGATCCGCCCCTGCTTCTCCTCCTTGCTTGATGGTATTTGAACTCCTTCCTTCTTGCTCTAATGGTAGGCCGGCCAACTTGGAGGAGGAACACACACAAACTAGAACTCAATCTTTTAACTCACAACGCTCCTAATCTTTTACTCACAATTTTGCCTTGCTTTCTTTTTTTTTCAATTCTTTTTCAAGTGTAATGTGATGTGAGTGAGTGTAACTCCTATCTTCTGTATCTGTATTTTTCTACAGTATTTACATTTTTTGTACTCTGTCTATCAATTTGAGATCTGTATTTTTGTTCCAGTTCGAATAAAATCATTTCATTTGTTTCAACTCAATTTTGTGCCAATATTTATTTCAATTTCATTGTTCGTGTCTGCTCTGATTTGTCGTTCTTCGTGAAGAATGGACTGTTTCACTTCATCTATTTTATTTTTCCTAATTATAATGAATTTTGAGTCAATCTCTTGTTGGATCCCACTCAGACCCGTTATCCAAATACCCAAAACCCAAAACCCCACTATTTAAACCTCCTAACCCTACTTACCCTAACCCTAAACCTAATTACTGTGTAACCCTAAGTTTTCCACAGCTGCCTACCAATTCTCTCCCCGTCTCCTTCTTCCTTCACTCATCGAACCCAATTTCATCCTCTGCACCCATTTCCCGATGCCTCGTCTCCCCGTCGTCGTCCCCTTTTCCCTGCTCATCCTTACCATCGTCTCGACCTTATTGTCTTCTGCCGCTTCGACTCCACCCATTTCCTTCGACTTTGCCATCGTTCCCTCGCCATTCAGTCGAGCCGCAACCACCGAAACCCATCCCCTGGTCAACCTTGACATCATCTTCCCCACTGAACCTCCTCGCCTTCATCCCCTCCGTCGCCTCGTCCAAGCCCGATCATCCATCGCTCGCCTCCCCTATTTTTCTACCCAAGTAGAAACCCCGCGGCACCGTCCTCCTCATTGTCGACGATGCCGCTGCCATCTTCAGCGTCGAGCTTCCCTAAACGTTGCTGCCTCCTGCCGCCGCCACAGCTGCCGGTGTCGCTCTCCCTCTCTCTGTCGCTGTGAAGAAGAATGAGAGAAGTAGAAGAGGGCAACTTTGAATCCCAGCCGTCGGATCTCCTCAAGATCAGATCTTGATCTAATCTAATCATCACCAGTAGATCTGATCTCAACCGTCGATTCTTCTTCGATCTTGATCGCTATCAAGATCCGTGCCGGAATCCATCTCTGTTATTCCTCCGTCGGATTCGTCAGCTACACTTCTAAGGCAAGTATTCTTCTTGTACAAATTATTGTTCTAGTTCGAGCGTTTAATTAAAAATACTGCTAATAGATAGTAGTTGTGACTCCTCCTTGTCTCATCGTTTGTTGATCTTAAATTATTCCTCATCGATTCCATAATCTTAAGAGTCACAACCCTTCATTGATATATTTACAAAACTAGTTGGATCCTTTTTATCTCCTAATTGCTTGAACATAAACCCCTTGACTTGTAAACGTGTGTTGTAGGATGTATTGTGTTGATCTTACATTCTTTTGACTTGAGAAATACATGTAACTTGCTGATTTGATCACCAATGCATCCGTATTTGTATCACACAATAACTCAGACTCATAATAGTCATTTATCATGCAACTTGTATATAAAAGGAAATCACACTTGCTGCTGTTCTTGTCTTTACTTGCTGTTTCGACCCCGATAAAACCAAAATTTGAACTTAAGTCCTGAATATTAAATATAGCCCTAAATGTGTAGTTGCCAATAACATCCAAAATTTTCAAATTCCGAGTTACGGTATCGGAGATATTGTAGTTTTACTGCTGCTGTGTCGGTAATTGCAGATTCATAAAAACTGCTGCACCACTCTAGTTTACAATTTATTTTAACTATGCTACTAGTAAGTAAATGACTTAAAATTTTGCATGCTGTTACTGGACATTCTAGAGAACATTCCCTAATTTTCTCAGAATTAGTTAATAATGTTTCAACCCTATTTCATATGAATAAACTCAGATTCACAAATTCTGGCTGAACACAAATGATGTATAGTTTTCTATTTTGATACATGTTACCACAACTTTTATATGTCTTAATTATATGCGTTGGAACCAGGTAGAAGTCTAGTTTCTGGACCTTCTGACAGATCCACAATTTCTATCTTGTATCAACGGGAATCGCAGTTTTGGTGCAGCAACGTCATGCTGTCCAGATTTGAGATTTTCGTTGTTCTTGATGCTTTGATCTGTTTTGACCCTCGAACATGTATCCTACCTAGCCTAGACTTGTTCCATGTTCTTGATTATGTTTACTTAACTTGTTTTGCACACTTTCATGCTTGCTTGATGATAATAATGAATAACTAGCCAAGGTTTAAGGGAAAGACCATAGTAGTGGACAATATAGGTAAGTGTACTCGGAAGGTGGCTCGTGTTTCCCACTTGATACATGCTTCATGAACTAGTTATATTATATCTAATTCATGAACTAGTATAATATATGATTCATGAACTAGTATATTATTATCCGATTCATGAACTAGTATATTAATTGATTCATGAACTAATATATATTTGATTCATGACTTGTCTTACTATGACTTGACACATGAACTAGTTATATGATTACCCGATTCATGAGCATGGCTTGCTTGATACTTGATACCTGAGTACAGCGCCCTATAAAATCCACCACTAGGCCTAAAACAAATTGCATTGACTATAGCAACCATGTGATAAAATGATGACATATGAAGTGCTACCTAAATAGTAATAACTACAAGACTTGATACATGATACTTGAACATGATATATGCTTACTTGATACTTGATTACATGATACATGAAACTTGATACTTGAACAAGATACTTGACATTTGCTTCTTGATTTTTGTACTTGACAATTGAGACTTGTTACTTGTTACTCGACACTCGTACGTGATACTTGTTACTTGATGCTTGATACCATTACATGTTCACTAGCCACTTGTTCTACTACTAGTATTTGTTACCTGATCTTGTCACTTGAGTTGTCTTTCTTGCTAGCTAATTTCTTGAATCCCACTACTCGTTGCAACCATATTACATTCTTGATTCCAAATCTTGTTCCATATTTCTTGTACTTGTTTTACTATTTGCGGCCCTAACTTGCACTAAGGGCGTTTGTCTTGTTTTCTCTATTTTCTCCTTTTTATATTTATATATACAGACTTTGGAGACGTGTTGTCTGCTGGAATTGATGAGCAAACATTCTAGACTTCGCTTGGAGCAAGGACTTGCTTAGATATTTTGTTTTCTTGAGTTATTTATTTCTTGCTACTTAAAAACTTGTAACGAGCTTATGTTCCCGAGTTTTATCTTTTGATCCAGAGTTGAAAACTATTTGGAATATTATTATTTGTTTCAATTGTTTTCTGTTTCTTAATAAATTATTCATGTATGCGTGGTTGTGTACATTTATTATATTCTTGTTATGATGCTGAGTCGATCCTACAGCTCATGAATGATTAAAATCATTCGCTGGGCTTTGTCACGTGCTTGTATTCCGTATTTTTAGAAAACAGGACGTGACAGTGAGGGGGGGTATTTATACTAATTTGGAGTGCAAATAGAAGGCTAGGATTAATCCAACTTGTTAAGGATCAAAGGTCGAGATGAATTAGGGAGTAGTGGCAACTACCCATGATGGAGCAACCACCTCCCTACTTCACCCATCTCTCCCTCTCTCTTTGCACAATCCGGCCTATCCCATAGGTGCACTTGCACGTGCTAGTGTAATGCACATGCAAACTAGTACCCCCTACCCAAAAGTTTGTTCATGTGTTTTAATTAATTGTTTACTAAATTGGTCTACACTGGGCCAAATGACCATGGGCTCTAGTAAATTAATTAATTAATTAATTATAGTGGGCTAAAAGGAAAGAATTAGGCCTAGGATTTAATTAGGCTTTTAAAATAGGCTTTTTAGAAGATAAAGAGAATAATTACTTGTTCATGCTATAAAGAAATATTTCTCTAGAAAAATATGCATATGAAATTATACGTGCAAAACACATAAAATCACAAAATCTTATAAATAAAAATTCAGAATGTTACAACACTCCCTCCTTAGAATAGTTCCATCCCTAGAACTACATTTAAAGAGTGACAAAGCATAAATACAGCAATAAGATAAGAAAAGAAAAGAAAGGAAGATACAAATCAAACAAAGAGCTTAGGATGATCTTTCATCATCCTCTCCTCAGATTCCCAAGTTGCTTCTTCAACCAACTGGTTTCTCTAGACTACTTTGACCATCAGTATCGTCTTGTTCCTCAAGACTTTCTCCCGACGATCGACAATCTCAACCGGAAGCTCAATGCGACTCAGATCCAACTGCAAACCCTCTGACACTTCGGGTAAATGATTACTCGGATCTGGAATGTACCCTCTCAACATAGACACATGGAAGATATTGTGTACTTGAGACAACTCTTCCGGCAACTCCAACCGGTAGGCAGTTTTCCCAATCCGCTTCAATATCTTGTACGGGCCAATGAACCTTGAGGCTAACTTCCCACCTCTGCCGAAGCGAATCACACCCACGCTAGATGAAACCTTCAGAATGACAAAGTCACCAACCTAAAACTCAAGGTCCCTCCTCCGGTTGTCTGCATTGCTCTTCTGCCTACTCTGAGCATCCACCAACCTCTTCCTGATAAGATCGATCTTTTCAGAGGTCTGCTGCACAATCTCAGGCCCAAACATCTGTCACTCCCCAACTTCAAACCAACAAATAGGTGTTCTCAACACGACACTGAAACGACAGACATAACCGTTTCTGGTTTTATTTCTGCCGTTACACAAGAAAAAAATCAAAACTGTAGCAAAAAGTGGCTCTGCACAGGGTGGGGTTATGTCGGTTCGGCATTCGTGTCCGCAGGTCGTGCGGACGCACACAAGTCGAAGGTAATTCGGTCCGAGATTTGCACCCCCCCTGCGCGCGCAAGAGAGTGCCTCTCTTCTAGCTATCTTACAATGCTTAGAAGGAGGTTACTATATATTCTCTTCTATTTCCTTTGAATTTTCCGATATGGGACTAAGTTCCCTTAACCCATTTTCAAGAATGAAAATGTCTCACTTTGAGAGAAAATTTCTAATTCACCCCTTAACCGTTTTTAGCAAACAAATATATGATTTTGATCTACTCACAAAAGAGAACACAAATCAATCAAGATCTCTCAATAATTCATTAAGGATATTACTCAAAAAATTGCTCAAAAATCGGTTCGTAAATGATGTATAAAACACCTATTTTCTAACACTCCCCACATGAATAAAAATTAACGATCACAAACACGACAGACTGACATGACAGACTTGGTGATAGAATTCAACGGTTGATTCCTGCATAGGATAGGTAGGTGTTACCCTTTGAACCTTTCCTTATGAAAATATGTTTACTTTACTAACTAAATTGTAGACGCTGTGTCCTTGAACTGTTCTGTCATTTTTATAAACGATGACATATCTCACACAGAAATCTTCCTAACGCATTTTCGGTCTCACTGTTATATTCGTTTTGGACATGAACATACGCCTGGTTCTTCAAGAGTTTAATAAGGATATTGCCCTATATTATTCCCTTGGAAGCGGTCCTTCTTCCCTCTTACATAGGTGATTTCTTACCTAAGAGTAACCCGCATTACTCTGCTCGGATATCCGACGCATAAGAATAATTAAAAGCCTAGCTTAACCTATTACCTTACGGGCATCACTGTTTCATCATGGGAATGGACATGGAAAAATTCCCACAGTGATCCAACTTGGTCTTTACAATTTAGTTGTCCCTTTGAACCTAGATCTTGGTATCTCCAGTCAGCTAGGTTGGGTATCCATTGTATCGACTTATTCTTTCATGGGCTTTAGTCCCATTCCCCTCGATGATTTATCAACTAACTCTCTGTTTAACCCTTTAGTTAGTGGATTCGTAATATTATCCTTTAACTTTACATAGTCCACAGAGATAACCCCAGTAGAGAGTAGTTGTCTAATGGTATTATGTCTTCGACGAATATGTCTAGATTTACCATTATACATATTGCTCTGTGCTCTACAAATTGCAAATTGACTATCTAAATGTATACAGATTGGAGGCACAGGTTTCGTCCACCTTGGAATATCCTCAAGGAAGTGGCATAACCATTCAGCCTCTTTCCCATATTTGTCCAGTGCGATAAATTCAGATTCCATAGTGGATTTAGCGATCACTGTTTTGTTCGAGGATTTCCAAGAAACTGCTACACCACCTAGTGTAAACACATAGCCACTAGTGAATTTTGAATTATCATTAGATATCCAGTTTGCATCACTGTATCCTTCAAGTACAGCCGGATATCTCGTATAGTGCAATCCATAGTTACGAGTAAAACGTAAGTACTTCAGTACTCTTGTAATTGCTTGCCAATGCTCGCTTCTAGGATTACTCGTGTATCTACTTAGTTTACTCACTGCATAAGCTATGTCTGGTCTTGTACAACTTATTAAGTACATTAGACTGCCTATGATTCTAGAGTATTCTACTTGAGAAATACTCTCACCTTTATTCTTGGATAAATATAAAGTTAGATCTATTGGAGTTCTGGCAATTCCAGAATTATCTTTATTAAATTTTTTAAGAATATTGTCAACATAATGTGACTGGCTTAAGATAAGCTCGTCTGATATTTTTGTGATTTTAATTCCCAATATAACATCAGCTATTCCCATGTCTTTCATGTCAAACCTTGAGTTCAACATGTTTTTAACAGATTTAATCATTTGATCATTGCTTCCAATAATAAGCATGTCATCTACATACAAACATATAATGACATATCTATTTTCTGTGTCTTTGACTTATACACATTTGTCACATTCATTAATCTTGAAACTATTGGTCATCATGACATTGTCAAATTTCTCATGCCACTGCTTTGGAGCTTGTTTCAAGCCATATAATAACTTCACCAGTTTACACACTTTCTTTTCATGTCCTGGAGCTGAAAAACCCTCAGGTTGTTCCATGTAGATTTCTTCATCTAAATTTCCATTAAGAAAAGCTGTTTTTACATCCATTTGATGTACTTCAAGATTGCGCAGAGCTGCTACTGCAAGTACCATCCTAATGGAATTTATTCTCGTTACAGGAGAATATGTATCAAACTAATCAAGACCTTCCTTTTGTTTATAGCCTTTAACTACAAGTCTTGCATCGTATTTTTCAATTGATCCATCAGGTTTCATTTTTCTCTTGAAGATCTACTTGGAACCTAAAGGTTTACTACCTGGTGGAAGATCCACTAGTTCCTAAGTATGATTTTGCAAGATAGAATCAATTTCACTCTTGATGGCTTCTTTCCATAGAGAACCATCACTAGAGTTCACCGCTTCCTTGAAGGTTTGGGGTTCACCTTCAAGCATAAAAGTCAAGAAATCTGGACCAAAAGATTTTTCCATTCTTGTTCCTTTACTACGTCGAGGTTCCTCCTCAACTTCTTCATCTGGGTCTTCACTATCTTCACTAATAGTCTCATGTGTTCGTTTGGAGGAACTTGGTTCCTCCTTTGACTTACATGGAAATACATCTTCAAAGAACGATGCATTTCTAGATTCTATTATCGTGTTTTTTGATATCTCAGTGATATCGGATTTGTACACCAAGAATCGATAGGCACTACTGTTAAGTGCATAGCCAATGAAAATACAATTAACCATTTTTTGTCCTATTTTCACTTTCTTAGGTGGAGGTACTGCCACCTTGGCAAGACATCCCCACATTCGCAAATAATTGTAGGATGGCTTTCTTCCTTTCCATAATTTATATGGAGTTTTTTCTTCTTTCTTTTTAGGCACCTTATTCAAAAGATAGTTAGCTGGCACCTTATTCAAAAGGTAGTTAGCTGAAAGAATAGCTTCTTCCCACAAGTTTGGTGGCAAAGCGGAACTTATTAACATTGCATTCATCATTTCTTTCAATGTACAATTCTTCCTCTCAGCAACACCGTTGGACTGAGGAGAATAAGGAGCTGTCGTTTCATGTATAATCCCATGCTTAGCACACGTGTCAGCAAATGGCGATTCATACTCTCCACCTTGGTCGCTTCTTAGCACCTTAATTTTCTTATTGAGTTGGTTCTCAACTTCATTCTTATAGAGAACAAATTTCTCTATAGCTTCATCTTTGCTTTTAAGAAAGTATACATAGCAGTATTTTGTGCTATCATCAATGAAGGTAATAAAATATTTATTACCACCTATTGTTTGTATCATTTTCAAATCACAAATATCAGTGTGAATTAGATCAAGAGGTTCAGTCTTTCTTTCAACATTTTTAAACGATGATCTTGTTAGTTTTGCCTCAACACAAGTTTCACACTTGTGTTTAGAATCAATTTGGAATGTTGGTATTTGATTCAAGTTAATTAGTCTTCGCAAAGTATCATAATTAACATGTCCTAGTCTACCATGCCATAAATTGGAAGATTCAAGCATATAAGTAGAAGAGCTATCTTTATTGATATTCTTAACCATGGTCATTACATTGAGTTTAAACATTCCACCATTCATGTATCCTCTACCAACATACATTCCACTCTTTGAGAAAACAAATTTGTTCGACTCAAACACTAAACGAAATCCTTGATTATTAAGCAATGAACCAGATACCAGGTTCTTATGGATTTCAGGAACATATGCAACATTGTTCAGAGTCAGTTCCTTTCTAGAATTCATCTTCAAGATCACCTTGCCTTGGCCCTTGATTTCTGAAGTAGCTGAGTTCCCATAAACATCTTCTCCCCATTCTCTAATAGTTCAAAAGTAGAGAACATACTTCTGTTGGAGCACACATGTCAAGTAGCTCCAGTGTCCCACCATTCCTTCGGGTTTGAACCTAACATATTCACCTTTGAGATCACAGCTGAGAGGTTGATATCAGAAACATCTTGAGCAATGCCTTGAATCAAGTTTGCTTCTCTGTTCCTATTCTTCTTGGGCAGTCTGCATTCAGTAGACTTGTGACCCATTTTGTCACAATTGAAGCACTTGCCTTGAAACTTTGGCTTCTTGGAGATTCCTCCCTTAGGCCCCAAGTTGGGATCCTTGTTGTTGTGCTTGTTGGAACGTTGTTTATGTTCCATTACATTTGCCTTAGCTACATGACTGACGAGTCCAACCTTTTCAGATCCTCTATTGTCTTCTTCAATACGAAGTCTGACAATAAGATCATCAATGCCCATTTCTTTTCACTTATGCTTTAGGTAATTCTTAAAGTCTTTCCAACATTGTGGTAATTTTTCAATTATACATGCTACTTGGAAACTTTCACTTAAGTTCATACCTTCAGCATGAATCTCATGCAAGATCAGTTGTATTTCTTGAACTTGACTAATCACCGTTTTAGAATCTACCATTTTATAGTCTAGGAAGCGGCCCACAATGAATTTCTTGGCGCCGGCATCCTCGGTTTTATACTTATGGTCTAGTGATTCCCAAAGTTCTTTGGCTGTTCTTTTGTCAATGTATACATTATACAAAGAATCGGCTAATCTGTTCATTATGTAATTCCTACACAAGTAATCAACATTTTTCCAAGCATCCACAGTGGCAATAACTTAGTTATCTTGCTCATCTTTCTTAAGATTTGGAGCTTCTTCGTTCTAGAATCTTGCAAGATTCAGTGTGGTCAAATAGAACATCATCTTCTGTTGCCACCTTTTGAAGTTTTACCTGTTGAACTTCTCAGGTTTCTTCCCATGAGAGACTGAGACAGGTACAATGGTGGGCATTGGCACTCGTGCCGCAGCAGCATTCGGTTCTTGCGACGTATCAGCAACCGGCACGTGGACCGTTTCAGACACAGCAACATTGTCCGATGCAGTAGTCATTTTGATTCTTAAAATTACACAACACGAGTGTAAGTTTTCCAGATTAAAGAAAAGAAAAAGAAAAGTCGTGCCTCAAAATCGGAAATCAAGAAAATAAATAATATGTTTTAAGTTTGTTACAAAAATTCTTTTACAATAAACTCGATTTGATTGATAGGAACAGAAAACAGAGAAGAAAAGAGGAGAGAAAGGAAAAAACCGAAAGAAGAAAAAAAATAAATAAATAAGCAACTTACAAAACCCAATATCAAATTACAAGTTGAGAAGCAGAGGCCTGTGTATCACACAGTGTCCTTAAAACAGATTTTGCCTCTTCCGGTTGCTGGAATGAACGAAGGCGTCTGTCTTCCAGGATGCAACGACCAGAGTGTTCACGTAGGTACCATGTAGCACTCTCGTACTGAGCAGCAGCGTCAGAATCATATCACCGACTTACCTAAATAGCAGGTGTGGAGAAACGAACAGGACTCAGAGGAGGAAGAAAGAAGTGTTTCTGTTGCAGGGAAGAAATGAGAGGGGATGCCTCTATTTATAGAGGCAGGGTTAAATCTGTAACGACAGAAAAAACTTTGAACGTCTTTAGTGTAACGGCAGACCCGGCTTTGAATACCCTTAGTGTAACAGCAGACACGTAATTGAATACCTACACTGTAATGGCAGACAAAACATTCAACATAGCACTGAAACGGCAGACAGAACTGTTTCTGTATTTATTTCAGCCGTTACACAAGAAAAAAATCGAAACTGTAGCAAAAAGTGGCTCTGCACGGGGTGGGGTCATGTCGGTCTGGCATTCGTGTCCATAGTTCGTGCGAGCGCACACAAATCGCAAGTAATCCGGTTCGGGATTTGCACCCCCCTGCGCGTGCAAGAGAGAGCCTCTCTTCTAGCTATCTTACAATGCTTAGAAGGAGGTTACTATATATCCTCTTCTATTTCCTTTGATTTTTTCGATGTGGAACTAAGTTCCCTTAACCCATTTTCAAGAATGAAAACGTCTCACTTTGAGAGACAATTTCTCATTCACCCCTTAACCATTTTTAGCAAACAAATATATGATTTTGATCTACTCACGAAGGAGAACACAAATCAATCAAGATCTCTCAATAGTTCATTAAGGATCTTACTCAAAAAATTGCTCAAAAATCGGTTCGTAAATGGTGTATAAAACACCTATTTTCTAACAAAGTGTCCATAATTCTGTATTTTGTGAAGCGGGGCGTGACACTTATAGAAGGGATGCAACTACTAGAGAATGACCAGCTGAAAGATAGTAATGAACAAAAAAATATTCTAGCTCTAACTCCCATCATGGAAAAACGTTCTGCATGGAAAATCATATCAGTGAAATGTTAAAGGGAGTAACTACTCGAACTCAAGCTAAGAATTTTATGTGTTTTTCTGCATTTGTTTCCATACTTGAACCTAAAAATATTAATGTGACCTTGCAAGACAATGACTGCATCATTGTCATGCAAGAAGAATTTAATCAGTTTAAAAGGAATCAAGTAGAGAATTGTTCCTAAACCGTGTAGTAGAACCGTTCTCAGCATGAAATGAGTGTTTAGAAACATGATAGATGAATCTGGTACTATTGGTAGAAATAAGGCCCGACTTGTTGCACGAGATTATAACCAACAAGAAGGCGCAGATTTTGACGAAACATTTGCTCCTATTGCACTCTTGAAGCCATTCATATTTTACTAGCTTTTGCTTCATATATGGATTTTACTCTATTTCAAATTGATGTTAAAAGTGCTGTTCTAAATGGTTTAATCTTCGATGAAGTTTATGTTGAACAACCACCAGGGTTCACAAACCCGACACACCAAAATCATGTTTCCGTCTTGATAAAGCGTTATATGGTTTGAAGCAAGCACCACAAGCTTGGTATGAGCGATTAAGCTCTTTGCTCATTCACATAGGATTCTCAAAAGTAAAAGTAGACATTACACTTTTTATCAAGCATCACTCCAAAGATATTTTAATTGTTCAAATTTATGGTGATAATATTATTTTAGGGTCTGCTAATGAAAATCTATGTAAGGGATTTTCAAAGCAAATGTCGGATGAGTTCAGAATGAGCATCATGGGTGAGTTAAATTACTTTCTTGGTCTTCAAGTACAGCAATGGAAAGATGACATCTTTATAAATCAATCGAAGTTTGCAAAAGAATTAGTTAAGAAGTTTGGATTCGACAGTGCAAATCCATACAAATGCCCATGCGTGGAAACACTACAAGGAATTTGCCATATACCAACGAACACCTATAGTGATGGATCTCTAAAACTGTGGGTATAGGCATCATATACCTACAGACGTGTAGTAAACTGTGGGTATAGGTAACCTATAGCTTTAGAGTTTTAAACACTGTGGGTATAGTCCATAATTCATTTTCCCTCCCCCCTCCAAAATAAATATATTTCATTTATACCTCTAAAACTTCTAAATCCCTCTCTCCTTAAATCCAATCTCTAAATCCTCCTCTTTCCGCTGCCGTCGCTCCCCTCTTCCCGCTGCCGTAGATCTCTCAAAACCCTAGAAATCAAACAATCGATCAAAACTCAGTCGTGGACGAAATCGCACCATGAGTCGAGGAAGTGGAGCCGGATACGATCGCCTCATCACCATCTTCTCGCCGGAAGGCCGCCTCTTCCAAGTTGGTAAACATCGCCGCCTAGGGTTTCTAGAATGATCTTGGCTTCTAGTTGTTGATGCATCGATTTTGGCTTTGATTTGAACAGAGTACGCTTTCAAAGCCGTCAAGGCGGCAGGTATCACGTCGATTGGAGTTACAGGGAAGGATTCGGTGTGCGTTGTTACTCAGAAGAAGGTTCCGGTGAGTAATGTTTGGATTTTTGGTGGTTATTGAATGGGATTTGCAGTGGGTAGGGTTTTAAAATATGTTTTTTGTACGTGAAAAATTGTAGGATAAATTGTTGGATCAGACCAGCGTGACGCATTTGTTTCCAATTACGAAGTATATGGGACTGTTAGCGACAAGGATGACAGGTGAAAGAAAGATTTGATTTTGTTGTTGTTTAACTACTGGTTTCTATAATTGGAGAATTTGGTAAAATGCTAGACTTGTGACCATGATGTATGTTCTTGCTATCATTAGATTATATTATGTTTCATAATAGATTGCCCTGTGTGTAGATCATAACTCGTTTATGAGATTGGACTAGATGATAAGCGTGCACTGCACCTGTTTTTAATCTTCATGAGAGATGTCCTATTGAGTAATAATTATCATCAAATTCCATGGAGACAAATTGTGCAATACACTTATGAGGTCACATATCAACGTCCATGTTGCCATAACTCCAACTTTATAGTTTTAATGTGAAGATGAATTGAATGTTCTTGTTTCTCATTGTATTATATTGTTACTTCAGATAAATATGGTTTAAGTAATCTTGTTATTTAACCTGAATAGACGGAGACAGAATGGAACTTTATTGTCTAGTGAAGCAAATAACTTTTGGTCTTATCACACCGTATATGTTTCTTCTCGGCTCTATATCGTATGTTGTAAATCTACCTAAAAATATGCTTAATGACAAAAGGAGAGAAAATTTATAGATAATCAAAGAGCTACCTTCACTATTGGAGCCATGTGTAATGTTACACCCTAACCCAGACTAGACTACAAATGCCACTACTTTGTATAACATTGAATAGGTATAGACATTCCTTCTAATACAGTAAAACACGATCAGGGTCATATGGAAAGAAAACCATTTCGGAAATTCTTCTTCAAAGTGTTTAATCCTTCTTTGATCCTTATGAGTTGGTTTGCATCGAAGAAAGCTTCAAGATTACTGTCCTGAACTGAATGGTGTAAATTCAATAATTCTTAACCCATAAAAGATGAATGATTTCTTTTATCATTATCTACTTCAAGTGATCTGAAGTATCCGAATTATATGTTCATTTATCAACATATCATTGGGCCATAGAACAGTAGGAAATAGCAAGCATTATCATTGTGTGTCAGTCTGGTATGTAAATATTTATCTTGAACATGAAAATGGTTCTCCAAAAAATTGTGATAAACATTTGTTGTTAATTGGTCTAGTACTATGGAAAGGTTAAATGGAAATATTGATCTACTTACGTTGAAGCTAACATTTACAAAGGAATATTTATTCAAATTAAACAATTTTAAGAATGCTAGCCCAATGGATCGGAATACGATAGAGATCAGACCCAACTTATAATTTTGGAATGCGTATCTTTAAAATTGTTGCTAACGTTTAACTTTAATGAGTTTCAGCTGATGCAAGGTCCCTAGTATCTCAAGCAAGGAATGAAGCTGCTGAATTTCGTTTCAAATGGGGGTATGAGATGCCTGTTGATGTATTAGCAAAATGGTATGGTGACATTTCGTAGTTGTCAATTTTTCACCCTATGCATTTCATTTTCCTCGTACAATCATCCAACTTTGTGGTAGCAGTATCATCTATTTGTGGATTTAATGAGACAATGTTTTGGTTCACACTTAACACTTTTTGGAGAAGTGATTTTTGGTGATTGACGTGGGATTGGCTGTCCCATGCATTTAGATCCTTAGATCGATGTTCGTTTGAAATCTCAATCCAACTATTTCTTTGGTATATTACTGTTGTCTCTGTATTGGAACATTAGCAAATAGGACATTGGGATAGAAAGTGTTTCCAAGCCGTATCAAAGCATAACCTGATCTCAAATCTTTATTATTTTGAAAGCTGATACTGTTGACTTCAAGATGAGAAGGTATCTCTATTCAACAGAGATGTTTGAAGTAGTCAACTGCCTTAGCCTGTAGGAAAACCTTCACCCTTGAATCCTTACATATCAACTAAGTTAAATTGTTTATCGACTTGTTATTAAAGCTACATGTATCTCCATTCAACAGTGAGAGAGAACAGCAAATAGAACTTTAAAATTTTCCCTGCTTATCTTTATACTTAACACTTGCTATTTCTGTTAAAGGTGTTTGGCTGACAACTTGGTGGTAGCAGGTTAAATATATGCAGTAGTAGGGTTGGGTTGTCATTCGTTCAAAAACATATATTGCACACTTTAGAATGCTTACCATGCATCTGCATTCAACAGTATGTTTGTTTGCATGTCATTATATATAGAGATCCTGATTCGACGTCAGTTCTTTGTCTTTGATAAAAAAAAATTTGTCTTTTCTAATTTGAACCTGCTACAAAACTAATTACTAACTGCAAGGTTGGCATACTAGGGGAAAAGATTCCATTACAATATTAATCAAATACTCCAAGCCTTATTAATTTATTTACAACAACATGTTGTTCTTGTTTACTAGTTCAAATTCAGGAAGCTCCAACTAGTTTTCAGGAAAATATGCAAAATTTGATTTGTTGAGGGAATGAGAATTTTCCAAGATTGAGGTTTGTATCTCCACTCTCATATCATTCTATGTTTTCTATACCCTGTTCTTTACTATAATGTTTTTATATTTATATATAATTTTAACATATTTTTGTTGGGGAGTGAGGAACTCTTATCATACTATCAGAGCGGAGTATACAAGTATACATATGGATTGAGTCGTGTCTTCTTACATGCTTGAAGTCTGTCTCAGCTCCATCAATTATGTCCCTTGCTATGGCTACACAACCCAATTTAAACCCTTTTTGAGTTCATTCATTGTTGACCTATGTTTTATCTGGCATTATTATAAGCATAAGTAAAGAATATTTATACCTCTCTTGGTTCAAATACCTTGGAGGCCTTTAACTTCTTGACACTGAGCTTATTCATACAAAATTCAACTCCATTCACCCAATCAATAGTCTATTTAGGGATTCATAAATTTGTATGACTTGAGACATGTAGGCGTCTGTAAGGCATAACACTGTAAACTATTAGATTCTGAAAGTGTTTGTATTGCAAATTGAGACATGCTGTTACATGCAGGTAGGAAATGAAAGTGAAAGTATCATCTTTGATCTCAGACCCTTAGATGCAATTAATATGGCTATGAAATGGAAGGTGTGCTTCCTTGTTCTAGTTATCTATTTTGTGATCTGTGTATGCTATAACCATTGATAATAATAATATAAAAAAGGCGCACAAAGTTGAATTAGATAGTTTTTTTTAATCCTTCTATTATGTTGTTTGTTATGCTATCACACTGGTCGACCATAAATAAATTATGCTTCTCAATGCAGACATGTTGCTAAATATGCTCATAGTAGGATGTTGGTGATGTGAACTTAAAAACCTTGATTCATGTACTTGTGGATTTCAAATTCTCAATAATTTAATGGATCTGCTAATGAGGAAGTAACCATTGTATATACAAAAGGTTCTCGTTTTATGACTAAGCTGACATTGATATTGTCAACATTTTAATATTTGGTCTGGGCATGGAATAGTACCATTCCACCTTTAATATGATGGGATCACACCACACTAATCATATATTACAGTAAAATGGTTGATAGTACCAGCCATAGTTATGCAATGTATTCACACCATATATCATTGCCAAGTGTAGATGAATGCCTTTGTACTCACCATGCATTCAATGTTCAGGGAAGTTTACACAAGCCATCTACACTGAATATGTGTAGATTTTGAGTAAATTATGCAAATTGTAGCTCAGTAATTATGGTCGTCATGAGAAATCTAAGTCACTATCAATGCTTGCTTGTATGCTACCTAAACAGGTGAGTCTTCGAAAAGTGAAGGTAAGTCCTATTCTGTAGTCAACGGGGTATTGGATGAATAAACAGTTGAGAATCCCAGACCCTTACTCTCCTATAAGTTCAGAAACTGGTATGAATCATGATGAAGGTGGAAATGATGTTTCTGTAGCAAATGGCAACGCAGAGGAGATAACGGAAGAGACAGATTCTCATTCTGAAACCTCAAATGGATTCTCTGAAGCTGCATCCTTGGAGCAACGGCAGGCTTACAAACTTGAACTTCAGGTAAATCACTTTTGTTTTTTTGGGCATTACTGAACTGTATTTATACTCATCTGGTATAATGCTTGTGAATCCAGGAAGGTATAAATCTTTTCAATCAGAAGCCTAAGAGGAAAAGAAAACACCAGGAAAAGTTTTCAAAACAGTTGCCTTTTATGTATGGTTTAAGGTTTTCAAAACTTTTCCTGGTGTTTTCTTTTCCTCTTTAAAGCTCAAAACCCTCTGAAATATAAACCCATCACTAAATTTGCATGGATGATTTTCTTTTTCCATGGATTGCATGTCAAGCTTTTTCTCATAACAGTGTAAGCCCACAAACCATCAATAAACTTCATCGTCGGCATTTCTTCTTCTGTTTCTGATATACCTCATGCTTAAACCCTCTTTCATTTGTAGGGGATATAGAAGTTTCGGCATTTATTCTTCTGTTTCTGATATACCTCATGCTTAAACTCTCTTTCATTTGTAGGGGATATAGAAGTTTCTCCAAATGGGAACGGATCAATGGTGGATTCGGTGGTTGGTGTATGAATGTAAGTGGTTGGTGTATGAATATAACTTTGTCTACAGATTATGCATGCAACTTTGTCTACATATGAGGCAAAACCGATTATGAATGTAACTTTGTCTACATATTATGAATGTAAATTTGTGGATGATTTTGAACGAATAGTTTATTTATTAAGTTTGATTATTGGAATAAAAATTTTATTCTATGTTTTTTTTATTGTTTATTATGCTTGAATCATAGATTTGTGGAAGACGATTAAAATGATCGAATTCCTAAAAACAATACGATTGTGAATTGAATTATATGTATTTTGATTTGATAAAATAAACAACAATATCCAATTAAGAGGGGGAAAAAAAACAACAACAACAACGCCGTAGTTGGTGAGTTGTTACCAAACCATCACTAAAATCTATAACAATGGAGTTTCAACTGTGGGTATAGGAAAGCAAGTGGTGTCCTTAAAACCTATACCAACGGATACGAAACCGTGGGTATAACACCGAGGTTTTGTCCAACGGGTGAAAAAACCGTCGCTATAGGCTATGGTGACGGCATTTTGCCGTGGGTATAGCTAATTAAAAATGATGGAAAAATATGTCCGTTGGTATAGGTTTTACGGGCTATACCTACGGTTTTTCGCCTTTTACCTACGGATTTTTGTTGTCACTATATGTAAAACTCCTTGTAGTGAAACCACTACAAAACTTTCAAAAAGACGAGAATGGTAAAAGTGTTGATATCTCTACCTACTGTGATAGGATAGTTTAGTTTATATTACTGCGTCTCATCCTGATATCATGTTTTGTGCCTGTTTTCAATCGTATCCAAAAGAATCATATTTAGTTGCCGTTAAGCGTATCATTCGATATCTTAAGGGTACTCCAAATGTTGGTTGGTATCTTTTGCAAGCTTGTAGTATTTCACCCAATATTATTAACTTAGCACAATCTTTAGAATTAACCAAATAATGACATGTCATATATTTGGTTACAAGGAGACAAAGCTTTGTTGAACAAATTAGCATTTAAAAGAGCTATTACAGTTCAACCATTTAAAAAGAGCTAGTCAAAATTTTGAGTTCCTTTCAGTGATTTATATTGACCTATTGTCAACAAAATTTCAATAGAACACAGAAGCGGCAATTTTATTAATATGAACAATTATAATGAAGTCTTATTTTAATCATTCATTCATTCATTCATTCACATCCTAAAAATATATGTTTTGACATGAAGAGATTAGCAACTACGTATGCATAACTATATCAGTGTTTTCCTCCGATTGAAACAGCCCTAGCGTTACTGAGAGCCCTCTGTAGGCTCTTGGATCCATACGCCTTTCTCTACCTTTTCCTTAACTTCAACATTGAAGTTAGTGATCCAGCAACCCTACGTCCAACTTCACTAACCTACTTGAAAATCCAATAACCCAAGCCCTTTTAGTCTAACAAACTTAACATACACTCCGTATATTTTGCCATGCAGGGACGAAGCTAGCTAGAATATTTTTTATTGGGGGTGATTATGGGTAAAATATATCTATATGATGGGTTTTTAAATAAATTTTGAGGGTGGCTAAAAGAATCAATATTTTTTAAAAATGGCCAGTTTTCTAGCGATATTTCTAGCTTGAATTAAGTACGGCTTAGGGGGTTTTGGAAAAATTAGGGGAGCATCAGCTAGCTCCGTATCTATATCCATGTCTTATCCTCGCATTCGACTGCTTTCAATTTTACATACCGAAGATTACAATTATAAATCATTGATTCTACTGGTCTTGATAATTATATTTTACAGAATATGATTCAATTAGCACAATTTTGAGAATCAATCAAACAATGACATATATCATATAAACAGACACTCTAAAAAAGAGAGAAAGTTCTGTCGCCAAGTTAGTACTAAAAAGAGTTGTCACAGTTGAGCCATTTAAAAAAGAGCTATCACTTGATGAAACTATTCTTAAAATGCAAATAAGTCTCAGCTGCTGTTTTAATGCTATTTTCAGCATAACATTCCTTCAGCTCCTTTCTTTCCGAGTGAGCTTGCTTCCATTATTAGCTTTATTTTTTGCAAACTTTTCAAGGCTAGTTGGAAATCTTTTTCTTTTATCTCTAATCTCTAATATTATAATGGGAAAAGGCCTTAGTGTCATTTGTCACTTTGTCATTCTACCAACATGAGCACGCACGTACATAACTAATATGAAGGAGATTTCCAGTTCAAATCCCCCTTACGTCAGAGTTTTTATTTATATATTTTCAAATTATTAAAACATGCATCGCTCGGGTAAATTACTAGTTGATTTGTAATGTGATTAAGGCATGATCTAAGTAGTTGCATACTTGCATCAACAACCATTTTTTGACCAATCAAACGAAACATAACAAAATAAAACAAAATATGAAAACTGGATTTGATAGGCTAATCAAATTTCTGAATGTCTATGAAAGATATTTTTTGACCTATTGTTGACAGATTCCTGTACAATAGGGAAGCAGTATTCTTATTAATGGGAAAGATAGTAACAGCTTCTCTTAATCATTTATTTGTTCATATCCTTACAATACATGTTTTGACATTCAGAGATTCGCAACGTTGCATATAATTATATATATGTCTATATATGATACCATAAGAATAGTTCCGCTAGCTTTATTCAATAATGGAGCCTTCTCAAGCTCTAGTAACACTTGCCATAGCATGCAGAGGCTGTTTGGGCACACATCTTGTAGCAGGAAGACATATTTTTCGCATTGGAGCACGCTTCCCGAGAAGCATGGTACTGGCTGTCACAGTTATCGATGCAAGAAGTATCATCTGGCGTGCCGGGCTGGCATTCTGCCTGATCAATGGTCGAGCTGAAAAGGAGAATCAAAAGGATCATGACAGAAGCACAAGCAGGAAAGATTGGACGACAGGACTTGAAGGTTGCCATGGCTTCCATAGGAACAAGGATTAATTCACTTAAGGTAAGACACTCTGCTGCATTGAATCTCGGTATTTATAGATCAAGCTGATCATGTTAAGTTTTACGTACAAAACTGATCAACTACTCACACTTTTAAGGTTGTGTTTCTGTTGATATATTGCGTTCTAATGAAGGGGTTCATGAATTGTGTATGAGAAACTGACAGGATGGAAACTTGATTAGTTTTAGCATCTGGTGATTTCTGTCAATTCATCTACTCATAGTCACAAATTCGGAGTTCGGAAATAATTCGGCAAGATTTAACTTTCGGAATTCGATAAAAATCCGGTAAATTCGGAAAAAACTTGGCAAAAATTTAGAAAGACAAAATTAATGCATCTCAGTACCTATGTAGCACGGACACGGGTATGGGATACGGGTACGACACGACTCGGATACGGGGATACGTGATTTCTCAAAAATATAGGATACGGGTACGTTATGGGTACGTTGAATATAAAAATAATAAATTTATTATACATTATGTAATAAAAATATAAAATTTCAAAAAATTATAATAACTAGAAGAATGATTGTAAACGACATTGAAGAACATAATATAATTAGAAATTTAACTTATTAACATAATATGATAATAGTAAGCAACTTAATAGCGAATATTTCAATAGCATTACCAAAATCAACACATTACAAAGTAATTCATTCATTACAATTTCAAAGTTCAATAGAAATATAAAATATCACTAGTTCACTACAAATATTATGACAACGGAACTTCTCTGTAATGCCAAATACGAATTAACCACCAATCAAAAGGAGAAATAGCGAAAAACAGAAACAAGCAAACACAAGAACACAACGATTTACGTGGTTCGGCAAAAGCCTACGTCCACGGGGCGGTTGGGGTTTCTTCCACTATAATCAACAATGGGCGAAAACCCTTACAAAGATGACGGCTGCAAAATCCCGAATAGAGGTGTTCACTCCTTACAAAACCCTAAAGGTTGTATTTAAAGAAAAAAATTACTGGGCTATGCGAAATGGGCCTATTCTAGTTTACAAATAGAATTTTCGGGTCAGTTTGTGGGTCAAGCCCACAAACTGGGGCGATCTCCGCCCTATCGGGCTCTGATCGCTGCAGGGGGCGCTGCTCCCCTGCCACCCCCCGATACGACGGATATCAACAAGCTGAACCAGAATCGAGCCATTATCCTACAATCTCCACCTTGGCGAGATCTTCCAAGTAGCCCAAGCAATCTCCAAAAATACTCCAAAACAAATGCTCATCACCAAACGCAACGGAAACTTCAAAAAACCCAAACTCCACCTTAGTATGATATCACATACTAAGCAAACAAATAGCAAAGCAACATCCCAACCGCCCATTCCAAATCATCAAACATGCAAAATATTAGCCAAGTTCATGCAATGCTTGAACTTGGCTGCCACAACAATTTTGGTCAACATATCAGCAGGATTATCAGCTGTCCCAATCTTCACCAGAAGAATATCACCATCCTTTATCAAATCACGCACAAAATGATAACGGACATCAATATGTTTGGTCCTCGAATGATGAACTTGGTTCTTCGCTAAATGGATAGCACTCTGACTGTCACAGTGTACCTCCACCTTCTCCCGATGAATTCCCAAGCTCTTCAAAAGTCCATGAATCCAAATGGCTTCCTTCATGGCCTCAGCAACTACCGTGTATTCTGCCTCAGTAGTAGACAATGCTACAGTGGACTGCAAATTGGACCTCCAACTTATAGGTGCTCTAGCCATAGTAAACAAATAGCCTGTAGTAGACCGCCTCTTATCTAGATCACCTGCATAGTCAGAATCAACATAACCCACCAATAACCTGCTAATATTGTCATCCCTCTCAAACTTCAAACCCACATCTGTGGTGCCACTAATGTACCTCAAAATCCACTTAGCCGCTTGCCAATGCTCTCTGCCTGGATCATGCATATATCGACTAACCATACTCACCGCCTGAGAGATGTCTGGTCGAGTACAAACCATGGCATACATCAAACTGCCAACCACACTAGTGTAAGGTACATTAGCCATATACTGTCTCTCTTCATCTGTACTTGGAGACTGAGAAGCACTAATTCTGAAATGAGTGGCTAAGGGAGTACTGACTGGTTTAGTTTTCTCATCTATACCAAACCGTTTCAGTACCTTCAAGAGATATTGCTTCTGTGTCAAACTCACTATGCCCTTTGCTCTGTCTCTAGCTATCTCCATCCCAAGTATCTTCTTGGCTTCACCAAGATCCTTCATCTCGAATTCAGAACTCAGCTAATTCTTCAACTTTTGAATCTCCTTAGCATTTTTAGAGGCAATCAACATGTCATCCACATATAATAACAGATATATGAAAGAGCTATCCTGCAATTTTCTGAAGTAGACACAATGATCATACTCACTTCTAGAATATCTCTGCACTTTCATAAACTGATCAAACCTCAAATACCACTGCCTTGGAGATTGCTTCAACCCATAGAGAGACTTCTTCAACCTGCAAACAGAACTTTCCTTCCCAGCAGTCTTAAACACATCTGGCTGCAACATATAAATTTCTTCATCTAGGTCCCCATGTAAGAATGCAGTCTTCACATCCATCTGTGTCAATTCAAGATCAAATTGTGCTACCAATGCCAACAAAATCCGAATAGAAGGATGCTTCACAACCGGAGAGAACACTTCATTATAGTCAATTCCTTCCTGTTGAGCATACCCCTTTGCAACTAGTCTAGCCTTGAACCGAATACTGTCTTTTGGACCTTCTTTCTTCGTATACACCCACTTGCAACCGATGGCTTTCTTCCCCTTTGGTAATTGCACTAGATCCCAAGTCTTGTTCTTATGAAGAGAGTTCATCTTTTCATCCATAGCAACTTTCCAATCTGCATTTTCAGAACTTCTAGTGGCTTCTTTGAAGTTGGAGGGAACTTCATCATCAACAATGGGAAGAGCAAATGCAACTGTTTCTGTAAAGCGAGATGGTCGTTTGATATCTCTTCTTTGCCTTCTTGCTGCAATTGATTCTTCCTGCTGGGGAGGGTCTTGGATAGGAACTTCTTCCTCATCCTCAGTATCAACCACATCATCTTCATTTTGGGCAGGAGTAGGATTTTCAACTGAAAGATTTTCTAACTCCACCTGTTGGAGAACTCTCCCACTCTTCTGCTGCTCTTGATCACAAGTTTGTTGGTTCTTCTCTTTCAACATGCTGATCTCATCAAAGGTAACATCCCTGCTGATTACTAATTTTTTCTGTTCTGGACACCACAACCTGTAACCTTTGACATCAGTACTAAAACCAACAAATATAGCCTTTTTGGCTCTTGCATCAAGTTTAGTTTCAGTTACATGAAAATAAGCAGGACAACCAAATATATGCAAAAAACTATAATCAGATGTAGGTTTACCACTCCATACCTCAATAGGCGTTTTGCCTTCAAGTGCAGCAGATGGTAAACGGTTGACAATGTGGCTTGCATATATAACAGCTTCTGCCCAAAATGTCTTCTTCAATCCAGACTGTGCTAGCATACATCTCACCTTCTCAAGTAAGGTTCTGTTCATCCTTTCTGCAACCCCATTTTGCTGCGGAGTCTTCCTAACTGTGAAGTGCCTCTGGATCCCTTCATCTTCACACAATTTCAGAAACGGATCGTTCTTGTATTCCCCTCCATTATCTGACCTCAGAACCTTAATCTTCCTTCCAGTCTGGTTTTCAACTTTCTTCTTCCAGCTTGTGAACAAGGTCAAAACTTCATCTTTGTGTTTCATGGTATATACCCAAACTCGTCTGGAGTAGTCATCAACGAATGTAACAAACCAGTGTCTACCACTCATAGAAGGTGTCTGAGTAGGGCCCCAAATATCTGTGTGCACAAAATCGAGGATACCCTTTGTCTGATGTACAGCTGTACCAAATTTCACCCTAGTTTGCTTACCTAAAACACAATGTTCACAAAATTCCAGCTTGCAACCTTTAGCATCTATAAGCAACCCTTGCTTCACAAGTCCCTGCAAGGCCTTTTCTCCTGCATGCCCGAGTCGCATATGCCACAACCTTGCAGAGTCGGGAACAACTTGTTTAGGCTTTTCAGTTACACTGGCAGCCTGACCCAAATATGTTTTTCCCTGCAAGAAAAACAAGTTCCTTTTTCTTTGCCCTTTCATCACCACGAGTGATCCGTTAGTCACCTTCAGAATGCCACCTTCACTAGCAAATTTTATTCTACTGGCCTCCAAAACACCAAGTGAAATCAAATTCTTTTTCAAATCTGGAACATACCATACATCTGAAAGCTCCCTAATAAGACCACCGTGCATTAGCAATTCAATCTTCCCTATTCCTACCTTCTTACAAGGCGCATCATTTCCCATCAAAACTACCCCACCATCCATATACTCTAAGGAAGTAAACCACTCCTTTTTCCAAGACATATGATAGGAGGCTGCTGTATCAAGAAACCATACTTCTTGATAAAGTGAGGGACTAACAGCAAGTGCAAAGGAAAAATCATCGTCACTATCTAAATTGTCAACAGTCACATTTGCAGTCGAATTTTCCTTATTTTGTAGCTTCGGACAATCCTTTTTCCAATGCCCCTTTTCATGACAGAAAGTACATTCATCTCTGGCCGGTATTTTTCTGTCCTTTGAAACTCCTCTCGATTTGAAACGAGATTTGTTTCCTTTATTCCCAGATTTGGTCTCAGATCTGGTCTCAGTTCTGCCCCTTACTATCAATGCTTCAGAAGTTTCTCTATCACCCATTTTATCCCTTTTCCTAGTTTCATTATTCAACAGAGTATTTGCAACATCTTCATATTTAACAGTATCTTTTCCATATATTAAAGTTGTTGCTAAATGATCATAACATTCGGGTAATGAATTCAACAGAATTAGGGCTTTGTCTTCATCTTTAATTTGCTCAACCAAATTTAACAAATCAGCCAATAATTTATTAAATGATTCAACATGAGCGTTCATGGACATACCTTCAGTATAGGTGAAGCAAAAAAGTCTCTTCTTCAAATACAGCCGATTCTTCAAACTTTTCCTCATGTATTTGTCTTCGAGTTTCTTCCACAACACCGCAGCAATGGTATCCCTCATCAAATCGTACTTCTGAGCCTTCACGATAAAGAGCCGAATAGTCCTACACGCAACTCGGTTCAACTTCTTCCAATCTGCTTCGGACATATTCTTTGGTTTTTCTTCCTCCAAAGCAACGTCCTGTTCTTGTTGAACCAGAACATCCAACACCTCACACTGCCACATCCCGAAATTATTTGTTCCATCAAAATTTTCAACTTCAAATTTTGCGTTGAGAATCGTTGTTCTGGACGAACTTGATCCTGCAAAATCCTTGGTTGCATCTGCTTCATTCGCCAACTCCCTCTAGGTCGAACCTAGCTTTGATACCACTTGTAATGCCAAATACGAATTAACCACCAATCAAAAGGAGAAATAGCAAAAAATAGAAACAAGCAAACACAAGAACACAACGATTTACGTGGTTCGGCAAAAGCCTACGTCCACGGGGCGGTTGGGGTTTCTTCCACTATAATCAACAATGGGCGTAAACCCTTACAAAGATGACGGCTGCAAAATCCAAATAGAGGTGTTCACTCCTTATAAAACCCTAAAGGTTGTATTTAAAGAAAAAAATTACTGGGCTATGCGAAATGGGCCTATTCTAGTTTACAAATAGAATTTTCGGGCCAGTTTGTGGGTCAAGCCCACAAACTGGGGCGATCTCCGCCCTATCGGGCTCCGATCGCTGCAGGGGGCGCTGCCCCCCTGCCACCCCCCGATACGACGGATATCAACAAGCTGAACCAGAATCGAGCCATTATCCTACATTCTCTAGCTTGAACATCTTCTTCATCATCCATATCCACCATGCCAATATCATCGGTAAAAACCACATGTTCCAACTCCGGCTCATCCAATGAAAGGCTAGCCACCTCAAGCACTCCAACATCTTCAAATGAATCAAAGGAATCTCCACCTATATCCCACATCTTCGTCTCTCCTATACCATATTGGGGTGACCTTCTTGATAGAAGGCGAAGATTGCTATGAACATACACAAAGTCTTCCGCTCGTTGTGGGGTCAACTTGTTCCTTTTTAAGGAATGCACAAAAGAGTAAGTGCTCCAATTTCTTTCGGCACAAGATGAAGAAGAAGGTTGCATAAGAAGTTTCATAGCTACGGTTTGAAGCATAGGGGCAAGAGGTCCATGAACGGACCACCAATCATGTGCATCCAAAATACCTCGATCACTAATACAATCAATATCATTAAATGCACCCGTTTTTGCCGAGAAGTGGGCATACTCCACATTCACTCTTGATCGATCAGTTGCATCGGGAAAGAGTCTTTTAAGACACTTTATTCTTTCCATATAGATCTCACGATCTTTATGTGGAGGAACTCTTCTTGGATCCTCATTAAGCCATTCTTCGTTATAATACCTTCAATAGGAAAAACAAAATTTACTCATAGAATGAAACAAAAAAGTATGTAATACACTAATACGTTTATGTAGTTAATGAAACTAAATTTTACCTCGGATTCAAGGCATGTATCAAGCAATGAAGTGGAGTGTTGTTTTTTGTCCAACGATCGACAAGAATTGTATGCACCACATCATAGAAGCTAGACGGCTCATCAACTTGTTTTCCTTCGTGTTTGTAAATAGATTCCTTCACTTTCTCAATCATTGTATCCCACATATCATAAACTAAATGGAGACAAGGCCTATCCGTGTCACACGCTCGAATCATATCATATATGGGAGATGTGAAAGAAAGTATGTAGTCGATAGATTCCCACCACTCTTCACTCAATACCTTCTCTCTCACAAACCTTGATCTTCCCACATCATCGTCACGATAAGAAGCCCATTCGTCACTAGTTACCATGGATACAAGACCTTGCTTCAAAAGCTTAAACTGTTTAAGCATGATAATGACACTAGTAAAGCGAGTCTCCGCCACCGAAAGCAACTTCAAGGAAACAAACGCATTGTAAATGGCTAGCCTCATTGAATGATTCAATATGAAAATTTTAATTTGTACCGCATCCCCCGCAATGTCCATTATCCACCCACATTCATTATATACAATTTGATTGGACTCAACATTCTTTGCGGCACAAATATTCTTCAATGCAAGATTAAGGGTGTGCACCACACAAGGAGTCCAAAAATTGTTGGAAATTGACTTTCGATTATTTGTCCCGCCGCCTTGCAAGTTGCCACATTATCCGTAATGACTTGAACAACTTTCTCATGCCCAACCCCAATAATAGCCTCCTTCAATAAATTTTCTATGAAGAATTTATCTTTCACCTCTTCCGAACAATCTACCGCCTCTAAAAACACAGGCCCTCCTTCCGTGACGGCGATTAAATTAATAAGTGGCCTCCTTTGTGAGTCACTCCACCCATCACTAACAATGCTAACTCCTTTCTCCTTCCACGTATCTCTAATCGGTTGCAACAACTTCTCAACATTATCCTTCTCTCTTTGTAAGAGAGTTGTTCTCAACATATTGTACCCCGGTGGAATATAACCCGCAAGTGCATTGTTGGCGGCAAAAGTGTATGAACTCGCATAGTATGGATTTCTTGCTAGGTTAAACGGCAACCCTCCCGTGTAAAACATTCGTGCAATCTCCCCATACAATTGATCTCGCGCCACATTGTTAAAAGCTTTTCCGATTGCACTACTTGGACCGCTAATATTTGACTTTCTCCTCTTCAAATCTAAGTTACCGCTAACAAACATACTCGAGGCACTCATCGATCCACTAGAAGATAACGGGGGCAATGGCACTCTCTTTGGAGCTCTTTGAGATATTTTAATCTTCGATTGTTCATCCGCATTTTGTATTTCAACAAGCTCATTTATCTTAATCTTATTACATACACTGATTCCATGCCCTTGTATCTTTAACAAATGTCCTCTGACTCTAGTGTAAGAACTACTATAACTCTTCTTGCAAAAACTACATTCCCACCTCACATTTCCACCACCACCCGGCTCCTTTCCTAACTTTGTCACATATTTCCACAGAGGGTTGTTGGTTTCTTCCTCATTAGGAGGTGTATTAATCGCACCCGTAGAAGTCATTCTCAAAGAAACTCTATAATGAAATTATGAAAATAAACAAGTATTACAATTTATAACTAAAAACTCACAATTAGAATGAACTCAATGAAGTCATAAACTAAACATGAAAATTTTCATATTTTTATAGTAGTCACTTAATTGAGATTTTGAGAAGCATTCTAATGTGTTATACTCCCCCAGAAACATACACAACAAATCAACTTAATTTAAAGCAGCAGCATCGTGGCATCAGCAAACAATATACCATTTATGCATCAAAACTAACAAAAATAATCAGAAGCTCCCAAATACATACGAACCTCCTCCCCCCCCCCCCTCCCCCCCCCCCCCCCAAAAAAAAAGACTTCAAAATTCATGTTAATGTTTTTTACTCAAACCCATCCATCAACTGTGGATGCCCTTCTGAGCTTCTGGATGCATTTTGCTTCTTATTATAATAGTAAAAGTGATTGTATATTTTTTTTTGCAGAGAGGAGAAGAAGTCAAAATCGAACCTGGATCAGCATCATTTCGAAGAGAAAGACGGGATCAGCGTCAAGGCGGAGGAGAGACCGGATCAGCGTCAAGGCGGAGGAGAGACAGGAGCAGCGTCGTTTCGGAGAAAGAGATGGGATCGATTTGGAGGTGGAGGCGCGCGACGTCAACCGCAACTTCGAGGTGGAGGCGCGAAGAGGCAGAGGTCCTCAATTTTGGGGAGAGACGGGATCGATTTAGGATTTTATTTTGGGGGAGAGAGGGATTTAGGGTTTCTCTTGAGAAAAGGGGATTTCGGAGAGAGAGAGAGAGCGCGTGAATGAGAAAGGGGGAGGGGATGTTGACTGACTGTATAATTTTATTTTTTTTCCTTAATGGGCGCATCCGATTCGCACCCATGCGTACCCAGTCCGTGTCGAACGTTTTTTTTCGTTTTTTTTAATTAAAAATGTTATGGATACGTACCGGGTGCATACCCGGAACGTACTCGTGTGTATCCGCACTCGATACGCACCCGGTACTGGTACGAGGGCCATTTTGGGGTACCCGTGCTTCACAGCTCAGTACCCATTACCAATGTAAATATATATATTTAAATCCATAAATATGAGTATGCAGTAGTGAAGTTGGTTGTTAGTTTTTTTATTGCTGGCTACTGCTTGTTGAGTTTGTGTAGGTGGCAAATGCTTTTGGAGGTCTTTTTGGGCATCGATTATGATTCAGTACTACTTGGCTTATGTTTTGGATGGTTTCTTGCATTCTGCCTCAGTCTGGGTGCTGTTTTTGGATGTTGGCTTCTAATGTGATCGATAGCACCCATCTCAAATGACGAATTCATGTAGCTGCAGTCATTTGATGAAGATTTTGGGGCTGTTTTATTTTGGACTGTCTTTTGTTTTGTTTTGTTTTGTTTTGTTTTGTTTTTTTCTCTTTACACCTCGTGAATTGTCAATATTGATGGTGGTGTGTCATTTGTTGCACCATGTTAGGTGTTGTTTGGCTACTAATTATGTAAGGTACCTTTTCTAATATATAATATATAATACAATGGCTGGAGTCGCTAGACTTTATTCTTGTAATATAAAAAACTTGGTGATTAATTCGTTTAATTTGAAAAATATTCGTGAATAATTCGTGAAGTGTGTGATGTAAATCGGAATTGGCGATTAAATCGCAAATTGATTCGGCAGATGATTTCTGCACGAATAATTTGCGAATTTGAAAATTATTCACGAACTTTGTTACTATGCATCTAATAGGTTGCACAGTAGGAGAGTACCCCATTATATGACCAGAGCATGCAGGTTTGTATTAGTCGACTCCATCCTCTATTTAATGGATTTCGTTTATTTTGATTGGTTTTAGAGTCATATACGAGATAGATAGGCCATTCATGTTGGAGTTATTCTCCGTTACAGTGGAGAGGATGGATCAGGCCCGACGAGGTCAATTGATCTGTTCAAGGAGAACAGGCAGTAAAAGGCCTTATCCACTTTAGGCCCCTTTCAGAATAGAAACAATCTAGAAAAATCCGTAAGCCCAAACCATATTTCTTAATCAAATAATGAGAGATACAACATATATTTTTTCTACTGGGTCACAATTTTGCATGGTTATGAAATATACATATATAAATATATAAATATACATATATTTTTCTTTACACTCTGTGCACTCAATCTTGCACACTAACTAATGTTTTCGCAAAAAAATATATTTATACAAAAAAAATTATCTTTTTGCGAGAAAAAAAACATTTATTTTTTTACCAACTTCTTGAGCTCCACTGGCTCCACCGCCTGCCGCACCCGAATCGCTTCCTCGATCCGCCTCACTTGATCTGCATTATAACCCCCACCTGCAAAGTCTAAATTAATCAAAATCAACAATGAAGAACTCGAAACGGATCCCAGACCCGAAACCAGACACCCGAAAGAACCGGACTTTTTACCTGAGAAGGGGTTGTTGTCGAGGAGGAGGAGGTCGCGGGAAAAGGAGACGTAGAGGGTTTTGACGAGGAGGAGCGCGGCGAACAGGTTGAGGGGGCAGATGGCGATCGTCAGCTTCTTGTACGAGAACGAGAGTAACACCATCGTTCTTGATACTCTCCTCCCCCATTCTCCCAGCCTCATCGTAGCCATACCACCATTACCCTCGCCTTGTTATCGATGATGTCATCATCCTTCTCCGATTTATCGTGCTTTGAGATTCGGGACGCGATTTGATGGGATCTCGGTGGTTTGGGTTTGCTTCTTCACTTTTGTGGTTTTAAAAATATATATATATGTGTATATTTATATATTTTATGAAGAGGAGGCAGAAGGAGTGCCGTCACTATTGGGGTGGGGGTAGGGTTGGCAAACGGGTCGACCGGACCGAGTCGAGTCAAACCCGTCCGGGTTGGAACCCAACTAAGGCAGGTTTGGGTCGGGTCTGAGTGGCAACCGGGCCAGGTCGGAATTGCAAATACTCGACCCACCCAACCTGCGAACCCATTCAGGTCCAACCCGGATCGAGTCGGGTCGCGGGTTGGCCCGTCTAATTTTTTTTTTTAACTTAAAAAAATGTAATTTTAATAATTATAATAAGAATCAAAGAGTGAAATTGCCAAAAAAAAATGTATATATTATTAATATGATTTCAACTTATACAAGCTTCCCAATTTGTAATAAGAAATAAAGATTTTCTACAAATTTGTTTTATACAATAACAAATTTCTTCGGTACAATTTCAATTATCTTCAATTATTGTAATTTTTATAACAAACAAAGATTTTATACAATTTTTTATACATTTACAAAATTATCTTCAATTTGTTGGTCTTCATTTTGTTGTTGTTGTTGTTGGTCTTCAATTCTTCATGTTTGTTGCTATTGTTGTTGTTGTTGTTCTTCCAGCGTGTTGCTTCCACTTGTAGACGCGTCGAACCCTTTTCCTTGAGTCCTATCTTCGGCCCTCATCCACTTTTCTGTGCTCTCCAACGATTGGGGCTTCAAGCGATTCCTGTAATCAGTTAGGACCCTGCCACTTGTAGAAAATGTACTTTCTGAAGCAACTGTAGAGACATAAGGAGTTAGTAGATCTTTAGCCATATATTTAAGAATACTATAAGTATGTTCGTGGGCTTTCCACCATTGTAAAATATATAGTGAAGAAGTAAAACTTTCAGAATCTTATTGATTATACCAATGTAATTCATTTGGTTGATTAGTCCTAGCTTTTTTTGATTGAATTTTTGCAAGTAAATTAAATGTGGCATCATCTAATTTATTATTACCCTTACCTGTAGAAGTAGCAGAAGAAGAAGTAACTAAAGTAGTGGTACTACTAGATGAAAAACTTCTATCATAAAAATCTTACAAGTTATTTAATATCGCTTCAAATTTAGCTAAAAATATTTCCAAATCAATTTCAGAATCTTCTTCCCCAAGTAAATTAAAAAACATTTCAAACAAACTCTTCGTACCTTCAATTTGATACGAGGATCTATCACAGTAACAATACAATACAACATAGGAGGAGGATTAAAATACTTCAAAAATTTGGTGTATGCAGGTTTCACAATATGACCAATAAAAGCATCATCGACCATTTCTTTGAAAGTTTGCATCATAGTAACTATTGAAATAAAAATGCTACTAGAAGTAGATTCATAAAATTTTGAAAATTTGAAAGTTGCAGTTTTAAAAGATTCTAAAATTTTTAACAAATTCGGCATAAAACCAAGCTTGGGGAATCATTTCAAAATTTTGCATATTTTTTACCATACAAAAATTATTTATACATACTTTATATTCAGTAACAATATGTAGTAAATCAAAAGTAGAGTTCCATCGGTATTTAACATCCTTTGGAAATTTTCTAAAATGTACATTTTTAAGCCTACACCAAGCTTTCCATTCTTGAAATATAGGGCCACTTAATGTAATAAAATGTACACGATTTCTAATGTTAACTATATATGGTTCGGCTATTTTTAATGCATCTTGAACACATAAATTTAAAATATGACATGCACATCTAACATGAAAAATATTATCAGATGGAGGGTTTAATGCGAGTTTTAGTATACTGATTGATGCAGTGTTGTTAGATGCATTATCAAAACTTATACACATAATTTTTTCATGAATATGAAAAACATCACAAATTTCTAAAATACGATTTGCAATTTCATTTCCACTGTGGAGATAGGGCAACGTGACAAGTGATATGATCCTTTTTTGAATAATCCAATCACTATAGATCCAATGACAAGTTATTTTCATTATTGGATTTGATATGGCTAAAAATAGGGTTAAATCGGAACCATCCAAACTTAGCACGAATCCTAAAGCCTGAGGGTAAAAAGGTAATTTCACCTACAAATGGGTCTAAAACGGTTACTGGGTCTTCTCCTCTAAGACCCATCAACCCGTAAACGGATCCATCTCAGCTGGGTACGGTTTCCAACCTGCGATGAACCCAGTCCATCAGGATGGAATTAGGGTTTCTGATTGCATTCAATCAACGGCCCTGATTCACTCTATCCTTTCACTGAGATTGGGGATTACATTCCTAATCTGATCCCAACTGTAACACCTCGGATTTTAAAATACCTAAAATTCTTCGTTTTTATAGTTTGTAGGGGTGAGAATTATTTTTAAGCTATATTTTCTTATTATTATTTTTATATTGATATTGGTATGGATATTTGTGGTTGATTGGTGTTATTGATATATTGGGAGCTATGAGTTGAGATTTTATGTGAATAATTATTGTTCATTTATTTTATTATTTTGAAGGATTATTATGAAGTGGTTTTAATATATTTTGTTGGATTGGTATAGGTGATATATTGAAGTTATGAGTCGGGTTTTGTGTAAAGAAATATTGTTTACCTTATTTCATAATTTTAGAGAATTGTTATATGATATTTAATGTATTTTGCATTATTAGTGTTATTAAAAGTATAAAGTTGGGGCTTATTTGAAATGTCTAGAGATGTGGGGGCCTATATGCAAATATCCCTTATAAAAATATATTTTATAAAAATTTTATCAAATTCCCCCCTTCTCTCCTCCTTCCTTCTCCCTTCTTTCTTTCTTTTCTGATCCGACCGAAACCAGAAGAGGGCCGAAACCCACTTCGGCCTCTCTCCCTCTCTCCTCAAATCCACCCAAAAAACCTTATCATTTTCGAATTTATTTGGGGCGATGACTAAGTGAGGGATGCTCTACCTAGTGGTGGAGTCAATTTGGAGAAACAACCACCGAGAGGTATATCTCTTTTTATTTTATTGTATAAAATTTAGTTTGGTTAATTTTATGGAGTAGGATTATTATGGTAGAGAGATTTAGAGATGTTGGAAGTGGTAGATTTGGGAAATTAGTGGGTTGTTAGAGAAATTGCAATTTGTTAGTAAATTAGGGTTTTGGGTTTGTAAAATATATATATATATATATATATATATATATATATATATATATATATAAGAATTATTTCTGGTATGGTGGTAAAAATTGTAGTGAGTCATTAGAATAAATGGGGAGTGGTGATTTTGGCATAAACTCAAATTATGGAGTTTATGAAATCGGATAGAAAACTCGATCCAAATAATTGTAGAAAATGCATATGAGGGTGTAGAGTATTATGAAAGGATTAATATAAATTTAGGATGATTTTTATAGGCTTCCAGCTCAATTAAATTGAGTGAAATAGATTATAGGCGAAAAGTGCACGCCGGGTGTTCGGTGAAATGCCCGCGCGATATAGAGGTGAGAATTTGATGAATTCGGAGGTGTAGTTGAGTCTCATTATTATTATTAACCCTAATCTGCGAGGTTAGGAAAAAGAGGATTAAAGAAATTAGAAAATAGGAAATTTTCCTATGAGAAAGCCTCTGATCAATAAGGGAGTGTTTGTATTAGAACCCGAATTTGAAATCCGTCGATGTAGCTTACCTACCTATGTCATTTGGGATGCGTGGGTAAAGACGGATTCAAATTTGGAGGTCCGTGGGTCGAGTTTTGAGCTTTAAACTAATCGGTTCTATAATTTTTCAATTAGGAGGAAAAAGTCGAACTTCGACTGGCTACAGGATGAACGTGGGACATCGTTTGCTCGAGCCGTCAGGTGAGTACATTGTGTTTATGAATATTTTATATTGTGGCCAAATTTCGTGGCCTTTTGATATGTTTTGTGGGAGTTATGCCAAAAATGGATTTTCGTTGAAAATACGGATTTTTAAGGATCCAAAATGGGTTTTTGAGACATGTGATAAAATCGACTATTTTAAGTATATAAAATCTATAGTATGGGTTACTGCGATGTGTTGAAGTATAAAAACTAAATATATCAAATCATTTATGCATATTTTTATCCCGTGCATATTTTATGCATGTTTTTGGGGTATATAGGCCGATATAGGTAATTTGGTATATGCGGAGCTTTGTGTACGGGCTAGCATGCTATGGATGGGTGTTATAAGATGTAATTAGATGAAATTAGTGATTGTGATCATGTTTTGAAGACCAGGGTAATTATAGTACACGTTTGTGCATGTTTTGGGGGCATATAAGCCCTTATAAGTGATTTTACTTATATGAAACAGGATATATGAGCTAGTATGCCATAATTAGATATTATAAGATTTAATTAGAGAAAATAAGTGGTTTTGGCCCCTTATGATGGGAAATCCGCACGTGTGGTGTTTATTGTAATATATATATAGATGATTATGATGTGTGATGCAATAATTGATGAAATTAATAATTGGGTACATGTTTACATTTTAATTATGTTTGAAATGCATTAATGGGCAATAATATGACATGTTGGTTTATATGATAAATGACTTGGTGTATGTTTATATGGGATTTAATGAAGTAGCGAATAGCATGGTATTCATAATGGGTGATGTGATGGTAAATTAAATAACATGATGGTTTCTATGTTAAATGACATGGTGTATGCATATATATATATGATACAATGAGATGATAATCCATATCGTGGACATCAGATGTGCATCTAATGCAAGATAAAAGGTGAGATGGTAAGTGTTAATAAAATGTGTTATTATTCACATGATTAAAGTCGAGGTTGTGGAAACTATTAAATTAAAAAGTGAAATGCTTGTGTGATAAAGCAAGATGGAAAGATGAAATGATTAATGCTAATAACAGATGGTTTTGTTGACCAGTACCTACTGCAATCCTGGGGGTTTGGGCTAGACCTAATACCCAAGGACCGGCTTGGGGTAAGTGGACCCAAACTATGTTTGGGGTAAGTGGATTTTATCGCCCAAGCTATCGGCTTGAGGTCCGGTTTTCCCTCGATGATAGACGTCGCGAGGAAGCACCCTAGTGGGACTAGTGGTGAGTGTTTACCTCGTTGGCTTCGGCTGGGAGGAAGTACCCTAGTGGGACTAGGGGACTGTGGTTTTTCCCTCGATGACAGCTGTCGCGAGGAAGTACCCAGGTTACCTGGGGTCAGTGGCTTTTTCCCTCTTGGCTTCGGCCGGGAGGAAGTACCCAAGTTCTACTTGGGGTTAGTGGTTCCCTCGCTAGTTCGGCTAGGAGGAAGACGTAGCCTCGGACGAGTAAGACTCTGTGAGCATCGGGCCGCGTGTTTACTGGGCTGTCGGCTTTCAGTATGTTGGGATACTATGGCTCACTGGTCGACAAACTAATAAAATAAATAAGTGTTAATAATAAATGTGGTAGAAAAGAAAGTGGATAGTGAAATGTGAACAGTGTGTGGGAAAGAAAGTTGTTGTGAATGAAGTAAATGTGAAAGTGAACGTGTTATGAGTTAGTATATGAAAAGAAATGATAAATGCAGTATGTGATTAATTTAAGATGAAAATAATAAAAGAAATGTGTTATCATGAATAATACGAAGTAATTATATTATGTGTGTGAGCATTAAAGTAAAATCCAGTTGATATGAGTTGTACCTTGGAATTGTGTCAAGGAACTACCTGCCTGCTATTTCTGTGGAAATGGTGGGAACTACCTGCCTTGGCATAATTCGCAGGGTGAGTTGATATAATAGTGGTAATGATTGATGGAAATGAGAAAATAAAGTAAAGTGAAGATGCTTAGTGATTGAAGTAAATTAATAATCAAGCTATCGGCTTGCGATGTGATGTGATATTACCCAAACTGTGTGTTTGAGGTGCAGTGATTATTACCCAGGCTATCGGCTATGGGGTGTGATATGTTGTGGTCCCAAAATTGTGTTTGGGAAGTAAGTGAAAATGATAATAAGAAACATAATGCTTATAAGAATGAGAATTACTACGTGGAGTAATGAAATGTGAATGAGTTATAAAACATGGCTTTGATGTAACGAGTATAAGTATTCCATGAATGATGTTAATGATGCGAGGAAATGTGTGGACATTGCAATAAGTGAAAAGATGTATATTTACATCATAAGACATGAATAAATGTGGTATTATGAGAATAGAAGCAATTGTAAGAAGTGATACTTGACAGGGCTTAACAAAATAAATACCCGTATGATGGGATTGATTATATAAATGGTTATTAAGAGAATATGTTGTATTATGAGTTGTATTTATATAAAGGGTGATTAATGAGAGAGTAACAACATCATATAGTTATATTCATACAATGCTATTATGATGATACTTGTGGAAGAATGAATATTGGGTTAGAGTAGTTAAATTGAAAAGTAATGGATGGTATGTGTATTCGTATTATACGGATGTCGAATAAGTATGTATATATATATATATATATACGAGGTTGATGTGAAGTATATTATGAAATGTGGGAAGTTATGGATAATTAAATAGTTGAATGCAGAATTAACAAAGTATTTGATATCGTTGTGTTGACGATGTTGTTGTGTTCAGGATTCAGGTTGCACTATTTTAATTTGGTATTCGTAAGTTTAATTTATTTTTTGTATACTATTTTAATTTGTCATTAGATTAATAATTATACTCACACCAGAAACGGCTAACCCCTTAGTGTTTGGGGGGTTAGGGGAGTCTGAGGACTACCCTAGATCCCCCACTGTTGCAGGTTCTCATCAGTGCAGAGGTGAGGCGTGGATGGGTAGGATAAGTTTTAATTTTAAAAATTTGTACTATTTAGTTATAGGAATAGTAAAATTTATTATTTAAATTGTAATATGGGTGTATAAGTATGTATATGACGAAGATGAGTATAGTGTGAGGTGATGTGGTATGTTTGTGACCCGTACCCACCTTGTTGTGGAGTACCGGGCTCTGTGGTAGATTTTACAAGGATTTTTCTAAAAATTTACCTCGTTTTTCAAAGAAATTTATAGTTTTTAATTGATATTTGATAATCCGTTATGAGTTTGGCCCCCAGAGCATTATATTATATTGCCTGTGTGTATCTGCTCATTTTGGCCTGGGGAGCCCATGAAAATATTATGTGGATTGTGAGCTACGGAATTTTGAGCAGAATTCCGTAAGCTTTTTGTGTTTCGGGGCAAAATTTACAGGGGAGACTGCCAAATTTTTTCCTGAAATATAACTTTCTTAGTTTATGATCAAAGTGATATAAAAATTGAAAGAATTGAATTTGGAGACTTAGTTTAAAAAAAAAAAAAAATTGGGGTGTTACACCAACGGCGGCTATAAATACCCCCCATCCACCACCATTAAGAGGTAATCAATCTTGTGCCAATTTACGCTTTCTCATAATCTTCCTGATTACTGACTTGAGCGTCGGAGGGTGCGTCGTCAGGATCAAGCCCGGTGTTTCGCACTTTTTGCAGGTGAACGGCAGGAGTCAACGGTCAAACTCTGACGAAAGAAGCTAAGGTTTGATTATTCGGTTCCCCTAAGAATCCACAAATACTATCTGTTTGCCTCCACACCAAATTTAGCAGTAACAGATTGGCGTCATCTGTGGAAACCAACAAATAGCAGCCCTTCCTCTTCCCGTTGGTAAGATCTACCTAGCCATGCCTCCCCGAAAGCTAAGATTCAGAGGGTCCAACAGTGGACCCACTCCTCCTCAACCACAACAGGAGATCCCCCTCCAAACCGTCTAGCCGGCGAGACTTCCTCCTCAATCTGATCAGGCCCCGCGGCAGGACCAACCTCCTCATCCGAACCTCCAACCCCCTCGGGGTCAGACCGGGCCTCAGAATGCCGGTGCGGGGGGCTCCCGTCCCAATCCTCAGAAACAACCTCTCCAACATGATCACGTATCCGTGCACCATCCCTCTCCGATTCCATGGCATCCCACAACCCCCGAGCTTCCGACGACCTTCGCAATACCATCCTCAATCGGCAGAAGGAAGAGAATCTTCGCCGCCGTTTGGATGAAAGGCGGGCCCGAGAGGGAGCCTCCCGCCAACAACGTCCAAATGAGCGATCTTCTCATTCCCGAGACTACAGAAGGTCCCCTCCTCGCCGAGGGCGGAGAGAGTTCCCCGAGGATGAGCGATCTCCTCATCCTCGGGAGCAGAGCTGGGGTCATTCTGGCAGGCTCAGATGACTTCGTTCTTCAGTACTCCCTCCGCATCAACTTTAAGGCCTCCAACAATGAAGCGGAGTATGAAGCCCTTATAGCCGGTCTCGGAATGGCCCGCAAAGCAGGGGCACAATGCCTCCGCATATTTAGTGACTCTCAGCTGGTCGTGAATCAAGTCTTGGGCGAGTATGAAGCGCGAGATGACCGAATGGCTAAGTATCTAGCCAAGGTCCAAAATCTCATGGCTCTATTCGAAGAGGCACTTATTCGACGAATCCCCAGGGAGGAAAATGCCCAAGCAGATGCCCTCTCAAAGTTAGCCTCTTCCTCCCTCCAAGGTCTCGAGCAGACCGTCTTGATTGAAGTGCTCCTGAGGCCGAGCATAGAAGAAGAAACTTCCGACTCAATGGAGTCACTGCTGGTTCAACTTCAAGATAATTGGATGAAACCTCTGGTAGAATTTCTAAAGGATAGGCTCCTCCCCGATGACCCTAAGGAAGCTCGTCGAGTCAGAACCAGAGCGGAGCGGTACACCCTTGTTGGAGGGATCTTGTACAAATGCTCCTTCATGCAAGTTGACGGCAGACCTTACCTGAGGTGCCTTTCCCCGGAACAAGCCACGTATGCCTTACAAGAGCTTCACGAACGCATAGGCGGAGCACATTCAGGGTCCAGATCACTTGCCCGAAAGGTGTTGAATTATGGATACTTCTGGCCTACCCTCCTCCAAGACGCCGAACGACATGTTCGGCAATGCAGCTCTTGTTAAAAGCATTCCAACATTCATCGCCTACCCAAAGCTCAGCTCATCTCCCTATCAAGTCCGATTCCTTTTGTAATGTGGGGAATGGATTTACTAGGACTGTTTCCCCCAGCTCCTGGCCAGCTTAAATTCTTAGTCCTGGTAATCGACTACTTTTCAAAGTGAATAGAGGCCGAGCCCTTGGCGACAATCATCGAGAACAAAGTACTTCAATTCTTCTGGAAGAGCATCATCTGCAGGTTCGACGTCCCTCGAGTCCTTATAATGGACAATGGAACACAATTTACAGGGGCCGCATTCCGAGCTCTATGTGAAGACCTCGCCATCCAACAACGCTTCTCCTCCGTCTCTCACCCGCAGTCAAATGGTCAAGTAGAAAATGCCAACCGAAAAATCCTCTCTGTTATTAAGAAGAGGCTGGATAAGTCCGCTAAAGGCTTATGGGTTGATCAGCTCCCTAACGTATGTGGAATTACCGCACTACGAAACGGACCCCTACAGGAGAGTCACCATTTAATCTCACCTATGGATCCGAGGCTGCGATCCCCTTAGAAGTCGGTATACCATCTCCTCGCCTCATTGCCTATGAAGAAGAGCTGGATGCCAGGGAGCTTCGGGCGAATTTGGATCTGATTGATGAGCTCCGTGAAAGAACCTCGATTCGCCAACAAAGCTACCGAAGGAGGATCAAGCTGGCCTACAACAAAAGGGTCCGTCCCACCAACCTCAAAGAAGGGGACTTGGTCCTCAGAAAGTTAGCTATATCATTCCCCAGCCAGAAGAACAAGCTAGCCCCAAATCGGGAAGGACCCTACAATATCACCAAAGTGGTTCGCCCGGCGACATACCATCTAGAAGACCTTGAAGGAAGAGAGATTCCCAGGACATGGACTGCCGACCATCTCTTGAAGTACCAAGAGAGCGCATGAACGCTTCTCCGAGTACCTTCAGATGTCGAATCGTTCCTTTCCCTTCACTTGTATTTTACTTTTGCTTCTTTATTTCTCCAATGTAATAATGGCTCGCAACTTAGAAGCAGCCAACTATTAGTTTTCAATAAAGAACGTCTTGCTTCCTATTTTACTTGTGAATTGCTTGTATCTCTCTATTTTTACCTTCATATTCAAACGACGAGTTCGGAGTCCAAAACTTGGCTCGACTTCACTTCGCAAGCTCACTCTTAAGCGAGCTAGAAGTGGTTCGCCATTCGGAATTGCTCCCACAACCGTTGAAACATACTCAAACAACGAGTTCGAAGTCCAAAACCTGGCCCAACTCCGCTTCGCAAGCTCGCTCTTAAGCGAGCTAGAAGTGGTTCGCCATTCGGAATTGCTCCCACAACCGTTGAAACATATTCAAACGACGAGTTCGGAGTCCAAAACTTGGCTCGACTCCGCTTCGCAAGCTCGCTCTTAAGCAAGCTAGAAGTGGTTTGCCATTCGTAATTGCTCCCACAACCATTGAAACATACTCAAACGACGAGTTCGGAGTCCAAAACTTGGCTGGACTCTGCTTCACAAGCTCGCTCTTAAATGAGCTAGAAGTGGTTTGCCATTCGGAATTGCTCCCACAACCGTTGAAACATACTCAAACGACGAGTTCGGAGTCCAACACTTGGCTCGACTCCGCTTCGGAAGCTCGCTCTTAAGTGAGCTAGAAGAGGTTTGCCATTCGAAATTGCTCCCACAACCGTTGAAACATACCCAAACGACGAGTTCGAAGTCCAACACTTGGCTCGACTCCGCTTCGCACGCTCGCTCTTAAGCGAGCTAGAAGTGGTTCGCCATTCAGAATTGCTCCCACAACTGTCGACGCGTGTGAAATTTCTACAACTAGATTAGACATGGGACTTAAAAGAGCTAACGTTTGGTTCTTATGACTCGTTTCGAATCGAACTACCATGCACCTCCAACACATGAACATCAGAAAGAAAATGAGCTTTTATTTCATTAAAAAGTTTGACAAAGGAACTCAAATTACAAGACCGAGTTACTAATACGGGGCGCTACAAAAACTCAAAGAAAATTACAACTTATTCAACGCTTCTTTGGAATGGGGATGTTTCAGTTCAAAGACACTCGGGGACGGCGTCTCCTAACTTCGGAGCTCGTCTGTAGGCCAACGGACTGAGATGCCTCTTCGGCGCTGCCTCTGACCATGGCCCCAACCGAAGCGCCACTAGACGAGGCAGCCACCATGCTTTGAGCATCGGCCGGGCTCCGCCTATTGACAGGCAAACGAGTTGCGAGCTCGTAAAAAGAGATTCCCCTCTCACTCTCCTCGTGCGTACACGACGTGCTCCGAACGTTGATTCTTGCCGGCTGAGGCTTGAGTCGAGTGACTTCCTCATCGAGCTCGACAATTCGATCCTTCAAAGAGTCATCCTTCACAGATATCTTAAAGCGAGGAAGCCGAGCAGAACCTCCAGCACCAGAGCTATCGGCTATGATACGATGAAGGTGGGTCACTTCGATACTTCTGTCGACCGTAACCCTCCTCAACTCGTCAACCTTCGCCGTCAACTCGTCGTGCTCGGCTATCAATTTACCCACTGCCGAAGCTAACTCGTCTTCCTCCGCCAAAAGTTCTTCCTCACCTATCTTCAAATATTGAACTTCCGCCACAAGATCACCTTCCGCTCGAGTAACGTCGAACAGTGCCTTTCGGAGCAACTCCACCTCGCCTTCAAGACGAATCTCGCGAGATCGCTTCTGTAGTTGTTTCAGCTTAGAGAAATACCCTCTCGCCAATACCTTGTCCTCCTCTAGATCTAACTCGCTTTTGAGGAAGCACTCTCGGTTGCGAGAGAGGGCCCGCTTCGCCGTTTTCAATTCAGTACAAAGGCGAGAAACCTCAGCTGCTGAACTCGACTCGACATGAAAAGTGAAAGAATATCAAAAGGAGTCTTCAACACTTAGCGAAATTTTTGTAAAATTCGAAACCTGGGAGGCTCTGCCTTTTTGTAAAATTTTTGGACTTTAATAAATAAGCGTAACTAGATTATAAAAGAAACTCAGTATGGTTTATATCACCACAAGTGAGTTGGCTTAGTGGTTGGGGCTTGTGGTTGGATGGCTTATTGGTCTGGGATTTGATCTTGGCCATACACAGATTCCGCTTTAAATTTTTTTAAGGGGGTTCTTCATGTTTTAAAATTTGGAAAAATTGTAATAATATTCTAAAATATTATTAGAACCCTTGGAAATAATTCCACACTATTCTAAGATTTATTTTGGGAATTAAAGGTTATATTCACATTAAATAATGTATTAGATGAGTTTTTGAATTCAAATTCAAAGGGGATTGTATATGACTAAGAAGATTTAAGAGTTGGGAGTAGAATACAAATTTAGAACTCACCTATGTAGAATTGCATGGATATTAATCTATTGCATTAAGTTAATAGTTGAGATGTTGTTACGAGAATGAAATACGGAATCTCTAGTCGACTTAACCTTAAAGAATTTTTGTATTAAGAAATATATTTGAACTGTAGAAAAACATGTAAAGAATCTACTAAAAAAGGGCATTGAATATTATTAAATTGAATAGTTTGGGGTTGTTTACCGAGAAATTTTCTACAAGAATTTGGTTGAAAATTTGTTATTTTTGTTGCTATAAGAAGTTAGTTACTTCATGATTTATAAACATAAAGAAAATGGATGAGCAAAGCATGAAATATTAATGTTGAGGTTAGAGATAACCTTTGTGATCTTGGTTTGAGAGGATGGAATCTAGAGGCTGAGCGAGACCAGTAGAAACCGAAAAGTTATTGATAAATGAAATTTAAGAAGTAGTGGGCTAATATTTCTCCGTGTGTTGATTTAAGTCCACTAGGGTAAGCTAGCTCTAGGTTGTGATGGTTATAATTAAACCTAAGGACATGCACTAGGGGGAGACGTGATGAAGTATGGGCAAACATGAGTATGAGGGCCTTATTTAATTCGCGGCGGGAGATTATCTTCAGAATTATCGGGGTGTGAGGCATGATGTCCAAAATCACTCATGGTGGGAGATATTCTTTAGAATTATCAGGTTTAAGATTCGCGGTGGGAGATTACCTTCAGAATTATCAGGGTGTGAGGGGTGATGTCCAAAATCGCTCGCGGTGGGCAATACTTCTTTAGAATTATCGGGATCAAGGCGACGCTCATGGGATATTTGTGTGATGAGGTACCATATGACTCACGGTATGGGTTTCGTCTCCACAATTATCAAGGTGAGGCATGACGTCCGAAAATCACTCGCGGTGGGAGAATGACTCACAATAATTATCGGGGTCATGGCTCGCCGTCTGGGTTTTGTCTCCAGAATTATCGGGGTTACGACTCGCGATGGGAAAGAGAATCTCAAGAATTATCGGGGCGGTACTAGATACTCATAGAATATCTAAATCTTACATTAGTCACCGTAGTAGGATTTCATAGCGAGGGATTGAATCCTATGATGAGGAGTTCGATAAGGGCTTGACCTCGTACCTATGTAGTATGGGGTGCATAGAATCCGAACAAGTGTGCATTAGTGCATCGTAAGTGTGAATGTCTGCATAAGGCATTAGTTCATATCATACACTGACATGTTTAGGGTATTCACTTTTCATACTTTGTTTTGCATCCAAGTTTGTGTTTGCTAAAGTAAACGAATCGTTGTATTATAGCATTGTGTCAGTTATATGCAACTGACGTGCCTACAGTTTTCAAGTGCAGGACTTGGTTTAGCGAAAGACGCAAAGATGAGTTGATACTGATGATTATTTCCAGATTAAAGTTATTGAATGTTACGGTTGTATATTTTATTTAACTTCCGCTATGTATTGTAACAAACAATGTATAATGAAAAGTTTTAAATTCATTATATTTTGTACGAATTGAAGAAAAGATCCTTTTGTGCTACAATTATATGTATTTGGAATTCGGGGTGTTACAGTATCAGAGACATGTTAGGCCCTAACTGGTTTGGCTTAGCCAGGTTTAACTCAACAATATGTGTACCACGTTAATCACATAAATATTTAATAACCAACTTATAATCTGGATACTTACCGATTTGATTATATTGCAGACTATGGCTCACGGAGGCTCTTCCACTTCCCAACCTAGGGATGAAACGTCAGAAAATAAGTTTTTCCTCCAAGCACTGTAACAAATGATGGCACTACAACAGGAGCATAATGAGTTATTAAAGGCCAGCTTGAAGGCCGCTAACCGAACTGCCATTGGACTCGCACCAGGACTACTGCCACCAAGGCCCGGTACAGTGGTAGACTTCTTGAGATTGCAACCAGATAATTTCTTGAGTACTAAGACGTCGTTAGAGGCCGAGCAGTGGTTGATCCAAACAGAATAGTTGTTACAGGCGGCACGGATCTCCGACATAGATCAAGTGGATGTGGTAAGCATCCAACTTGTTGACCATGACCATATCTAGTAGCAGGCAGAGACCGAGAGGCTAGAGAGGCCCATCACTTGGGCCACTTTCACTGAGAGCTTCATGACGAAATTCTTCCCCAATGTCACCAAAGTTGAGATGGAGCGACATTTCATCTCTTTAACTCAGGTTGGTCGAATGGTGTTATTTAATGATGCATATTGTTGCACATTATCATGAACCAGGGGAATCGGTCTGTGGATGACTATGCTGCCAAATTTACCCGGCTCAGCTGCTGCCATGGTGGCTAATGATGAAGACAGGGCCCGCAATTTCTTGATGGGCCTAAACTTCGACGTTTAGGACCGTCTGGTTGCCCACCGGCACCGCACCTATGCTGATGTTCTTGATGCAGCTAGAATCCAAGAACAGACCCACAAAAGGAGGAATGCTACTCAGTGGACAGTACAGTACCGTACTGCCGCCCGGCCTACTAGAGGGCCAACATGAAGGCCAGTTCCGACCCCTCCGGCGATGGTAATGCCGTATTCACCTGCTTCCCCAAGGACAAACCAGACCTGTAACTTCTGCCTTAAGGTTGGGCATCTACAAAAAGACTGCAGAGTAGCCAATCGCCTGTGCCTTTTGTGTAGAGTAAATGACCATATGGTCAGGGACTATCCAAGGAACAAGTTCCATGCACCAACGGGAGGTTCATCTCAGTAGGGAGCACTAGCTCAAGGTCATGGCGAACTGCCACTCCCACCGTAGAGGCAAGTTTTTGATCATAGGAGAACAACTCCTAGGAAAAGTCAGACTGGACGTCGTGGTCAGACCTATAACCTGACTATAGAAGAAGCAGTGACGACCATTAGCGTGGTTGCAGATATTTCACAATAAATGCATTATTTGTATTCAATTTATGCACTATTTGTTCCTTCTTGTACAATTATTCGTGCATATATCCCGCATACACCTTCATTCTTATTAATTGACTCATTATTAGGCGTCATCTTAGTACACTCCCTCCCTACTCATGTTTTGTTTGATTTCGGTGCTACCCACTCCTTCGTTTCTTCTCGCTTCATTGATCGGCACCATTTGGCAAGCGACGTCATGCCAGCAGCTTGGAATATCACAACAGGTGGAGGCGTCATTATCTGTTCTAAGGTGTGCAAGCAGAGAATTAGAGGACCGTTGGACTCCTTTAGCCTCTTCCAATCCCGGAGTTAAAATGGAAGAATTTTATGTGTTTTTCTGCATTTGTTTCCATACTTGAACCTAAAAATATTAATGAGACCTTGCAAGACAATGACTACATCATTGTCATGCAAGAAGAATTTAATCAGTTTAAAATGAATCAAGTAGATAATTGTTCCTAAACCGTGTAGTAGAACCGTTCTCAGAATGAAATGAGTGTTTAGAAACAAGATAGATGAATCTGGTACTACTGGTAGAAATAAGGCCCAACTTGTTGCACAAAGTTATAACCAACAAGAAGGCGCAGATTTTGACGAAACATTTGCTCCTATTGCACTCTTGAAACTATTCATATTTTACTAGCTTTTGCTTCATACATGGATTTTACTCTATTTCAAATTGATGTTAAAAGTGCTTTTCTAAATGGTTTAATCTTCGATGAAGTTTATGTTGAACAACCACCAGGGTTTACAAACCTGACACACCAAAAATCATGTTTCCGTCTTGATAAAGCATTATATGGTTTGAAGCAAGCACCACAAGCTTGGTATGAACGATTAAGCTCTTTTCTCATTCACATAGGATTCTCAAAAGGAAAAGTAGACATTACACTTTTTATCAAGCATCACTCCAAAGATATTTTAATTGTTCAAATTTATGTTGATAATATTATTTTAGGGTTTGCTAATGAAAATCTATGCAAGGGATTCACTAGTAGAAAATGCCACAAATGCAACAGAAATTTTTCTTATAAAAGAGTGAAATTTCATAGTTAATGCACATTCGTAAGAGAATTTTTCTCATTCCCTTATAGTTGTGTTGTTGTGAAATCTCTCATGGTTAATGCACACATTTGCAACGGAATTTTAATTATCCCTTGCGAATATTAGCTACAATAGAATATCTGCATTGGAAGTTGTTTCTTGCTGTCCCCATCTATAAGAAAATATCTATAACAAATATTTCCATTGCGAGTGTGTTTTAAAAGGTATTTTTCCCGTTACTGATGAACTATTGCTACAGAGGTTCGCAAAATAGTCATTCCATTGCAATCGTTACCTCACAAATGCAATTGTTACATCGCGAATGCAATTGGATGCGTTTTTTCATTGGTGATTTCGTTCGGATGGTTTAATCAAAATTTTTAAAATGATGTATTTCTTCGATGAAGAACATATAATTATTTCACCTGTTGATGTGCACAATTACATAAAGAAAACATAATAATAAAAAATATGCAATTTGAACAAACAATACATATTTAAAAAATAGTAAACTTAAGAACACCAAAATAAGCATTAATATTATAGAGTATAGAACATTCTCATTACAAAATTATATATTTGTTTCGAAGTGCCAAAATACCAACAGTACATTCTAGAAGGAAATATGAGTTGTCAAACTCTAAGAAATACAATGAATGTTTTCAAAAGTACTTCTAACTTGGGGTTTCCTCTTGAAATGGAAGGATGCTTCACAATATTGTCAATCTTTGTTTTCAAATCTTCTCATGGTGCATCAGGGAGCAGAACTTGGGGTTTTCTCTTTTCAAACACAGGTGCCAGAAGCAACAACTACCCAGTAACAAACAATTTTTATTAGGCACAAAACAAACAATTCCTAATGAAATGGTATTGTGTATCCAGATCTGGGTACCTAAAATAGATGTGATTTACCAAGAATTAGCACATAAAGAACCAAAGCATTCGACAAAAAGGATTAATAAACTATCAAAAAATACATACAAGCTGTAGACTATAGTTACATTCATAACCCACATATTCATTAAAGTCATTTGCGATGTCAAAGCCACTGTAGCTGTATATTTGACACAAATCTACTAGTGGCCTACTACTATGGACAAAAATCATAATCAAGAATGTAATGTTATAGTGCAATGAAATCTTAGTCCAATATATGCAAAGGGGATAAAAACATGTAACAAAAGATGGGCAAGTATTTCAATTTATACTGAGAATAGATAATATTAAATTGGAACTATCAGTAGAATTTTCATGGAAAATATAAGGGGAGAAAGCATACACTTCTGCTGGGAGATTTCTGTATCCTTAAAATTTAAGCATCTCCAGAAATCTTCATGCATACTAGCTACTTGCCACTGCTTGCAGGTTGCACCAGCTTTACATAAATTTTTATGGCTCAAAAACGAGAAGACATGCAATTAAATAAATGTGTCAATGTAGATTGATACACCAAAAGCAAACAACAGTCGATGAAGATCATAGAGCATACAAGGTGTAACAGATCTTCAGTAAGATCCATTTTGATCTCTACATCTTTGATGTTGCTGGTACCAGGGTTATCTCCATCACCACCTATACCATCATTGAAGTTCATAGAGTGTCCCCTACCGTCATCATCCTGATATCTACATCTTCCACTACTTGCAGTTTCAGATGAAAATAATGAAGCTTGAACATTGGTGCAGTCCTTGGATGTAAATACACCAGATTCATCAGTACCTAAAGAAGGTATAGGAGTGTAGTCTATCTCCCTGAATAGAGAAGTTCTTGAAAAGAACAAACACAAGAACATTTCAGATACAAAGTTAAACAATGTCATAAGTTATTCAGATTAATACGCCACAGTGGAAGTCCAACCACTATTTAAGAAGGCTGACCTGGTTGCTTACACATTAATGGAAATGAAGTTAATGAATCAAAGTTTCTTACAGATGAAAAGGTAAGTTACATGCTAGAAGATGATAATATGTAGAAGAACATGACAATGTCTACTAAAATGGTTTTCTTTCTAGGATATGGCTTGTCTAGACCCTTGATTTTGCATTCTGAGAGCCGCCAAAAGTACTATCTGAATCTAAAGACATTTTGAACGTCAAAATAGGTGTTTGGTAAAACCAAGTAGAAAGCTAGTGGCTTCCTCTTTATTCCACCTAACATGAACAGCTTTTTTTTTGTAGAAGTGTTTTTTTTTTTGCGCCCTTGAAAAACTCTAGGCTAAAACTTCTTTTCTACACAACATTTTATTTACAGACACCACAAGTAGTCTAACAGAGTTTTTGCATGCATAATATGTATGAACTTACTTTCTGCACATTGCAGAGTTGCGGCATTATCTAAAGAATGGATTGCCAGTTCCAACAGCAAAAATCACGACTTCTACTTTCTCGAAATGCAGTCTGAACACGTTTTAGAATGCCAATGCTCTCCATCATGGCTTGCAAAAATATTGCATTCATAACTGTTGCGAGCATGCTGATACTAGCAACATGGTTCAAAGCAATAATGCAAAGGTGTCAACAAACAACAATTGTCATACATTATAAAATAATCTCGATGAGTATCAAGTAAAATAATATAGATAGTGCTTATTTTGCTAGAAATAATAATCCACAAACAAGAGAGAAAGGTTGAGGGAAAAATTTCATACACAAAGCTAAAAGATACGACTTCCAGGTAGAAATGAAGAAAAATGATTCATGAAGCCAATGGTTTTATGATAATCTCAATATCGAATTAAATGTATTAATAAGCAAAATAATAGAATAGCAAGGAATGGACCATCAAAAGACGAAGTCAATAAAGCCATAAATGATTGACCAAAACTGTCATATGTTGTGAACGATATCTATCATCTATGATTGCATTTTCGCATTAGAATTCATGAATTGTTGGCGAATTCAAAAGTCAGTAATAACCACCATGACAAAACCTTTGTCCTAAAAATTTGTAGTCAACCACATAAACCTTCATACTATATAGCTTTGTTAAGACAAGGGTTTATCTCTTCTCCAAGTAAAAAATAGCATACCATTGTTATCTGTCTCTACTTTGGATGATTAGGTTTACCAAAAAGAATATGAAATTAAGTACCGACAACATATAAAAGTAATTTACGAGTTTCCATACCCAATGTAATATGTAGAGGAACGAACCAGGCCACTAGACCCAGCCCAAAAGGCCCCCCAAAAGATGTTACCCATGCCAACCACTATAGCAACCTGAAAGAACTAACATTCATGATGATGATAAAAGAGATACAAGCCCCAACTAGTAAATACTAATGGCATTTTCATATGTATTACAATATTGGGCATCCAAGTTATAATTAACAGATTGAACAAAGTAAATACTAACGACATTTTCATATGCATTACAATATTTGGCATCTAAGTTATAACCATAGATTGAGCAACGAGCTAAGAACTACGAGTTCTATACCAATATAGAATTAGTGAGTTACTAATGTAAACGGTTGAACCTGTATGTCAAGTTGAGTTGCAGAAGCCACTTCAATATAATGAAGTCAATGAAAATAAACCTAAAAGAACATTAGGATGAAGTCATCCTCCACGTCGTCGTCATCATTCGTCAGCCTCTCGACCGGTCCCATGAATTTGGGTTCGAGTTTGGACTCGTTAAGGTGGTCGTCGTCATCGTCTTCGTTGGAGGTGGATAGCTGGTCGAGTTCGCTACCACCACTGCTTGAGTTGAATTCGGAGGAAAGAGGAGCGTGAACGTGTGGCGACAGATCCATAAGTTACACAAATAAGGGGAATTTGTTGGCGATGGTGAGAAGACAACGACGCTGAGGAGATGACGACGTGGAGGAAGCGGCGACGGTGAGAAGGCAAAATCGAGGGGTGTTGGCGTGGGAGGGAGCTAGGGTTTCGATTTGGGGTTGAGAGAGAGAGAGAGAGAGAGAATGAAATTAGAAATTGGGGATTTTGTGGTATTTGGGGGTTTTGGTTGCTTTTTTTTTTTTTTTTTTTGCCCGCTCAATATTTGAGAAGTGGGGGTAAATTTTTAGCATCAAATTGTTGAGCAGCTAAATTATCTGTGTAAAGCACGTGTTTATACTTAATTTATTTTTAAAATTATGTATTTTATTTCTACTTTGGTAATGAAATATAGTTTGTTACAATTGTTCCCTTATAATTGTCAACATTTGCAATAAATCAATAGAATCTCTTGCAGATGCCAAAACATTTGCCATAATTGGGTTTGTTGTGATTAATTTATTGTTGATAGTAGCACCAGGAAGGGATTTTTGGTGCTTGCAAATAATCCATTATTATTGCAATGTTTTATACTAGTGAATATTTTCAAAGCAAATGTCAGATGAGTTCAGAATGAGCATCATGGGTGAGTTAAATTACTTTTGTTATGTTATGACCCAAATTGCTCTTAGGGCCCATTGGGCTTAGTATCTTCATATATGTAATACTTAGAATCAAATGAATACTAATCAACATTTTTGCCCTAATCTCTAATAGGAGCCGACATCTTCTTCTTCCTCTCTTCTCATCCATCATCTCAAAACCCTAACAATCCACAACCCATACAAATCCTTACAAACTGGTATCAGAGCTAGGTTCCAAAACCCCATCGATCTTCTCACTGTCCCTTCTTCTCACCTCCAAATCTTCTCACCTCCAAATCCCGCATATCCGTCGTCGAGCCCTTCTCCCGACCACTTCAGCCCTGCCGAACGGCCCCAGTTGATTGATTCCGGTTGCTGATTGATTCCGGAGAAGCAGCAACCAGTTGTTTCTCTTCCTTTGTGGTTGTTGCTGATTGATCCCGTGGTGATTGCTTCGTCCAGTCCAGATCTCGGGTTTCTTGGTCTTTGTCGTCGGGAGCATCGGAGGAGAAGGATATCAAGAAGGAAGGTTTGATTTTGTGATTTGAGTAATTAATTTTTGGGAGAAATTTTGGTGTTTTGTTGAATTGGGTTCAAGAAATTTGTATGGATATGTCGGGGAAATATGATATTGAGAAGTATGATGGGAAGACGAGTTTTGCATTATGGCAAGTGCGTATGGCAGCGATTTTGTCGAGCCAAGGCGTTAAGGATGCCATTTTTGGTCGAGAAAAATTGATTGATGCGGTGGCGGATAAGAAATGGAGAGAGATGGATGATAAAGCGCTCTCTATTATTCAATTGTGTTTGAGCGATTCGACATTGCAAGAGGTCCTATCGGAGAAGACCGCTAAGGCTTTGTGGGAGAAGTTGGAGAACATCTACATGAAGAAGTCCCTCACCAATCGACTGCGGTTGAAGTTGCGCCTCTACACTCTTCGCATGGTTGAAGGTACATCAATTTCCGATCATATTACGGAGTTTGCATCTATTTTGAATGATTTAAGTAAGATTGATGTTAAGGTGGAGGATGAGGACCAAGCCCTTTTATTATTATGCTCATTGCCCGCATCATACAAGGCGTTTAGAGACATGTTGATTTATAGTAGAGATAAAATTTCTCTAGATGATGTTAAGAGCAATTTGCAAGCCAAGTTGCACATTGATAGTGAGATGACCAATAATGAGAAAGGGAGCCAAGGTGTTGGTTTAGTTGTTGATCGAGGTAGGTCATGGAACCGAAACTCGAAAGATACAAGGACCCGTTCGAAGTCTAGGCACAAGAATTTGACGTGCAACTATTGTAAGAAGAAGGGACACATTAAGGCCGATTGTTTCAAGCTCAAAAATAAACAAAAGGCGGATAGTAAAGATTCTTCTTCGGAGGAGGCCAATGTGACCGAATGTGACACGGTTGATACTCTTTGTGTGACAGATACTAATGTTGATGATATGCATTGTTGGGTGATGGATACGGGTGCTTCGCAACACATGATTCCGAATAGAGATTGGTTTGAGACTTATGAGCCTACAGATGGTAAGGTTCTCATGGGGAACAACAATATGTGTAAGGTTGCCGGGATTGGTTCGGTGACAATTAAGTTCCATGATGGAAAGGTCCGAAGGTTGACGGGTGTGAGGCATATACCCGATTTGTCTAAGAATTTGATTTCTTTGGGGTCTCTTAAAGAAAAGGGATGTAAGTTCCAAAGTGAAGGTGGAGTCCTCAGAGTCTCTAAAGGGGCTCTCACAATCATGAAGGCGAAGAGAATTGGATCTCTTTATTTCTTACAAGGTTCCACGGTCACGGGCTCGGCCGCCATTGCACGTTCGGGTACTATGTCGGATGAGGAGACTACTAGGCTTTGGCATATGAGATTGGGGTATATGAGCGAGCGAAGATTGACCATTTTGAGCAAGAGAGGCTTGTTGTGTGGCCAATGCACGGGCAACTTGGAGTTTTGTGAGCATTGTGTATTTGGCAAGCATAAGAGGTTGAGCTTCTCCACGGCCATTCATTCGACCAAGGGAACACTTGACTACATCCATTCGGATCTTTGGGGACCTTCTCGTGAGCCTTCCAAAGGTAATGGTTCTCGTTATATGCTTACTTTCATTGATGATTTCTCAAGGAAGGTTTGGGTTTATTTCTTGAAAGAGAAAAGTGATGTGTTTAGCACCTTCAAAGAATGGAAGTCACTTTTGGAGAACCAAACAGGAAGGAAAGTCAAGAGGTTGAGAACCGATAACGGTTTGGAGTTTTATAACCGTGAGTTTGATAATTTTTGCAAGGCTGAAGGGATTGTTCGGCACAAGACGGTGGTCAACACTCCACAACAAAATGGTGTTGCAGAAAGGATGAATAGGACACTACTTGAAAGGTCTAGAAGTATGCTTTCAAATGCGGGTTTGGGTAAGGAGTTTTGGGCGGAAGCCATTAACACATCCTGCTATTTGGTGAATCGATCTCCTACCACTTTAATTGAGTTGAAGACACCCGAAGAAGTGTGGTCGGGTAAGACGGCCGATTATTCGAATTTGAGGGTGTTTGGTTGTCCCGCTTATGTACATGTGAATGAAGGAAAGTTGGAGCCTAGATCGAAGAAGTGTATTTTTGTTGGGTATCCCAGAAATGTGAAGGGATATAAGTTGTGGTGTCCCGAATCATCCAAGTTCCTTATTTCAAGAGATGTCATTTTCAATGAGTCGGCCATGTTGAAGGCAAATGATGTTGCACCCGAGCCGACTGTTAAGGAGAATGAGAAGGTTGAGAAGAAGGTGGAGTTTGAGGTGCCGGTCCAAGAAGGTGATGATTTGATCTCACATGATGATGTCAATTTGGAGGAAGCCCAAGAAGAGGTACAACCATATGCATTGGCAAGGGACCGAGCTAGAAGAGAAACAAGACCACCTACGAGGTATGGATACTCCGACTTTGCTTATTGTTTGGCAATTGCAGAGGATGTGGAGTATTGTGAGCCATCTTCCTACAAGGAAGCCATTTCTTCTAAAGATACGGCCAATTGGGTTACCGCTATGAATGAAGAGTTACAATCTTTGCAACAAAATGAGACTTGGTCTCTTGTGAAGCCTCCGAGTGGTAAGAGGGTTGTGGGTTGCAAGTGGGTGTTTAAGAGGAAGATTGATGGCTCAAATCCCGCGGATTTTCGATACAAGGCAAGGCTAGTGGCTAAAGGGTATAGTCAAGTCCAAGGTGTGGACTTCAATGATGTGTTCTCTCCCGTAGTTAAGCACACCTCCATTCGATTTTTGCTCTCTTTGGTGGCAATGAAGGATTTGGAATTGGAGCAAATGGATGTGAAAACTGCCTTCTTGCATGGTGATTTGGAGGAGCAAATTTACATGAGCCAACCGGAGGGTTTTGAGGTTGCGGGAAAGGAGGACCGTGTGTAGCTTTTGAAGAAGTCCCTTTATGGCCTTAAGCAATCACCGCGGCAATGGTATAAGATGTTTGACTCATTCATGGTGAGTATTAATTTCCATCGTTCCAATTATGATAGTTGTGTTTACTTCAAGAAGTTGGATGGTGGAGATTTCATTTACTTGCTGCTCTATGTGGATGACATGTTGATTGCATCCTCAAACTTGAAAGAAGTTAGGAGGTTGAAAGAGCAACTAAGTTCGGCATTTGAGATGAAAGATTTGGGGGCTGCCAAAAGGATTCTCGGGATAGAGATCACAAGGGATAGGTCCAAGAGAAAATTATTTCTTTCACAAAAGAGCTTTGCCGAGAAAGTGCTACGCCGTTTTGGCATAGAGAAAGCGAAAGTTGTTTCAACACCTCTTGCGGGGCATTTCAAGCTTTCGGCCGCTTTAAGCCCAAAATCCGATGATGAGAAGAAATATATGGAAAAGGTTCCATATTCAAGTGCAGTCGGGAGTCTCATGTACTTGATGGTGTGTACTCGACCCGACATTGCTCAAGCCGTTAGTGTGGTAAGTAGATATCTCTCTTGTCCGGGGAAAGGGCATTGGGAAGCAGTGAAGTGGATCTTCCGCTATTTGAGAGGTACTATTGATGCTTGTTTGGAGTTTGGTAGTGTCAAGAAACTAACCGGCTTTGTGGATGCGGATTTTGCGGGTGATTTGGATAAGAGGCGTTCCTTGACGGGTTATGTTTTTACCCTTGAAGATTGTGCAATTAGTTGGAAGTCTACACTTCAAGCCACCGTTGCACTCTCAAGCACTGAGGCCGAATATATGGCAATTACTGAGGCTATTAAGGAGGCTATTTGGCTCAAGGCGTTTGTTGGTGAGATGTCTTCACTTGAGGGTCCTATTACGGTGTTTTGTGACAACCAAAGCGCGATCCATTTGACTAAGGACCGCATGTACCATGAGAAGACGAAGCACATTGACATTCGATACCATTTTGTTCGAGATGTGATCTCGGAAGGCAAGGTTGCCGTGAAGAAGATTGGTACCGAATCGAATCCGGCCGATATGCTCACAAAGCCTCTTCCAATTGCAAAGTTCAAGCTTTGTTCAAGTTTGATGTCGGTTTGTTTCTAGCTAGTTTGAGCTAGTTTTGTTTCTAGCATGTTGCTAATTTGTTTTACGTTATGTTGGTTTTATGTTTTAGTTTGTTTTAGATGCAATTTGGTTCAAGGTGGAGATTGTTATGTTATGACCCAAATTGCTCTTAGGGCCCATTGGGCTTAGTATCTTCATATATGTAATACTTAGAATCAAATGAATACTAATCAACATTTTTGTCCTAATCTCTAATAGGAGCCGACATCTTCTTCTTCCTCTCTTCTCATCCATCATCTCAAAACCCTAACAATCCACAACCCATACAAATCCTAACAACTTTCTTGGTTTTCAAGTATAGCAATGGAAAGAAGACATCTTTATAAATCAATCCAAGTTTGCAAAAGAATTAGTTAAGAAATTTGGATTCGACAGTGCAAATCCATACAAATGCCCATGCATGGAAACCACTACAAAACATTCAAAAAGACGAGAATGGTAAAAGTGTTGATATCTCTACCTATCGTGATATGATAGTTAGTTTAGTTTATATTACTGCATCTCATCCTGATATCATGTTTTGTGTCTGTTTTCAATCGTGTCCAAAAGAATCATATTTAGTTGCCGTTAAGCGTATCATTCGATATCTTAAGGGTATTCCAAATGTGGGTTGGTATCTTTTGCAAGCTTGTAGTATTTCACCCAATATTATTAACTTAGCACAATCTTTAGAATTAATCAAATAATGACATGTCATATATTTGGTTACAAGGAGACAAAGTTTTGTTGAACAAATTAGCATTTAAAAGAGCTATTACAGTTCAACCATTTAAAAAGAGCTAGTCAAAATTTTGAGTTTCTTTCAGTGATTTATATTGACCTATTGTCAACAAAATTTCTATAGAACACAGAAGCAGCAATTTTATTAATATGAACAATTATAATGAAGTCTTCTTTTAATCATTCATTCATTCATTCATTCACATCCTAAAAATATATGTTTTGACATTAAGAGATTAGCAACTATGTATGCATAACTATATCAGTGTTTTCCTCCGATTGAAACAGCCCTAGCGTTACTGAGAGCCCTCTGTAGGCTCTTGGATCCATACGCCTTTCTCTACCTTTTCTTTAACTTCAACATTGAAGTTAGTGATCCAGCAACCCTACGTCCAACTTCACTAGCCTACATGAAAATCCAATAACCCAAGCCCTTTTAGTCTAACAAACTTAACATACACTCCGTATATTTTGCCATGCAGGGACGAAGCTAGCTAGAATATTTTTTATTGGGGGTGATTATGGGTAAAATATATCTATATGACGGGTTTTTAAATAAATTTTGAGGGTGGCTAAAAGAATCAATATTTTTTAAAAATGGCTAGTTTTCTAGCGATATTTCTAGCTTGAATTAAGTACGGCTTAGGGGGTTTTGGAAAAATTGGGGGAGCATTAGCAAGCTCCGTACCTATATCCATGTCTTATCCTTGCATTTCGACTGCTTTGAATTTTACATACCGAAGATTGCAATTATAAATCATTGATTCTACTGGTCTTGATAATTATATCTTACAGAATATGATTCAATTAGCACAATTTTGAGAATCAATCCAACAATGACATATATCATATAAACAGACACTCTAAAAAGAGAGAAAGTTCTGTCGCCAAGTTAGTACTAAAAAGAGTTGTCACAGTTGAGCCATTTAAAAAAGAGCTGTCACTTGATGAAACTATTCTTAAAATGCAAATAAGTCTCAGGTGCTGTTTTAATGCTATTTTCAGCATAACATTCCTTCAGCTCCTTTCTTTCCGAGTGAGCTTGTTTCCATTATTAGCTTTATTTTTTGCAAACTTTTCAAGGCTAGTTGGAAATCTTTTTCTTTTATCTCTAATCTCTAATATTATAATGGGAGAAGGCCTTAGTGTCATTTGTCACTTTGTCATTCGACCAACATGTGCAACGCACGTACATAATTAATATAAAGGAGGTTTCCGGTTCAAATCCTCCTTACGTAAGAGTTTTTATTTATATATTTTCAAATTATTAAAACGTGCATCGCACGGGTAAATTACTAGTAGATTTGTAATGTGATTAAGGCATGATCTAAGTAGTTGCATACTTGCATCAACAATAATTTTTTGACCAATCAAACGAAACATAACAAAATAAAACAAAATATGAAGACTGGATTTGATAGGCTAATCAAATTTCTGAATGTCTATGAAAGATATTTTTTGACCTATTGTTGACAGATTCCAGTATAATAGGGAAGCAGTATTCTTATTAATGGGAAAGATAGTAACAGCTTCTCTTAATCATTTATTTGTTCATATCCTTACAATACATGTTTTGACATTCAGAGATTCGCAACGTTGCATATAATTATATATATGTCTATATATGATACCATAAGAATAGTTCCGCTAGCTTTGTTCAATAATGGAGCCTTCTCAAGCTCTAGTAACACTTGCCATAGCATGTAGAGGCTGTTTGGGCACACATCTTGTAGCAGGAAGACATATTTTTCGCATTGGAGCACGCTTCCCGAGAAGCATGGTACTGGCTGTCACAGTTATCGATGCAAGAAGTATCATCTGGCGTGCCGGGCTGGCATTCGGCCTGATCAATGGTCGAGCTGAAAAGGAGAATCAAAAGGAGCATGACAGAAGCACAAGCAGGAAAGATTGGACGAGCGGACTTGAAGGTTGCCATGGCTTCCATAGGAACAAGGATTAATTCACTTAAGGTAAGACACTCTGCTGCATTGAATCTCGATATTTATAGATCAAGCTGATCATGTTAAGCTTTACGTACAAAACTGATCAACTACTCACACTTTTAAGGTTGTGTTTCTGTTGATATATTGCGTTCTAATGAAGGGGTTCATGAATTGTGTATGAGAAACTGACAGGATGGAAACTTGATTAGTTTTAGCATCTGGTGATTTCGGTCAATTCATCTACTCGTAGTCACAAATTCGGAGTTCGGAAACAATTCGGCAAGATTTAATATTCGGAATAAAATCAGGTAATTTTGGAAAAAACTTGGCAAAAATTTAGAAAGACAAAATTAATGATCTAGTACCCATTACCAAATACCAATGTAAATATATATATTTAAATCCATAAATATGAATAGGCAGTAGTGAAGTTGGCTGTTAGTTATTTTATTGCTGGCTACTGCTTGTTGAGTTTGTGTAGGTGGCAAATGCTTTTGGAGGTCTTTTAGGGCATCGATTATGATTCAGTACTATTTGGCTTATGTTTTGGATGGTTTCTTGCATTCTGCCTCAGTCTGGGTGCTGTTTTTGGATGTTGGCTTCTAATGTGATCGATAGCACCCATCTCAGATGACGAATTCATGTAGCTGCAGTCAGTTGATGAAGATTTTGGGGCTGTTTTATTTTGGACTGTTTTTTGTTTTGTTTTGTTTTGTTTTGTTTTGTTTTGTTTTGTTCTTTTTACACCTCATGAATTGTCATTATTGATGGTGGTGTGTCATTTGTTGCACCATGTTATGTTGTTTGGCGACTAATTATGTAAGGTATCTTTTCTAATATATAATATATAATTAGCTAGACTTTATTCTTGTAATATAAAAAACTTGGTGATTAATTCGTTTAATTTAAAAAATATTCAAAAAATATTCGTAAATAATTCGTGAAGTGTGTGATGTAAATCTGAAATGGCGATTAAATCACAAATTAATTCGGCAGATGATTTCTGCACAAATAATTTGCGAATTTGAAAATTATTCGCGAACTTTGTTACTATGCATCTAATATGTTGCACAGTAGGAGAGTACCCCCATTATATGACCAGAGCATGCAGGTTTGTATTAGTCGACTCAATCCTCTATTTAATGGATTTCGTTTATTTTGATTGGTTTTAGAGTTATATACGAGATAGATAGGCCATTCATGTTGGAGTTATTCTCCTTTACAGTGGAGAGGATGGATCAGGCCTGTTCACGGAGAACAGGCAGTAAAAGGCCTTATCCACTTTAGGCCCTTTCAGAATAGAAACAATCTAGAAAAATCCTTAAGCCCAAACCATATTTCTTAATCAAATAATGAGAGATACATCATATATTTTTTCTACTGGGTCACATTTTTGCATGGTTATGAAAAATACATATATAAATATATAAATATACATATATTTTTCTTTACACTCTGTGCACTCAATTTTGAACACTAACTAATGTTTTCGCAAAAAAATATATTTATACAAAAAAAATTATCTTTTTGAGAGAAAAAAAAACATTTATTTTTTTACCAACTTCATGAGCTCCACCGGCTCCACCGCCTGCCGCACCCGAATCACTTCCTCGATCCGCCTCACTTGATCCGCATTATAACCCCCACCTGCAAATTCTAAATTAATCAAAATCAACAATGAAGAACTCGAAACGGATCCCAGACCCGAAACCAGATACCCGAAAGAACCGGATTTTTTACCTGAGAATGGGTTGTTGTCGCGGAGGATGAGGTCGCGGGAAAAGGAGACGTAGAGGGTTTTTACGAGGAGGAGCGCGGCGAACAGGCTGAGGGGGTAGACAGCGATCGTCAGCTTCATGTACGAGAACGAGAGTGACACCATCGTTCTTGATACTCTCCTCCCCCATTCTCCCAGCCTCGTCGTAGCCATACCACCATTACCCTCGCCTTGTTATCGATGATGTCATCATCCTTCTCCGATTTATCGTGCTTTGAGATTCGGGACGCGATTTGATGGGATCTCGGTGGTTTGGGTTTGCTTCTTCACTTTTGTGGTTTTAAAAAATATATATATATGTGTATATTTATATATTTTATGAAGAGGAGGCAGAAGGAGTGTCGTCACTATTGGGGTGGGGTAGGGTTGGCAAACGGGTCGACCGGATCGAGTCGAGTCAAACCCGTCCGGGTTGGAACCCAACTAAGGCAGGTTTGGGTCGGGTCTGAGTGGCAACCAGGCCAGGTCGGAATTGCAAATACTCGACCCGCCCAACCTGCGAACCCATTCAGGTCCAACCCGGATCGGGTCGGGTCGCGGGTTGGCCCGTCTAATTTTTTTTTAACTTAAAAAAATGTAATTTTAATAATTATAATAAGAATCAAAGAGTGAAATTGCCAAAAAAAATGTATATATTATTAATATGATTTCAACTTATACAAGCTTCCCAATTTGTAATAAGAAATAAAGATTTTTTACAAATTTGTTTTATACAATAACAAATTTCTTCGGTACAATTTCAATTATCTTCAATTATTGTAATTTTTTATAACAAACAAAGATTTTATACAATTTTTTATACATTTACAAAATTATCTTCAATTTGTTGTTGTTGTTGTTGGTCTTCAATTTTCATGTTGGTTGCTATTGTTGTTGTTGTTGTTCTTCCGGCGAGTTGCTTCCACTTGTAGACGTGTCAAACCCTTTTCCTTGAGTCCTATCTTCGGCCTTCATCCACTTTTCCGTGCTCTCCAACGATTGGGGTTCAAGCGATTCCTGTAATCAGTTAGGACCCTGTCACTTGTAGAAAATGTACTTTCTGAAGCAACTATAGAGACATAAGGAGTTAGTAGATCTTTAGCCATATATTTAAGAATATTATAAGTATGTTCGTGGGCTTTCCACCATTGTAAAATATATAGTGAAGAAGTAAAACTTTCAGAATCTTATTGATTATACCAATGTAATTCATTTGGTTGATTAGTCCTAGCTTTTTTTGATTGAATTTTTGCAAGTAAATTAAATGTGCAATCATCTAATTTATTATTACCCTTACCTGTAGAAGTAGCAGAAGAAGAAGTAACTAAAGTAGTGGTACTACTAGATGAAAAACTCCTATCATAAAAATCTTACAAGCTATTTAATGTCGTTTCAAATTTAGCTAAAAATATTTCCAAATCAATTTCAGAATCTTCTTCCCCAAGTAAATTAAAAAATATTTCAAACAAACTCTTCGTACCTTCTAATTTGATACGAGGATCTATCACAGTAGCAATACAATACAACATAGGAGGAGGATTAAAATACTTCAAAATTTTGGTGTATGCAGGTTTCACAATATGACCAATAAAAGCATCATCGATCATTTCTTTGAAAGTTTGCATCATAGTAACTATTGAAATAAAAATGCTACTAGAAGTAGATTCATAAGATTTTGAAAATTTGAAAGTTGCAGTTTTAAAATGTTCTAAAATTTTTAACAAATTCGGCATAAAACCAAGCTTGGGGAATCATTCACAAATTTTGCATATTTTTTACCATACAAAAATTATTTATACATACTTTATATTCAATAACAATATGTAGCAAATCAAAAGTAGGGTTCCATCGGTATTTAACATCCTTTGGAAATTTTCTAAAATGTACATTTTAAAGCCTATACCAAGCTTTCCATTCTTAAAATATAGGGCCACTTAATGCAATAAAATGTACACGATTTCTAATGTTAACTATATATGGTTCGGCTATTTTTAATGCATCTTGAACACATAAATTTGAAATATGACATGCACATCTAACATGAAAAATATTATCAGGTGGAGGGTTTAATGCGATTTTTAGTATACTGATTGCTGCGTTGTTGTTAGATGCATTATCAAAACTTATACTCATAATTTTTTCATGAATATGAAAAACATCACAAATTTCCAAAATACGATTTGCAATTTCATTACCACTGTGGGGATAGGGCAACGTGACAAGTGATATGATCCTTTTTTGAATAATTCAGTCACTATCGATCCAATGACAAGTTATTTTCATTATTGGAATTGATATGGCTAAAAATGGGGTTAAATCGGAACCATCCAAACTTAGCGCGAATCCTAAAGCCTGAGGGTAAAAAGGTAATTTCACCTACAAATGGGTCTAAAACGGTTACTGGGTCTTCTCCTCTAAGACCCATCAACCCGTAAATGGATCCATCTCAGCTGGGTGCGGGTTCCCAACCGTGATGAACCCAGTCCATCAGGATGTAATTAGGGTTTCTGAATGCATTCAATCAACGGCCCTGGTTCACTCTATCCTTTCACAGGGAATTAGGGATTACATTCCTAATATGATCCCAACAGCGGATATAAATACCCCCCATCCACCACCATTAAGAGGTAATCAATCTTGTGCCAATTTACGCTTTCTCATAATCTTCCTGATTACTGACTTGAGCGTCGGAGGGTGCGTCGCCGAGATCAACCCCAGTGTTTCACACTTTTTGCAGGTGAACGGCAGGAGTCAACGGTCAAACTCTGATGGAAGAAGCTAAGGTTTGATTATTCGGTTCCCCTAAGAATCCACAAATACTATATGTTTGCCTCCACACCAGATTTAGCAGTAACAGATTGGCGGCGTCTGTGGAAACCAACAAATAGAAGCCCTTCCTCTTCCCGTTGGTAAGATCTACCTAGCCATGCCTCCCCGAGAGCTAAGATTCAGAGGGTCCAACTGTGGACCCACTCCTCCTCAACCACAACAGGAGATCCCCCTCCAAACCGTCTAGCCGGCGAGACTTCCTCCTCAATCTGATCAGGCCCCACAGCAGGACCAACCTCCTCATCCGAACTTCCAACCCCTCGGGGTCAGACCGGGCCTCAGAATGCCGGTGCGGGGGGCTCCCGTCCCAATCCTCAGAAATAACCTCTCCAACATGATCACGTATCCGTGCACCATCCCTCTACCGATTCCATGGCATCCCACAACCCCCGAGCTTCCGATGACCTTCGCAATACCATCCTCAATCGGTAGAAGGAAGAGGATCTTCGCTGCCGTTTGGATGAAAGGCGGGCCCGAGAGGGAGCCTCCCGCCAACAATGTCCAAATGAGCGATCTTCTCATCCCCGAGACTACAGAAGGTCCCCTCCTCGCCGAGGGCGGAGAGAGTTCCCTGGGGATGAGCGATCTCCTCATCCTCGGGAGCGGAGCCGGGGTTATTCTGGCAGGCTCAGATGACTTCGTTCTTCAATACTCCCTCAGCATCAACTTTAAGGCCTCCAACAATGAAGTGGAGTATGAAGCCCTTATAGCCGGTCTCGGAATGGCCCGCAAAGCAGGGGCACAATGCCTCCGCAAATTTAGTGACTCTCAGCTGGTCGTGAATCAAGTCTTGGGAGAGTATGAAGCGCGAGATGACCGAATGGCTAAGTATCTAGCCAAGGTCCAAAATCTCATGGCTCTATTCGAAGAGGCACTTATTCGACGAATCCCCAGGGAGGAAAATGCCCAAGCAGATGCCCTCTCCAAGTTATCCTCTTCCTCCCTCCAAGGTCTTGAGCAGACCGTCTTGATTGAAGTGCTCCTGAGGCCGAGCATAGAAGAAGAAACTTCCGACTCAATGGAGTCACAGCTGGTTCAACTTCAAGATAATTGGATGAAACCTCTGGTAGAATTTCTAAGGGATGGGCTCCTCCCCGAAGACCCTAAGGAAGCTCGTCGAGTCAGAACTAGAGCGGAGCGGTACACCCTTGTTGGGGGGATCTTGTACAAATGCTTCTTCGTGCAAGTTGATGGCAGACCCTACCTGAGGTGCCTTTCCCCGGAACAAGACACGTATGCCTTACAAGAGCTTCATGAAGGCATAGGCGGAGCACATTCAGGGTCCAGATCACTTGCCCGAAAGGTGTTGAATTATGGATACTTCTGGTCTACCCTCCTCCAAGACGCCGAACGACATGTTCGGCAATGCAGCTCTTGTCAAAAGCATTCCAACATTCATCGCCTACCCCAAGCTTAGCTCATCTCCCTATCAAGTCCGATCCCTTTTGCAATGTGGGGAATGGATTTACTATGACCGTTTCCCCCAGCTCCTGGCCAGCTTAAATTCTTAGTCGTGGCAATCGACTACTTTTCAAAGTGGATAGAGGCCGAGCCCTTGGCCACAATCACCGAGAACAAAGTACTTCAATTCTTCTGGAAGAGCATCATCTGCAGGTTCGACGTCCCTCGAGTCCTTATAATGGACAATGGAACACAATTTACAGGGGCCGCATTCCGAGCTCTATGTGAAGACCTCGCCATCCAACAACGCTTCTCCTCCGTCTCTCACCCGCAGTCAAATGGTCAAGTAGAAAATGCCAACCGACAAATCCTCTCCGGTATTAAGAAGAGGCTGGATAAGTCCGCTAAAGGCTTATGGGTTGATCAGCTCCCTAACGTACTGTGGAATTACCGCACTACGAAACGGACCCCTACAGGAGAGTCACCATTTAATCTCACCTATGGATCCGAGGCTGTGATCCCCTTGGAAGTCGGTGTACCTTCTCCTCGCCTCATTGCCTATGAAGAAGAGCTGAATGCCAGGGAGCTTCGGGCGAATTTGGATCTGATTGATAAGCTCCGTGAAAGAACCTCGATTCGCCAACAAAGCTACCGAAGGAGGATCAAGCTGGCCTACAACAAAAGGGTCCGTCCCACCAACCTCAAAGAAGGGGATTTGATCCTCAGAAAGTTAGCTATATCATTCCCCAGCCAGAAGAACAAGCTAGCCCCAAATTGGGAAGGACCCTACAAGATCACCAAAGTGGTTCGCCCGACGACATACCATCTAGAAGACCTTGAAGGAAGAGAGATTCCCAGGACATGGACTGCCGACCATCTCTTGAAGTACCAAGAGAGCGCATGAACGCCTCTCCGAGTACCTTCAGATGTCGAACTGTTCCTTTCCCTTCACTTGTATTTTACTTTTGCTTCTTTATTTCTCCAATGTAATAACAGCTCGCAACTTAGAAGCAGCCAACTATTAGTTATCAATAAAGAACGTCTTGCTTCCTATTTTACTTGTGAATTGCTTGTATCTCTCTGTTTTTACCTTCATACTCAAACGACGAGTTCAGAGTCCAAAACTTGGCTCGACTTCTCTTCGCAAGCTCACTCTTAAGCGAGCTAGAAGTGGTTCGCCATTCGGAATTGCTCCCACAACCGTTGAAACATACTCAAACAACGAGTTCGAAGTCCAAAACCTGGCTTGACTCCGCTTCGCAAGCTCGCTCTTAAGCGAGCTAGAAGTGGTTTGCCATTCGGAAATGCTCCCACAACCGTTAAAACATACTCAAACGACGAGTTCGGAATCCAAAACTTGGCTCGACTCCGCTTCGCAAGCTCGCTCTTAAGCGAGCTAGAAGTGGTTTGCCATTCAGAATTACTCCCACAACCGTTGAAACATACTCAAACGACGAGTTCGGAGTCCAAAACTTGGCTCGACTCTGCTTCACAAGCTCGCTCTTAAATGAGCTAGAAGTGGTTTGCCATTCGGAATTGCTCCCACAACCGTTGAAACATACTCAAACGACGAGTTCGGAGTCCAACACTTGGCTCGACTCCGCTTCGGAAGCTCGCTCTTAAGCGAGCTAGAAGATGTTTGCCATTCGAAATTGCTCCCACAACCGTTGAAACATACCCAAACGACGAGTTCGGAGTCCAACACTTGGCTCGACTCAGCTTCGCACGCTCGCTCTTAAGCGAGCTAGAAGTGGTTCGCCATTCGGAATTGCTCCCACAACCGTCGACGCGCGCGAAATTTCTACAACTAGATTAGATATGGGACTTAAAAGAGCTAACGTTTGGTTCTTATGACTCGTTTCGAATCGAACTACCATGCACCTCCAACACATAAACATCAGAAAGAAAACGAGCTTTTATTTCATTAAAAAGTTTGACAAAGGAACTCAAATTACAAGACCGAGTTACTAATATGGGGCGCTACAAAAACACAAAGAAAATTACAACTTATTCAACGCTTCTTTGGAATAGGGATGTTTCGGTTCAAAGACACTCGGGGACGGCGTCTCCTAACTTCGGAGCTCGTCTGTAGGCCAACGGACTGAGATGCCTCTTCGGCGCTGCCTCTGACCGTGGCCCCAACCGAAGTGCCACAAGACGAGGCAGCCACCCCGTTTTGAGCATCGGCCGGGCTATGCCTATTGACAGGCGAACGAGTCGCGAGCTCGTAAAAAGAGATTCCCCTCTCACTCTCCTCGCGCGTACACGACGTGCTCCGAACGTTGATTCTTGCCGGCTGAGGCTTGAGTCGAGCGACTTCCTCCTCGAGCTCGACAATTCGATCCTTCAAAGAGTCATCCTTCACAGATATCCAAGCAGAACCTCCAGCACCAGAGCTATCGGCTATGATACGACGAAGGTGGGTCACTTCGAAACTTCTGTCGACCGTAACCCTCCTCAACTCGTCAACCTTCGCCGTCAACTCGTCGTGCTCGGCTATCAATTTACCCACTGCCGAAGCTAACTCGTCTTCCTCCACCAAAAGTTCTTCCTCACCTATCTTCAAATCTTGAACTTCCGCCACAAGATCAGCTTCCGCTCGAGTAACGTCGAACATCACCTTTCGAAGCAACTCCACCTCGCCTTCAAGACGAATCTCGCGAGATCGCTTTCGTAGTTGTTTCAGCTTAGAGAAATACCCTCTCGCCAATACCTTGACCTCCTCTAGATCTAACTCGCTTTTGAGGAAGTACTCTCGGCTGCGAGAGAGGGCCCGCTTCGCCGTTTTCAATTCAGTACAAAGGCGAGAAACCTCAACTACTGAACTCGACTCAACCTGAAAAGTGAAAGACTATCAAAAGGAGTCTTCAACACTTAGCGAAATTTTTGTAAAATTCGAAACCTGGGAGGCTCTGCCTTTTTGTAAAATTTTTGGACTTTAATAAATAACCGTAACTAGATTATAAAAGAAACTCAGTATGGTTTATATCACCAAAAGTGAGTTGGCTTAATGGTTGGGGCTTGCGGTTGGATGGCTTATTGGTCTGGGGTTTGATCTTGGCCATACACAGATTCCGCTTTAAATTTTTTTAAGGGGGTTCTTCATGTTTTAAAATTTGGAAAAATTGTAATAATATTCTAAAATATTATTAGAACCCTTGGAAATAATTCCACACTATTCTAAGATTTATTTTGGGAATTAAAGGTTATATTCACATTAAATAATGTATTAGATGAGTTTTCGAATTCAAATTCAAAGGGGATTGTATATGACTAAGAAGATTTAAGAGTTGGGAGTAGAATACAAATTTAGAACTCACCTATGTAGAATTGCATGGATATTAATCTATTGCATTAAGTTAATAGTTGAGATGTTGTTACGAGAATGAAATACGGAATCTCTAGTCGACTTAACCTTAAAGAATTTCTGTATTAAGAAATATATTTGAACTGTAGAAAAACATGTAAAGGATCTACTAAAAAAGGGCATTGAATATTATTAAATTGAATAGTTTGGGGTTGTTTACCAAGAAATTTTCTACAAGAATTTGATTGAAAATTTGTTATTTTTGTTGCTATAAGAAGTTAGTTACTTCACGATTTATAAACATAAAGAAAATGGATCAGCAAAGCATGAAATATTAATGTTGAGGTTACAGATAACCTTTGTGATCTCGGTTTGAGAGGATGGAATCTAGAGGCTGAGCGAGACCCGTAGAAACCGACAAGTTATTGATAAATGAAATTTGAGAAGTAGTGGGCTAATATTTCTCCGTGTGTTGATTTAAGTCCACTAGGGTAAGCTAGCTCTAGGTTGTGATGGTTATAATTAAACCTAAGGACATGCACTAGGGGGAGACGTGATAAAGTATGGGCAAACATGAGTATGAGGGCCTTATTTGATTCGCGGCGGGAGATCATCTTCAGAATTATCGGGGTGTGAGGCATGATGTCCAAAATCACTCATGGTGGGAGATATTTCTTCAGAATTATCAGGTTTAAGATTCGCGGTGGGAGATTACCTTCAGAATTATCGGGGTGTGAGTGGGTGATGTCCAAAATCGCTCGCGGTGGGCAATACTTCTTTAGAATTATCGGGATTGAGGCGATGCTCATGGGATATTTGTGTGATGAGGTACCATATGACTCACGGTATGGGTTTCGTCTCCACAATTATCAAGGTGTGAGGCGTGACGTCCGAAAATCACTCGTGGTGGGAGAATGACTCACAATAATTATCGGGGTCATGGCTCGCCGTGTGGGTTTCGTCTCCAGAATTATCGGGGTTACAACTCGCGATGGGAAAGAGATTCTCAAGAATTATCGGGGCGGTACTAGATACTCATAGAATATCTAAACCTTACATTAGTCACCGTAGTAGGATTTCATGGCGAGGGATTGAATCCTATGATGAGGAGTTCGATAAGGGCTTGACCTCGTACCTATGTAGTATGGGGTGCATAGAATCCGAACAAGTGTGCATTAGTGCATCGTAAGTGTGAATGTCTGCATAAGGCATTAGTTCATATCATACACTGACATGTTTAGGGTATTCACTTTTCATACTTTGTTTTGCATCCAAGTTTGTGTTTGCTAAAGTAAACGAATCGTTGTATTATAGCATTGTGTCAGTTATATGCAACTGACGTGCCAAGTACAGGACTTGGTTTAGCGAAAGATGCAAAGATGAGTTGATACTGATGATTATTGCCAGATTAAAGTTATTGAATGTTAAAGTTGTATATTTTATGTAACTTCCGCTATGTATTCTAACAAACAATGTATAATGAAAAGTTTTAAATTCATTATATTTTGTACGAATTGAAGTAAAGATCCTTTTGTGCTACAATTACATGTATTTGGAATTCGGGACGTTACAGTATCAGAGACATGTTAGGCCCTAACTGGTTTGGCTTAGCCAGGTTTAACTCAACAATATGTGTACCACGTTAATCACATACATATTTAATAACCAACTTATAATCTGGATACTCGCCGATTTGATTATATTGCAGACTATGGCTCACGGAGGCTCTTCCACTTCCCAGCCTAGGGATGAAACGTCAGAAAATAAGTTTGTCCTCCAAGCACTGCAACAAATGATGGTACTACAATAGGAGCATAATGAGTTATTAAAGGCCAGCTTGAAGGCCGCTAACCGAACTGCCATTGGACCCGCACCAGGACTACTGCCACCAAGGCCCGGTACAGTGGTAGACTTCTTGAGATTGCACCCAGATAATTTCTTGAGTACTAAGACGTCGTTAGAGGCCGAGCAGTGGTTGATCCGAACAGAATAGTTGTTACAGGCGGCACGGATCTCCGACACAGATCAGTGGATGTGGTAAGCATCCAGCTTGTTGACCTTGACCATATCTAGTAGCAGGCAGAGACCGAGAGGCTAGAGAGGCCCATCACTTGGGCCACTTTCACTGAGAGCTTCATGACGAAATTCTTCCCCAATGTCACCAAAGTTGAGATGGAGCGACAATTCATCTCTTTAACTCAGGTTGGTCGAATGGTGTTATTTAATGTCGCATATTGTTGCACATTATCATGAACCAGGGGAATCGGTCTGTGGATGACTACGCTGCCAAATTTACCCGGCTTAGCTGCTGCCATGGTGGCTAATGATGAAGACAGGGCCTGCAATTTCTTGATGGGCCTAAACTTCGACGTTTAGGACCGTCTGGTTGCCCACCGGCACCGCACCTATGCCGATGTTCTTGATGCAGCTAGAATCCAGGAACAGACCCACAAAAGGAGGAATGCTACTCAGTGGACAGTACAGTACCGTACTGCCGCCCGGCCTACTAGAGGGCCAATACGAAGGCCAGTTCCGACCCCTCCGGCGAGGGTAATGCCGTATTCACCTGCTTCCCCAAGGACGAACCAGACTTGTAACTTCTGCCTTAAGGTTGGGCATCTACAAAAGGACTGCAGCGTAGCCAATCGCCTGTGCCTTTTGTGTAGAGTAAATGACCATATGGTCAGGGACTATCCAAGGAACAACTCCTAGGAAAAGTCAGACTAGACGTCGTGGTCAGACCTATAACCTGACTGTAGAAGAAGCAGTGACGACCATTAGCGTGGTTGCAGATATTTCACAATAAATGCATTATTTGTATTCAATTTATGCACTATTTGTTCCTTCTTGTACAATTATTCGTGCATATATCCCGCATACACCTTCATTCTTATTGATTGACTCATTATTAGGCATCATCTTAGTACACTCCCTCCCTACTCATGTTTTGTTTGATTCCGGTGCTACCCACTCCTTCGTTTCTTCTTGCTTCGTTGATCAGCACCGTTTGGAAAGCGACGTCATGCTAGCAGCTTGGAATATCACAATAGGTGGAGGCGTCATTATCTGTTCTAAGGTGTGCAAGCAGAGAATCAGAGGACCGTTGGACTCCTTTAGCCTCTTCCAATCCTGGAGTTAAAATGGAAGAATTTTATGTGTTTTTCTGCATTTGTTTCCATACTTGAACCTAAAAATATTAATGAGACCTTGCAAGACAATGACTGCATCATTGTCATGCGAGAAGAATTTAATCAGTTTAAAATGAATCAAGTAGAGAATTGTTCCTAAACCGTGTAGTAGAACCGTTCTCAGAATGAAATGAGTGTTTAGAAACAAGATAGATGAATCTGGTACTATTGGTAGAAATAAGGCCCAACTTGTTGCACAAAGTTATAACCAACAAGAAGGCGCAGATTTTGACGAAACATTTGCTCCTATTGCACTCTTGAAACCATTCATATTTTACTAGCTTTTGCTTCATACATGGATTTTACTCTATTTCAAATTGATGTTAAAAGTGCTTTTCTAAATGGTTTAATCTTCGATGAAGTTTATGTTGAACAACCACCAGGGTTTACAAACCCGACACACCAAAAATCATGTTTCCGTCTTGATAAAGCGTTATATGGTTTGAAGCAAGCACCACAAGCTTGGTATGAGCGATTAAGCTCTTTTCTCATTCACATAGGATTCTCAAAAGGAAAAGTAGACATTACACTTTTTATCAGGCATCACTCCAAAGATATTTTAATTGTTCAAATTTATGTTGATAATATTATTTTAGGGTCTGCTAATGAAAATCTATGCAAGGGATTCACTAGTACAAAATGCCACAATTGCAACAGAAATTTTTCTTATAAAAGAGTGAAATTTCATAGTTAATGCACATTCGTAAGAGAATTTTTCTCATTCCCTTGTAGTTGTGCTGTTGTGAAATCTCTCCTGGTTAATGCACACATTTGCAACGGAATTTTAATTATCCCTTGTGAATATTAGCTACAATAGAATATCTGTAATGGAAGTTGTTTCTTGCTATCCCCATCTATAAGAAAATATCTACAACAAATATTTTCATTGCAAGTGTGTTTTAAAAGGTATTTTTCCCGTTGCTGATGAACTATTGCTACAGAGGTTCGCAAAGTAGTCATTCTATTGCAATCGTTACCTCACAAATGCAATTGTTACATTGCGAATGCAATTGGATGCGTTTTTTCATTGGTGATTTCGTTCGGATGGCTTAATCAAAATTTTTAAAATGATGTATTTCTTCGATGAAGAACATATAATTATTTCACCTGTTGATGTGCACAATTACATAAAGAAAACATAATTTTTTAATTGCCTTCTGTATAATCACTGCAAAAAACACTTATTCAATGCTTCTTTGAATGAGCTTACCCCAAATAGAAACTTGAATTCTGCAGTGATTTTCAGTGATCAAGTGTTTTTTCCCTTTTCCCAAATGATTTTGTCCAATTTTTTAATTGCCTTCTGTATAACTTTGAGATGAAAGTTCACTCTCATTTCTCTTTCCAGTGCATCACATGTTCATATAGTAGTCATTTATTTATGGAATCTAAAATTACTTACTACGTATGGATATAGAACTATAGAAATATTGCACTCTTATGCGGATACAAATTTATGAGTATTGGAAAATTTTTTCCAAAAAGTACATTAAAAAGTTTTCATTGATGACATTTCATTTTCTTTTTTCCCAGTTATTCTATATAATTTCATTTGCTTCTTTTGCGTATCTTAGGATGATGGTTCCTTTTACTTCTTGTGTTGGTTTACGTTATTTATTTTTATCCATAGTTGTAATGCATTCTTTTGAGGATGGTTCCATTTATGCCTTCTTTGCATTTGTATTTGCTTTAATGCCCATTTTTCTTATAACTTGAAAGGTGCGGGCATCATTTTTTCAGATTGATTTTCCTAAAAATTATTGGCAGACATATTCAGTTAGTGTTTATTTAGACAATGTTATGTGTTTTCCTGATGTTCACACTTCACAATTGTAGGGTAAGTTAATATGGTCTAAAAAAATGATAGATCGTGGAACTTAAAAATGCCTAGTAGCTTAGCCGCTTAGGTAACTTTACGTCAATTTCGTTCGTTGAGCTATATTTAGAATGATATAACTTTGTAGGTTAGGATGCAGTTTTTGCATTCATTTCTTATAGTTTTGTTGATAATATATTCAGCCTACCAATGTATGGAAAAGTCAGATTAGGCATATATTGGATTGTAGTTGCTATATGGTTCTGGTGCTTTATTTTTCCTTCCTTTTAGTTTGGATCAAAACAAACATTGCTAATGTACTTTCATTTTCACTCTCTTTGTAGATGTCTAACTTTCTATACCGACTGAATGTAAGGCGAAGGTTGGGGGGATAATTATGGAAGTTTCGTGGATAAATTGCAAACTGTGAGTCTCCCACCTTTATCTCTGCCTTTCTTTGGTTGAATCATATTGTCGATGAGTATGGCCCCATTTAACCAAATGATGCAAACTAGATACATCAAGAACCACACTTCACAGTGTTAACTAGATTTATTGCAATTTTTTCCTAAATGTTTAAAAAACAGTGATCCAAATCTATATAGAACATAAATTCAAGAATATTTCGTGAAGAAAGTGATCAGGAAACTTTTTCTCATTAGGTTATAACTTCTTTCCTCTTGCTCTTGAAGACATAGATTTCCAATGTCATTACACATTTCTTTCTTCCTGCACTTTTAAATTTGCTTTACATTAACGTTTGCTTCTTACAATAAGTTGAAGTTTATAAGAATTGTGTTTTTCATTGATATTTTTGTTTGAATTCTCTTTGTAGGGTTGGATATTCTAATAGCACTCAGCGTATTGTTCATGAAATCAACCAATTTAGCTAGGTATACAATTATGTGTTTCATTGATACATTGTTATAGATATCTAAATTCTTATATCCCTCACTATACTTGAATTGAAATTTTATGTTATTCTTTATCATTAGCTGCCAATTAAATTGGAATTCAATTTAAAGAAGGCTTCAATATTATAAAGGTTATATGCATGGACTGAAAGATGTTCAAATTAGTCCATGTTGGAATGTTATCATGTAACCTAAACACAATGTAGTTGAAATATTTCTTCAATAATTATTTTTCCTGTCCAGGTATACCTTTGGTTCTTTTAGAGCACAAAATAGTTTATTCTGATTACATGTTATACATCTTAATAACTTATATTTGATATTGCACAATCATGACAATGTGCTGAACAATTATACATTTTATACGCAGATAGCATGAACGATTTTTCCTAGAATATTATTACGAAGAATGCAAGTTATTCTGAAATATAAATTTAATAAAGTAGGATTATCAATACTATTACTCTACAAGGAATCATTTATCAACTATCTACTCTCTCCTTTTGATTATATATTTATCATCCCATTACTCGTGCATCTACTTGATCCGCATTATAACCCCCACCTGCAAATTCTAAATTAATCAAAATCAACAATCAAGAACTCGAAACGGATCCCAGACCCGAAACCAGATACCCGAAAGAACCGGACTTTTTACCTTAGAAGGGGTTGTTGTCGAGGAGGATGAGGTCGCGGGAGAAGGAGATGTAGAGGGTTTTGACGAGGAGGAGCGCGGCGAACAGGTTGAGGGAGCAGACGGCGATCGTCAGCCTCTTGTACGAGAACGAGAGTGACGCCATCGTCCTTGATACTCTCCTCCCCCATTCTCCAAGCCTCGTTGTAGCCATACCACCATTACCCTCGCCTTCTTATCGATGATGTCATCATCCTTCTCTAATTTATCGTGCTTTGAGATTCGGGACGCGATTTGATGGGATCTCGGTGGTTTGGGTTTGCTTCTTCCCTTTTGTGGTTTTTAAAAAATATATGTATATGTATATTTATATATTTTACGAAGAGGAGGCAGAAGGAGTGTCGTCACTATTGGGGTGGGGGTAGGGTTGGCAAATGGGCCGACCGGGCTGAGTCGGGTCGAACCCGTCCGGGTTGGAACCCAACTAAGACGGGTTTGGGTCGGGTCTGAGTGGCAACCGGGCCGGACCGGGCTGGGTCAGAATTGCAAATACTCGACCCGCCCAACCTGCGAACCCATTTGGGTCCAACTCGGATCGGGTCGGGTCGGGTTGCGGGTTGGCCCGTCTAATTTTTTTAAAACTTAAAAAAATGTAATTTTAATAATAATAAAAAAATGCAATAATAATAATAAGAGTCAAAGAGTGAAATTGCCAAAAAAATGTATATATTATTAATATGATTTCAACTTATACAAGCTTCCCAATTTGAAATAAGAAATAAAGATTTTCTACAAATTTGTTTTATACAATAACAAATTTCTTTGATACAATTTCAATTATCTTCAATTATCCTAACTTTTTATAACAAACAAAGATTTTATACAATTTTTTATACATTTATAATTATCTTCAATTTGTTGGTCTTCAATTTGTTGTTGTTGTTGTTGGTCTTCAATTCTTCATGTTGGTTGCTATTGTTGTTATTGTTGTTCTTCCGGCGAGTTGTTTTCACTTGTAGACGTGTCGAACCCTTTTCCTTGAGTCCTATCTTCGACCTTCATCCAGTTTTCCGTGCAGACGAGTATCTCCAACGATTGGGGCTTCAAGCGATTTATGTAATTAGTTAGAACTCTGGCACTTGTAGAAAATGTACTTTCTGAAGCAACTGTAGAGACATAAGGAGTTAGTAGATCTTTAGCCATATATTTAAGAATACTATAAGTATGTTCATAGGCTTTCTACCATTGCAAAATATCTAATGAAGAAGTAAAACTTTCAGAATCGTGTTGATTATACCAATATAATTCATTTGGTTGATTAGTCCTAGATTTTTTTGATTGAATTTTTGCAAGTAAATTAAATGTGGCATCATCTAATTTATTATTACCCTTACCTGTAGAAGTAGCAGAAGAAGAAGTAACTAAAGTAGTGGTACTACTAGATGAAAAACTTCTATCATAAAATCCATACAAGTAATTTAATGTCACTTCAAATTTAGCTAAAAATATTTCCAAATCAATTTCAGAATCTTCTTTCCCAAGTAAATTAAAAAACATTTCAAACAAACTCTTCGTACCTTCTAATTTGATACGAGGATCTATCACAGTAGCAATACAATACAACATAGGAGAAGGATTAAAATACTTCAAAAATTTGGTGTATGCAGGTTTCACAATATGACCAATAAAAGCATCATCGATCATTTCTTTGAAAGTTTTTATCATAGTAACTATTGAAATAAAAATGCTACTAGAAGTAGATTCATAAGATTTTGAAAATTTGAAAGTTGAGGTTTTAAAAGGTTCTAAAAATTTTAACAAAAATTCGACATAAAACCAAGCTTGGGGAATCATTTCACAATTTTACATATTTTTTTGCCATACAAAAATCATTTATACATACTTTATATTCAGTAACAACATGTAGCAAATCAAAAGTAGAGTTTCATCAGTATTTAATATCCTTTGGAAAATTTCTAAAATGTACATTTTTTAAGCCTATACCAAGCTTTCCATTCTTGACATATAGGGCCACTTAATGCAATAAAATGTACACAATTTCTAATGTTAACTATATATGGTTCGGCTATTTTTAATGCATCTTGAATACATAAATTTAAAATATGACATGCACATCTAACATGAAAAATATTATCAGATGGAGAGTTTAATGCGGTTTTTAGTATACTAATTGATGCATTATTGTTAGATGCATTATCAAAACTTATATAAATAATTTTATCACGAATATGAAAAATATCACAAATTTCTAAAATATGATTTGCAATTTCATTACCACTGTGGGGATAGGGCAACGCGACAAGTGATATGATCCTTTTTTGAATAATCCAATCACTGTCGATCCAATGACAAGTTATTTTTATTATTGGAATATTGTTGCAACCCGTCCAACAATCGGAAATTAAAGAAACTCTACAAGTTAAACTCCATAAAATGGCAATCAAAGCTTCTCTCATTTCAGGTGGGGTTTGATGCCTGAAGGCACGCTTGTGGCTTATATATGAGGCAGTTGTGGTTATACGAGGTGCGTGAATTACGCAAATTTGAAATTAGTAATAGTAAGGCATGTATTGAAGGTGTTGAGAAATTAGTTTTTCAGAGAATAAATCAGCCTTTTCTGTGATTGTAAGAGTTTGAGCACTCGTTTGTGTAAATGATTTTAGTAGGAGGCAATAAACGTGGCTTGAGTACCATGGTAGCTTGGTATGGAAATCAAATACCAACCGGGGAAGAAATATGGTGATGAATGCTATTAATAGAAAGAAGATGTTGGCTTTTAATGACCTCCCAGGAGTGGACGATGTTAAAGATCATTGGATCAAATTAATTTTATTTCAGTGGCAAAGGGCGGCACGATTGTAGATGTGGGCAATTGATCAATACAGCTGTTTATCCTAATGCCTACAGCTGATTGGTTGAACTTGGATTCAAAATTTCTGTTGGTGACAGAGGACGCGGAATCGAATTCTGGAGGGGATTAATGAATGTAAGGCAGGTTGGTCAGTAACCCGTAGGGGAAATTCTTGTTATTATCGTAGATTTGGTGTTCTTGATGAGGATGGCTCGTGATAGCGGGTGATGGAGAATGTTCCTTATATTCAGTATATTGTCTATTCCGGTGGCACGAAGATGTATCAAGATTCTAGGAGACTATTTTAATGGACCGGAACGAGGATAAACATTAATTATCAGGTTAGCATGAATAAACCTCTTTTGAGGTGTGTAGTTGACAAAAGGAAATGATAATGCATATTCGCGGCAAAAGCCTTTTGAAGATAGAAATTGAAGATTTGGGTATTCTTGAAAGTATCCTTTATTCATGGAGTACGTCGTTTTAGAAACCGGGAAAAGTTAGACCCGAGGTATGATGGCCCTGTAGAGTCATAGAAAGAATGGGAACGGTGATATACTGTTTGAAGCTTATTTTGGAGATATCGGGTATTCTGGATGTATTTCTTGTTTCTATGTCGAGAAAGTGTGAAGGATCTAACTTACGTGGTGGAGTCGTGGTAGATTAAAGTCCAGCTAGAGGTGACATTGGATGTGTTGTATTCTATCAAACTAGTGGTTATTGTAAAGCCATAGTGCAGCTAACCTAACGACCAGACGGGTAGTTGTTAATGGTGCAATGAAGGTTTGATGTTGGTAATGTACCTGGAAAGTTTAGTTAATGGTGTGGAGGAGGTATCTTGAAATCGTTTGGGGAGTTTTCTTAACCCCTATAGCTCGAGGACGAGCTTCTTTTGAGGTGTGTAGAATGTAACACCTGTTTTTTTTTTTATTATTATTTCCTTAATTATTTGATTTAAATTATGTTTATATATATATCTGGGTATATTTTCCCCCATTAATTGATTTTATTAGTATTAGAGGGATTAAATTGACATTTTGGGCTAAACGGGAAAAATTTTGAAATATATGAGTTTTGGGATGAGTTTTCTCGGTAGAGACGAATCCGTTTCGACCCGAATTTTTTTTGGGACGTTTATACATTGTAGGGGGTTGATAAAATGCTAAAGTAGTAGAGTTTTTAGGTGGTGGCATTTAGTTGCAAAAATTTGATTGAAATAACCCCTTTTAAGGTATTTTCCTTAGTAAATGGGCTTAAGGCCCATAACCCTAAAACTAATTTTTATTATAACCCTAAACCATTTTCCTAAAAGGGTCATTTTTCCCCATCCTCCTTTCTTCCCCATCAGGCCGACCAAACAAAAAAAAAAAAGAGAAGAAGAAGAAGCCATTCACCTCCAACTAGGGTTTTGAAATCCACCAAATTTCCACCTCCAATCTCAAATATTTTGGGGCTTCTAGTAAATTTTTGGGTGCTCTTCCTCGTGGTAGGGTTAGTTCTTCAAAGAAGTTTCAATAAGGTATGTTAAATTATATGTTAGTTTAGCAAATTTTATGCTTTTAATTTCTTTCTCTAGAAATTGATGTAGGGAGATGTAGAGAGCGTCTAGAGCATGTTAGAAGTTAGGATTGGTGCATACCATGGTGAAATCTCGAAGTTCTAATTTTGGCATATAGCCAAATTTTCGAGTTTGTGAAGTGGAGTAGGAAACTTGCTTCTAGCAAGTGTAGAAATTTCATGGGAGGATGTGGAGTAGTGTGAGTGTGTTAATATGAATTTAGAATGAGTTTGGTAGCCTTAGAACTTAGTGAAAATGATTCGAGAATAAAAAAGGTTATGTTTGCACGCCGGGTGTTCGGTGGAATGCCCGAGCGAGAGTGAAGTGAGCATTTGATATATACGGTGGTGTAATTAAGTTTTATTATTGTTATTAATCCTAATTTGAGATATTAGGAATAAGAGAGTAAGGAAATTAGGAGAATGAGAATTTTCTTAGTAATAAGTTTCCGATTAATCAATGAATTTTTGTATGGGGATCCGAATTCGAAATCCATCGATGTAGCTCACCTACATATGTCATTTGTGACGCGTGGGTGAAGACGGATCGAAATTTGGAGGTCCGTAGGTTGAGTTTTGAGCTTTAAGCTAATTGGTCCTATAATTTCCTATTTAGGTGGAAAAATTCGAACTTCGACTGGCTACAGGACGGACGTGGGACATTGTTTGCTCGAGCCGTCAGGTGAGTATATTGTAATTATAAATATTTTATATTGTGGCCAAATTTCGTGGCTTTTTGATATGTCTTGAGAAAGTTATAGCAAAAATTGATTTTCAAGGAAAATACGGATTTTTAGGGGCCCGAAAATGGGTTTTTGAGAAAAATAGTGAAATTAATTATTTTAAGCATATAAAATCTATATTATGGATTAATGTGATTTGTTGATGTATAAAAACTAAATATATTAAATTATTTATGCATATTTTTACCCTGTGCATGTTTTGTGCATGTTTTTGGGGTATATAGGCCGATATAGGCAATCGGGTATATGCGGAGCCTGGTGTATGGGCTAGCCTGCCATGGATGGATGTTATAAGATGTAATTAGGCGAAATTAGTGATTGTGATCATGTTTTGAAGATTGTGTGATCATAGTGCCCGTTTTGTGCCTGTTTTGGGGCATATGAGCCCTTATAGGTGATTTTACTTATATGAAACATGATGTATGAGCTAGTATGCTATAATTAGATATTATAAGATTTAATTAGAGGAAATAAATGGTTTTGGCCCCTTCTCTTGGAAACCCACATGTGTGGTGTATGTTTGTGATATATATATATCATGATATTGACTCGTGATGTGATAATTCATGAAATTAATAATTGGGTACATGTTTACATTTTAATTATGTTTGAAGTGAATTAATGGGCAATAAAATGACATGTTGGATTATATGACAAATGACTTGGTGTATGTTTATATGGGATTTAATGAAGTAGCGAATTGCATGGTATTCATAATGGGTGATGTTATGGTAAACTAAATAACATGATGGTTTCTATGTTAAATGACATGGTGTATGCATATATATATATATATGATACAACGAGATGATAATCAATATCGTGGACATCAGATGTGCATCAATGCAAGATAAAAGGTGAGATGGTAAGTGTTAATAAAATATGTTATTATTTTTGTGAGTAAAGTCAAGGTGTGGCAATTATTGAATTCGTAAGTGAAATGCGTGTGTTGATAAAGTAAGCTGAAAAGATGAAATGATTAATGCTAATAATAAATGGTTTTGTTGACCAGTACCTACAGCAATCTTGGGGGTTTGGGCTAGACCTCCTAACGCCCAAGGACCGGCTTGGGAATAGTGGACCCAAACTATGTTTGGGGTGCGTGGATTTTATCGCCCAAGCTATCGGCTTGAGGCCCGGTTTCCCTCGATGACAGCTGTCGCGAGGAAGTACCCAGTTTATCTGGGGCGTGGTTTTTCCCTCCTGGCTATCGGCTGGGAGGAAGTACCCAGTTTACCTGGGGCGTGGATTTTCCCTCGATGACAGACGTCGCGAGGAAGTATCCAGTTTATCTGGGGCGTGGTTTTTTCCTCCTGGCTATCAGCTGGGAGGAAGTACCCAGGTTATCTGGGGCGTGGTTTTTTTCCCTCGATGACAGACGTCGCAAGGAAGTACCCAGTTTACCTGGGGCATGGTTTTTCCCTCGCTAGTTCGGCTAGGAGGAAGACGTAGCCTCGGACGAGTAAGACTCTGTGTGAGCATCGGACCGCGTGTTTACTGGGCTGTCAGCTTTCAGTATGTTGGGATACTGTGGCTCACTGGTCGACAAACTAATAAAATAATTTTGCGTGAATAAAAATGTGAATGGTGTGTGGAAAAGAAAATGGATAGTAAAATGTGAATTGCGTGGGAAAAGAAAGTGGATAGTAAATTGTGAATTGTGCGTGAAAAAGAAAGTGGACAGTAAAATGTGAATTTCGTGTGGAAAAGAAAGTGGATAGTGAAATGTGAACTGTGTGTGGGAAAGAAAGTTGTTGTGAATGAAGTAAATGTGAAAGTGAACGTGTTATGAGTTAGTGTATGAAAAGAAATGATAAATGCAGCATGTGATTAATTTAAGATGAAAATAATAAAAGAGATGTGTTATCATGAATAATACGAAGTAATTGTATTATATGTGTGATCATTAAAGTAAATACAGATTGATATGAGTGGTACCTTGGAATTGTGTCAAGGAACTACCCGCTCGCAATTTGTGTGGAAATTGTGGGAAGTACCTGCCTTGGCATAATTCGCAGGGTGAGTGGATATAATAGTGGTAATGATTGATAGAAATGAGAAATAAAGTGAAGTGAAGATGATAAGTGATTGAAGTAAATTAATAACCAAGCTATCGGCTTGAGATGTGATGTGATATTACCCAACCTATGTGTTTGATGTACAGTGATTATTACCCAAGCTATCGGCTATAGGATGTGATATGTTGTGGCCCCAGATTGCGTTTGGGGATTAAGTGAAAATGATAATAAGATATATTACTTATAAGAATGAGAATTTCTAAAGTGGTATAATGAGATGGAATAAAGCATGTTTTTGATGTAATAAGTATGAGACTTGAATGAATGTGGTGTTAAGAGAATATAAGCAATTGTAAGAAATAATACTGGATAGGGCATAATAAAATAAATCCCCGTATTATGGGATTGGTTATGAAATTGGTTATTAAGAGAGTATGTGTATTATGAGTTGTATTCATACAAATTGTTATTAATGAAAAGTGTAATAACATACAAATGGTTATAGTACTATTGTGACGATACTTGTGGAAGAATGACTATTGGGTTAGAGTAGTTAAATTGAAAAGTAATGGATGGTATGTGTATTCGTACTATACGGATGTCGAATAAGTATATATATATATATATATATATATATATATATATATATATATATATATATATATATATATACGAGGTTGATGTGAAGTATATTATGAAGTGTGAGAAGTTATGGATTATTAAATAGTTGAATGCAGGTTTGGCAGAGTATTTGATATGTCATTGTATTGACGATGTGGTTGTATTCAAGATTCAGGTTGCCTTATTTTAATTTGGCATTCGTAAGTTTAATTTATTTTCTTTATACTATTTTAACTTGTTGTTTGATTAATAACTATACTCACACCAGAAATGGCTAACCCCTTAGTGTTTGGGGGGTTAGGGGAGTCTGAGGACTACCCTAGATCCCTCCCTGTTGCAGGTTCTCATCAGTGCAGAGGTGAGGCGTGGATTGATAGTATAACTTTTTATTTTAAAAATTTGTATTATTTAGTTATAGGAATAGTGAAATTTATGATTTAAATTGTATTATGGATGTATAAGCATGTATATGATGATGATGAGTATAGTGTGGGGTGGTGTGGTATGTTTGTGACCCGTACCCATCTCGTTGTGGAGTATCGGGCTCTGTGGTAAGTTTTACAAAGATTTTTCTAAAAATTTACTTCGTTTTTCAAAGAAATTTATAGTTTTTAATTGATATTTAATAATCCGATATGAGTTTGGCCCCCAGAGCATTATATTATATTGCCTGTATGTTTCTGCTCATTTTGGCCTGGGGAGCCCGTGAATTGATTGGATGTATTGTGAGCTACGGAATTTTGAGCAGAATTCCGTAAGCTTTTTGTGTTTCGGGGCAAAATTTACAGGGGAGACTGCCAAAATTTTTCCTGAAATATAACTTTCTTAGTTTATGATTAGATAGATATAGAAATTGATAGAATTGAATTTGGAGACTTAGTTTTCAAAAAAAAAAAAAAATTGGGGTGTTACAGTTTGGTATCAGAGCCTAGGTTAACTAGAAAATTGTTAATCCTAGTGATCTTGCCATGTGAGTATGGGTTCATTTTGCTTAGTCGGAGATAGAGAATGTGGTTTATGCGGGTATTTTGTTGAAGAATAGATTCTATCGTGGAATGGTGTGATCCCCATTAGACCTTGGTCTGATTTTGAGTCAGCATTACTTTTCATGACCCTGCATATGGGTTGACCTCAGTAGAAATTTCAGTATGACCTTGTGTACTATTGGAGTATTTTATTATATCAATTGCTGTGTGCTGTAAGGGGTATCCCCTGGAGATTTTGTGTGAGTCCTATGGGCATATATCCTATAGGTGTATTTTATAGACTGTGGAGTGATGCGTGGTTATGGGTTTATTCCATATTTGGGGAGATTGATTGGTTGTAGAAATTTATGTAGGTCATCGGCGTAGTTGGGGTATGGTACAGGGAGGATTCAGGTGAGACAGCCCGATGACGATGAAGATTATACCCGTTGGGTTTGGTGGAAATATTTAAGACGAAGATTGAGATTGTTGATGTGGTTTGCCAAGTTTCTAATCTATTCGATGGGGTTTTGGTCCCTCACCCTGGTGAACTCTAGAGTTCAAGATTAATTTGATATTGGTATGACTCCTAATTCTAAATCAGCTTGTGCTCTAGCACTTTAGGAATAAGGAGAGATGAAGGAGAATTTGAGGTGATGCTTTTGGAAAGGATTATCGGTTGAAGTGATACTCCATAGGGCGCTCGACAGCTTTGTAACAAGGAAGATAGTTCACCGAGAAGGTGTGCTAAGTAAGGTGATTATTAAGTATTTATTGTTGAGAATAGATAATTGGTTGGATTAGTTGCGGGGAATGTCATTAATCTCCCGATGAGAGTTGCACACCGAGTACTATCAGATAATCCCTAGAGAGGGAAAACATCTCAGGAATTGTTTTTCGTACTCGGTATGAATTGTATGAGTTCTTAGTGATATCTTGGGACTGGCGAACGTCCCTGCAGTTTTTATAAATTTGACGAATTGGGCCTTTCACCCTTATATTAACAGGGTATGATTGTATATGTGAATGATATTTGGTGTATAATTGCTGTATGGTGGAGCACTGATCGATAGGTTGAGACCAGAAGTGGCATGATAAGTCTGTAAATTGCTATTTTTGGGGGCGAGAAGTGTGAATTTTGGGACACATTGTGTCTATTGAAGGCGTATTTATGGATTCGAAGAGAATTACAAATGGTGAAAAGACGGGAAGTAACCATCGGATGTGTTGGAAATTCATAGTTTCTTGGTTTTCACTGGCTATTATCAGAGGTTCATCCCTCGATTTTATATTATTGCCATACTGATGACTCATTTTTTTATAAAGAATGAGCCGTTGGTATGATCCGAACAGTGTGGAAAGATATTTTCAAGAGTTAAAGGAAGATTAACGACAACTCATGTTTTTGTCATCCCGAGAAGGGAGTGCATGTAGTATAGGATCAGGTGGGGTTTGATGCCTGAAGGCACGCTTGTGGCTTATATATGAGGCAGTTGTGGTTATACGAGGTGCGTGAATTACGCAAATTTGAAATTAGTAATAGTAAGGCATGTATTGAAGGTGTTGAGAAATTAGTTTTTCAGAGAATAAATCAGCCTTTTCTGTGATTGTAAGAGTTTGAGCACTCGTTTGTGTAAATGATTTTAGTAGGAGGCAATAAACGTGGCTTGAGTACCATGGTAGCTTGGTATGGAAATCAAATACCAACCGGGGAAGAAATATGGTGATGAATGCTATTAATAGAAAGAAGATGTTGGCTTTTAATGACCTCCCAGGAGTGGACGATGTTAAAGATCATTGGATCAAATTAATTTTATTTCAGTGGCAAAGGGCGGCACGATTGTAGATGTGGGCAATTGATCAATACAACTGTTTATCCTAATGCCTACAGCTGATTGGTTGAACTTGGATTCAAAATTTCTGTTGGTGACAGAGGACGCGGAATCGAATTCTGGAGGGGATTAATGAATGTAAGGCAGGTTGGTCAGTAACCCGTAGGGGAAATTCTTGTTATTATCGTAGATTTGGTGTTCTTGATGAGGATGGCTCGTGATAGCGGGTGATAGAGAATGTTCCTTATATTCAGTATATTGTCTATTCCGGTGGCACGAAGATGTATCAAGATTCTAGGAGACTATTTTAATGGACCGGAACGAGGATAAACATTAATTATCAGGTTAGCATGAATAAACCTCTTTTGAGGTGTGTAGTTGACAAAAGGAAATGATAATGCATATTCGCGGCAAAAGCCTTTTGAAGATAGAAATTGAAGATTTGGGTATTCTTGAAAGTATCCTTTATTCATGGAGTACGTCGTTTTAGAAACCGGGAAAAGTTAGACCCGAGGTATGATGGCCCTGTAGAGTCATAGAAAGAATGGGAACGGTGATATACTATTTGAAGCTTATTTTGGAGATATCGGGTATTCTGGATGTATTTCTTGTTTCTATGTCGAGAAAGTGTGAAGGATCTAACTTACGTGGTGGAGTCGTGGTAGATTAAAGTCCAGCTAGAGGTGACATTGGATGTGTTGTATTCTATCAAACTAGTGGTTATTGTAAAGCCATAGTGCAGCTAACCCAACGACCAGCCGGGTAGTTGTTAATGGTGCAATAAAGGTTTGATGTTGGTAATGTACCTGGAAAGTTTAGTTAATGGTGTGGAGGAGGTATCTTGAAATCGTTTGGGGAGTTTTCTTAACCCCTATAGCTCGAGGACGAGCTTCTTTTGAGGTGTGTAGAATGTAACACCTGTATTTTTTTTTTTTATTATTTCCTTAATTATTTGATTTAAATTATGTTTATATATATATCTGGGTATATTTTCCCCCATTAATTGATTTTATTAGTATTAGAGGGATTAAATTGACATTTTGGGCTAAACGGGAAAAATTTTGAAATATATGAGTTTTGGGATGAGTTTTCTCGGTAGAGACGAATCCGTTTCGACCCGAATTTTTTTTGGGACGTTTATACATTGTAGGGGGTTGATAAAATGCTAAAGTAGTAGAGTTTTTAGGTGGTGGCATTTAGTTGCAAAAATTTGATTGAAATAACCCCTTTTAAGGTATTTTCCTTAGTAAATGGGCTTAAGGCCCATAACCCTAAAACTAATTTTTATTATAACCCTAAACCATTTTCCTAAAAGGGTCATTTTTCCCCATCCTCCTTTCTTCCCCATCAGGCCGACCAAACAAAAAAAAAAAAGAGAAGAAGAAGAAGCCATTCACCTCCAACTAGGGTTTTGAAATCCACCAAATTTCCACCTCCAATCTCAAATATTTTGGGGCTTCTAGTAAATTTTTGGGTGCTCTTCCTCGTGGTAGGGTTAGTTCTTCAAAGAAGTTTCAATAAGGTATGTTAAATTATATGTTAGTTTAGCAAATTTTATGCTTTTAATTTCTTTCTCTAGAAATTGATGTAGGGAGATGTAGAGAGCGTCTAGAGCATGTTAGAAGTTAGGATTGGTGCATACCATGGTGAAATCTCGATGTTCTAATTTTGGCATATAGCCAAATTTTCGAGTTTGTGAAGTGGAGTAGGAAACTTGCTTCTAGCAAGTGTAGAAATTTCATGGGAGGATGTGGAGTAGTGTGAGTGTGTTAATATGAATTTAGAATGAGTTTGGTAGCCTTAGAACTTAGTGAAAATGATTCGAGAATAAAAAAGGTTATGTTTGCACGCCGGGTGTTCGGTGGAATGCCCGAGCGAGAGTGAAGTGAGCATTTGATATATCCGGTGGTGTAATTAAGTTTTATTATTGTTATTAATCCTAATTTGAGATATTAGGAATAAGAGAGTAAGGAAATTAGGAGAATGAGAATTTTCTTAGTAATAAGTTTCCGATTAATCAATGAATTTTTGTTTGGGGATCCGAATTCGAAATCCATCGATGTAGCTCACCTACATATGTCATTTGTAACGTGTGGGTGAAGACGGATCGAAATTTGGAGGTCCGTAGGTTGAGTTTTGAGCTTTAAGCTAATTGGTCCTATAATTTCCTATTTAGGTGGAAAAATTCGAACTTCGACTGGCTACAGGACGGACGTGGGACATCGTTTGCTCGAGCCGTCAGGTGAGTATATTGTAATTATAAATATTTTATATTGTGGCCAAATTTCGTGGCTTTTTGATATGTCTTGAGAAAGTTATAGCAAAAATTGATTTTCAAGGAAAATACGGATTTTTAGGGGCCCGAAAATGGGTTTTTGAGAAATTTAGTGAAATTAATTATTTTAAGCATATAAAATCTATATTATGGGTTAATGTGATTTGTTGATGTATAAAAACTAAATATATTAAATTATTTATGCATATTTTTACCCTGTGCATGTTTTGTGCATGTTTTTGGGGTATATAGGCCGATATAGGCAATCGGGTATATGCGGAGCCTGGTGTATGGGCTAGCCTGCCATGGATGGATGTTATAAGATGTAATTAGGCGAAATTAGTGATTGTGATCATGTTTTGAAGATCTGTGTGATCATAGTGCCCGTTTTGTGCCTGTTTTGGGGCATATGAGCCCTTATAGGTGATTTTACTTATATGAAACATGATGTATGAGCTAGTATGCTATAATTAGATATTATAAGATTTAATTAGAGGAAATAAATGGTTTTGGCCCCTTCTCTTGGAAACCCACATGTGTGGTGTATGTTTGTGATATATATATATCATGATATTGACTCGTGATGTAATAATTCATGAAATTAATAATTGGGTACATGTTTACATTTTAATTATGTTTGAAGTGAATTAATGGGCAATAAAATGACATGTTGGATTATATGACAAATGACTTGGTGTATGTTTATATGGGATTTAATGAAGTAGCGAATTGCATGGTATTCATAATGGGTGATGTTATGGTAAACTAAATAACATGATGGTTTCTATGTTAAATGACATGGTGTATGCATATATATATATATATATGATACAACGAGATGATAATCAATATCGTGGACATCAGATGTGCATCAATGCAAGATAAAAGGTGAGATGGTAAGTGTTAATAAAATATGTTATTATTTTTGTGAGTAAAGTCAAGGTGTGGCAATTATTGAATTCGTAAGTGAAATGCGTGTGTTGATAAAGTAAGCTGAAAAGATGAAATGATTAATGCTAATAATAAATGGTTTTGTTGACCAGTACCTACAGCAATCTTGGGGGTTTGGGCTAGACCTCCTAACGCCCAAGGACCGGCTTGGGAATAGTGGACCCAAACTATGTTTGGGGTGCGTGGATTTTATCGCCCAAGCTATCGGCTTGAGGCCCGGTTTCCCTCGATGACAGCTGTCGCGAGGAAGTACCCAGTTTATCTGGGGCGTGGTTTTTCCCTCCTGGCTATCGGCTGGGAGGAAGTACCCAGTTTACCTGGGGCGTGGATTTTCCCTCGATGACAGACGTCGCGAGGAAGTATCCAGTTTATCTGGGGCGTGGTTTTTTCCTCCTGGCTATCAGCTGGGAGGAAGTACCCAGGTTATCTGGGGCGTGGTTTTTTTCCCTCGATGACAGACGTCGCAAGGAAGTACCCAGTTTACCTGGGGCATGGTTTTTCCCTCGCTAGTTCGGCTAGGAGGAAGACGTAGCCTCGGACGAGTAAGACTCTGTGTGAGCATCGGACCGCGTGTTTACTGGACTGTCAGCTTTCAGTATGTTGGGATACTGTGGCTCACTGGTCGACAAACTAATAAAATAATTTTGCGTGAATAAAAATGTGAATGGTGTGTGGAAAAGAAAATGGATAGTAAAATGTGAATTGCGTGGGAAAAGAAAGTGGATAGTAAATTGTGAATTGTGCGTGAAAAAGAAAGTGGACAGTAAAATGTGAATTTCGTGTGGAAAAGAAAGTGGATAGTGAAATGTGAACTGTGTGTGGGAAAGAAAGTTGTTGTGAATGAAGTAAATGTGAAAGTGAACGTGTTATGAGTTAGTGTATGAAAAGAAATGATAAATGCAGCATGTCATTAATTTAAGATGAAAATAATAAAAGAGATGTGTTATCATGAATAATACGAAGTAATTGTATTATGTGTGTGATCATTAAAGTAAATACAGATTGATATGAGTTGTACCTTGGAATTGTGTCAAGGAACTACCCGCCCGCAATTTGTGTGGAAATTGTGGGAACTACCTGCCTTGGCATAATTCGCAGGGTGAGTGGATATAATAGTGGTAATGATTGATAGAAATGAGAAATAAAGTGAAGTGAAGATGATAAGTGATTGAAGTAAATTAATAACCAAGCTATCGGTTTGAGATGTGATGTGATATTATCCAACCTGTGTGTTTGATGTACAGTGATTATTACCCAAGCTATCGGCTATGGGATGTGATATGTTGTGGCCCCAGATTGCGTTTGGGGATTAAGTGAAAATGATAATATGATATATTACTTATAAGAATGAGAATTTCTAAAGTGGTATAATGAGATGGAATAAAGCATGTTTTTGATGTAATAAGTATGAGACTTGAATGAATGTGGTGTTAAGAGAATATAAGCAATTGTAAGAAATAATACTGGATAGGGCATAATAAAATAAATCCCCGTATTATGGGATTGGTTATGAAATTGGTTATTAAGAGAGTATGTGTATTATGAGTTGTATTCATACAAATTGTTATTAATGAAAAGAGTAATAACATACAAATGGTTATAATACTATTGTGACGATACTTGTGGAAGAATGACTATTGGGTTAGAGTAGTTAAATTGAAAAGTAATGGATGGTATGTGTATTCGTACTATACGGATGTCGAATAAGTATATATATATATATATATATATATATATATATATATATATATATATATATATATATATATATATATATTTATACGAGGTTGATGTGAAGTATATTATGAAGTGTGAGAAGTTATGGATAATTAAATAGTTGAATGCAGGTTTGGCAGAGTATTTGATGTCATTGTATTGACGATGTGGTTGTATTCAAGATTCAGGTTGGCTTATTTTAATTTGGCATTCGTAAGTTTAATTTATTTTCTTTATACTATTTTAACTTGTTGTTTGATTAATAACTATACTCACACCAGAAATGGCTAACCCCTTAGTGTTTGGGGGGTTAGGGGAGTCTGAGGACTACCCTAGATCCCTCCCTGTTGCAGGTTCTCATCAGTGCAGAGGTGAGGCGTGGATTGATAGTATAACTTTTTATTTTAAAAATTTGTATTATTTAGTTATAGGAATAGTGAAATTTATGATTTAAATTGTATTATGGATGTATAAGCATGTATATGTAGATGATGAGTATAGTGTGGGGTAGTGTGGTATGTTTGTGACCCGTACCCATCTCGTTGTGGAGTACCGGGCTCTGTGGTAAGTTTTATAAAGATTTTTCTAAAAATTTACTTCGTTTTTCAAAGAAATTTATAATTTTTAATTGATATTTAATAATCCGATATGAGTTTGGCCCCCAGAGCATTATATTATATTGCCTGTATGTTTTTGCTCATTTTGGCCTGGGGAGCCCGTGAATTGATTGGATGTATTGTGAGCTACGGAATTTTGAGCAGAATTCCGTAAGCTTTTTGTGTTTCGGGGCAAAATTTACAGGGGAGACTGCCAAAATTTTTCCTGAAATATAACTTTCTTAGTTTATGATTACAGTGATATAGAAATTGATAGAATTGAATTTGGAGACTTAGTTTTCAAAAAAAAAAAAAAATTGGGGTGTTACACTACAACCGGATTTTCTTCGCCGGGAACATAATCATAAAATTTGTGCTGATCACTAGTTTCCTCTCTAGTTTTCCTACTACTATCCGGTTGTGTTGTTTTGCTTGATTGTGTTTGTTTTTCTTCTACTATGTCTATATCTCCCACAAACACATCGTGCGTACCAATGTGTCCGGTCATAGGGTACTCTTCGGCGGGCTCATTTTGTGGGACAATAGGAGGCCTACGAGAAGTGCCGGTGGAATCTTGTCCACTTTGGCTATGGCCGCTACCTTATGCTCTAGACATGTTGATATAGTAGTGTATGTGAAAAAATTAAATATAATCTAGGCAGTATAAGTTTTTTAAAAAAAATCTAGAAAACAATAGGAGGGTTGTGAGAGAGAAGATCAAAAAACTAATAAACAAATATGATTTAATAAATTTATACTACAAAGAAAATTATCAAGACAATAAGTGGGTTGTGAAATTTTAATACCGTACTTCGCGGATACTCGCATATAGAATGAGAGCGAAAATAAAAGTAGAAGTAGAAGTACAAATCCGGACTCGTATATAGAAAGAAATATAGCTTCTTTGTTGAAGCCTTGGAGGAGTTGAACACTTGAAGTAGATGTAGTTGAATGTTGAATTCCATATGATCCTAATTTGTCGCTTATATGTTGCTAGCTTTTTTGTTGACAAAATTTCAAAGAATTGAGATTGAATTGAGTTGTAGTAGTAGAGAGAGTAAGAGAATAAGGTGTGAATTTTTTAGAGTGGTTGAAGGGTATTTATAAGGAAAAAGGAAAAAAAAAAACAAAAAAACAAAAACAAATAAAAAACGGCTAAAATAACCGTTGGCTGTTTTTTTTTTGTCGTTGGCCCTCGACCCGTTCGGGTCATACGGGTCAAACGGTTCGAAACCCGCGGGTCGACCCGCGGGTTGGTGGGCGGGTTGGGTACTATTCACCGGGTTGACAGACCGGGTTCGACGGGTCGGAAACCCAAATTAGGTGACCTAGGTCGACCCGCTTAGGCTCCCGGGTTTAACCTGGACCCAAACCATGTATTAGCGGGCCGGGTTTTGGCGAGCGGGTCGCGGGTCAGCCCGGCCCGGTTGCCAACCCTAGGTTAGCACATTATTTGAGACAAGTGAAGCTCATCGATTTATTCAGTATCTGTTTATGATTATTACTGTTGAACTAATATCCTACACAATTTACTAGTGCTGTTCATCGGTGCGAAACCGAACCGAACCGAAAATAACCGAACCGAACCGAAATTTTCGGTTTGGTATATTTAAAACCGAAATCCGAACCGAAAAAAATAAAATTTGGTTTGAACCGAACCGAATTTTATCGGTTCGGTTCGGTTAATAACCAAACTAACCGAACTTAGGTTGGAATAATTTAGATGGCATCCTGCAGACATACATTCACTGACCCTATTAAAGAAACAGTGAATCTTCTCGTCGAATTATTGCTTTGCATGTTTCTGTCAGTAATCTCACAATAGATATACAAAATTAAAGGAACAAAATGTAAGAGACCGAAGAAAGTTGTCAATAATCGTTGAACAATTTAGAACATGAGACAAAACATGCTATGCATTCTTGTATAAAGTTCCACATAAGAATCAATTGATCAGCTGCAAGCAGTCTCAAAAATCACTAGTAATAAAAGAAATGATGAACACTGCAATTGATGTTAGTCAACGGCTAAACTTGCCTGTAATTAGAATTGCAAAAAACCACTCGAGTTTCAATCATTAACTATCTCAACTACAATGAAAATGCACGTTTTTTTGCACCGACTTCCGACTTACAATGAAAGATTTGTATAAAGTTACAACTGCAGTCAAGGGAATGCGACAAAATATATATTACAATCCCTTGCCCACTGCTACTCATTCACTATTACCATCAGATGAGAGCAAACCATACAACACACATTTTCAATAATTTACACGCAAAACCTACTAGGCAATATACAAGACAGACAGGATACTTATTCCAACTATACTGGCTTAATTTCATTTGTACATCATCGCCACCTCTAGCAGCTTCATTTGTACATCATCGCCACCTCTAGCAAACTCACATTCTAGGGGTATAATTTATTTTAATCCAAAAAAAGTTCAGTTTTTTGTTCGGTTCGGTTTATTTAGAAGCCAACCAAAAACCGAACCGAACTCTCTAAAAAAACTTCGGTTTGGATCAAAACCGAACCGAAAACCGCAAAACCGAACCAAATTGGTAAATTTCGGTTCGGTTCGGTTCGGTAATCGGTTTTAACCAAAGTATGAACAGCCCTACAATTTACAATCCAAGAACTATAGAAAAGAAGGTAGGGACTCCGACAAGAACCTTTCTTTACCTTTTTGTTCTTCTCAAGAAAATTATCGGATGGTTGATGCTAGGCCCAAAAGGGCCAGAGCATTCTATTTACTTAATGTGTTGCTTGACTTATTCTTGTGGCCTGAGCACATTACTCTGACTTTATTTTGTTAAACTCTCTTTAATAAAATATTTTTTTTTAGGAGAATAACTGAATAAGTAGGGTAAGTCTTTACCTCACAAAAAAGATATCTCTTTAATAAAATATGATAGTTATAATCTACATTTTTTCTGAAAAAATAATAATAACTTATTTCTGTGGTCCATGGACAAATTTAATCTGTCTATAAATATCAGCTCAAAGAAAGACGAAGAGTTGGAAAATATTGGATGATAATGTAATTAGGTGTGATTAGGTGCAAAGCTCATCTAGCTAACGAAACAAATACTAATCGAGAATTTAATTAGGTATAATTAGGAGCAGAAGACTTGCAACAACTGAATGATCCACGTTTTGAAACAAAATGATCCACTTTTTGAAAATATTTATCAAACTGACCCACTTTCGAAACTAATACCAAGCTGACCCACTTGCTGTTTCAAACAACGAATTTAGTTGTAGGAATTTCTCGAACTTGTAGCACTCCGAATTTCCAATAGGTATAATTATAAATAAGTGGCACAATTTTCAGAATCAACTTCAATTGCAATCATAAACACAATATCAAATATATGGAAAAATTAAAACATTTTATTACATCTTCTTTTCTTACAAAACACAACGGAATTTAATACATTATTTACAAATCTTTACAACACATAAAATATTCAGTTTGTATTTATACTCCAAGCTTTATTTGTATCGATGTTATTCATAACTGAAAACCTGCAAAAGTCTATTGAAAAATGGGCACGTCAGTTAAATGTAATTGGCGTCAACTATAGTAATAGTGATACTTCTAAATCTCACAATCACAAACTTCATGTATATTAATAAAACAATAATAAATGATGTATAAACAATAATAAATAGAATATAGAACAACAAGTGAAACAAGGCTAAGTGTCTGAGATGAAAACAGAAAACAAGCATGCATAAAACAAGTCAAGAAACACAAATGCATATGATAATTTCTAATACATACTTTTATTGTTCTCCACTTTATAGGGTTCAATCGCTCATTATGCACTAACCTACTACGGTAATTATTTTAAGATTTAGATTAATTTGTGAGTATCTAGAGCCATGCCCCAATAATTCTTGGGAATGAACTTTCCCACCGCAAGTGATTTTGGGTACACTCCATCACACCCCGATAATTCTGAAAATTGAAATCCACACCGCAAGCCAAATGGTACCTCATCACACGAATATCCCATGAGCGTCGCCTAGATGCCGATAATTCTGAAGATACATCCCACACTGCAAGTGATTACACCCCGATAATTCTTGAGATTATCTCCCACCGCAAATCATATGAGGCCCCCCTACTCATATTTTCACTTATTTCATCACAGCTCCAACTAGTGTCTGCCCTTATATTTATTATGTTCAATTAATTAAAATCACAGTCTCCCTAGAGTTGGTGTACCCTACTGGACTTAACTCTACTGAATCAAGAACAAAAGCCCCACTGGCCAATTTCCACAGAATCTCCTTTGCCGGCATACTAGAGTCCCACTCAACCTCTAGAGTCTCCCAAATCGAAATCCGCAACAATATTTCTAGGGTTCTCATCACAACCCTAACTCACAAATCAAAACCCAACTTAGTTTAATATACAAAAAATTTTAATCAACTCATAGTACCATAAAAGACTCTTTCAAATATGGAAAAATAATCACTTTACGAAAATTATTTTAAAATCAACTTTCAAATCTCACTTCCAAATCATCCATAAGTTCAATTCATTCAACTAGAATTCAATCACTTCAAACTGAAACAAGCCTCTTAATTATATGGGATCTCGTCCCCAAAAATCTGAAATTCTTTTATTCCAAAAATCTGAAATTTATCTCTTTTAGAAACTGAAAATACCCCCTTTAGAACTCAAAGTTTTTATCTTTAAAAACTGAAATATATAATCCCTCAAAACTAAGAATTTAATCTCTAAAACATAGATTTACTTCCTCAAAATGTTACTTGAATATATTAGAAACTTACAACTAGATTTCGACAAAAATCTGAAATTTAACAACTTCTAAACTCCATCAAAACTCAATCAAATCTCAGACAAATATTAGATTAAACACATATATATGCATATCTATATATGTACTAGGGTTCTCCCACCATAGCACATAAGGCCACACACAAAAACTCCTCGAAAACAACCCAAAACGAACCAAACAACCGAGACAGCAGCAGCCTGCTGCTGTGCTACTGTTCGGTTTTACTGTTCAGTTTTGAACAGTAGCCTTCAGGTTACTGTTCACCCGAACCCCAACCCCTCAAAACCTAGGGTTTAGACCCCCAATGTCGCGCCCCGCTTCCCAAGATACGGAATACGAAGTACGTAACGTAAGCACAGCGAATGATTATACATCATCCATAAGCTGTAACAGACTAACTCAGCAATAAGGAATAATAAACACATGTCTAGTCTCAGCTAGATTTATTTCAGATTTTTATTTTACTGTTAACATGCACAAATAAATTATGGAACAGCAAGATAGCATGCATTTGTGAATCTGTAATTTCTGACACAACTGTACTAAAATGATGATATCTAACAGATTACACATCTGAATTCAAATCCGTAAAAAGGGTAGTAAATTAGATATCTGGGGCTAAATTTCATGTTCAGAAAGTTATTTCAAAATATAACAGCAACATGGTCGAAAATCTGATTAAAAAAGAAACAACTAGCAGTCAAGAATTTATTTTGACATGAATAGGCAACAATTAAACCATACAACCATATATTTCATGGAATTTAATAATCAAAGTGTTCTTAGGTATTTAACATGCATAATTTCAGTTCTAAGATGCAATTTCACAGGCATGGTAATCAATTCGTTTAATCACATTCAATCTAACATGTCTAATTCACCAAACGGGTCTACAACATGGGTCTAGTTACTTTTCATATAATTGTGCATATGCAAGATTCAAGGAGGACTAGGTTTTAGATCAAGGATAGCGGCACGATGTTAAGAATATCTCAGGTTAGCTCGTGTAAACCCTCAATAGACTTAACGGAATTTCAAATAACAGTATGATAAAGAAAATTATTGGATTTACTTGCAGAGATCAAAAGAATCTTGAACAAAACAAATAACTAGTTCAAGAAGAGACTTGCCTGTTAATTAGTAGATTTGAATATCTTATAATAACGGAATAAGAATCCCAGACGACGAACCATGATCACGGAAACACGTGCGAGCCACGTGCACAACACCAAATAGCGAAACAAGCCACACAAACAGTGAAACAGTAAAACAGCACATGGGATCCTACAGAACAGCAAATACACTGAATACCCAATCCCTCTTCATACAACAGCAAACACCAGTAGCGCCCACTGTTCCTCTATGTCTTCTTCCTCAGTTCGATAGAGAAAGAGAGAGCGGGAGAGGGGACGGCGACCACGGCGGCAACTGCGATCGAGAAGCGATGGCAGTGGCGACCACGGCGAGGGCAGCGACGACGGTGCTGCGGTTGGGAAGTGACGCAACAACCAGGGCTTCGATGCTCGACGGAACTCTGTTTCGCAACAAAATAGAGGAGGAGGACAGTGAAGCGTTTGGGGCTTGGACGATGATGACAAGGTGGCGAGGGGGTCTGCGGTGGTTGTGGGATGAACGGAGAGCCGAAGACGAAGGCGACGAGGCGTGTAGAAGGTCGAGGCGGTGGGTTCTACGGCGAGGAATGGGTTCAGCGGAAAAGGCGGCTTGGCAGATGGCGATGGGAACAGAGGGTGACGATGGGGGATGACGAGGAGAGAGTGAGAGGTCGATGGTGGTGGACAGAGGGCGATCGGAGCACGAGATGGCGGTTGGGTTCGGTTGAAGATGAAAACAGAGGAGACGGGAGGGAGAGAGAGAGCGGTGGAGAGAGAGAGAGGAATATAATTAGGGTTTAATAATGGGTATTTATAGGGATTAAGAATTGGAGTTTTGGGTTACGGGTTTGTGGGTTTAGGGTACAGGTTTAGGCTCCAAAAAGAGATGAACAAGCATAAAACAATGAGATGAATATAAAGCGGAACAACTTAAACTCAAATCACGAAGAGCAAAATTTACAATGAGCCAAAAAATAGGAGAAAAGAGAATGGAATGATCAAAAGAAATTAGATGGACCCAAGAAAAGCAAAATTATATAATAGAAAGAATCCAGATATAATAATCAAGAAAAAAAATAAAAATACAATAAAAATCCAAAATGGGGAAAAATAGAGGTTACACCCAAACCCTAGCTCCATATATTTGATGTATTTTCCATTTATATTTCTTTCCATATACACATTGCATGGATGAACAATTTGGGTTTATCATCAAGAATTTTATTTGCATTAAAACAACGAAAAAAACTTTGAAAATTACATCTTTTAATCCTTTAAAACATACTTCTCGCATTAAACACCAAGATCCAACATCTACGATCACATATGTTCTCATTAAATTTATTTTGTTTAAACAAAATATTAATCTTTCATGCATAAACAACTTCTTTGTTCAAGACAAATTAATTTCGATCCATATAACAATTATTCAAACCCTATTATTAAGCTTGGATTTTTAATAATTAAAAACAACGAATAAACATGAAAAATATCAACTTTAAAATCAATCAAGCATGAATTTAAGAGCATACAACAATTTCTAATTATCTCTACAAATCTCCATCATCTACAATTAAATCTATGGTCATCCAATCAATTTTATAAATCCCAAATTAGATCTTTCATGCATCATCAATATTTAACATTCAAGATTAAACGTGATCATCACTCTTAAAAATGCACATTTATTTCATATAGACGTCTAAAAGTTCATTTATCATGCCTAACATTATCATCTAACATTTTAACCATGATCAGACTATCAAAATATAGATCTACAAATCTATAAAATCTACAACAAACCCTATCATGCTCTCTACTAAATTCATTATAACAATATATTTTAAACACATCAAGAGATAAGAAAGAACACCCACTAATTAGGGTTTTTATTAGTTATATATAAACATATAACTTCTAGCATGCATCTTACTTAATCATCATATTCTACAAACATATAACAATACAAGAGACAAGACAGTATCACCCACCTCAAAGAAGATCAATTGAGGAACAATAATAAGAAGAAAGAAAAAGCTCCTCCTCCTCCTTGCGAAAATCCAAAGATCCAAACCTCCAAAACTCCAAGATAATATTTAAGAAGATGATATTTCCGTTCCAAAATAGGGGAAACGGCTGCTGCTATCTATTATAGACCGGGACTACAATATCTAGGGTTTTACGAAGATTTTACACCCCCCTTCCCCCATGAAATCAATTTTTTTTACAAATATGTAGATCCACCAAATTTAAGTAGTTAATCAAATCAATTAAGGTAGGATTTTATCTCTCCTAATCTCCTTGATTTGGTCGGCCCTCATGCAGCCAAGGGGTTTCAAATTTTGAATTTTGCCTCCAAGTGGTAATTTTACACAAAAGTCTCACTTTGAAATATTTGCAAATATGCCATAAATTATTCATAAATATTTAGAAAATTTAGAATTATTATCTACTAAAAAAGATTGGATTTTCAAATGAATTTTCTGACTTTTTATTCCCTAAGAAAATATTTGCATGTGTTTTACACGTGAAAAAATGATAAATTTCAAAAATGCTTAATAAATCACAAAAATTTATCACAAATCATTTATTAATTCCAAAAACATATTTAAAATTTCTAGGATGTTACATTACTCCCTCCTTAGGGAAAAGAAAGAACTTCAAGCAAAAGAATACAATTACACAAAGAGTTAAGGAAAATCATTCTTCATGCGGTCCTCCGGCTCCCAAGTGACCTCCTCGAACAACTGATTCCTCCACAATACCTTGACCATATGTATGAATTTATTCCGTAATACCTTCCCCCGCTGATCAACAATCTCCACAGGCTGCTCCTTATTACTCAAATTCGGCTGCAATCCATCGGGCACTTCCGCCAACTGATGACTCTGATCTGGCACATACTTTCTCAACATCGATACATGGAACACATCATTAGGGCTGCAAACGAATCGAGCTATTCGCGAGCTATTCGGCTCGAGCTCGGTCAAAGCTCGGTTAAAGCTCGGCTCAAACCGAGCTTGAGCTCAAAAACGAGCTCGTTTCATAAACGAGCCGAGCTCGAGCTTAATTTTTTTTTTTTTTAGGCTAAGCTCGTGAGCTATTCGGCTCGAATATGGTCAAAGCTCGGTCAAAGCTCGGCTCGAATCGAGCTCGAGCTCAAAATTGAGCTCGTTTAGTAAACGAGCCGAGCTCGAGTCTGAAGGTATTCGGCTCAGCTTGGCTCGATTGCAACCCTACGCATCCTGCACTTGCACCAATTCTTCGGGCAATTCTAACTTGTACGTCGTCTTACCGATTCGCCTCAAAATTTTGTATGGCCCAATATACCTCAGTGTCAGTTTGTCTCCTTTTCCAAATCTGATTACTCCCTTTGTCGGAGATACATTGAGGAAAACTATATCCCCAACCTCGAACTCCTAGTCCCTATGCCGAGTATCTGTATAACTCTTCTGCCTGCTCTGGGCTTCGACTAATCTCTTCCGAATCAGCTTGATCTTCTCTGACGTCTGCTTCACAATCTATGGCCCAAACATCTTCCTCTCTCCAACTTCGTACCAACATACGGGTGTTCTACACTGCCTCCTGTACAATGCTTTCTGAGGTGCCATACCGATTCTTGCATGGTAACTGTTGTTGTAAGCAAACTCAACCAAAGCCAAATACTCCTCCCAACTACCACCAAAATCCATGACGCAAGATCTTAGCATATCCTCTAATACTCGATTCACCCACTCTATTTGACCGTCGGTCTGTGGATGAAAAGCAGTACTGAAGTCAGTACCCAAAGCTGTTTGCAAACTCCTCCAAAATCTCAATGTGAACCTCGCATCACTGTCGGAAACAATAGACATAGGAACTCCATGAAGTCTCATGATCTCTTCGATATACAACTCTGCCAGCTTCTCCAAAGACCATTAATCTTCATAGATAAGAAATGAGCCAACTTAGTCAAACGATCCACAATGACCCAAATCGAGTCGTTGCTCCTCTGACTCCTCGGCAACCCAGTGATAAAATCCATACTAATTCTCCCACTTCCATTCTGGTATAGGCAACGGATGCAACAAGCCTCCAGACTTCTGATTCTCTGCTTTGACTTGCTGGCGAGTCAAACATCTCGCCACAAAATCTGCAACATCCTTCTTCATTCCTGGCCACCAAAAGTGCTACTTGATGTCCTTGTACATTTTCGTACTTCTAGGATGTACTGATAATAAGGTACTGTGTGCTTCCTATAAGATGCTCTTCTTCAATTCTGCACTCTCCAGCACACATAATCTCTCACCCATCCATAGAACTCTATCTTGGACAAGGAATTCTGATAGCTTGCCGTTGGAAACCTGCTGTAACATTCTCTGAATTTCTGTATCTGACTTCTGGCCCTCGATAATTTGTTTCTTCAATGTAGGTTGAAGCATCAACTAGCATTGGTATCGGGTCGGGTTGGGTCAGGTCCTTTACTACCCAGACCCGGACTCGGTCCCCTACGGGTCCAAAAATTGGACCCAGACCCGTGAGGACCGGGTCCGGTTCTGGGTCCAGGTCCTATTAAAATATTCCTACCAGTTCGGGTAGGAGCGAAAGTGTGAGCGGCGAGCGGAGGTGGCAAGTGGAGGATTTAGAATAGAGGAGAGAAGAAAAAGGCATAAGTTTTAAGTTTGGAAGAGGAAGTTTTAGAATTGAGGAGGAAGGAGGGGAGGGATGATGATAGAATATTTATTTTTATGTTGATTTTTTGGGTTTTTTTTAACGGGTTCGGGTTCAGGTCCAGGTCTGGGTCCGGGTCCGGGTCCGGGTCCGGGTCGGGTCTCTTTTGAGCGGACCCGGACCCGGACCCAAAAGTATAACGGGTCCCATTTTAAGACCCGGACCCGGACCCGGATAGGTCGGATCAGTTCCGGTCTAATGTTGGGTCCGGGTCAGATCTGGATTTCGGATATTTATACCAATGCTAGCATCAACTGAGCCAATGACGCTCCCAATCCTTGCAGTACAATATCGATACATGCCCAATCTAACTCTGCTGCCAACTCCTTCTGTACGGTGATCAAACTTGACAGACTACTCTTTCGAATGAGTCCATCAGCCACTACATTCGCCTTGCCTTGATGGTACTTGATCTCAGGACGAATGTCCTCCAATACCTCCAACCACCTCCTTTGCCGAAGATTTAGATCCCTTTGCTGATAAATGTACTTCAAGCTCTTGTGATCAGTAAACATATTGAACTTCTCTCCATATACATAGTGCCTCCACTGTTTCAAAGCAAAAATGATAGCTGCAAGCTCCAAATCGTGCATCAGATAGTTCCTCTCATGAGGACGCAACTGCTTCAATCCATAAGCAATAAGCTTTCCTTCTTTCATTAAGACGCACCCCAAACCTCTGTGTGATGCATCACTGTAAATATCATAGTCCTTCCCAGCTTGCGGCAAAGTTAGAATAGGTGTTGTTGCCAACCTCTCCTTCAACTCCAGAAAACTCGCCTCACATCTATCAGTCCAAGTAAAATTCACATTCTTCCTGGTCAACCCTGCCAATGGAACTGCTATCTGTGCATAGCCTTGGATGAACCGCATGTAATACCCTGCTAATCCTAAGAAACTCCTGACCTCCTTCACATCATCAGTCTAGGCCAATTCTTCACTGCTTCAATTTTCTAAGGATCAGTGGTCACTTCATCCTTAGAAAGGATATGATCAAGGAATGTCACCTCTGCCTTCCAAAATTCATACTTCGATAGTTTGGCATACAAATCCTGTTGTTGTAACTTCTTCAACACCTCTGCTAAGTGCTCAGCATGCTCTGCCTCCGACTTCGAATAAATCAGTATATCATCAATGAACACTACCACGAAAGAATCAATGAACAGCCGCAAAATCCAATTCATCATATCCACAAACACTGCCGGCGCATTCGTCATCCCGAATGGCATCACCAAAAACTCATAACACTACAAAAGAAACTGGTTTTGCCGACGAAAATTCCCCGACGTTTTACTAGTAGCGCCGGGGTAGGGAGCGAATAGGAATTGGGCGCCAGATGGGATGGTTATACACTGGCGGTCGATTTAAAATGCCGGTGTATGTTCGTATTCACCGGCGTTTTACTTTAAAATGCCGGTGAAGTGTATTATTCACCGGCATTTTTATTATAAACGCCGGCGAATATACGGACACATTCACCGACGTGTCTAATTGAAACGCCGGTGAATAACTGCGATAAAACCCGCGAACCCTAATCTTTCGCTCGCCATTTTTCCAACCCCCCCCCCCCAAAAAAAAGAAAGGGGCACTTCGTTTCCCTCCTTCCTCGCTCTACTTCCCGCGCGTTTGCCTCCGCCGTTTCGTCCTCTTCGACGGCCTTCGACCTTTCGAAATCGTCCCTTCTTCCCTTCGTCATTTTCGATTTCCCTCTTCCCTCTCTCTATTTGGAGGTGAATCGGTGATCGCCCCGCTCTCTCTCTCTCTCCTACGCCCCCGCCCTCGTCGCCCCGCTCTCTCTCTCTCTCCTACGCCCCCGCCCTCGTCGCCCCGCTCTCTCTCTCTCTCTTCGGTATGATCTCTTGATTTCCCTTATTTTTCAAAAAAGCAACTTTTTTCATATTATTCATCTTGATTTCCTTAACATGAATGGTTTAGTTGAGATGAAGAATTAATAGAATAATATATGCTTAGATACTGGAAATTTTCATCTTCTTTTACTGTTGATGAAGCTGATTCCATGCATCTGATTGTCTTCATGGCATGTTTGTTTTTTTACCCAAAATGGGTTCACTGTGAACTGAGGACGCTCTAGGTACGTATGCCAAAAACCTCCGGCCGGATATGCACAACAATTGGATTTTAGATTTAGTTGGGCACAGTGAATTAGTAGAGCAACATATAAGCTCAGATAATGGAAATTTTCATTTTCAGATACAGTTAAAGTTACCTGTTTGCCCTCGTTGGCATGATTTTTTAACAAAAAATGGGTTCACTTCCAAACTAAGTATGCTGCTAGCTTACCCATTTTCTTTCACTGTTAATGAAGCTGATTTCATGCATCTGATTGTCTTCTTGGCATGTTTGTTTTTTTACCCAAAATGGGTTCACTGTGAACTGAGGATGGTATAGGTACGTATGCCAAAATCCTCCGGCCGGATATGCACAACAATTGGGTTTTAGATATAGTTGGGCTAAAGAAGTAGTAGAGCAACATATAAGCTCAGATAATGGAAATTTTCATTTTCAGATACTGTTAAAGTTACCTGATTGCAATCTTTGGCATGGTTTTTTAACACAAAATGGGTTCACTTCCAAACTAAGTATGCTGCTAGCATCCCCATTTTCTTTCACTGTTAGTGAAGCTGATTTCATGCACCTGATGGTCTTCTTGGCATGCATGTTTTTTTACCCAAAATGGGTTCACTGTGAACTGAGTATGCTATAGGTATGTATGCCAAAATCCTCCGGCCGGATATGCACAACAATTGGATTTTAGATTTAGTTGGGCTAAAGAAGTAGTAGAGCAACATATAAGCTCAGATAATGGAAATTTTCATTTTCAGATACTGTTAAAGTAACCTGATTGCCATCTTAGGCATGTTTTTTCCCCCAAAAATGGGTACACTTCCAAACTAAGTATGCTGCTAGCATCCCCAGTTTCTTTTACTGTTAGTGAAGCTTATTTTCATGCATTTGATTGTCATCTTGGCATGTTTTTTTGACCAAAATGGATTCGCTGTGAACTGAGGATGCTATAGGTTCGTATGCCAAAATCCTCTGGGTATGCACAACAATTGGGTTTTAGGTTTAGTTGGGCTAAATAAGTAGTAGAGCAACATACAAGCTCAGATAATGGAAATTTTCATTTTCAGATACTGTTAAAGTAATCTGATTGCCATCTTAGGCATGTTTTTTCCCCCAAAAATGGGTACACTTCCAAACTAAGTATGCTGCTAGCATCCCCAGTTTCTTCTTTTGTTGTTAGTGAAGCTTATTTTCATGCATCTGATTGTGATCTTGGCATGTTTTTTTGACCAAAACGGGTTCACTGTGAACTGAGGATGCTATAGGTACGTATGCCAAAATCCTCCGGATACGCACAACAATTGGGTTTTAGATTTAGTTGGGCTAAAGAAGTAGTAGAGCAACATATATGCTCAGATAATGGAAATATTCATTTTCAGATACTGTTAGAGAAGCTGATTGCCATCTTAGGCATGATTTTTTAACAAAATGGGTTCACTTCCAAACTAAGTATGCTGCTAGCATCCTCATTTTCTTTTACTGTTAATAAAGCTTATCCCATGCATCTGATTGTCATTTTGGCATGTTTTTTTGACCAAAATGGGTTCACTGTGAACTGAGGATGCTATAGCTGTATGCCAAAATCCTCCGGATATGTACAACAATTGGTTCACTCTGAAAAATATATGCTTACATACTGGACATTATCATTTTTCTTTTACTGTTAATGAAGCTGATTTCATGCATCTGATTGGCATCTTGGCATGTTTTTTACCAAAATCCTCCAAATCTGTACAAGATTTGGGCTGAACAAACCTCGTGCAGGTTTCTTTTGGTGCTACAAGCATCAATGATTTAGTTGGGATGAAGAATTATTTTAGAAAAACTTATTAGTAGCCATATTAGTTTCTTTTGTTTATTATTATTATTATTATTATTATTATTATTATTATTATTATTATTATTATTATTATTATTATGAGATAAGTGATTATTAGTAGTCATAAACAGAATAGTTCATGAGTCATCAGATCTTCTTGTTACCGTAGTTACAGCACGACACGCTCATTATTCGGCCGATTCCTCTTCATCAGCAAAATACCCTTTACCATCATCATCTCCTTGAACGAAAAGCCAAATACAGGGGAGACTATAGTCGATTTTTTTTTATACTCGAACACAGCGTGTGCGATAAAATACCACTAAGGTAGTTGTGATAATTTCCACAAAAGGTAGTTTAGGGTTATGTGAATAGAGTAGATTGTGTTAAGATGTAGTTTTTTTTTGTACATTTTTTGGAACCACAATTTCTTTATTTTACAGTTAAAGATTATATCGTTTATTTATTTGCAGCTAGGGATAATTTTCAAATAGGTGAAATTTAATATACAAAATACCTTTTACTGTTATTACTATTTAATATATCAAATTTTAATTTCAGATTGTGTGCTATTGATATAATGGATAGAAGTTGGATTAGTAAACCACGATTATCCAAGGAGTACCGTGATGGTATTAAAGATTTTATTATCTTTGCCAAACGACATTCCCGTGATCCCAACCTAATCCTTTGTCCATGCCTCCGGTGTACAAATTGTATGCTGAGGACATGTGACGTAGTACATACACACTTGGCTGTCAACGGTTTTCTTCAAGGGTACACAAGGTGGTTTTGTCATGGAGAGGATCATACGTCAGCTCCTGTTCGTCCGGTTGTATTAGAAAATGAAGCTGAGCCCTTAGTGAACGAAGACTTAAGTGTTTCCGATGAGTACATGCTTTGTTACAAGATGCCATGGGGATTCATAATGTTCCTTTCCACACCAATAATCCAACAAATGAAGTTCACAATGAGTCAACAGAAACAAACCAGATTGGTGGTGGGGTGGACGAGGAAATGTCTGGCCCCACCCCTGAAAATAATAAGCAGCAAGAATCCTTCGCTAAGTTACTTGAAGATGCTAGTACTCCGTTGTACCGCGATTGCACCAAATTTTCTAAGTTCTCATTCATTGTCAGACTATTTCAGATTAAATGTTTAAACGGGTGGTCTGCTAAGTCCTTCATTATGCTACTTGAATTGTTGAATGAAGCATTTCCTGAAATCTGTATTCCAAACTCAGCCTATAAAATCAAAAAATTCCTAAGTTCTTTCGATCTAGGATATGAGAAGATAGCAGCATGTCCAAATGACTGTATGCTTTTCACGAGTGGTAAGGAAAGTCTGGAGAATTGCGAAGTGTGTGGTTCTTCGAAATGAAAAGAAAGACCAAATCAAGACGAGGGAGCCAGTGGATCTACTAAGCGAAGTAGGAAAAAGAAGCCTGCCAAAATACTGCGTTACTTTCCTCTGATTCCTAGGCTACAAAGGTTGTTTATGTCTACGAAAATTTCTTCTGATATGAAATGGCATGCTGAAGGTCGCACTAATGATGGGATTCTTAGACATCCTGCTGATTCTCAATCTTGGAAAAAATTTGATGAAAGATATCCTGATTTTGCGGAAGATCCTCGAAATGTGAGACTTGGACTAGCTAGTGATGGTTTCAGCCCTTTCAGGCAAATGAGTAGTACATACAGTATATGGCCGGTTGTGTTGATACCATACAATTTGCCGCCTTGGAAATGCATGAAGCAGTCCTTATTTATTTTGTCCATGATAGTTCCTGGACCGAAAGGTCCTGGAAATGATATAGATGTGTACCTACAACCGTTAATAGATGAACTTCAGAAGTTGTGGGTGGGTGTTCCAACCTATGATGCTGTGGCTAAAGAAATATTTTCTCTTCGTGCCGTGTTGTCTTGGACAATCAATGATTTTGCAGCATATGCAAATTTATCTGGATATAGTACTAAAGGACGTTATGCATATCCATGCTGTGCTGATCAAACTAGTTCAAGGTGGTTGTACAATGGCAGAAAGTTTTGCTATATGGGTCATAGGAGATGGTTGCCTGACACACATATATTTCGGGCAGAGGCAGCGACATTTGATGGTACCGACGAGTGGGAACATGCTCCTAGGTCTTCTTCTGGTTCAGATATTTTGAGGCGGGTAGATGGTCATCAATTCAAATATGGAAAAGAACCAGAAGTCAGGACAAAGGGCAAGAAAAGGGCAAGGCCGGAGCAAGGTGAGGAGACCGATCTATATGGCGAAGATGAGGATCAAAACATGACGAGTTTAGGTGCATGGAAGAAGAAGAGTATTTTCTTCAAGTTGCCGTATTGGGAATTCAACATACTGCGACATAATTTAGATGTGATGCATATCGGAAAAAATATTGGTGAGAATTGTATAGGAACAGTTATGGGAGATGATCGGAAGACAAAGGACAATCTCAAGAGCCGACTTGATTTGAAGTCAATGGGCATCCGACATGAGTTGCACCCAGAAGAATTGCCGAACGGAAAAGTACTCCTACCTCCTGCAATCTATTCAATATCAAAATTGGAGTTGGAATTGTTTTGCAAAGTACTACTTGAACTTAAAGTCCCTGATGGCTATTCTTCTAACATGGCAAGATGTGTCAACTTTAAAGAGAAAAGGCTTCAGGGTCTAAAGTCACACGACTACCACATCCTAATGCAGGATCTCCTTCCTGTGGCCCTAAGGTCTTCAATGTGTGAGCAAGTCACTACTGTCCTGAAAGATCTTTGTAGCATATATAAAGGTATTTGCTCAAGAATGCTTCGTGTTGAAGATCTGGACCAATTGGAGCAGCAGGCGGCATTGACACTTAGTAAAATGAAGATGATATTTCCTCCATTGTTCTTCACTATAATGATTCACTTGATAATCCACCTTGCTGGTGAAGCCAGAATCGGCGGTCCTGTTCACTATCGGTGGATGTACCCCATTGAGAGGTAAAATAATTCATTCATCTTACGAAATTGAATTTTCAAAAGCTCATTTCTTTTAATCCCCTAATCCGCTCTAATTTATTAATTGTACATGTTCAGGTACCTATACCGGCTAAAGGGTTATGTGAAAAATAGAGCAAATCCTGAAGGGTCAATAGCCCAGGGATATCTATCAGAGGAGTGCTCACATTTTTTTTCCAGGTATTTGCCTGGTGTGGAGACATCTTCCAGTAGACTACTTAGAAATCCAGACATTTCCAACCTTGATGGTGCTCAATATCTTTTTGATACCGCTGGCACTACTGTTGGTAAAGTTGATGCATTTGAGCTCGATAGCTTAGCGTGGGAACAGGCACATCGATATGTGCTAGACCATCATGCATCAGTGGAACCATTTCGAAAGTAAGTTGCTTTTGAATTTAAATCAAATACAGTGAAAACCGCAGAGTTCGATATTTTTGATACTTTTGTTATTCCTAATTTCAATTGCTTGTTTTTTAGTGAATTTGTCAGGGACATCAAACGAAGGGCCAGACCAAGAAGACTACCACCACGTGAACAAAACAAGTTGATGAATGAAAAATTTCATAAGTGGTTTGAATCTCATGTAGGTGAATTACAGTTATGCAAGTTAATCTTTATTATATCTACATTTTCTATGGTGTTGATACGATTTGCGCAAAATTAATAGGTACATTCTTTGGGTCCTGAAGGTGCGTCATCTGAAATATAAGTACTTGCCAAAGGTCCCTATCAGATGGTCAAAAGATACGGAGGATACATATTCAATGGTTTTAGATTTCGTACTAAGAATCGTGAATGTAATTTGAAGTCTCAAAATAGTGGAATGGTAGTGACGTCTAAAACTAGAAGTTATGCTTCCAAGTCGGACACGAGGCCTGTAGATGGAGATCTCAACTACTATGGAGTGCTCACGGATATCATTGAGTTGAATTATTTTGGCCATTTCCGTGTTGTCTTATTTCGTGGGGATTGGGCTGAGTTTGATAGGAATTTTGCTAACAATAAGGACAAGCTTGGCTTCACAGTTGTAAACTTCTCAAAATTGATTCACATCGGTACACACATTAGTCATGAGCCATTTGTGTTTCCATCCCAAGTGCAACAAGTGTTCTACATTGAAGATCCAACCCTGCCAAAATCGTATGTGGCTCTCCCTATGCAACCAAGAGATGTATTCCAACTGGGCGATACTTCAGACGATGAAGACGGTGAAGACATGAACAGTTACATTGCTTCTGAGTTTCCTGTGTTTGATGTAAACACAACCGATGTTGGAATTTGCGGGACTTGGCTCCGCAAGGATGGAGAAGAGGGCGATGTACTGGAAGATGTCGTATTGTAGTTTACATGATTTTCAATTGGGTTTATTATATGTCTGTAATTTTATGTCTTAAATCTGGTTGTAATATTATGTCTGTAATTTCGAATATGTTCATTGTGAATTTAATACACTGGTTTAATTATCTTTCTATTTTCTACTGCTTGGTATTATTTACATTAAACTATGCTTAGTGTCATTTGAACCACCCTATCGTTGTAATTTAATCTGTTACAAATCTCATTTTTTTAATTTTTTTACAATTATGTTGGTTTGTTAATCCTACTAAAGTACAAATTTTATGATAGTTATTATAAACATGTTATTAATTAAATTTGCATCTCTAAGGAAGTTATCGAATCCTTGACAGGTACAACATGCCGAGGCGTGGAAAGAGGGTAAATATAAATGATGGCAACGAGAGCCATGGGGATGAGCAGCCACTAAATAATAGTGGCAGTCAAACATATGAGAGTGAGGGTAGCACACCGCCCACTGTCAAAAAACATCGGTAAGTCTTTAAATTGGTATTTTTAAAGAGATTATGGTCTTGAATGCATGAAAGACACGTACTAGTGTTTGTGAGTCTGCATTGTGGCTGCCGTCTATAAGCATTTCGTCTATATTTCTTAAGTGGGCTGTGATTAGAAAGAAAGGGCTGGAGTGGAGATCTGGAAACCCAAATAGAGACATCTCGTTTATTATAATCTACACTTATTGTTGGACCAACCCCCTCTTGCTGTTGTTACTGATGTCTCTTTGTGTGCGTGTGTTGAAGAGAATGAAGGGATGAGAGAGAGTTGAGGAAAATGCCGCTATGTTAGCCTGGTGTATCCTCATTCTCTACCATCCCTCTTTCTGGCTCTATATATGGCTTCTATATTAAATTGGTTTCCTTCCACGATGACAGTCCGTAATACTACACTTGATATGAGCCCTGTTCATAGCTGCACCCTATTGCATACTCACAAACAACTAATACGTGTCGGCCTTGCATTGTATGACCAACCCCACTTTGGCACATAACATGGTATAGATGATATTGTATGACCTGCAAACAAGGTTTGTTCAGCCGTGTTGTTGTACTGATTTGGAGGATTTTGGTATGCTAGCAGCATACGTAGTTTGGAAGTGAACCCATTTTGGCTAAAAAATCATGCCAAAGATAGCAATCAGATGCATGAAATCAGCTTCTTTAACAGTATCTGAAAATGAAAATTTCCATAATCTGAGCATATATGTTTCTTTAACAGTGACTGTGAACAATTGTTCTTAATTGGGCTGTGATTAGAAAGAGACGAGTTGGAGTGGAGATCTGGAAACCCATATAGAGACATGTTGTTCATAATAATTTATTATTATTGTTGTTCTTGTCGCTCTTGCTGTTGTTGCTAATGTCTCTATGTTTTCGTGTGCTGAAGGGAAAGAAGGGATGAGAGAGAGATGAGGAAAATGCCGCTATGTTAGCCTGGTGTATCCTCATTCTCTACCATTCCTCTTTCTAGCTTCTATATTTGGTTTCCTTCCACGATGACAATTCCTTAAAACTACACTTGCTATGAGCCCTATTCGTATTTTTCTTCAACGAAGAATTGATCTATGACTACAATCTCCATTCAAAACCCAATTGTTCTATATTTGGTTCCCTCTTGGCTGTTGTTGCTGTTTTTGCTGATGTCTCATCTTCTTTTATTGTTCGTGAAGCTTATTTTCATGCATCTGATTGTCATCTTGGCATGTTTTTTTGACCAAAATGGGTTCACTGTGAACTGAGGATGGTATATAGGTACGTATGCCAAAATCCTCCGGCCGGATATGCACAACAGTTGGATTTTAGATTTAGTTGGGCACAGTGAAGTAGTAGAGCAACATATAAGCTCAGATAATGGAAAATTTTTCATTTTCAGATACTGTTAAAGTAACCTGATTGCAATCTTTGGCATGGTTTTTTAACACAAAATGGGTTCACTTCCAAACTAAGTATGCTGCTAGCATCCCCATTTTCTTTCATTGTTAGTGAAGCTGATTTCATGCACCTGATGGTCTTCTTGGCATGTTTTTTGGTCGCGCATTTTCTTTCACTGTTAGTGAAGCTGATTTCATGCACCTGATTGTCTTCTTGGCATGTTTGTTTTTTTACCCAAAATGGGTTCACTGTGAACTGAGGATGCTATATCTGTATGCCAACCTCCTCCGGCCGGATATGTACAACAATTGGGTTTTAGATATAGTTGGGCTAAAGAAGTAGTAGAGCAACATATAAGCTCAGATAATGGAAAATTTTTCATTTTCAGATACTGTTAAAGTAACCTGATTGCAATCTTTGGCATGGTTTTTTAACACAAAATGGGTTCACTTCCAAACTAAGTATGCTGCTAGCATCCCCATTTTCTTTCACTGTTAGTGAAGCTGATTTCATGCACCTGATGGTCTTCTTGGCATGTTTTTTGGTCGCGCATTTTCTTTCACTGTTAGTGAAGCTGATTCCATGCATCTGATTGTCTTCTTGGCATGTTTGTTTTTTTACCCAAAATGGGTTCACTATGAACTGAGGATGCTATATCTGTATGCCAACCTCCTCCGGCTGGATATGCACAACAATTGGATTTTAGATATAGTTGGGCTAAAGAAGTAGTAGAGCAACATATAAGCTCAGATAATGGAAAATTTTTCATTTTCAGATACTGTTAAAGTAACCTGATTACAATCTTTGGCATGGTTTTTTAACACAAAATGGGTTCACTTCCAAACTAAGTATGCTGCTAGCATCCCCATTTTCTTTCACTGTTAGTGAAGCTGATTTCATGCACCTGATGGTCTTCTTGGCATGTTTTTTAGTCGCGCATTTTCTTTCACTGTTAGTGAAGCTGATTTCATGCACCTGATTGTCTTCTTGGCATGTTTGTTTTTTTACCCAAAATGGGTTCACTGTGAACTGAGGATGCTATATCTGTATGCCAACCTCCTCCGGCCGGATATGCACAACAATTGGGTTTTAGATATAGTTGGGCTAAAGAAGTAGTAGAGCAACATATAAGCTCAGATAATGGAAAATTTTTCATTTTCAGATACTGTTAAAGTAACCTGATTGCAATCTTTGGCATGGTTTTTTAACACAAAATGGGTTCACTTCCAAACTAAGTATGCTGCTAGCATCCCCATTTTCTTTCACTGTTAGTGAAGCTGATTTCATGCACCTGATGGTCTTCTTGGCATGTTTTTTGGTCGCGCATTTTCTTTCACTGTTAGTGAAGCTGATTTCATGCACCTGATTGTCTTCTTGGCATGTTTGTTTTTTTGACCAAAAATGGGTTCACTGTGAACTGAGGATGCTATATCTGTATGCCAACCTCCTCCGGCCGGATATGCACAACAATTGGGTTTTAGATATAGTTGGGCTAAAGAAGTAGTAGAGCAACATATAAGCTCAGATAATGGAAAATTTTTCATTTTCAGATACTGTTAAAGTAACCTGATTGCAATCTTTGGCATGGTTTTTTAACACAAAATGGGTTCACTTCCAAACTAAGTATGCTGCTAGCATCCCCATTTTCTTTCACTGTTAGTGAAGCTGATTTCATGCACCTGATGGTCTTCTTGGCATGTTTTTTTGTCGCGCATTTTCTTTCACTGTTAGTGAAGCTGATTTCATGCACCTGATTGTCTTCTTGGCATGTTTGTTTTTTTGACCAAAAATGGGTTCACTGTGAACTGAGGATGGTATAGGTACGTATGCCAACCTCCTCCGGCCGGATATGCACAACAATTGGGTTTTAGATATAGTTGGGCTAAAGAAGTAGTAGAGCAACATACAAGCTCAGATAATGGAAAATTTTTCATTTTCAGATACTGTTAAAGTAACCTGATTGCAATCTTTGGCATGGTTTTTTAACACAAAATGGGTTCACTTCCAAACTAAGTATGCTGCTAGCATCCCCAGTTTCTTCTTTTGTTGTTAGTGAAGCTTATTTTCATGCATCTGATTGTGATCTTGGCATGTTTTTTTGACCAAAACGGGTTCACTGTGAACTGAGGATGCTATAGGTACGTATGCCAAAATCTTCCGGATACGCACAACAATTGGGTTTTAGATTTAGTTGGGCACAGTGAATTAGTAGAGCAACATATAAGCTCAGATAATAGAAATTTTCATTTTCAGATACTGTTAATGAAGCTGATTGCCATCTTTGGCATGATTTTTTAACAAAAAATGGGTTCACTTCCAAACTAAGTATGCTGCTAGCATCCTCACTTTCTTTCACTGTTAATGAAGCTTATTTCATTAAGATCCAGGATGGCAAATTTTGATTGGGCTATGATTGGATTGTTTAGTGGATGTTGTCTATGTTCTTAATTGGGCTGTGATTAGAAAGAGTGGGCTCGAGTGGAGATCTGGAAACCCATATAGAGACATCTTGTTCATAATAATTTAACAAATTATTATTGTTCTTGTCGCTCTTGCTGTTGTTGTTGATGTCTCTTTGTGTTCGTGTGCTGAAGGGAAACAAGGGATGAGAGAGAGATGAGGAAAATGCCGCTATGTTAGCCTGGTGTATCCAAAGTCTCTTCCTTTCTTCTTTCTGTTTCCATTTCTGGCTTCTATATTTGGTTTCCTTCCACGATGACAGTTCCCTAAAAATACACTTGATATGAGCCCTATTTTATTTTTCTTATTTTTCTTATATTTGGTTTCCGTCCACGATGACAGTTTCATGGATTGTCTGAACAATCCATGAAGGACATGCTTAGATACTGAATTTTCATTTGTTTTACTGTTTTAGATATTGGATATTCCCAATCAGAGCAGAATATAAAGGTTTCAAGTTAGATACTGAATTTTCATTTGTTTTGTTATTTTAGATATATTTAAAAACAAAATTAAGTACTAGACTTTTAGCATTGCAATGTAATTATTTTAGCTCTGTATATATCATTAACAATTCCATTTGCAGTTGGCACTTTGATCTTATAATTTAAGATACAGGTAGTTCTTTTTTCAAGTTCAAAAAATATGTATATTCTGTATTGTGGTCTACTGTTTAATTAAACTATTGTTTTTTTTTCACAGAGCGGTCGTCCAGATGAAGGAAATTCTGATGATCAGAGCTGAAGCTACTCGAGGGGTATGAATCTGCGGTCCTCCTTGCTGTTCTTATGTCCTCCTTGCTGTATGGTTGTTGTTCTTATGTCCTCCTCCTTGCTGTTGTTATATCAGACTGGTTTTTTTTTATGAGAGTTATGTCAGACTGGTTTTTTTTTATGAGAGTTATGTCAGACTTTTAATTTGGGATATTTTGGATATTTGTCAGACTGGTTTGTTTGGATATTTGGGATGTTAGTCCCTATATTAATTTGTTAATTATGACACTGTTAATTAATCAATGAATTTGGACGTTGATATGATACGTGTGAAACTTGATTATCTTTAATTATTCTTGTGTTTGGTTGTGATTTGCGCAGTAATATGCAACGAAATTGATTGAATCAGTTGTGAGAATTAGTTTACAGGTTTTATAAATGAAACTGTGAATTGAAATCGAACGGAAAAGCGGAGTATCAAAAATAAACGGGCACAGCCAGACCGGCATTTTAAAAAACGCCGGTCTATCTAATCTAATTGTTGGAGTGTGTGATACGAACGCCGGTGAATGTTGTCAGCTGTAGCGGCACAGACGTACACCGGTGTTTTATAAACGCCGCCGTATATAACTACACCGGCGTTTTTTGGTCGCGCCGGTGCTTGTAAGTAGGGAAAACCAGGCACTCAGAAACGCACATACACCGGCGCTCACTGACCGCCGGTATACTTTCGTTCTACACCGGCATTTTCATAAACGCCGGTGAATTAATAAATACCGGCGGTTTAAGACCGCCGGTGAATGTATATAGGGTGCAAAAGAACGGCACTCAGAGACCGACATACACCGGCGTTTTATGGCCGCCGGTGTAGTTGTCACATTTACCGACGTCCATCAAAACCGCCGGTGTAGACCCCTTCGTTTCCGCGACGCCCGCTTCGGCGGCATTTGGACCGGCGCTATTATAAATGCCGGTGAAAGTTTCACCGGCGTAAATAAACGCCGGTAAAGACGTCAAAAAGCGCTGGGAAAGCCAGTTTCTTTTGTAGTGTAAAGTCTATACCGAGTTCTGAAAGCTGTCTTGCTCATACCCTCCTCCTTAACTCGGACTTGATGATATCCTGAACGCAGGTCAATCTTCGAAAATACTGCCTCCCCTTCAAGCCTGTCAAACAGAACATCAATCCGCGGAAGTGGATACTTGTTCTGAATGGTCACCTTGTTCAATTCTCGGTGGGTAACAATTGGAGAAATTTTGCAAAGTCTCAAAACACTAAAGATAAACTGAAACATTGAGTCTAGTTCAAATCCACTCGTTGTTTCAAATAGAGAGTTTAGTTGTAGAAATTTCTTCAACACTTGGACAAATTTTTTCAAGTCTTAAAACATTAAAGTTAAACTCGTTGTTTGAAACAGCGAGTAGATTTGAACTAGACTTGCTGTTTCAAACATCGAGTTTAGCTGTAAGAATTTCTTAAACACTTGGAGAAATTTCACTGGCCTGAAAACACTAAAGCTAAACTCGCTATTTGAACCAGCAAGTAGATTTGAACTAGAACAACGAGTGGGTCAGTTTGGTAATTAGTTTTGAAAATGGGTTAGTGTGGTAATAAATTTACAATTGGGTCAGTTTGGTAAATATTTTCAAAAAGTGGGTCATTTTGGAAAACAATTATGCAACAACTCGCCTGTCACTCCATACAAATAGTACTACGATTGGTATTCACGTATGTAAATGATGATGGATGGGCTACCCAATAAGTTTATAAAGGTTTTTTTTTGAGAAAAAATGTGTCTCTGTCACCGCTTCATTAATAATTAACGAAACAAGTATTACAAATAATGTAAATTCAATCGTTCCCACGGAACAAAAAAAATAATTACATAGCTAAACCTACAACTTAAACTAGTCCATCCCCTAGCTAAACATGTAGACGAAAGCATCTACATCTTGTTCTCACATCCATCCCTACCAGATGTAATTTGAATTCAACATCTTTAAATTACGAATTCCATCCAAAATTCCTCTTCACCCCAGAAACTCCCTTCATCTTCCCCCAAACGCCACCACAACCACAACCACCATCTCAATGCGGCATGCTCCATCCTCACCCAACGAATCCACCAATCCTACCCATCACGACGTCATCTTTCGATTGCATCAAATCCAGCTCTCAACAGCAGCCATTGTTCTCAACCGACAAGTCGACGCTCCCGAAGAATTCCCCTGCTGACGAACACCTCTACCATGGCAACTCATCATTGAAGATCCCATAGTTTAGCTCCTCGCTGCCAAACATGCTTTGAATTTGAAGAAAAACTTATTTTGAAATTCACAAGTAAACAAAATTTTCTCTCACCACTCTTCAAATGTTTTTAGAATTTCAAAATTCTAAATTAAAATTCAAAAATCAAATTAATCTCCCACTCCACAAATATATGAAATTCAAAAATCTACATTGAATTTCACGAGTGAACCAAATCTTTCCCTCCATATATGTTTGGAATTTCAAAATCTAACTTGAAATTCAAAAAACATCCAAATCTTTCCAAATTTAATTTGAATGTCAAAACTCTAATTTGAAATTCAAAAATAAATTTCAACCCAATCTTTCCCTCCACATTCCAAAATCTACTTTGAAATTCAAATATCAACAAACATTCATTCTCCACAATTCTCAAATATGATTTGAATTTCAAAAATCTAATATGAAATTCAAATCACATCAAATATTCCCCTCCAAATCTCCCCAAATTTAATTTGAATTTCAAATCTCAAATTTGAAATTCAAAATTCAAACTTCAATCTATTCTCTTCTTTTACACCCACCCATCAGATCAACCTACTGCGGTCACTTCCGCCGAGCCAGCACGCCACCGACGAAGCACACAATCGGTGACCACTGCCCCCGACGTTGCTGCCGACCACACCAGCCACCAAATCCCGAGGAAAGTCCCCTTCCACCTCTCACTGCCACCCTCGTCGACTACCATCTACGTTATCGTCGAGAGCACTCAACCTAGCCGACCCTGCATTCAGCAATGCCGGGCTCTGGCCTCCTTCCCCTCCCCCGTGCAACCACCTCTCCCCTCACCCCCGACCTTTCCTATCAACCAACAGCAACTCATCGTTGCCAACCACTCCTAGCCTCGGCAGCCATACCTTTACCTGCGCGTCCACCATCTCTTACGGAGGCGCCACTCCTGTCTTCGACGCCAGCCCTCTTGGCGTCGATCTTCCCCGCTGCGCCAACTGAACACCATCGACTCAAAACAAAAATCTGTCTATCATTTAATCAGAGAAACACCAACGAACATCCACCGCACCAGAGAAGCGGTGGTGGGGGAGGGGGAAGGAGGAGGAGGAGAAGGAGGAGGAGGGAGTCCTCCACTCTCCCCAGTCGCTGACTGCACCTCTCTCTTCTTTTCTTTGATTTTTTTTTTTTTTGAAGCTTCTCCCTCTAGAAAATCTAGAGAGAGAAACTCAAGTTCTCAAAACTTTAAGTGTAAATTTATAAAGGTTTAAAGAACTTGAACATGCAAATTGTCATGATCATCCATCTAACTAAAATGCATGTGAGATTTTTTTTCTATTCGGAAAAAGAAGAAAAGAAGAAAAATCTGTATTAGATCCAGTAGATATCTATATCTTTCTTGTAAGTAAATCCTCATTCATTGGAAAACCAGGAATAAAATACCCCGAGCTTTCCACCCACCATTTCTCTAAAAGAAACACAGAAAATACATTGAAAGTAAAGGAATTGAATATGTTCGGTTTATAATTAATTTCGCCCTTGTCCTATATATATGATTTGCTCATCTGGCAATCAACGCAGTTATTAGGTTCCGCAGGGTATTGAATAATAGAGTTCCACATGGTTTGTTATAAGGTCATTTTCTTCTCCTTTTATAGCCATATGAACATATAACTTTACTCATCACATCACATAATATAGAACCCATGCTACTTATTATTGACGATTCTTCCTATTTTTTCAATTATAAATGGTCAGTGCATGCAATGTATACAATATATGAAGACAAGAACAGAACTGGAGTAGCTACATTTAAATATTGATGTGGTGCTACAGTGACCGACATCCGACATTACGCACAATTTTAGTCAAGTTGCCGATAATAATATCACCAATTTGGATCTTAATTAATAGTCAAAGTTACCAAATAAACTTGGCCTAATAAATTTGACTCAAACATAAGCATTGCCTAATAAAACAAAAACGATGTGAACGTGCTGTAAGAATAAATTCATGTTGGGACAAGGGAATAAGAATGGAGTTGATGATAATTATAGCGGGGTTGATGAGAATTATAGCGAGCTACCTCAACGAAACTTTGAGTTATTATGAGTTTTTCTTGGAAGTAAAGTTTAATCTCGTGAAAATCATGTGGGGGATTTCCATTTTACCACAAAGGAATTAGTAATTTAAAGCACCTTTATCAATTTCTGATACATCTCTAATATTATAACGAGGTGTAATGACATCCACTACCAATTTTACTATATTTCTCTTCACTACCTTAGGTAGCACATTCCAATAGGTAGGAAAAGTTAGAGTATGTGGGGGAACTCTCCAATAGGAGTATGCCACCTAAGATAGTGAAGAGAATGGTAGTAAAATTGGTAGTGGCTAAAGCATTACTCTATAATGAAAGAGTTGGAGTTGTCATTTGTAGACAACCTGTAATTTGTAGACATTCATTCAACCATCTAATCTCAACCATTCATTTTTAAGTGGGAGTTATATTAACCATTCATTTACTCAACTGTTGTTAGTTACCATATGAGCATCCACAGTCGTGATTGTCAAAAAATGGCAAAATGCATATATACATATAGCAAATATAGCGTTTCCTCCAGTCGTGAAATGCTATATTATAGCAATTTTAAATAATAAAAACATAAGACGGATCTTGAAGATCCGTCGTAGTGCGAAATGTATATAAAATGAATTATTTAATTTTTTTTCTTTAGACGGATGTTGAAGATCTGCCGGAAAAAAAAAAAAAAAAAACAACCCCAAAAAGTGACGGACAGACTTCGAAGTTCCGTCCTTGAAACGCAAAAGCATCGGGTCCGTCACTTTGGGTAATTTAATTTGCTTTAATTTGCTTTTCTCCATAACTTAGTGGGGGTTTTGGGGGGTTTTTTATTACGATTTCTTTTTAACGCGACGGACTGTGAAGATCCGTCTGAGAATTAATTTTTTTTATTGGGACGGATCTTCACGGATCTTGAAGATCCGTCCTGTATAATATGCATAATTACTATATCCGCTCTCATATATAGCCATCTACTGTTGCGAAATCGTCAAATATGCATAAATAGAAAACGACTGCAGTGTTTCGTTTGCTATAAAATGCATAAAATGGATAAATAGCAAACGACTGTGGATGCTCTAATACCCTCAAAGTTCAAATTTATTTACGACATAATTATTTACAAAAATGTCACTCATATAAAATAAAGGTTTGAAACACTAGGAGTAATTTGTAAAGAAGTATCTAATGAGTAAAGGAATGTCTTATTATTTACTATATAAACAATATTAATTAAAGCGTGCATCGCACGTGAAGTTACTAGTAGATCATAGATGGCAGTCCCAAGTTCCATGACACATTTTTTTCTTCATCCCGAGTTTCATGTATTCTGTCAAGACATAATCATTGTATAATCAAGCCTAAATAACATCTTCACAAATCCCGAGTTTCATGTTAAGTCACCCTGCTTGGATCCTATGTATAACATCTTCACAAATCTCTCCATCTCTTTATATAATCAAGCCTAAATATCGAAAACGGACTCTCTCATGTATCTGTTAATCATCAGACTTCACAAATCCCGAGTTTCATGTTAAGTCACCCTGCTTGGATCCTATGTATAACATCTTCACATTCTCTCCATCTCTTTATATAATCAAGCCTAAATATCGAAAACGGACTCTCTCATGTATCTGTTAATCATCAGGCTTCATTATTTCCTTATTTGTGTTCCGGATATCACTAAAATTACACTTCATATACTCTGTTTTAGTTCTGCTTATTCTAAAGCTTTTAGCTTTCAAAGTTTCTCACCACAATTTTAATTTAGCATTGATTCCTGCTCTAGTCTCGTCCACTAAGATGACCTCATCGGCAAAATCATACACCAAGGCACCTCATCTTGTATTTCTCACGTCAATTTATCCATAACCAAAGCAAAGAGATAGAGGCTTAAAGCCGTACCTTGGTGTAAACCTACTGTAACAGGAAAAACACAGGTCGGTCTTGTGGTTGTTCTAATTGTTGTCTTTGCCCCTTCATACATATCTTTAATTACCTCAATATACCGAATAATTACTCTTTTATTATTTAACGACCATCATATTATGTCTCCAGGGACTTTATCATATGTTTTTTTCCAGATCTATAGACATCATATGTAGATTTTTCTTATTCTCTTTATATTTTTTTCACAAGTCTCCTCAATAAATAAATTGCTTCTATTGTTGACCTCTCAGGCATAAATCCAAACTGATTTTCAGACACTGTAGTTTCTAGTCTCAGTCTATATTCGATCACGCTCTCCCAATGTTTTATCGTATGACTCATTAATTTAATCATTCGTAATTGGAGCAATTTTGTATATCTCCTTTATTTTTATATATAGGTACTAAAATACTATTCTCGATTCACCGGGGATCTTAGTCTAAAAATCTTACTAAATAATCTTGTTAGCGAGCCACTCCTATATCCCCAAGACACTTCCAAACTTCAATGGGTATACCATCCGGTCCTAAAGCTTTTCCTATTTTAATACTTCCTAGGGCATTTTAAACATCCGAGGTACTAATTCTATGAAGAAACATGATATTGACTCTCCCTCGGGTCCTCTATATTTAAGTTGTCCACAACATTTTCATTTAATAACGTCTCAAAGTAATTTCGCCATCTTTCCTTAATTTCCTCATCATTTACTAAGACTCTTGAATCTTCGCTCTTAATACACCTATTTATATCCAAATCTTTGTTGTCCTATCCCTTTATTTAGCAAGCTTATTGATATTATTTTCTCATTCTTTTGTTTGTAATTTTTATGTATAAATCATCATAAGATTTTATTTTGAATCACTTACCATTTTTTTAACTTTTTTTTCTAATAGTCTTATATCTCTCTAAATCATCTTCATTTTCTCTTTTGCCATATTTTGAAAGTTGATTTTTTCTCCCTCACAATATTTTGAATTTCTTCTTACCACCACCATTTTTCTTTAGTTTGCAACCATTTACCTTTAGATTCTCCAATTACCTTCTTTGAGATTTCTCTTAAGCACGTAACCATTTTAGTCCACATCATATTTGTCTCTCATTCCCAATTTCATGTCGCTCTTTTAAGGACTTCATATCTAAAAGCCTCTAGTTTCTCTCCCTTCAAGTTCCACCACTCAATTCTTGGGTTCCTACTCTCCTTTTTCATACATATGTGTTTTTCTTAACATCCAACACCATTAATCTATGTAGTGAGGTTAAATACTCTCCCGGCATAACTTTACAATCTTTATATGTCAAGCGATCCACCTTTCTAGTAATGAAAAAAATCAATCTGACTCTTATTTACCTCACTTTTAAAGGTTATAAAAAAAAATCATCTTTCTAAAATAAGTATTTGTTAGTATAAGATCATACGAAACTACAAAATCTAATAAACTCCACCATCGTTCCTATTTCTAAATCCATGTCCTTCATGCACCCTCTCATATCTCATATTATCTTTTCCTACATGTCAATTGAAATATCATCCTACAAATAATTTCTCAACTACGGATACTCCTTGAATTATCCCATCCATATCTTCCCAAAATTTATTTATAGCTTGTCCATCTAATCCTATTTGGGGTGCATAAGCACTAATGATATTAATTATGTTTTTCCCTAATACAAGCTTAATTTGTATTATTCTATCTTCTTTCCTATTAACAACGCCAACTCTGTAGTGATATAATTTCACCATGCATACCCCAGAATCTCAATAGTAGTGACATGGTTCCATTTTTACCACTGATATATTTGTAATTCATCAGGGTGAAATGAAGGATTGCCCAATTTCCTTGGTCACAAAGAGTATAGGAATTCTGTACAATATTTTTCACCGCAAGAATAACTAAGTTGTATAAGAATCAACAATCAAACAGAGTTCACGTGAAATCTACAAGTAGCAGATAAAAGTGATCTGATATCCCTCTGCCAATAATACCAGATTTATAGTAGGATAAGCTTTTCATTATGTATCGATGGGTTAAGAACTGACAAGGTCAAAGAGATAGAAGTATTGAAAGATATTGGTGGAATTCTTCTTGAGAAACAAAAAAATTAAGAAAAAAATCTTCTTCGTTTCTTCAATCTGATCTCAGTTCTAACAGAGAAACCGAGTTATTTGGTTACTTAAAAAATGCGAAATATAATGAAATTGATATGATTGATCGGAAATAGTAAATAATTTATTTTTTCTATCCTGAGGTAAAACTGAAAATGAATATCCGACGAGCAGATGTTCAAAAAGTTATAATTACACCAAGAAACTACGACTTCTGAAGTGCATTAGCTGATCTTATGTTTCATTTTCCAGTTATGATTCTCCCTCAGGATGTGAAAAGGATGATCACATGGAACATGCTACGTGAAAGAAAAAAAAAGGGCAAGGCACACGAAGTAGTCTTTTTATTTATGCGAAGTAGTACATATTTTCTTCAATTATCTATCGCAATCATGCATTACACAGTTAATAGCAACAATGCACGCTTATGTTTACCGAAGATATCATTTGCAGGCTTGTAGGCACACTATTGCAGTCTTGTTATTCTGTCCCAATAGAGCATTTCATCTTTATTTAGTAATAGTAGAGCCATTTCATGCTCTAATTATGAATGATAATGGTAAAAATCATAGCAAATCAGTGTCGTATGATTCCAGCACAGATCTCAAAGCTTTTACAGGCAGATTAATCATAACGGATTTCTTTAACAGGTCTGGGCCTTCTCTAGGGTCATCTACAAGACATAGAACTCATTCAAGCCCATAAAAAGTGACAGATTAAGCCTACTAAGAGAGACGCAGCGCATGAATGCTGTTAGTCAAACCTCATCCTCAAGCAAAAGAACATATCTTTTGAGGGGGAGATTCAATTAGGAGATAAGGAATTTATAGTCGATCCAATGGATTTATATCAATCTCCTATACTGTTTCTCATGCCTATAAATATCCCCCCCCCCCCCCCCCCTCCCTCCTCCTCTTCAGTCAGAAGGTAATCAATAGTTTCTCTTTCAAACTCTCTTTTTCTCTCTGATTCTGACTTGAGTATCGGAGGGTCTGTCGTCGGGGCCCCCGCTGGTGTTTCAAGCTTTTTGCAGGTCCATCGGTCGCATCAGCAACCATCATATCCAAATAACGGTGTTCAATCAAAGATCCAGATTCAACTTAGGAGCTCTAACTGCATTTCACGGCAAAGATCAAATGTCAGATTTTTAGTAGTTTTCATCAAATATTAACTCACTATCTGTTTCCTCCCACCCCAAAATAAGCATCAATAGATTGGCACCGTCTGTGGAAAAACTACACAAGTCAGACTTACTGCCATGCCAGCAAGACTAAGAGGCATAGAAGCGGCCTCAAGCCGCCGCATCAACTCTCTTTGTCAACCAGCTCCTGTGGAAGATCTTATTCCTCCTCAACAATCCCGACAGCCTAGTCAAGCTCCTTTCAATGAAGAGACATCGGGGGGCTCCCAACAAAGCCATCATTAACAACATCTTCAGTATGACTGTGTCTCAGTCCATAATGCTTCAACCGATTCAATGGCTTTGTAAGGCCCCCGGAAATCTAGAGATCTTCGCCAGATCATCAATGCCAAGCAATAAGGAACTGATCTACGAATCTGTTTGGACGAGATGCATGCCTACACTGGGGCCTCCCGCTCAGAACGCCAGGCAAATTCAAGAAGCAACTCTCCTAGACAGAGATCAAGACAATCCTCCTCTCACAGGGGGGGCGCACCGCAATAAGAAGCCCGACTCGTGGGAGTCGAAATTTCCTTGAGCGGAACAAAGGAGAAAATGCCCCAGTCACTAGGGCCGAATTGGATAAGTTCATGCTCGACATCCTCTGGGCTATCCAAGGTAGTCAAGATCTGGGCCAGCCCCGTAAAGAAGGATCCGCCGACTCAGCTGGATCCAAGGGGAAGGACGACCAAGTCCTTCGCCGTATCTGAGAAGTAAAAGATCGTCAAGAGCAGATGAATAATGAGGAAAACTGCTCCAGCAGGGCCTACCGCCTTAGTCGACCTTATTTCAGCAAAACCATCCACGATTCACCCATCCCAAAGGACTTCAAAACTCCTCAATTCGAATCATACAATGGGGAATCAGCAAAAGGAAGGAGACTTACTGAAAGACTTCGTCAAACACTTCACGGCCGAAGCAAGGTCAATTTCCTTCTTGGACTCTTCAGTGGTTGCTGCAGCTTTCTGCCAAAATGTCATGCATAAAGAACTAAAAAATTCTCTCACGAAGAAGCCTCCTGGAGAGTTCACTGAGCTCCTAGAAAGGAGTGACAAGAACATTGGTGTCGAGGAAGCTCTCAATACACAAGCCAAGAAAGAGTCACCTTCCGGGAATAAACGGAAGAATGTAAGCAAGGAAGCACCTAAGAAGTTCCAGAAAAATGGCGCAAGTCAACGTTGTCCTCCTCCAACACCCCGCTTCGACAAGTTCACTTCCGTGAATGCGCGTGTGTCTGTCATCCTCATGGTAGTTGAAAATGATGAGATAGTTTATCATTCTCCCAAGATCACAACGGCTAGCAAAAGAAGAGACATGAACCTGTGGTGCACTTTTCATAGAGGCCATGGACACACTACCGACAATTGCCGAGCCCTCAAAGAAGAAATTGAAAACCTGATTTGTCGAGGCTAGCTCTCTCAATTTTTCTAACGAAACAACAACGCTGAAACCCCTCCGCCACAGGGGGCTAATAAGCATCAAAAGTGACCCTTCGAATCACGAGACTCCGAACACATGGCCATTCTACATGCCATTCATGGAGGTCCTTTGGGGGGAGATTCCAACTCCTCTTGTAAAGCCTTTGTGAGGAATGTTAATTCAGTATATAATACTCCGACCGCAAAGAGTTTGGGCCTCTCTGTGTCCTTCTCCGATAAAGATCTCGAAGGCGTCAAAACGCCTCATTGCGACGCACTGGTTATCAATTTATGCATGGAAAATCATGAGGTGCGACGTATCCTCGTAGATAACGGCAGCTCCGTAAACATCCTCTTCATGGCCGCACTCAATGCTTTAAGCTCTCACGAGATCGAGTCAAGCCAGACAGTTATACACTTCACGGCTTCTCAGGCGAACCCGTCCAAGTCGAGGGAATCGTTACACTCGACGTGACGGCATGTAAAACCCCTAACAGTTCAGATGGAAGAATTAGACTTCCTGATAGTCGACATCAAAGCCAGGTACAATGGCATATTTGGCATTCTAAGCCTGGTAGCTTTCCATTCAATTGCCTCTGTGTTGCACATGAAAATGAAATTCCCAACAATAGCATGTGTAGGCCAGGTTATGGTAATTCAACAAACATCACGAGCGTGCTACACTGCTACCATGGGGGGCTCGGTTCTCCCCCTCAACGCCAAAGAGCTACTGCCAGAAAGTAATCACAGTAACACCGAGTATGCAGATATGTTCGAAACTACTGCACTAGACAAACCTATCGAAAACATCCAAATTTGTCAGGTCATCTCCTCCTAGGTCCAAATGCGTCTGCATCAAAACACAATAATAAACCTAAATTCCCCGCCCGCAGCCACTGCGCTAAGTCAACAGGAAGAAACAGTCCTGCCTAAATTCATCAACGAACTAGAAGGTTTCCTTTTCTCTCCACAAATCAAGGGGAGGCTCAATCCAAAACAAGCAGATTCATGTAAGATTTACCAAGTTGTTCACTTACCGGATCACCAACTTGAAGACCTAGGGGGCAAGGATATAATAGCAGGGACTTGGAATGAGCAGCATCTCTTGAAGCATAACGATGGTGTCTAAAATGTTCTCCCTCAGGTAGTAGTAGAATTTTCTTATTTTGTAATAAAGGCCAACCACTAGAGCAATCATTTAGTTTATTTTTCCTTCCAACAAAGACTGCTTTCCTTACCGTTCATGCATGTAATAAGGGTCAGCTATTAGAGCAGCCCCTTAGTTTATTTTTTAATAAAATTAGCTAGTTTGTTTCTAAACATATTGTTCAATTTTATTAGAGCAAACAGTGAGTTAAACGCCCAACTTACACCAAAAACTCGTTAAAAGCTCCTTATAAGATGAGTTCGGAGTTCATACCCATGCCTCGAAGTTACTCTAGCAATTTGCAATAAAGAAAGTTCAGAGTTCGCTTTGCCATTTGATCTGCTCCTGCAATCCGTTAGCGCCTCGACAATAGGTTCGAAGTCCATACCCATGGCTCGATGTTACTTCAGTAACTTGCGACAAAACAAGTTCGGAGTTCAACTCGCTATTCGACCTGCTCCGGTAACCTGTTAATACTTAAAATAACAAGTTCGAAATCCAAACCCATGGCTCAGAGTTACTTTAGCAACCTACAATCTAGCACGTTTGAAGTTCAACTCGCCATTCGACATGTTCCTTAAACTAGTTAAAATTCCTTGAAGGCAGATTAAAGGTCCAAAATCGTGGATTACAGTTACTCCAGTATCACTTGCAAAAGCAACACTTAGAGTTCAACTCACCACTCGATGTGACTCTCACAATTTGTTGGAGGATACATACAGCAAGTTTGGAAAATAGTTCTCCCTCGGAGTTGCTCCTACAACTAGTTGAGCACAAGACGAATAAATTCTAAACTCCGTCATACATTGTGCACATCATCGACAGTTCGTTAGCTATACACAAAAAACATGAGGCCCTGTTATTTAGCTACAAAGAACCTAATCGACGACCCATCAATCTCAACAACAAGTTGCACAATAAGGATCAAGCATATGAAAAGAATTCTTCAAATCACAGAAATACCGCAAAATCCATATGTTCAGATCCAGTACCATTACAAGTATTTATAAGTTCAAAATCATGAGCCATACGACATGCATCGAAGTACAGTAAGTCTGTGATTAAAAAATTAATACAACGGCACAATGAAACATTAAGCGGCATCATAATCCTATATGCGACCTACAAACCGTCTTTTCGACTCAGTGGGCGAAGAACATTATTCCTAAGAAATACAAGCCTCCTTGTTGGTTTCCTGACGGCTACTACTTTTTTCTTGACTGCTAGCATCTTTGGCTGAGAACGTTGATCCCGTGGGTTGAGTCTGTGGGCCGGCACACTAGGCACATGATTCTCCACAGACTAAAGCTAAACTTGACAAATCACCAGGTTGACAAGGGGGCACCTGCACTTTCATGACCGCTTCCCCAAACGGTTGACCAAGATCCACCAGTCGTTGTACTCCCTTTCGCATTAGTCGTAATGCTCTTCTTTGCATCAACTGTTGCTCTTTTTTGCACCAGTAACGTGCGAAGTGCTAGCCATTCGCAACCCACCAAGGCTTCCCTGGAGACGATACAACTCCAAGTCTTTCTCGATAACTACTTCCCTAGGTATAGCATACTCTCCAATACTGTCTTTTGTCACATTCGGAGGCAATGGTAAGATGGCAAGACGATCAGCACGCATGAGGGCTAACTTGCAAACCCTCTCGATAAGCGCCGACTTAAGACGAACAGACTCCAGCCACTCGTCTTCTGACTGAACATGCAAACGATTAACAACTAATTTCGTTATGCATAGTCGCTTGCGAAGATGCTCAGCCACATCACTATGGGGTTTCACACCCGTCTCCACGGCCATCTGTCAACAAGTCCCAGAACATGGTAATGAAAAAGACATGCTACTAGGCGCTATGATCAAGCATCACTTCAGAAGTACATCAATACAATACAATAGGTAGTGACAAGGATAGAAAATAGTTTTTCCATCTACTGAAATGAAGATACAAGAACGCAGTGGCCAGTCAGCAAGTAGGCATCACAAAAAGCAACTAAAAGTCCAAAGCGAAAGCAACTATCATCTGAAACAAAGGTAACTAAAGAAAGCCTAAAAAAAGGCATAATAAGGTGAATCAAGCATCCACCTGCTTCGGCACTACCACAGAAAAGGATCCCCGAGCTACCTCCTTCCCCTTGTTCTTCTTCCCAGAACTACTCCTCGCGTTGCCCGCAGGAGTGCCGCTCTCGTCAACATCCTTTCTGCCTGTATCAAGGGACTCACAGGGTCAAAGAGTCACATTATCCTTTCCCGTCGAAACCAGGAACGTGCTCTGCCACGTGTGAAATCACCACGACATAAGACATAAGCACCACCCCCTGCAGATTGGACTTACACTTTGTGTGAACCTTAGCCACCTCGGCCTTCAGTTCCAAAGTCTCATCAGCGCGAACCCTCTCCAACTCCAAGGCTACACCAGCATGGGCCTTCTCCAACTCTAGTAAAAGATCGGCATTCCTCTTCGCTGATGCCTCCTCTCTCTCCTTTGACACCTCCAACTCAAGGCGCATTTTCTCCTTACTCTTCACCAACACCTCCCCCTCCTTCTTCTTCAGCTTCTCTAACTCCGCCTTTGGTTCTTTGATAACCTTTTTCTTGTCCTTCTCGGTGCGAGAGACCTGGGCCCTCAAGTTCTTCTCCTCAATAGCATAGAAGTAAACTAAATGCCCGAAGTGACACATCGCCTGAGATAAGAAGAAAATTGTTAAAATATTATGTTACAAGGGAGTAAAATGCAAGCTAAGAAACAAAGAGAACTGGATCATACTATCATGTGTGCACTCGCAATCTCCAGTACTGACCTTTTGGGGGATCCATCTTCAGCCTTTCTCTATCAGCAGAGGTAGGGATATGGCGGCTAGCATCAATGCAAGTGGCAGAGATCCCCAAGAAGCTCTCGTGAGGCTTCATGTTCCAGTCAGGGGTATAAACCATCTCCCCCCGTCAATGAAAACCGCAGAAGCCTCAGCAATCATTAAAGCTGATGTGGCATTTGCCACGATCTCAGCCAGGAAGGAACCTGCGGCAACAGCGGTTGATGGATCTGAACCTGGCTCAGTCTGTACATTAGGGGTCGGGGGCAACGGTTCCTAGGGAAGAAGAGGACGCATCACCGACCTCTTCCACTTCTTCGGCTCATCCACCCTCTTATTACGAAGCAAATCCAAGTCGGCTAATATGTCTTCATAGTCCATGCATGTCATTCTTGCAAGGTAAAACACGAAGGAATAAGAAACCGTGATATCAAATAAAAGCAACAAAAGCATGAATAAAATGAAAAGAAAGAAACAACGGTAAAACCATACTGGAAACAGCCGGGCCAAGACCACTTTCGAAGAATACTTTGTCAGGTGATGTCTTGCCACGCCAACACCTTCAATGCAATAAGAGCATCACTAACACTCTTCTCTTCCAAGAAAATCACTGGCTCCGTCCTCACTACCGATGGAACCGTTCTCCTCCATGTTGTGGGGATTCCCCAAGATTAAGCTCTACAAATAACAAGAAATTTCTCCTTCCAACATCTAATCGAGCGGGGAGCATCGACTAACCGCCGATTCTTACGAAGGCTAAGATACCAACTCTCCTCCATTTTACTAAGTTGGATAAGCTTGAATTGTCGTCTAAACACAACAAGACTCGGCTCAGCCCTGAGCCTGCGACACTGTAAGAAAAATCTAAAAACATGCCTCCACGTATTGGGCACCAGCTGCACCAAACACAGTCGATACCATTTAAGCACCTCTTTGACAAAAGGGTGAAGGGGCAAACGAAGCCTCGTGAAGAAGGCATCGCAGGGAAAGGAACATTACCCCTCTGACATGGTGTAACAGACCCTGACTCCAGGACATGACAAGAGTAACGTGTACTCGGGAGAAATCCCAAAGCCCATCCTAATCACAGTGAGCTCCTCCCGTGAAAGAATGGTGATGGCATAATCAGCCTCAGTAGTATAGACAGGCTCTGGCTCGTCATATTCCATGCCACTAGTAAGAAAATCTCCGTCAACTACAAGGTACTTCCTAATTAATTCGGCAGCTAGGAACAACGTGGTCTGAAGTGCGCATCCCCAATCTCTCTCAGGCTCGATGATCATCTCCACAATAGTGGAACGATTAGCTACATCACTCCCTTTCTCCCATTCAGCGAAGTGGCTATGCTCAACTCCATCATCTACATATAGACTACTCAACGTGGAAAAAGCACGTGAGAAATGCTAAACATAATGAACAACGATCGTAAGAGATTTACCTAATCAAAGTAATGGGAATACAGAATCTACTGCTGAAACTAGCACCAGCGACGATGACCAGAAGAGCCACAAGCACCTCCCGGTGAAAACACCACAACTTCTAGAGAGAGAAGCTCTCAAAAATTTTTAGAGAGAGAAAGTGAATGTGGTAAATGAGGGGAGAGGGTGGAATCAACTCATATTTATAGAACCCCGGAGATCAAATCACCACATGGTGGGATCTGAGCCCTCCAAAAGATCCAACGGTCCGATCACACTATACCAGGTCCAATAAGAACAGTATCTCAGTAACAAGACAGTCGACCGGCAAAATGAGTGAATGTCACAATGCTCGGTCGATGAAAGAAGTAGTCTGATGGTGTAAACACTTCAAAAAACACTTGATGGGAGTGATGGGCAAACAATTTTACAAACACTTAGTGGGTGCAAGTTTTAACATCAACAAAAAGAAATCCATCACCAACCAAGCTTACACCTGACCAAGTCAACGATTCCCACGGTGGTTCCCAATGACCATAAAATGCATTCAATCTCACCCCCAATCAAGATCAAGCTCAACACCAACTCAAACTTCAAAGAGGTGATCAAATCCAAAAAACCTAGTACCCCTGCCTTGGTATAAGAAAAGGAACTCCATCGAAGATGACTCAAATCCAAACAAGGCATGCTCTTTGCAAGATAAAAACTTCAACCTATACTCCAAAAGCGAAGAGACCCGAAACTAGCAAAACCTCCAAGGAGAAATTAAGCTTTCGGTTACAAAAGGAGCAAGAGAGGAGGTGTTTTTGCATCAGTAATGGGTCAGGTCGGGTCGAGTCTCCAATCAAGACCATCTAACCAAACCCAAATAATCCTATGTGTTAAGGGTAACGGGTTTGCGAGTATGAAAGCCAAACCCAATAACCCGATAACTTCTTCTTCTCCTTCCAAAAGCCTTTTTTTTCAAAACCCCTGAACTTGACCAGCTCTCTCCCTTGATGACATAGTCAATCCAGGCTCGGCCTTAACATCGTCATCATTGCTCGACAGCATCCAAGGACACCATGGGTTGACCGCTCATACGAAGCACTCGATGAATGGGGATGCCCTCGACCGAAGCTTCAAAAACAGAGCTCAGCCAAAACAGAGTTCCCTCAGTGATTTGAAGAAACTTGACCAAGAGGAATTCAATCATTTCCATAGCTCGGTGAGAAGTTCGAAGGACCCATAGTACATAGCTCAGCAAAGATTGATGCCCCGTAGCTTGGCAATCCAAATGCCATAGCTTGATGAAATAGATTGAAAACTTGGTGACAAGAACGAAGCTTCATAACTCAACAAACGATGAGAGAGATCATAGCTCGGCCGAGTCGATAACCCGACGCGAGAGCTTCATAGCTCGATGGCATCGAGAGCTCCATAGCTCACCAACGCCCGTAGCTCACCAACCCCCAGAGCTCGGCGATGCTCCAAACACCATAGCTTGAGATGCTCAAAACTCCATAGCTCGGAATGAAGCTCATAGCTCGGAGACACCACCTCGTAGCTCAATGCCCAAGATCAAGACTCCATTGTGCAAAAAACGTTGTCATTCGATTGCCACCTTCATAACTCGATGAGAAAAGAGTGCATATAGCTCGTGAGGAAGCTATCCCATAGCCAAGAGGAAACGGCCATAGCTCGACCAAATTGTCGGCCGAGCTAGGGGCTTTAAAAGAGAACAACAACCGTCAGATTGTCTGGATAACCACGCTCCAGTGTGATGGACACCTCAGATAGATCCACGTCACCCTCGATCCACGTCACCCTCCGCTCAAGCTCACCTCTCCATCGCTTGATTTCACTTAGTGAGCGAGCTCCTCTCTGATGAGGTCTCCAGATTGCGCCATGTTGCCAATGATCGCAGTGATCAGATCTTAGCCACTCAATTGCATCAGCGGGCGAGCCAGCATCTAATCGACGCGCCCAATCGCTTTAAAATTTGTGCGCGCTATGATAATTCATAAAAAATTCCCATAAATTCATTTTAAATTGGAAAAAATAATTAAAAATCCAAAATTAATTATTTAAATTCAGAAAATTAATTAAAATTTTCGAAAAATAATTTAAAATTGGGTTTATTTATTAAAAATAAAAAAAAGTGATTTTTAAATTGGGAAAATTATATTTTAAAATAGAGAAAAATTAGGGGAAATCTAAAAAATATGGAAAATTACAGAAAAGTCCAAGAAAATATTCGCCGCCTTCAGATGTAACATCCCAGAAAATAATAAATTAATTTTTAATATTTTTTCACGTGTATTGCACGTAAAATTTTATACACTTTTGTCCCTAAATATTTTTAGAGTATTACACATTTTTCTTCTCATTTTATTTGTCACATTTGTATTATTTATTTTGGTTTAATCCAATAGGCCTAGATTCTCTTTTAAAGCCCATTAAAAAAATTAATTAAAAAGACAAGCCCATGACTAATTATTTTTTTAATGAATACTTTAAATCTTAGTACACTTGTCATGTAACAAACACCTACAATTAAATTAATAACAATGAATAAAAGGAATGGTAAGTGTGTGCACATTGGGTGCACGTGCACGTGTGTGCACTATAAGGGTTGGCCAGCCATTCAAAGAGAGAAAAGGGGAGAGTGGAGGGAGAATGTGTGAGAGTGGGTAGTTATTTGATTAGTGGGAGTCTTCTCATCCACACAATACTCCTATAAATACCCCCCTCCTTCTACATGAACAAACACAAGATGAAAGAAATCAAAAGAAAGAGAAGAGAGCTAGAGGAGTTCGGTTTTTGTGCTTGAGAAAGCTTTTGGTTTCTTCAATTGCTAAAGGAGGTGGAGGCTAGTTGTATTGAAGCTTGGAGCCATTTTTCTAGGAGTTCTAATTTCAATTTGCATAAAAATAAGGTGGGTGTCTCTTTACTTTCTAAATTGTTATAGTATGCATGCTAGATAGATTATGTTGAATAAACTAGTGGCATGAGTTTTCTAGTTAACTTTGTGATGCATATTGTGTTGTTAGAATCTTTAGTAGTGATGAAATATGAGAATTATTGTATGCTAATTGAAAGTTTCATCATAGAATTGATAGATTGTCAATTGAAATTTATTTAAAAGCATGTTGTAATGTTGTTAGGCACAAATAATAAGCCATGATTAGATTGTATGAATTATGTATATGAATATATAAAGTTGTTAATTTGTGCTTAAGAAATTGTGAAAATATTAGGGGTGAATTATAAAATCGATGGGAATGTGAGAATTTCTAAAAGAAAATACATTCATGATAGTAGTCAATTTTTCTAATCAAAACATATGAGTACAAGATTTATAAAAGTGATTATTTGAGTTAATTTGGGAATAACTTTATGCTAATATGAATAAAATTAATGAGAAATTATTTCTGGAAACTTAGGAATGTGTTCTATGAACAATTCAATTGAGAAAAGAGATTAGAAATTGGAAATGATTGAAGGAGCAAAAAAAGAGATAAAATAGTGAGATGAGTTAAAACATTTTTAACCCATATGATATCAATAGTGATGCTTGGATCTTGTAGCCTGGGGATCCTTTGGTCGCCGGTTCGAGCCGGAGTGGGCTCTGTTCTTCTTGTTTTATTTTTGGAAATTAAATCAAGAGCGGTTTTGGGGTTATAAAAACAACTCAGAGAGCTTCTGAACACAACAACAAGTTGGCTCACTGGTTGGGCGATTGTAGGGGTTTCAGATTGGTTTTGGGTTAAAATGTGGGTGACCACCTTTGAGTTTTTATTTTAATTTTTTAAGCTTTTTACAAGTTTTAAAAATTGAAAAAAATCATAGAATTATCCTAAAATATTATTAGAACACTTGGGATTTATTTTATAATATTCTAAGAGATATTTTGAGAATTTAAAGATCATATTCATGTTTTAGATGAGTTTTGAATTCAAGAAAATATATATGATTAAAGATTCTAAAGGTTGGTTTATGATAAAATCAAAGTATAAGAATGAGATTCAATTAAGAAACTTCTAATGATTAATCCTAAGTTTTGGTATTAAGGATTAGTGATCAATTGGAAGAACATTAAGAATATTATTAAAGTAAATGAATTGGTTCGTTAACCAAGGATTTGTCTAAAAGATTTTGATTTGAGGAATTGTTATTGATGTTGTTATCAAAGTTGAATACTTCATGAAAGTGGATAAAGAGAAATGATGGCTGATGATTAAAAATGTTCATATTGAGATTCTTTATAACCTATTTGATCTCGGTAGTGAGATGGTTGTTGGAATCTAGAGGCTAGGAGAGATCCTTAGTAACCGGCATTTGTGAATAATGAAAATTTGAGAACTAACCAGTGTGGGTTAAGTTTCTCTTGAGAAGTAGCCAGTTTGGGACTAACTTTCTCTCGTGTTGATTTAAGTTCGGCAATGTAAGCTAGCTCTAGGTTGTGATGATTTAAAACTAAACATAAGGGACAGGTACTAAGGGGAGATGTAATGAAGTATGGGCAAACATAAGTATGAGGGCCTATTTGATAGTGCGGTGGGAGGTTATCTTCAGAATTATCGGGATTGCGACTCACGGTGGGAGATATTCCTTCAGAATTACCAAGATCAAGGCGAAGCTCATGGGGTATTTGTGTGATGAGGTACCTATGACAGTGCGGTGTGAGTTTCGTCTCTATTATTATCAGGGTGTGAGGCGTGATGTCCGAAAATCACTTGCGATGGGAGAAAAACTCTCAAGAATTATCGGGGTCATAGCTCGCGGTATGGGTTTCGCCTCCTGAATTATCGGGGTTACGACTCGCGGTGGGAGCAAATTCTCAAGAATTATCGGGGTGGTACTAGATACTCACTGGATATCTAAACCTTACATTAGTCACCTTAGTAGTAATTCATGGCAAGGGATTTAACCCTATAATGTGGAGTAAGTTGGTGCTTGCCCTCGGACCTACGTAGAATGGGATGCATAGAATCCGAACAAGTATGCATTAGTGTCATTATAGTGTAAATCTGCACTAAGCATTAAGTCATATCATACACTGACATATTTAGGATAGTCATTTTACACTTTATTGTGCATTCAAGTTTGTATTTGCTAAAGTAAGAGAATCGCTGTATTATAGCATTGCATCAGTTGTAAGAAACTAACGTGCTCACGGTTTTCCAGTTCGGGACTTGGATTTGCAAAGGGGCATAATGATGAAATGAAGCTAATGATTATTTCCATTGTTGTAATGTTAAAATTGTATATATCATGTTGTATTCATTTAAATTCCGCTGCGTTGATGTAAAGAACAATGTTGTATATTAAAAAGTTTTAATTTCCTTGTAAAATTGTACTAATTTGAAGTAAAAGATCATGTTGTGCTATGAATTACATGTAAATGGAATTCGGGGCGTTACATCAGAAGCCACTGATAAGTTTCAGGTATCTCCAAGCACTCTGAAAGCTAAGATTGTTTCCAGAATCCAAAAATAAGATGTACGACTCCTCAAAAGCCAAGAAAATTGTCTCCCAGGAGAAGGGGGGCTTATGATAAGGGTAAAAATAGAAGCAAATTAGGATTGTACGATTCTAGCATAGATCTCAAAGCTTCTACATGAAGATTAATCGTAACGAGCCTCTTTAACATGTCCGAGCCTTCTCCAGACTCCTCTACGAGACATTGGCCTCATTCAAGCCCATAAAAAATGACACATTAGGCCCACTAAGAAAGAACCATCTCATGAAGGTTGTTAGTCAAATCTCTTATCCCCAAACAAGAGAACTTATCTCTTGAGGGGGAGATTCTAATAGAAGATAAGGAATTCATAGTCGATCCAATGGATTCATATCAATCTCCTATACTGTTTCTCAAGCCTATAAATACCCCCCCCCCCCCCTTCCTCTTCTGTCAGAAGGTAATCAACAGTTTCTCTCTCAAATTCTTTTTCTCTCTTTGGCTCTGACTTGAGCATCGGAGGGTCTTTCGCTGGGGCCAACCCTGGTGTTTCAGGCTTTTTAGAGGTACATCGGCCGCATCAACAACCGTCAGATCCAAATTACAGTGTTCAATTAACGATCCATATTCAATCTCAGGAGCTCAATCGCATTTCACAACGAAGATGAATGGTCAGATTTTTTGTAGTTTCCATCAAATATTGACTGAATATCTATTTGCTCCCACACCAAAATAAGCATCAACAATGAACACTTCACATAACATGATGATGCAGTTTGCGCCGTCATCTTGAGGTAGGAGTACATATCCTTGTTTATGATCCAAGACATTCGAGAAGCATGATACTTGCTGTCGCACATATTAATGCACAAAGTGTCATCAGGTGGGGTTGGTGTATAGGATTATGTCTTGCATACTCATTGTCCAATTACAAGAAGAAACGACAAAGTTCGGAATTCGAAGCGTCGAAGAGAGATGAAGTTGGAAACAGGGCTACAATAGTAACAGAAGACTGTACAGTCAACTGTACACCTCTCAGGTCCAGACTGGTTGAGTTGCAGTCGACCTCACTTGGGTGCAGTCGATCGCCTACGGCTGCAACAATGTTTTGGGCTATGTCTTGGGGGTCATTTTGGCCCAATCTTCAACTTCAAGTCAGATCGTATGACTTCTATTCAATACTTTCTTCTACATGATATATCAGACGAATGAGATATCAAGACTAACCTAGGATTCTCTTTATTATTCTTCCATTTATTGTAATGACCTCTAATATGAGAGGTCAAGTACTTCATTGATATTATTCTCCATTGCAAAGAGTGGCTTGAGAGATAGTTATTGATGATAGTTTAATTCCTTGTATTTAGTGAATCTGTAACTCCTTATAATCTTCTCTAGTTGAATATTATATCTCCCTATATTTTCCTCTGGATTAAGCGAAAGCTAACCAGGATAAATTCCTCGTGTGTTTTTGTTGGATTGGTGGATATAATTGTTTGGATGTTTGATTGATTCATCTCATTTACCTGGCCTTCCCCATTGCTTTAATTAGTTCTGCTGCATCACAAGTGTTCGACAAAAATTTTCAACTAGAGTTGTGGTGAGATTCATCTCCCTACAACAACACCCCAATAGTCGGTTGACATTCTGCTTGATGAATTGCAGAGCTGACGATGAGTACCAGAATAATTGCAAGAGAAGCTCGTTCAAGGACGTTCAAAGGAGAGAACCTGAAGGATGTTGTTGCTGCTGATTTCGGTGTGGGGGCAAGCTTGAATTTGTGGGTTCGGAGAAATCAAATGGGCCAAACCTGACCTCTTCCACAGTTGTTTGGCTGGCTTCTAGCTGCTCCCGTTGACCTGCACAAAGTTCGAAACACTGGGGTTGATCCCGACGACGAACCCTCCGACGCTCTTGTCAGTACTCAGAAAAGAATATGAAAGAGCTTTAGGTAGGAAAAGGGTGATCACCTTGTAACGGTAGGAGGTAAGGGGTTTTTATAGTCGCCGTGGGGATCGGCTTCAAGATAAGAACAAATCTCTACTCCCCGGTGTGGCTGGATAGAAGTGGTTAGAACCACTTCCTAAGGATAAGAACGGATCAAGATTTCTCCATATCCTCCGGAACTGACTCTTAATGGGTTGGGACCCGTACCCAGTTGAACAGATCCGTTCATGGGTTATTGGGCCCTAGATGTAATATCCCAGACGGATATTATAATGTATAAATTATTATTTTTAAATAAAAATATTTTTATTGAAATTACTTGGTTTTCTCATTTAAAAAGTTACCTGGACATATATACTAGTAAATATAAACAGGTATTGTATCAGTTTTGTGCACTTGTACAAAATCCTGAAAAATAGATTTTTAAGAAAAATGTCTGGAAAATCCTAGGCACGTATTTAAAATTATTATTTTATTATTATTTTACTTTTATTTTCAGAATTAAAATATTTTTGGTGGATATCACCCTGTTTTGTTAATAAACGTTATTTGTATATATATACCAGTCATTATACATCTGTATTGTATCAAATTGGTACTGAAATCTTTCGGGCTGATAATAAAATTTATTTTATTATTATTTTCGAAATTAAATTATTTTTGTACGGATTGAGTGGTTTTACAAACGGAAATTATCGGTATATAGATATATACATACGTAAGCGTATTGTACCGATTTCGTACGTTTGTACAAATCATGTAGCATGTTTTGGAAAAAAATATCTTATTTTTGTCATGATTAATCAAAACTGAATAGCTAGGATTTGTTTGGAGGCTTAAGCCTAGGGTTAAGATTAATTAAAGATACATAAGAGTTTAATATGTGTCTTCTACTATAACCCTCTCCTCCACCTCACCCCCTCCACCTCACCATGCATTGGCCAGCCAAAATGACCCCAAGGGGTTTTGTGCAATTGTGTAGGTGTATTATGCACTCTCCACCCTCTCTTTTGTCCTATAAATACCCCTCCCCTTCACCTTTTGCCTCATTTACAAGAAAAAAAGAGAGAGAGAGAGGGAAAAGAAAGAGAAGAAACACTAAGTGTTCTTCATTTGGGGTTTTTCATAAGTGTTCTTCATTAAAGTTGTAGTAGGAGCTAGGAGGAAGGAGAAGGAAAGCTAGCTAGTCCTTCTTACAAGAATCAAGGTGCGAGTTCTCTACTTCTAATTTTAGTTTGTTTGTTCTTATTTATTTTTGTATGTAGAAAAGAACCCATCTTTAGGGTTATTATTGGTTTTATGTGAGTAAAGAACCCATCTTTGATGGTTGTTTGTTGTAGGATAAAAAGAACCCATCTTTATGATGGTAGATGTTGTATGTATATGTTCTATAACAACTTGGACTATTTTCTAAGCATATAAATGGTTGTAGGTTAAAAGGAACTCATCTTATGATGTGTTATTGTGTATGTGTGTTCCTAAATAACTTGGACTAAATTCCTAAGCATAAGCATGATTGTAGGGATCAAAATGATCCCATGAGAAGGATGGAATGAAAGGGCTCAACAAAATCACATAAAGATAGAATCTTGAAATTTGCTATGATTATTGTTGTCCTTATAATTATTTTGAACCACTTGAACTAAGATTTGTGCATAAGAATGGTTGAAAAATCAAGGGAGAATTCTCTATTTTATTTATGTTGATTCTTGTCCTCTTTTGTTGTGTGTATGTTTCTAAATGACTTGAACTAATTATTAAGCATAAAGTGGTTGTAGGGATCAAAATGATCCCATGAAAAAGATGGATGGTGGAACTTAAATAAAACACATAAAGGTTGAATCTTTAACCTTGTATGTTTATTGTTGTTATTGTAGTTGTTTTGTTGAACTCAAAACTATGACTTGGACTATAATTATGTGCATATAAAGATTAGTGAAGTAAGAATACTTACTTACCCATTCTAGGGTTGTAGGACTCATCTAGCTATTTTTTTAAAGATAAGTTTTTATTGTATGTTGTTCTCTACTTTGTTAAGAAATCAATCTTTGCTAACCCTAGTTCATAAAAAGTTGCTCTTATTGTATGTAGGAACTTGTAGGATTGAAGAAAAGTGGGTTGTAGTATGTGAAAATTTGTAGACTAAATAAATGTAGTCTTTGTAATTATATAGGACTTGTAATTTCCTAAAGAAGTAGTCTTGTAATAATTTAGATAAGTCATTGTAGCATGTTCTAAACTTTTATAGGTTGCTAGAGACTCATGCTTGAGTTTTGTGTTCTATTTCAAAAAGAGAACGTATTCATACTTGTGAACCCATGAACCATGCTTGTGAAACTCATGAACCCATTCGTACTTGTTCTAGTTTCAAAAAGAATCCATGTACCATGCTAAAGTTGTTTGTGCTAAAGAACCCATCATGCTTGAGATTTGTAGTTGTTCTAGTAAAAAAATCTATCATGCTTGAGTTTACTAATTATTATAGTAAGAAACCCATGCTTGAGTTGATTATAGTAAGTATACCATGCTTGAGTTGTTGTAGGTTGATGTAGTAAAGAAACCCATGTTAAGTTGTATACCATGCTTAAGTTGTTGTAGTAAGAAACCCATCATGCTTGAAATGTAGTAAAGGATACCATGCTTAAGTTGTTGTAGTAAGAAACCCATCATACTTGGGATGTAGTAAAGATATCATACTTGAGTGGTAGAAAAGAAATCCATCATGTTTAAGTCATATGTTGCTAAGTATATCATGCTTGCGTTGTAGAAGGATACCATACTTGAGTTGTTGTAGAAAGAAACCCATGCTTAAATTGTATTCATGCTTGAGTTGTAGAAAGATACCATGTTTGAGTTGTTGTAGTAAGAAACCCATGTTTGAGTTGATTATAGTAAGTATACCATGCTTGAGTTGTTGTAGAAAGAAACTCATGCTTAAATTGTATTCATGCATGAGTTGTAGAAAGATATCATGCTTGAGTTGTTGTAGTAAGAAACCATGCTTGATTTGTTGTAGAAGGAAACCCATGCTTAAATTGTGTTCATGCTTGAGTTGTAGAAAGATACCATGCTTGAGTTGTTGTAGAAGGAAACCCATGCTTAAATTGTATTCATGCTTGAGTTGTAGAAAGATACCATGCTTGAGTTATTGTAGAAGGAAACCCATGCTTAAATTGTATTCATGCTTGAGTTGTAGAAAGATACCATGCTTGAGTTGTTGTAGTAAGAAACCCATGTTTGAAATGATTATAGTAAGTATACCATGCTTGAGTTGTTGTAGACGGAAAACCATGCTTAAATTGTATTCATGCTTGAGTTGTAGAAAGATACCATGCTTTGAGTTGTTGTAGTAAGAAACCCATGTTTGAGTTGATTATAGTAAGTATACCATGCTTGAGTTGTTGTAGAAGGAAACTCATGCTTAAACTGTATTCATGCTTGAGTTGTAGAAAGATACCATGTTTGAGTTGTTGTAGTAAGAAACCCATGTTTGAGTTGATTATAGTAAGTATACCATGCTTGAGTTGTTGTAGAAGGAAACTCATGCTTAAACTGTATTCATGCTTGAGTTGTAGAAAGATACCATGCTTGAGTTGTCGTAGTAAGAAACCCATGTTTGAAATAATTATAGTAAGTATACCATGCTTGAGTTGTTGTAGACGGAAACCCATGCTTAAATTGTATTCATGCTTCAGTTGTAGAAAGATACCATGCTTGAGTTGTTGTAGTAAGAAACCCATGTTTGAGTTGATTATAGTAAGTATACCATGCTTGAGTTGTTGGAGAAGGAAACTCATGCTTAAACTGTATTCATGCTTGAGTTGTAGAAAGATACCATGCTTGAGTTGTTGTAGAAGGAAACCCATGCTTAAATTGTATTCATGCTTGAGTTGTAGAAAGATGCCATGCTTGAGTTGTTGTAGATTGTTGTAGTAAAGAAACTCATGCTTAAGTCATAAGCATGCTTGTGTTATTGTAGTAGTTCTAGTAAAGAACTCATGCTTGAGTTATTATAGTTGTTCTAAGTAAAGAACGCATGCTTGTGTTATTGTAGTAGTTCTAGTAAAGAACCCATGCTTGAGTTATTGTAGTTTTTCTAAGTAAAAAAATGCATGCTTGTGTTATTGTAGTAGTTCTAGTAAAGAACCCATGTTTGAGATGTGTAGTTGTTTTAGATTCAACAGAATCCATGCGTGTTTAAGTTGTATGTTGTAGTGGAACCCATGAGTTTAGCTTGCATGCTAATCCAATGGAACTATTGAAATGAACCCATGTTCCACATTTGCTCTAGTTCGATTTTTAAGAAGAAACCCATGAAACTAGATCCATGATAGTTCTAGCTCGAATTGGCAAGGAAACCATGCGTTTAGGTTCTAGGTGGTTCTAGCTCAACCTTGAGAAAGAACCCATGAACCTAGTCGCATGTTGTCCTAGCTCAAATTGGGAAAAGAACCCAGGAGTTCTAGTTGTATGCGGTCCTGATTGAAATTGGACCATATGATGTGCACATGCTTCATCTTCAATATATGGGTAATAATGGTTGGAAAAGTCACTAGGATTGTTACCTTGGTAAAAGCTCATCTAGGATCTTATTGTTACCCTATAGGTCATCGACCATCAAGACTCGCATCTTACCACCTTGGAAACTATGGATAAATCACACCTCGAGCACCGATGGATCTTAACTGAAGTGGGTTGATCGCGGGCCGAGTATGTTGATGAGATCCGAGTTAGGGGTAGTGATGAGTGAGGGAGATCCTGTCTCCAGGGTCTTGGATCGATAGGCCATGAACCAAATCCTTAGGGATTCTGGTAAGTCTAGGTTGAGCAGCCTGGTAGAGTTATCTTGCGAAGTCTAACTTAAGACCTAGCATGTTGTGTATATACTGTTGTCACCCTTAGGATTGTTCAGGGTTATTGACATCATTAGGGTAGTAACTTATGGCTATTGATACTTAACCTTTACTTATTATCATTTTTTTCGCCGAAGGGAAGGAGTTGGTGTTAAGGGTGATACCTTATGATCCGACCTGTCCTATAGGCCGACACTAGGCGGTATTATTGGGTTATACCCTTCTTCTCAAAGGGATACGGTCTGTGCCTTCTCATAAGTTGGGAGCACGGGATCCGTATCTCGTCTGTTAATTTCTGAAGTGCCTTGATAAGCGGGAGCGATTCCTGTCGGAGCTAGGGGGATGGACCCCCGGAACTCCATCTTGTCTTATATCTAGGGCATGAAGCCATAGACTATGGTCTGGCTAGGAGTGCCACAGGGGATGCTACGTGCTATCCTGCGCTTGCGAGACCCCAGGGATGCCACAGGGGATGCTTCGAGCTAACCTACCGCAGAGACCCCAAGAATTCGTCAAAGATATTCGAGTGAGGCAATAGTGGCAAACGCGATCACCACTATATGACTGCAGTAATGGAAATAGACCGTACCTGCAACCTCATCAGTCACGTTGTATCTTCAGAAACAAGTCGAGTACAAAAGTAGAATTCATGGCGTGGGTTCAAATCCCTAATTATGAAGAAGCAGCTTGAGAAGGGGCGTATGTAGTATGGGATGTATACTGTTCCGGAGACTTGCTTGCATTAGAATAAGAGCATCATTTGCATTAGTTAATCGGGTATTAAAGTCTAAGGCAAAGCATATAATGACACATCAATTATATAAACACGTTTCTCTTTTCATCAATCTGTTTGCTTAAGTGGAGAATCGCTGCTAGTCATCAGCCTTAAAAATGTCAGTTAATGTATTGACATCCCCATTTCAATAGGTACTGGATTGCAGAAGTACAAGTACAGGATTCAGGAGGACTCAAGGCGAGAGTAGCAAGAATCGTTTTCATTTCCGCTGCATTATATGTTGTTTACTATTATCCCAAGTGTTGTTCTTTATTCATTGTACTCTGATGTAATATGTTGAAAGTTGTAACACTTGGGATTGTAAAGGTATTATTGTAACACTGTTGTAATGTATTGCAATTTTATAATATTCGGATTTGTAATACATTTGTGTTGAATAAAAAGTTTTAAATTTTTCTGTTTTTCTAGGTATTGTGGCTAATTGAAGGAAAGATTCTGGCTTATATCTCGGTTTTCCAGTTACTGGAAATCGGGGCATTACACTAGATAAGAGACCCAGTTCCCATTTCGGACCGGTCTGTAGGTGAAATTACCATTTTGCCCCTGTGAACTTTAAGATTGGTGTCCAATTTGAATGGTTCCGATTTAACCCCCTTTTTAGCCATATCACGAGCCCCCCAATCCTAAAGACTGTTTGCTACAGTCTTTGGAAAGTAGTTTTGCTATTTCAAAGGTGTACGGGACTTTATCGGAGTTCTTAAAGGGGGTTCGAATCTTGTTCAAGGAGTAACAGTGTTTTTCTGAGCTGGTAACATGCCCAAGGTTGTTCTTAGGCTCTTCTGGATTTTTGGTGATTTTTCTCAATTTTTACATTATTTTTCGAATCATTTATTCAATTTTGCAAAGCGATGATTTGTATTTCCGAGAGCACTAATTAATTATTCTAACCGATACTTATTTATCCAGGGGCTCAAAAATTTTTCTCCAAATTTGTATTTATTTTTTATTTAATTAATTTTCCAAAATTTTTAATCATTTTTTTTGCAATTTTTAAATATATAATTCGAATTAATAAATAAAGAATAAATTTAATCACCGGATTATCGATGTGGACAAATCTGGGACATCCATCGCACGCTGGCGCGAATATCTGAATGATCAGAGGGTGGATCTGTGCTTTGATGACGTGGCAGAATCTGGGGCGTCCATTAGATCTAGGCGAGAACTTCTGAGTGATCGGACGGTTCCCATGATGCGAAGGCCTTTTTTCCCTCGTTTGGGGGTCGGTGGCAAGAACGCTCGGCACCAGTTGCCGACCCCTTTTAGCCACTTCGGTTGGTGGACACGTGTCTGGGTGGAGACTGAGGTCGAGGGGGTTCGTCGTATGTTGCCGAAGTTGAGAGGGACCTCGAGATGACGACACGTGTCTGGGTGGAGGCTGAGGTCGAAGGGGTTCGGTGCATGTTGCCGAAGTCGAGAGGGACATCGAGAGGATGACACGTGTCTGGATTAACCGTTGACTGTTGACTGGTCAGAGCATTTTCTCCTCTTTGGACGTCGGTGGCAAGAGTGCTCGGCACACATTGCCGGAGTCCAAGAGTGTTTTTCTCACATTTGGACGTCGGGGGCAAGAACGCTCAGCGCACGTTGTCGAAGTCCAAGAGAGATTTTTTTCTCACATTTGGACGCCGGTGACAAGAACGCTCGATGCATGTTGCCGAAGTCCAAGAGAGATTTTTTCTCACATTTGGGCGTCGGTGGCAAAAACGCTCGGCGCATGTTGCCGAAGTCCAAGAGAGACTTTTCCTCACATTTGGGCGACGGTGGCAAGAACGCTCGGCTCACGTTGTCGAAGTCCAAGAGATTTTTTCTCACATTTGGACGTCAGTGGCAAGAATGCTGGCGCACGTTGCCAAAGTCCAAAAGAGATTTTTCTCATATTTGGACGTCAGTGGCAAGAACACTCGGCGCACGTTGTCGAAGTCCAAGAGAGATTTTTTCTCACATTTGGACGTCGGTGGCAAAAACGCTCAGCGCACGTTGCCGAAGTCCAAGAGAGATTTTTTTCTCACATTTGGACGTCGGTGGCAATAACACTCAGCGCAGGTTGCCAAAGTCCAAGAGATTGACACATGGCGCGCTGAATGTTTGACCGTTGACCAGTCAAAGGCCTATTGAGTTTCATGTCGTCTTGTGGTAGATGGGCCGGGCTTTTGAATTTTTGAAGCCCGTTAGTCTTGATTTGTGTGTAGCTTCTATAAAACTTCCTCCCCACTCCTCACTTGTTCATTTCTCTGTTTTTACTTAGGCGACTAGTTTTCACTAGCGGGAGCTTCAGGCAATAATTTACTGATTTCCGGTGATCTTTCCAACCATCGCTGTCTCTTCAAGGTAACTCAATACTTAGCTTATTTTTTAAAAAAAATGTCTACTTCTCCCCTGAGGACAGAGACCTCCCCTCCTCTCGCTGATGAGCCGAACTCGAGCCAAGTTCCTCCAGTCGACAAAGGCAAAGCCGTAGAGGGACCAACTTCGGTCATAGTGGGGACTGTAGTCGAGGACCTGCATAGAATGGGGGAGTTCGGCAGGTTTCCTGGGGTTCTAACCGGACTCCAGAGGGTTCGGGAACTGTCGGAGGAGCACGCCGAATGTATCATGTACGGCATGGGGCAAAGCTTCGAAGAGAACACCGCGAGGGAGACTTCGGAGGTTGACGATACCATCTCTATACTCAACGAGGCAGACCTGGTATCAGTTCAGGAATGCTTTCTGATCCCTGAGGAGTTCGAGCTTATGCTGCCTGGGCCTAGAGTGAGGGCCAATTCACCGATGCCGGTGAATATGTGCTTCTGGCTGGTCGACGCCTTCATAGCCGGGGCGCAGCTGCCTCTTCACCCCTTTGCTGTCGAGGTGCTACGGTGGTTCCGAATCAGCCCCATTCAGCTCATGCCGAACGGGTGGAGGGTGATCAACGGGTTCATCCTCCACTGTCAGGCGGCGGAGATCGAACCGGATCTAAGAGTGCTCCGGACCCTATACCGGCTTCACCAGCAGCATAAGTCAGAGTTCAGGTTCTACCTGGCTCCGAGGTATGGCGTCCAGCTCGTTAGCTGCCCCGACTCGATAAAGCACTAAAGGGACAAGTACTTTCTCATCCGGAGTCAGGAGCCGTGGAGCATCCTGACGACCTGGGTCGAAGAGGTGTCGAAGAGAGTGAAGGAGAGCCCGGTGCTTTACCCAAATGAAGAAGACAAGGTTCGGATTCTTCTCGACCTACCGAAGCTCAACTGGAGGGACCTGACCGAGGAGGTGCTCTTCAGGGAAGGGGGAGGGGGGCTCAGCCGCATAAACCCCAGTATGCGGTCTACTTTTTTTTGTCTGGTTTTTCTCGCACGTAACCACCCCTCCTTTTTGTGTAGAAACTATGGACTTCGAATCCATGCTGGCGCAACGCAAGGCCCTTAGCAACAAGGCTCTGAGGAAGAGGAAGAGGGTCTCTACGAAGGTGTCCTCTCCGAGACCAAAGATGGTTACCGCAGCTGTAGAGCAGGCGGCGACGTCGGCCACCGTGGTCCAGAGGCCACCGACCCCAGCAGCAGCTTCGGTCTCGGCAGGGGGCAGGGGCCTTTCCCTTAGCAGCCGCTTTGGGCATGGAGGCCGCACCTCTAATGGCCGAGGCCGAAGTGTTCCTAACCGAGGAACACAAAAAGAACTTCGTCCCGGATTGGCAGGTCCGGAAGCTCGATGGGCTCCTCGGCGACTCGACGTCGAGCACGCAGGCTGTTCGGCATCTCGCGACACCGAAGGATAGGGCCGCCATGGACGCTGGTGGAGTAGGAGACGACGCGCTTGAGATAGCTCGAGCTGCAGTATCGATAAGCACTGTGGATTAGCTAGTTGTACACTTGCATTTTTTCTTAGCTCTCAATGTAGCTTTGTTTTCTTTTCGCAGATAACCTGCCACTTCGGTCATCTAATGGAAAAGATGAACGAACTTGAGAAAGAGCTGAAGCAGGAGACGGATAGGGCTCAGGTGGAGAAAGCTCAGATTGCCAATGAGCTTGAGCACTTGAAGGCCGAAGCCGACGGGAAAAGGATGAGGATGGAGTACCTCGACGGTCTCGTGGTAAAGCTCGAGGCTGACATCGCCGTTCTGCTCCAACAGAAGGAGTCAGCAGCAAAGGAGAGGGAGGAGGCCATCGAGGCTTCTAAGATCGCCGCCGCAAAGGAGGCCGAGGCCGAGGCGATGGAGAGGGCGCAGGGGTTCCTTGATGTCAACATGGAGAAGGCCTACGCCTGGGCCCTTGAGCAAGTGAAGGAGAGCTACCCCGAGGTAGACTGCTCCGGATGGCGTCTCTTCCCCGACTCCGTCCCGGGATTCGACGATGCCTCCAAGGAAGGTGAAGAAGGGGACGACGACGTGGAGGTCGAGGTCGACGATGCCGAAGTGGAGCCCGGTTCGGAGGCCATGCCCTTGGCGATTGTCGCCACACCGCATGGGTCGGATCTGACAGCGACCGGCAGCCATGGCAAAGAGGTCCGGCCTTGACTTGTAATTCATAGTTTTGATAAGAAATGTATCGCCTAATCGCGGACTGGCCACCACTTTTAACTTTTGAATTTCAATTAAATGAAAACTTTTTGAAATATTTTTGGCTAAGTGATCACTGCAGTTTGTCTGATTTGCTCCCGAGTTGTCTTCTTGTGGCTTTGTTTGAACTAAGTATCTTGGCTTTTTCAGATTGTCGAAGTATCTCATTTGGTCAAAGTGTCTGAGATTGCCGAAGTGTCTCGACTCCAGACTGGTCTTGGGGTCACAAAGCTGGGCCTTGCTCGAACTCGAGAGAGGTTGTTTAAAACCGAGTCGGAGTTGAACTATCTCAAGTTGACGTTGGTCCGTCGAACCTCTGAGATGAAATGGCTAAAGGAGAAGAGTCACGAAGTGCCCCCCGAAAGGGAGGAGACGTTTCCCTTGATGGCTGTTAGCCAAGGCTTAAGATTAAAATTCCATCGTCAGTCTCTGTTCGATGTCAGGGCTGACGAATGTGGTGCTCGAGGAGGGCTTCGAGGTGGCACAACTCCGGAGGACTATAGCCAAGACTTCACGCGTGGGTAGCTCGAGTTGAATGCCACGCCAGAAGATCAGAATGACGGATGAGTTGCTGAAGGAACGGATTGTAGAGCTAGAGGTCGAGAACCATCGGCTACGATGGCTTTCCGAGGGGAGTAACATCAGGAGCACTTCCTATGAGTACGTACAAGGGAGGTCATTCCACGAGTTGGCGCTATGCTCGCCCCCCGTCGTGAGGTGCCCTGGCGATGCACAGAGTGGAGTAGCTGGTTCGTCGAGCAGAGCATCTGTTGGGGCAACACTTAGGCTCTCAGGTGCCAACGATGCAACTCAGCTTGCCGGTTTGGAGACATCCGCGGAAGTAAGGCCACAACAATATGGTGCTCGCCAGCCTCATTTGTCACTTAAGAGAAGCATCCTGCTCCTTAGGAGGGGTTAAGGAAGATCTTTGTATTTTTTTAAACTTTGTTTCGAGTAAGTTGTACCTTGATGTAAAGACGAGTTGTTGGTCTATAGTTAGACTTGTACCTCAAATTTTAATAAAATAGAGAACTCATTTCTCAAACTTGTATGTTTTGTTATCGTTTGCAAACGTATCAACAGTTGAACATCACCGGTCGCCGAAGTCCATGAGATTGATTTTCTCGTATTTGGATGTCAGTGGCAAGAATACTCGGCACAAGTTGCCGAAGTCCAAGAGATTGATTTCTCTCACATTTGGACATCGATGGCAAGAATGCTCAGCACAAGTCGCCGAAGTCCAAGAGATTGATTTCTCTTGCATTTGGACGTCGGTGGCAAGAATGCTCGGCACACGTTGCCGAAGTCCAAGAGCTTGATTTTTCTCACATTTGGACGTCGGTGGCGAGAATGCTCGGCGCAGGTTGCCGACGTCCAGGAGAATGCCAACAGCTGTGGAAGCAATTCTGAATGGTGAACCACTTCAAACTTACTTAGAAGCAAGTAGTTGAAGCGGAATCAAACCAAGTGTTGGACTCCGAGCGTGTCGTTTAGAGAACATCAACAGCTGTGGGAGCAATTCCGAATGGTGAAACCACTTCGTACTCGCTTATTAGCAAGTAGTTGATGCAGAATCGAACCAAGTGTTGGACTCCGAGCATGTCATTTAGAGAACATCAACAGTTGTGGGAGTAATTCTGAATGGTGAAACCACTTTGTACTCGCTTATGAGCAAGTAATTGAAGCAGAATCGAACCAAGTATTAGACTCCGAGTTTGTCGTCTAGAGAATATCAACAGCTATAGAAGCAATTCCGAATGGTGAACCACTTCATACTCACTTAGAAGCAAGTAGTTGAAGCAGAATCGAACCAAGTGTTGGACTCCGAGTGTGTTGTTTAGAGAACATCAACAGCTGTGGGAGCAATTCCGAATGGTAAAACCACTTCGTACTCACTTATGAGCAAGTGGTTGAAGCAGATTTGAACCAAGTGTTGGACTCTGAGCTTGTCGTTTAGAGAATATCAACAGCTGTGGGAGCAATTCCGAATAGTGAAACCACTTCGTACTCGCTTATAAGCAAGTAGTTGAAGCAGAATCGAACCAAGTGTTGGACCGAGCTTGTTGTTTTTAGAGAGTATCAACAGCTGTGAGAGCAATTCTGAATGGTGAAACCACTTCGTACTCGCTTATAAGCTAGTAGTTGAAGCGGAATCGAACCAAGTGTTGAACTCCGAGCTTGTTGTTTTTAGAGAGATTTGCGCGTCTCAAAGCAAACCAACTAGATTATTATAGACAAAGAATTCCCTGGAATTAACTTGCCTTTATTAAAGATGACTTGAGTGACTGCTTCTGAGTTGCAAGCCACTCTTACATTTTGAAAAGAAAAATAACAAGGTAGTAAAAACACCAGATAGAAACTGCTCGACTCAGGAGTTGCTTGAAGTTGCTTGGAGCAGTGTTGCAACACCTTCTTGGTACTTCATTAAGTGGTCAGCATCCCAAGTCCTCGGTATTCTCCTGTCCCACGGGTCTTCGAGTTGATACGCGCCTTGGCAAATAACTCTGGAGACCCTATATGGACTTTCCCAGTTAGGTGCTAGCTTGCCCTTCTTGCTCGGAAGAGAGATTGATAGCTTTCGGAGTACTAGGTCCCCCTCTTTAAGGTTAGCAAGTAGTACTTTCTTATTATAGGACTGGGTGATCCTACGTCGGTATGTCTCCTGTCTGATGGAAGCCCTTTTGCGGATCTCATCGATGAGGTTCAAACTGTTGCGAAGCTGGTTCGCGTTCTGCTCTTCATTGTAGGCGATCAATCGGGGGGACGGTAGGCCGACCTCTACGGGAATGATGGCTTCGAAGCGATAAGTGAGATTGAAGGAGCTCTCTCCTGTCGGAGTTCTCTTCGTGGTGCGAGAGCTCCATAGCACATTGGGAAGCTATTCGACCCATAACCCCTTGGTGGATTTATCGAGCCTTTTCTTTAGGCCGGAGAGGATTTGTCGATTAGCGTTCTCCGCTTGGCCATTGGATTAGGGGTGATTTATTGAAAAGAACCGCTGTTGGATACCGAGGTCGGCGCAGAAGTTACGAAAAGTTGCCCCGACGAACTGGGTTCCGTTGTCGGTTACAAGGATACGAGGTACGCCGATCCGAAAAATAATGTTCTTCCAAAAGAATTTCTGAACCTTGTTCTCAGTAATCGTTGCAAGGGGTTCGGCCTCGATCCACTTGGAGAAGTAATCTATCGCCACGACTAGATACTTCAGCTGGCCTGGCACTGGAGGGAACGGTCCAAGCAAGTCCATCCCCCACACTGCAAAAGGAATTGGACTGGTTAAAGAGGAGAGTTGGGCTTGCGGTAGGCGACGGATCGAAGAAAATCTTTGGCAGGCACCGCATTGGCGGACGTATTCTTCGGAGTCGGTAAGTAATGTGGGCCAGCAGTAGCCGTAATTTAAAAGTTTACGGGTGAGGGATCTCGCTCCCAAGTGTGCGCCACACATACCGTCATGGGCCTTCTTCAGGGCATAGAGTGCTTCTTCGAGGGAGAGACACCTTAGGTAGGGTCTGCGGTCGATTTGAGTGTAGGAGAATTTGTACATGACTCCATCAAGGAGTGTGTACCGCTCGGCACTGGTCCTGACCCTTCTTGCCTCTCTTGGGTCTGCTGGAAGAACTCTATCTCTAAGGTACTTGAGTAGAGGCTTCATCCAATTCTCCCCAAGTGTGAGGGGCATAGTCTCCATCGGCTCTAAGCTATTTTCCTCAACACTTGGTCTCAGGAGGACCTCTATCAATACGGTTCACTCCAAACCCTGGAGGAAGGAGGAGGCGGGCCTTGAGAGGGTGACCGCCTGTGCGTTTTCTTCTCGGGAAACCCGCTGGAGTCGAGCATCTTCAAATAAAGCCAGCAGTCCCTTGACCTTCACCAGGTACTTGGCCATGCGCTCATCTCTTGCTTCGTATTCCCCAGACACTTAATTCACAACCAGCTGCAAATCATTGAAGACCTGGATGTGCTTGGCCCCTGCTTTGCGGGCCATGCAAAGCCCTGCTATGAGGGCCTCGTATTCGGCTTTGTTGTTCGACTTGCGGAAGTTTATGCGGAGGGAGTATTGCAGAACGAAACCATCTGGGCCGGTCAAGATGATGCCTGCCCCACTTCCGTCGGCGCACGAGGACCCATCAACATACACAGTCCAAAGCAGGGGTTCGGTAGCTAACTCGCAGGGGTCGGGAATAGTGCTCTCCACAATGAATTCCGATAGGCTTGTGCCTTGATAGCGGTTCGTGGTTGGTAGCTGATGTCGTGCTGGCTTAACTCTATGGACCATTTCATCAAGCACCCCGATGTCTCGGGCTTGTGGAGAACTTACTTCAGCGGCTAGTCGGTAAGAACGACCACCGAATGGGACTGAAAATACAGGCGAATTTTCCTCGCCACCATGACCAATGCATATGCCATCTTTTGCACCTTCAGGTAGCGGAGTTCTACATCTCTAAAGACCTTGCTCACATAGTAGATGGGGCATTGCGTCCTCTCCTCCTCTCTTACTAAGACGGCACTAAGGGTATGCTCCGAAGTTGCCAGGTAGATGTAGAGGGTTTCTCCAGGCTCCGGCTTGCTCAAGAGTGGGGGGTTTACCAGGTAAGCCTTCAGTTGGTCGAAGGAATCTTGCTGTTGTTTCCCCCACTCAAAGCCTTTTGCTCCCATCAGAGCTTTGAAGAACGGAAGGCATTTCTCGCCTGACTTGGAGAGAAATCGCCTTATAGCGGTGAGGCGTCCCGTGAACCTCTGCACTTCTTTGACATTGGAGGGAGGGGCCATATTGAATATGGCTTTGATCTTCTCAGGATTGGCTTCTATGCCCCTCTGGCTCACCATAAATCCAAGGAATTTTCCAGACGAGATGCTGAAGGCACACTTGCTCGGGTTCAACCTCATGTTGTGCCTTCTCAACACCCCGAAGGCTTCCTGGAGGTCGAGGACATTCTCCTGCCCTCGGATGCTCTTGACCAACATGTAGTCCACATAGACTTCCATATTACGACCAATCTGGTCTCGGAATACCTTGTTGACTAGGCGCTAGTATGTAGCTCCCGCATTCTTTAGCCCGAATGGAATGACCCGATAGTAGTACAGGCCTTGGTCAGTCATGAACGAGATCTTTGGGATGTCAGGGGGGAACATCCAGATCTAGTTATACCCCGAGAAGGCATCCATGAAGCTGAGGAGCTCGTGGCCGGAGGTTGCATCAATCAGAGCATCGATGCTTGGAAGGGAGAATGGATCCTTTGGACATGCCTTGTTGAGGTCAGTAAAATCGATGCATATCCTCCAGCTCCCGTTGGCTTTTTTAACCATCACCACATTGGATAGCCATTCGGAGTAGTTCACCTCCTGTATGAATCAGGCGTTTGGGAGCTTCTCGACCTCTTCCTTAATCGCTTGTTGGCGCTTGGGAGCGAACTTAGGTCGCTTCTGCTGAACGGGCTTGAATCCCGGGAAACGCTGAGGTGGTGCATCAAGAGCTCCTCTGAGATTTCCGGCATATCCACCGTGGTCTAGGCGAAGAGATCGCGGTTCTCCCTTATGCATTAGGAGATATCTTTCTTGATGGAAGGGGAAAGAGCCTTGTTGATCTGGAATGTGTTGATGGCATCTTCCTCTGAGAATGCCACTTCTTCCAGCTCATCTACTGGCTTGGAGATGGTCTGGCTGCTTTCCCGTGGGAGTTCAAGGGCTTCAAGGGAGAGGACCGGGCCTCCCATCGAGGTCATGTAACACTTGCGAGCCGCCTCCTGGTTCCCTCTCACTTCTCCCCCTCCTGCGGGGGTGGGGAACTTCATCTTCATGTGATAGGCCGAAGGAATGGCCTGGAGTACAGCCAGACCTGGTCGACCCAGGATAACATTATAGGTGGCTTTCACATCTACCACCATGAAGTCCATCGGCTCTGTGCGGGTAACCGGGGTTTTGCCAGTGGTCACGTCGAGGGTTATAACTCCCTCGATCGTCACTGGCACCCCGGTGAATCGATAAAGAGTGTAGCCAGTGGGCTTGAGTCGATCTCTCGACAGCTGGAGGCCCTTAAACACCTCCAAGAAAAGAATATTAACCGAACTGCCGTTGTCCACCAAGATCCGGCGTACGTCGAAGTTAGCCATTCGAAGGTTAACGACAAGGGTGCCACAATGGGGCATGCGGATGCCCTCTAAGTCTCTATCGAAGAACGTGACAGGAACCCAAAGACCCTTCGGAGGAGGATGGCTCTGCACAGCATTCACTTCCCGAACAAAGGCTTTTCGGGAGGAGTTGGAATCTCCCCTTATTGGGCCTCCGTGTATAAGGTGTAGGATGGCCTCGGCTTCGACATTCGGGGTCTCTGCATGTTGTTCGGTTCGCCTGTTAGCACCCCTGGGGGGTGGAGGTGGATCAGCCTTGTCCTTCCTTACGAACCTAGTGAGCTATCCTCTCTGAATGAGGACCTCGATCTCATCCTTCAGGGCCTGACAGTCGTCTGTGTCGTGGTCATGGTCCCTATGGAAGCGGCACCACTTATCCCAGTTTCTCTTCTTCCTGGTGGTGTTCATCTTTGGAGGTGGCGGTAGAAGACCCTCATTCCCAATTTCCATCAAGATGGCGGAGAGACTCGCATTGAGCGGAGTGAACTTCTTGAAGGGGAAAAGAGGGTGACGTTGACCTCGGTTGTCTTTTTGGAGCTTCTTAGCTCCTTCATCTTCAGTAGTATTATGTTTGTTCCAGGAAAATGACTCCTCAAGAGTGGAGCAGTTGAGAGCTTCTTCAGCTCGGATGTACTTTTCGCTCCTAAGGAGGGGCTCTGAGAAGTCCTGAGGAGGCTTCTTGGCCAGGGATGCCCTGAGGTCGGGATTAATGACATTGGACTGAAAAGCTGCCGAGGCCACGAACTGATCCAGAGAGGCGATAGATCTGGCCTCCGCCGTGAACTGCTTAACATAGTCCCTCAGTCGTTCGCCCTTCCTTTGGCTGAGGAAAAGCAAAGAGGTGCTAGTCTTCTCGGAGCGGCGGCTGCTTACGAAGTGTGTGAGAAAGAGACCTTTGAACTGGTCGAAGGAGAAAATGGAGGTCGGAGCAAGTTTGGAATACCACTCCCGAGCAGGCCCCTTGAGCATGGCCAGGAAGGTCTTGCAGAGAAGGGCATCAGAGGCATGGTGGATCATCATGAGAGTTTTGAAACTCTCAATGTGATCAGCGAGGTCCGACTCCCCGGTATAAGTCTCGAAATGCGGAGGCTTGAAGTTCTCTGGGATGGGGACCTCCATGATAGTTCGAGAGAATGGGGGCCTGCTCGAGCGAAGGTTCCTCGCCTGTTGCTCTTCATCTCTATCGAGTTGGCCGAGGCACCTCTACATCTTGTGGAGATGGCGATAGACCGAGTCCTCCCTTTGGTCATGCCTCGCTGAGCCCCGAGACTCGTCTTCATGTAGAAGAGGGCTGGGACTGCGACGGCGATAGCTTTGAGTAGGTTGTAGACTGGGAGAGCAACGGCGATGGCTCAGTGCCGGCCGAGGACTGGGAGAGTGGCGGCGATGGCTCAGAGCCGGCCTAGGACTAGGTGAGTGGTGGCGATGGCTCGGAGCCGACAAAGGACTGGGACAGTGGCGGCGATGGTCATCATTGGGGGCAATGTTGAGCGCCCAAAGGACTGCCTCCCGGAACTTTTGAAATTCTGCCCTCGTGATAGGGGCCTCTTGCTCCCGATGAGCTTGAGGAGCAGGACGGCCAGCCGGGGAGCGGCTTCTGCTCCGATGGTGCTGAGGTGTCTCTCTCTGCCTCCTCGGGGAGTTGGACCTCCTGTGATCTGCTCTGCGGGGCGAACGGTCCCTCTGAGGCTCCCGGTGGGGTTCCCCTCGCGGGTCCGCCTGTCATCCAAGCGGATCCGAAGATCTAGCTCGTTCTGCCGGTTGTTGAGAACATCTTGCAGATCCTTCGGTGTTGGGGGACTATGGGAGGCCATCGAACCGGAGGAAGGATTGTGTACGGATATATGTGCCTGGTGAAGGGGTTCTTCTAGCGACTTCGACAAGAGGGTTCTCCAACAACCACCTGAGGCCCTTGAGGCTGTTGAACAGATTGAGGGATCGGTTGTTCGAGCTGTTGGGCCGGTTGGATGGGCAGAGGGAGATCCCCTGGAGGCGGAGGAAGATGGAAACAGTTCTACGGTTGGAGGCAACAGACTTCCCTTTCTTCGGAGGCATAGCTAGGAGTGGCTTTTGTTGATGGAGTAGGGTCGGATTGCTATTCGATTTCCCACGGGCGGTGCCAATCTGTTGCCGCTGATTTCGGTGTGGGGGCAAGTAGATGAATTTGTGGATTCGGAGAAATCAAATGGGCCAAACCTGACCTCTTCCACTATTGTTTGGCTGGACCTACACAAAGTTCGAAACACCGATGTTGATCTCGGTGACGAACCCTCCGACACTCTTATCAGTACTCAGAAAAGAATATGAAAGAGCTTTAGGTAGGCAAAGAGTGATCACCTTGTAACGGTAGGGGGTTTTTATAGTTGCCGTGGGGATCTGCTTCGAGATAAGAACAAATCTCTACTCCTCAGTGTGGCTGGATAGAAGTGGTTAGAACCACTTCTAAGAATAAGGACAGATCAAGATTTCTCCATATCCTTCGAAACTGACTCTTAACGGGTTGGGACCCGTACCCAGTTGAACAAATCCGTTCATGGATTATTGGGCCCTAGAGAAGAGACCCAGTTACCATTTTGGACCCGCCTATAGGTGAAATTACTGTTTTGCCCCTGTGAACTTTAAGATTCGTGTGCAATTTGAACGGTTCCGATTTAACTCCCTTTTTAGCCATATCAGATGCCATGGCCTATTATCAGAAATCTTGATATGTAGGTATATCTGTTTAGAATATACAACAGATGAGTGCTTTTATTTATACAGTGTACAGTAACAAACTTGTAAACCACATAATCAATCACACAATTTTTAAGGGAAGCTTTTTCGTTGAAGAGCATGAGTTGGGCTTGGATTACTCTTTTGCCAACTTGAATCTTGAATGGAGGTAAACATTCTGAAGCAATCATACACGTAGTTTGTAAAATATTTTTTGGACGGAAACTTTGAGTTATCTTTAGGACTATTACGATAATTATATCCTTTTGTAAGGGTAGTTTAGACTTTTACCTATTTCTGACTTTAAAGCTTATCCGTTTCCCATTGTAAGGTGAACTTGAATATTGCAGAAATGGGAAACCCTAGCCCTCTTTTCTCTCATCTTTGATTCCTCTTTGAATATTGATTTTTGTTTTGGATTAATTTAATGGTATGGGAACAATCTCATTGTCCTGCTTTAATTCTCCTGCTCAGTTGATGCCGGACCCTCTGTCGTCGATGTCGCTGCTCTCTTCACCACTCCCGACCACTGACGACTCCACTCTAGCACCTCCTGACCTCAAATGACATCATTTCGACCTCTGATTTGACAACACCCATCCCTATTTTGCCATCAGCATACTCACCGGATTTTATCCTTCCCCGGCCTTTTCATTGGCAAATTTTGTGTCGCCACTGCCATTATTGGTTCGAATCAGCCTCCCTTTTTATTCAGATAACCCCAAATCAAGTTCGTTCACGTTCATTCGATTAGTTTCTAGGTTTTGTTGGATTCTGAAATTCAGGGGTTTCGTTTGAAATTGCAAAGTTGAAAGTTTGTTTAAATTCGCAATGGGTGGTAATAAAGATAATTCACTTCAATCCATTAGTGTGAGGCTGAAAGGGAAAACCTATTCGTATTGGAGTTATGTGATGATTTTAAGGAGATTGTGTGATACACAGCCTCGACTCAAATCAGTTTGGTTTTGTAATTTTGTTATTTTCATTTTCCTTTTAATTTGTTTGTTTTTCTTCTTCTCCTCTTTCTTTGATTTTGGTTCGAATTAGCCTCTTTTTTTATTCAGATAACCCCAAATCAAGTTCGTTCACGTTCATTCGATTAGTTTCTAGGTTTTGTTGGATTCTGAAATTCAGGGTTTTCGTTTGAAATTGCAAAGTTGAAAGTTTGTTTAAATTCGCAATGGGTGGTAATAAAGATAATTCACTTCAATCCATTAGTGTGAGGCTGGAAGGGAAAACCTATTCATATTGGAGTTATGTGATGATTTTAAGGAGATTGTGTGATACACAGCCTCGACTCAAATCAGTTTGGTTTTGTAATTTTGTTATTTTCATTTTCCTTTTAATTTGTTTGTTTTTCTTCTTCTCCTCTTTCTTTGATTTTGTGCCGCAAGATCAAACTTGGTTTTATTGCAAAGAATTTTTTAACCAAAATTTGTAACCAACTTAAAACAGGTTTTCCTTTCTTTGATTTTTATTTCCTTGATTTTAAGGCACTCCTTTTATTTTCCTTTTCATTCTGAAAATTTACACTCGTGTTGTGTGTTTTCAGATTCAAAATGACAACATCATCGGAGAATGGTGCTGTGGCTGAAATAGTCCAAGTGCCAACTACTGATGCGACACAAGTGCAGACTGTTGATGTGTCACAAGTACCAATGCCAACCGTTGTACCTGTCTCAGCTCCCATGAGGAGAAACCTGATATGTTCAACGGGTAGAATTTCAAAAGGTGGCAATAGAAAATGATGTTCTACTTGACAACTTTGAATCTCGCAAGATCCTTGAACGAAGAAGCTCCAAATCTTAAAGAAGATGAGCAAGATAACCAAGTCATTGCTGATGTGGATGCTTGGAAGAGTGCTGATTACCTATGTAGGAACTACATAATGAACGGTTTAGCTAACTCGTTATATAATGTTTATATTGACAAAGGAACAACTAAAGAACTTTGAAAATCCCTAGACCATGAATATAAAATTGAGGATGTTGTTGCCAAGAAATTCATTGTGAGCCGCTTCCTAGACTATAAAATTGTAGATTCCAAAATAGTAATCAGTCAGGTTCAATAAATTTGTAACCCCTAGTTCTGATTTTTCGGATTTTCTTCTGTAATTCTTTTCCTTTCTCATTCATGTAATTTGTTCTTTGTATTTATTTTTATGATGAATTATGTTATTCATCTGCAATCCGATTGTATTTCTTCAATCTATTTTTTTGTTTTTCATGTTGAACCTTGAGATTTTTTGTGCACTCTACTCTCATTTTATCCTTGTGTTTTGAGTATCCTAATTAGCCCATTAATGAACTTATTCATTTATCTATTTGGAGCCCAAATCCAAGCCCATCTCTTATTGGATCCTAACCCAAACCCGCTAACCAACATACCTTAATTTCCCACTAACAACCAAATCTCTAGACTATCTCCCCATGATCCCCAATATCTGCTAACTACCCCTTGTATCTCCTGATTCTTCTCTCACGCTCATTCTTATTCTCTTCTTCTTCCTCCCCCTCTCACCAAAAACTCAAAACCCTACCCTCTTCTTCCCTATCTGCATCCTGAAACCCAACCCCATCCCTGTCTCGCACCGCCATTACCTCCGCCACTGTAACCCGAACCCCACGTCTGCACCCCTATTGCCTCTCCTACACCACAGTCCCCTGCCACGTTCCACCCGAAGCCCCGACAGCCGCACGACCACCTCACGATCACCCCCGCAGTCCTCCGTCGATGTCCCCTATCGACCACGACATCTTCTCGACGCCACTGTCTTACTATTGCTATTGTTGCCACTTGTTGTTGCTGTGTTCTTGTTGTTGCACATGTCGCCGCGTGTGTTTCCATCGAAACTCTCGTCCCTTTATTCTATCATATTTGGAATAATCATCGTATAAGGCAAGTCTCCTTGAACACTATTATTATTCTAGTTCAAGAATCGTTGATCTACGCAAGTAGTTCGTATTTCTATTATCGTAATGAATTGCTTTGATACCCTTCAAAGGGATTATTACGGATTCATTGGCAAAACCAAGTAGTAGTTCCCTTTTCGTGTCATACCATTACATCATTCCCAAGCTTTGTTATCCCCATATGCATGCACTACGGGGACACAAACTAGAAATTCTCATATATAGGTGATACAATGATTGGATGTATATTGATTAAATATGTGGTTGCGACTTGATTTATAGTAGTGTTGATTTGTCAGGTGGACTGTAGGAATCCACCTTAGTTGCTAATATCGATGGTAGTTTAATTCATGATATAGATTCATGCGGGCTGGGTATTTTGTTGATCACATATGAATTGGGTTTCTACTGTTCTGCCGGTTGTTCCATGCTGCATTAAGTTTTTAGCCCTGTTGCTGTTAAAATCAATTAGAATTATATAAAAAGAAATTGTAGCTTTATGAGTCTAGTTTCCAGAACATTCAACAGATCCAAATTCTTACTTATAACCTGTAACTTATCGCACTTTAAGTACTGCTGATTTTTGATTTCCAGACCTATTGTTTAATGCCAACATGATTTCTAATTAATATATAATGTTAAACGTAGAATTTATGCTTGATTTTCTCTTGGCAGTTCATAACCGGATATTTCATACACAAGAAGCATCCCTCCACATTGTTTATCTCAATAGCACTTGGAAGTCGTCGTCCTCAATCCTTATACTCTCTTCTGTTGCTGCTGCTTCACCTCCTTTAATCTCGGAGATTGTTCGCATTGTAGGTTTTCGAGTGGATCTCACCCACATCGACGCCTCTAAAGATTTTTTTTAGGGAATAAACAACTAGACAATGTTGATAGCCATATATATATATATATATATATATATATATATATATATATATATATATATATATATATATATATATATATATTATTTATAAGAAAAAGGAACCAAGAGTGGCACTCTAGGAAATTTTCCTAGTGTCACCCATTTGGCACATATTCTTCACCTGAATGAACAATCTGCACTGTTCATTGTGATCTACATGTCATAAAACCTATGTGTGCGTAAAATCTCAATGTTTGAACATGTTTTACTAATGTATCAAGTTGTCTCATTTCTTCTATGTTGAAAAATCATTCATTTTGTAAGTACATGATGGTAATGATAATAGTAGTGGTTTTACGTAAAACATGTTCAAACCTTATGATTTTACATATGCAAAGGTTTAATGACATTTAGATCACAGTGAATAGTGTGGATTATTCATTTTGGGGGAAAATGTGTATCAAATGAGTGACACTCTAGGTTCCTTAATATATATATAAGGAAGCGAGCGGGTGAGAAATGTTCTCACGATAAGCTTCGTGAGAACTCCATGCATATCCGTCTTATGCATGATCTAGACCGTTCACATTATTTAACATGACTAAATCAGTCTAGAAATATAAAGTCAAGTCATATGAAATTCATTTGTCCATGCATATTGTCATTATAAAAATTAACTATTTTCAGCCATACAATTTGTAACACTTCAATGCATAAGTAAACTAATCTCAAACCACTTGATTTCTCATCCATAGACTAATATGGTCATGTAGATCAAAAGTAACGGTTCAAAATTTTCAACTAATGTCCCAAACAAAAGTTCTCACATGGTTGTAACCAAAGAGTTCTCATATATATATACAATTCTCCACTGCAAACAACTGAAGCCGTTGTTCGGAATAACGGCTTCGTTTATTTTGAACCTAAGCCGTTGTTCCAAACAACGGCTTAGGTTATATTCGGAACAACGGCTTATGTATATAATCTAAGCTGTTGTTTTGGAACAACGGCTTAGGTTTATAACCTAAGTGGTTTGCATACCCGTTTGCACGGGACCCATTTGCAATGAAGCATCTATATATATATATTACCCGTTTGCACGGGACCCATTTGCAATGAAGCATCTATATATATATATATATATATATATATATATATATATATATATATATTATACAAGGGAGTGCATCCATCTTACATGCCAGGACGGATGCAGAGAAGAAAGTCAAACTTAGGAAAAATGTCTAGTTTTGTAAAAGATGGATGAGGAGGGTAGGCTCACTCCTAAAAAATATACGATAATTCATCTCATGGAAAATGGACCAGATGATAGCAAGGACTACGAAATCCTAAGAGTGATGATGGGGAGCAGGAACACGATGCATCCACCAATTGTCCATAGAGCCTAAATAAACACGGGCCAGTGAGTAGGGATGGCATTCGGGTCGATTGAGCTAGGTCGGGCCCAACCCATTCGGGTTGTCCTGTGTTTAGAGCGGGCTCAGGTCGGATTGGGGCATTAACCGAGCCGGGCCGGGCTGGGTCGGGAAGAGAGAAATTCAACCCAGGTCAACCCGCGTATTTGGCCGGGCCGGATCACGGGTTGGCCCGCGAAATTCATTAATTATTTTTTTTTTCACTTCAAAAAATTTAGACAAAAAAATTTTGAGTTAAATTCATGAATCAAATCGGTGTGAAGTGTGATCAAAATAATTAATTGCCCACTACCCACTACTCAATTAGCCCACCTCACCCTAGCTATTTATAGCCAACTCCACCTCCTCACTTCTCTCATCTCACCAATGTGGGACTAAATGCAATTGGATTTTAAACTTTGAAAACTTTTAGTCCTACATTGGTGAGATAAGAGAAGTGAGGAAGTGGAGTTGGCTATAAATAGCTTGGGTGGGGATTGTCTAATTAAGTAGTGGGTAGTAACCAATTAATTTTGATGTTCACACTCATTTTTATAAACTTTTAAAATATTTTATAGTATATCTATATGCATATATACATATATATTTGCAGTATATATATACATATGCACATATATTTTGTAAAAAAAAAGATTAAAAAAATGAACAGCAAAAAAAAAATCAAAAAAATACAAACGGGTCAAATCCAAAAAATCAACGGATCGAAACCCGCGGGTTGGCGGGTGGGTTTTACTTGGTCAACGGGTTCGCAGGTCGGGTCGAGCAGGTTGGGTTTACAAATTTGGTGACCCGGATCGACCCGCGGGTTCAACCCGGACCCAAACCACTTAATTGTGGGCCGGGTTATAGTGGGTGGGTCGCTGGTCAACCCGACCCGGTTACCATCACTACCAGTGAGTAACATGATTCGAGTCAATAGATTCAGGCTCAATATTGACTCACAATAGATATCCTCATCCGACCGGGTCGGGTTACTCACCCGGTTGCCATCACTGTGATTGTAACTTTCTCATGATGCGAGTCAATAGTGTAGCTTTCTCTTCAAAGTATATCAGACAGTTATTGTATCAAGACTACAACATAATGATTCTCTAGATCTCTATATATTATTGTATGCCACTTTTGAGAGGTAAGAGCATGAGACAAAAATACTTCATTAAGAGATCTCTGTTGTAAACAGCAAATTATCTTCTAATGAGGCGTGAGAGATAAATAGATTCTTTGTGAAAGTGATTGTAACTTTTGTGTCTTCTCTAATTGAATAATATCTCAGTTATTGCTCCCCCGGATTAGGGTTTGCTCGAACTGGGACAAAACTATATGCTTTGTGTGTTTGGTTCGATCTATTATAGCTTTGTGATTTGTCCGTATTGATCGGTTGTCGCAAACTCAGCAGTAAAATCTAAACATACTCGACACCGGTAGTGACCTCATATCGACTGTATTCTAACTGCATATATTGCCTATTAAACCCCACTCAAAATTTCAACCCATATATGTCGTCCTCCTTCTCTTTCATCAACTGCTCTCACACCTTTTGCTTCGATTTGATCAATAGCCAATGTGTCGCCCCTTATTGCATGTATACATATCCATATGGTGAATCGGCAGCCACAGTTGGTTTTCTTCGGACCGAAACTTTCACCTTCGGGTGATAGATGAAATCCTTATTCCCAGCATCGGGTTTGGCTGTGGTTTGGTTAATAAAAGGGATCTCCATAATTCCTCTAGTATTTTCGTGTTTGGCCATGGACCTCCTTCCCTTATTTCCCAACTTGGCGTAGATAAATTATCGTACTGTTATAAATAAACTTTTCGGCTAAATCCCACTGAAAGCCGGTTTTTTGGGGATCACTTGCAAGTTTAACTGGTCCGAATGTCAGTACTACATTTAATATTCAATGCAGTGTTAACACACACTTCTATTATCTCTCGTCGAAAGGGATAACAGTCAGAGGCACGCCTCGTCAGCTCTCATAGGGAACGTTCCAACTGAAGAGTGATGGTAGCGGTGGCATGATTATAAACTCATCACTACCTTCCTCTATTTGATCCTAGAGGCGTTTGACCTGTTAGATGAGGCTTTCATGTCTCAGGGGAAGTTACCGTTCGTGAACGGGATTAGTCTTGTGGAGTTTGTATTCGACCTCTGCTTCACGGCAGCTAATTGTAATGTTCCTATTCCTAGCTTGGTGTTTAACTCTGAATGTGCGGATTGGGAGATGCCAAAAGACAATTGCATTAAGTACTATAAGGAGATGCAGTTGCTCTGCCTGATGGCACATGCATCGGTTGGGATGTCAATTATGATAATGTGCTGACACAGAATATGCTCGTCCTCTACGATTTGAAGAATGAGGAGCTATCTTTTGTGCCTACTAAATGTTAGAACTCGAATTTTATAAATCTGAAAATTACTAACAATAATTGTGAAGAACATAAATTACCGAAATAAAATATAACAAACCAAAAGCTTTATACAGAGTCAAGATTAAAATCTCTCTTCTTAAAGCAAAATTCGCCTCGTAGTGTGACGGTGGCTGGCGAATTGCCTCCCAGGATACAACTGTATACATTTCCCTGAAGAACAACACCCAAACTCCAAAGATTTCAGCAAACTGTGTTGTGATGTACTATCAGTTTTTGATACAGAGGAAGAAGAAGAAGTATATTCGGATTATCAAAATCTGTATGACTGGCAGACAGGATACAGTAGTCTTATAAGAGAAATAGAGACCGTTGAGAGGCACATTACTCTGTAACAATGGTCCATTACTCTGCAACAGCAGAGTAGTGGTTCAGATCCATAACTGATGAGCCATTACTCTGCTATTACGGAGTAATGGTATCAGTTATCGAATGTGAAGAGCCTCACCAGTGTACTGGGGGAGAAAAAATTAGACTGGGGCAAAAAAAAATATAGGCCAGAACCAAGCCAGACCAGACCAGGCCAAGCCAAGCCGAAGCCGGGGCCCGGGCCGTGTGTGTTTGTCATTTTGGCTGAATCCTCTCTCCACTACACGTTAGTGGTAACCCCCGGGTCACGCCCTTTAGTCCAATTTTTTAGTATATGTACTAGAAATAATCTTTCCCAATTTTCGATATGGGACTATCCATTTTCTCCAAGTTTCCAAGTTAGTGCATTTCAAGTACCCAACTTTGGACCAACATTTCTTATTCATACGGAATTCGTTTTTGGCAAATGAGTACACCACGAAAAAGTACTCGACGAGAGGATCACAATCCACTCATTTTTCGGTGTCGTCGGTGGTCGGAGCCTGCCGGAATCCAGCCCGGAAAACTACAAAAATTAATTCCAATAATCCCCCACTTGAATGGAAATTACCAAACTATGTAATCCAGACACGACATAAAAAGACATGACAGAAAAGACACTGAGAGTATAATCGAAAAATTACTACATCAGGAATGGTAGTAATTTTTTAACTTTGAACCACCCTTAGTAAGTAGCTATCGGATTCACTTGACCAGGTAGTGAACATGATGTCTTAAACTATCCGGGCTTTGATGTAAACTTAAACAATAACTATCACACAGTTTCATCTCCTCACAGAACTAAGTTCTCTTGTTGTGTTCATTTTGGCCTTGAATAGCCCTGGTTAATCGTGAGTGAACTTGGAGAATGTAGCCTCTCTTCATTCTCCTAGAAACGGTCCCATTTCACACTCACAAGGTGATTGCCTATAAAGAGTATCCTGCTATACCCCACTTTTATTTCAAAGCTATGGGAATCATTAAAAGACAAGCTTATCCTAACTCTTTGTAGGCAGTACTGTTTTATCATCCTAAGACTGGGTATGAGATTTTAATCTCTCAGTGCTCCCGTCGATTCAACAAGATTTAGTTGTCTCTTTGAACCTAGATCTTGGGATCTCCAATTCCTAGGTAGGGTTTCCATCAAATATCCTCTTTCATCATAGGATTTAAACTCATTCCTCTTGATGATCTCACAACCTGCTCTTGCGACAGTCCTTTAGTAAATGGATCCGCTAGGTTGTCGGCCGATTTTATATACTCTATAGAGATTACTCCATTTAAGAGTAGTTATCTAATGGTTTTGTGTCACCTTCTGATATGACGAGACTTACCATTCTACATACAATTCAGTGCCCGTGCTATAGCCGATTGGCTGTTACAGTGTACACATAAAGCAGGCACTAGTTTTTTCCACATAGGAATATCCTCTAAAAAGTTTCGAAGCCATTCTGCTTCCTCTGCCGCTTTGTCTAAAGCAATAAACTCATATTCCATGGTGGATCTGGCCAATAGCGTTTGTTTAGAGAATTTCTATGACACAGCTCCACCACCAAGTGTGAAGATATATCCACTTGTGGATTTTGAGTTCTTGGAGTACGATATCCAGTTGGCATCGCTGTAGCCTTCTAGTACTGCTGGATATTTGGTGTAATGCAGTGCATAACTTTGAGTATGTCACAGGTAGTTCAATACTCTAGTTATTCCTTTCCAGTGACTTCGTCCTGGATTACTTGTGTAGCAGCTCAGTATATTTATTGAATGGACCAAGTTCGATCTTGTACAATTTGTTAAGTACATCAGACTACCGATTACACGTGCATATTCCAATTGTGATATGCTTTCACCTATGTTTTTAAATAAGTGAAGACTGGGATCCACAGGACTTTTGGCAGTTCCATTCGAGTAATTCTTGAAACTTTAAAGTACTTTCTCAGCATAATGAGCTTGAGACAAAGTAATTCCCTTAGACGTCTTGGACACTTTGATTCCTAGTATGACGTCTGCAACTCCCAAGTCTTTCATATCAAACTTGCCACTATGCATGCTCTTAGTTTGTTTGATAATGTCATTATTGCTTCCAATAGAGCATGTCGTCTACATAAAGACATACCAGAATGTATCCATTTAGAGTATCTTTGATGTAAATACACTTATCACATTCATTTATTTTGAAGCCATTTGACATCATAACGTTGTCAAATTTTGCATGCTACTACTTTGGAGCTTGTTTCAGTCCGTACAGGGATTTTACAAGCCTGTACACCTTGTTTTTCTGTCCAGGAACAACGTAACCCTCAAGTTGTTTCATGTATATTTCTTCTTCTCAGTCCCCATTTAGAAATGTAGTTTTAACATCCATTTGATGTATTTCTAGGTTACGTAGAGCTGCAATAGCTATCAACATTCTTATGGAAGTTATTCTTGTAACTGGGGAATATGTATCAAAAAAGTCTAGGCCTTCCTTTTGCCTAAATCCTTGTACCACAAGTCTCGCCTTATGCTTCTCTATTGAACCATCTGGTTTCAATTTTTGTTTGAAAATTCATTTGCATCCTAGAGCTTTACATCCAGAAGGCAAGTCGACTAACTTCCATGTATGATTCTGCATAATGGAGTCTATTTCACTTTTGATTGATTCCTTCCACATAGGAGCATAAGGTATAGACATGGTTTCCTTGAAAGTTTTGGGCTCCTTCTCTAACAGAAAGGCTGTTACAAAGTCAGGACCAAATGATTTTGATATTCTAGCCCGTTTATTTCGTCTAGGCTCATCATTATCATGTTCTGGTTCATCAACTGAAGTGCTTGCATTCCCTTGTTCACGTGTACGTTTGGGATACGTAGTATCCTTGCACGGAAACACATATTCAAAGAAGGAAGCATTCCTTGATTCCATTATTGTATTCACATGGATATTCGGTATATCTGATTTGTATACCAAGAACCGATATGCACTACTGTTGTGTGTATAGCCTATGAATATGCAATCAATCGTCTTAGGTCCGATGGTGACCTGTTTTGGGTTAGGTACTGCCACTTTTGCTAGACACCCCCACACTTTGAGGTATTTATACGAAGGTACATTACCTTTCTACAGTTCGTATGGTGTTTTGCCGGTTTTCTTGTGAGGTATTTTATTGAGAATATAGTTGGCAGTCAGCAACGCTTCTCCCCATATATTTTGGGGTAAGCCAGGATTCAACAACAGGCATTCATCATCTGCTTTAGAGTTCAGTTCTTGCGCTCGGTAGTACTGTTTGATTCGGGTGAGTAAGAAGCAATTGTCTGATGAACTATTCTATGTTCAGAGTAGAACGTATTAAATGGTGCATCATATTTGTAACACCCAGAATTCCAAATACAACTGAATTTGAAGTTCCACAGGATCTTTACACTTCTTTCGTACAATTTTACAAGGAAATTGAAACATTTCTTACATCAGAGTTACATTATACCTTTACATTATTACAGCAGAAGCAATTTTACAGTAATTACATGAAACAACATTTAAATCAATCTTTGAGCAGCATGTATACTTTAATTTGTGAAGCATCTTTACACTGCATGTAAAACTATGGGCACGTCAGTTCATTCACTGACGAAATATTATACACGGCCATCCTCTCTATGCCGGAAACAGTATAACGATTCTCAACACTTAACAAACCACAAACTTGTTCACAAACAAAGCTAAAGGGACTATCCTATAGATGTCGTGTTGTGCGGTGCGCTTAGTCCTTAATACAGTTATTATGTTACATGACACTAATGTGCACTTGTTCAGATTCTATGCATCTCATACTACATAGGTCTGAGGGCAAGACCTTAACCGTTCTTCATCTTGTAGGGTTCAATCCCTCGCCATGACTTAAACTACTACTGTAACTACGATAAGTATCCTAGATGTTCTATGAGTACGAGCTCATGTCCAGACAACCTAGAGGGGAATCCCACATCATGTCACGATGCATCGTGAAGACAGCCTGTGGACAATTCAGCCTCCGTCATGGGACATGACACCACCCGCAGTCACCAAACACCCCACGAGCGTCGCTTGCGGCACGGACTCCTGGAGATATATCCAGGTCATGTCACGACGCATCGTGAAGACAACTTGTGAATATTCTCACTTCGTAGCTTCGAGGCCCTCATACTCATGTTTTTCTCTTATTTTCATCACCTCTTCACTAAGTATCTAATCCTTAGTTATTTGAATCATGAACAAATTCAATTCTCTAGAGTTAGCATTTCTACTATACCGGTCTTAATCATCTATTCAACATGACCTAATCTTGGTCTTTTCATCTCAAATTTTCATTTCAGCGTATCTCTTTTCAATGCCGGTATGAGTCTTAACTACACTCTAGTTCTCAATTTCAATTCACAATAAAAAAAAATCTGATTAAGTCTTTTTTATGATTAACATTAAATTTTCCTTTCATGTTCGTAGCATTTGCATACTCATGCACATAAAATCTTTCATAATTCATCATGACATTCAATTTCACTTTCATGTACAACTCATGCAAGAACAAAATAATTTTTTTTTCTAACTTGTCTATTTTCATAGCTCATTCAACTACCATGAAATTACCGTACTATCATTTTATCAAAAATTCACACTTTCATTGCCAAAACACATTTCAAAACTCTTTTAAACAAGGCATGTATTTTTCTTTATTCAGAGACAATTCAACCAATAAAATAATAAGTTCTTTCTTGCCAAAAATAGTCTTAAACTCTCATTTATACCAGGCCACAGGTTATAGAAAATTATCTCACAAAAACCCAGACATTAGTTGAAACTTCAGGGCAGTCAATTGTTAAAACATGGCCAGTCGGCTGTTCCGCGATGATTTAAAATCCCGAAAATAAGATGATCAGGGCAGTCGACTGTTATACTATGGTCGGTCGACTGTTCCGCAAAGATTAAAAACTCGAAAATAAAAAGATCAGGGCAGTCAACTATTACACTATGATCGGTCGACTGTTCCACAAAGATAAAAAAAAATCGAAAATAAATATTCAGAGCAGTCGACTGTTTCAATCTAATCGGTCGACTGATGCTGCTAGGTTTTTCAAATTTCCCAAATATTTTTAGTTCTTTTTCTTCTCTTTTTGAAACATAACTTTCCAGATTTTGAAACATATACAAATACAGTAAACCAGTATTTTTAAATTCATTATTTGCTTATAAAACATGCATTTTTGATCTTATTTTAAGTTCTATGTCTATATTTTCGACATTGAGAACAAATCATAGTTGCACACAATTTGAATATAAATTTCTACAAAAATACTTCATTCCTTCATTCTTTCATTTATTAGCAATCTACAACCTTTTTAAAACACAAAATCTCATCTTATTACAATAGAGTCATCTCAATTTAAACAATCAATTTCACAAAATACATTCAACTTTGTCTCAAAAGTATAGATTTTCTTCACACAATATGGTTCTTAAATCTCTAGCATGGCAAAACATGATATCTTCTAGCATTTTAAATTTATAATTTATCAACTAGTATTCATTTCAACAAACATCTTCTAAATTATCAATTCATTTTTATATAAGCAAACATGGAGTCAATTTCACTTAAGTTTTCATTAATGATTCTATCAAAGCATTCCTAGCATGGTAACTAGAATTAGAAGTGTGAGAAACACCTACCTATTTGGAGAAAAACGAATAGAAAGCTCCTAGAAATCTCCTAGAATGCACGAATGGATCCTTCTCCTCCTAGGTTGTGCCTCAAGTTGCCTCCTCCTCCTTGGTGTAGCAAACCCGAGCCTCTCCTAGTGCACTTCCGGCCTCCTCTTGGATGAGCACACACACACAAAAATCTCCTCAATCTTTTACTCACCAAAAACTCTCAATCTTTTCTCACTCTAATTCTTTTCTTTCTTTAATCAATTTTCTAGTGTACTAAATGAGAAAAACTAGGGGGTATTTATACATTTTTTTGAGTGAGAATAGATGGCTATGATTAAATCTAATGGTTAGAGATCAAAGGCTAGGATGAGTTAGCAAGTTGTAGCAACTACCCATGATGTGATAACTACCTCTCCACTAGCTCCATCTCTCCCTCTCTCTTTGTCCATTATCCGGCCTAGTGTAAGGTGTGCAATGCACACCCTAGTGCTTGCACGTGCCAACTAGTACCCCCCCTACAAGTGTACATGTGCATAAAAATTTGTTTGTTCATGACAAGAGTCTACAATACAAGTTAAATTGTTTTAAAAGAGAAATAAGTTAAATGGGCTCATTAATGGGCCAATTTAACCATGGTTTTAAATAATTAAAATAATTAATTAATAAAGTGGGCTAAAAAGACAATTTGGGCTTTAGATCTTAATTAGGCTTTAAAAGAAAATAATTTTTAGAAAAATAAGGGAGAACAAATACTATAAAAATATTTTATACGAAAAATTAAATAAATGAAATCATACGTGCAAAACACGTAAAATCACAAATTTTCATAAATGAAAACTAGGGTGTTATAATATTCTCCTCCTCTATCACTCCTAACGATTTTAATCATTTTGCCAAGTTGATTCTCAACCTCAAACTTATATTCTTTGAATTTATCCAAAGCCTCATTTTTGCTATGTAACATGTATACATAACAAAATTTTGTGCAATCGTCTATGAATGTCACAAAGTACTTTTTGCCATCTCTGGTCTGCACGTATTTTAAATCATACAGATCCATGTGAATTAGACCTAGAGTTTCTGTATTTTTTTTTTACAGAACGTGATGGAGTTTTAGTGAGTTTGGCCTCCGTGCAAACTTCACATTTTTCGGAGTTATTTACCTTAAATTTTGGTAGCAAATTCATGTTAATTAATCTACGCATAGAATTGACATCAACATGGCCTAGCCTTTCATGCCAAACAGAAGACGACTTAACAACATAGGAAATTGGAGTTATTTCATTAACATTGGGAACAGTAGGAACAATAGTTTTAGGGATGGCTGTCATTACATTAAACTTGAACAGTCCATCCTTTACATATTTTTTACCCAAGTACACCCCATTCTTAGACAATACAAAATTATCAGAAATAAGAATAACCTTAAATCCATTCTTGCTTAGCAGAGAACCTGATATCAAGTTTTTTCTAATATCTGGAACATGCAACACATTTGTGAGTGTTAGTTCCTTGCCTGAAGTCATCTTCAGCACTATCTTTCCTATTCCTATAATTTTGGAGGTGGAAGAGTTACCCATGAACAGCTGTTCATCCTTGTTACACTTCTGGTATGAAGTGAACATCTCCTTGTCCGAACAGAAATGCTTGGTGGCCCCAGTATCGTACCACCATTCATGGGGATTGCTCTCCATAAGATTTACCTCTGATACTACAGCACAGAGGTCCAGGTCGGAGAGACCAGTGGACAAGTTCTCAGCTATGTGTGCGTGGAATTTTTCATTCCTTTTTACATGTCCAGTTCCTGCACGATTGTTATCCTTGCTGCGGCACTCAGAAATTTTGTGCCCCAGCTTACCACACTTGTGGCATTTTCCAGCAAACCTCTTTGCAGGAGGTTTTTTGTTTGAGGCCTGTGGCAAGAACTTTCTCTTCTTGCCCTTCTGTTCGTGCTCCACCACATTGGCCTTTTCTATGGACTGATTTCCATAAGACCTGTCAGTCTTGCGATTTTCCTCTTCGATCCACAACCTGACAATGAGGTCTTCAAGAGACATCTCCTTTCGCTTGTGCTTGAGATAGTTCTTAAAGTCTTTCCATCCAGGTGGAAGCTTTTTGATGAACGCTGCAACATGGAATGGTTCGCACAGCGTCATGTTCTCTACAGCGATTTCATGCATTATGACCTGCAGTTCTTGGATTTAACTCACAACAGTTTTGGAGTCAATCATCTTGTAGTCCAGAAATTTGCCGACTACAAACTTCTTGGACCCGACATCTTCTGTTTTGTACTTCTTCTCCAAAGACCCCCACAGGAGTTTGGACGTCTTGAAGACACAGTAAACGTTGTACAGAGGGTCTACCAAGCCATTCAGGATGTAGTTCCTGCAGAGGTAGTCGCCCTGAGTCCACGCATCAACCGCAGCAACGGAGTGTGCATCCATCGGTGCCAGCATCGGGGCAGATTCAGTGAGGAACCTGTCCAGTTTCAAGGTTGTCAGGTAGAACTGCATCTTCCCTTGCCACTTCTTGAATCCAGTCCCATTGAACTTCTCCGATTTTCCTCCCACGATTATGTGTGTGGGCAGAACGACCGAATGTGCCGCAACCGATTGTGCAGTCACATTTTGGGTCACCGGTGTTTCGGTACTGATAAGCCCACTGGAAATATCATTCTGTGTGTTCTCCATGTTATTTCTGAAACAGTTGAAACAAAAATGTTAGTTGTTTTTGTTTTTTCCGAATTAATAACAGTACCTGTAAGCAATCTTCACAAAAACTATTAGAATCAGTGAGGAAAAATTCTGCTTTAAGATGGTTAGAACTCGAATTTTATAAATCTGAAAATTACTAACAATAATTTTGAAGAACAGAAATTACAGGAATAAAAGATAACAAACCAAAAGCTTTATACAGAGTCAAGATTTAAATCTCTCTCCTTAAAGCAAAATTTGCCCCGTAGTGTGATGGTGGTTGGCGAATTACCTCTCAAGATACAACTGTATACCTTTGCCCTGAAGAGCAGCACCCAAATGCCAGAGATTTCAGCGAACTGTGCTGTGATGTACTCTCAGTTTTTGACACAGAAGAAGAAGAAGAATAAGTATATTCGGATTATCAAAATCTGTATGACTGGCAGACAGGATACAGTAGTCTTATAGGAGAAATGGAGACTGTTGAGAGGTCCATTACTCTGTAACAGCAGAGTAGTGGTTCAGATCCATAACTGATGAGCCAATACTCTGCTGTGACAGAGTAAGAAAAAATTTGACTGGGGCAAAAAAAATATAGGCCAGAGGCCAGAGACAAGGCCAGGGCCGGGGCCGAGGCCGGGCGCGCTCGCGTGTGTGTTTTTCATTTTGGCTGAGTCCTCTCTCCACTACACGTTAGTGGTAACCCCCGGCCTACGCCCTTTATTCCAATTTTTTAGTATATATACTAGAAATAATCTTTCCCAATTTCCGATATGGGACTATCCATTTTCTCCAAGTTTCCAAGTTAGTACATTTCAACTACCCAACTTTGGACCAACATTTCTCATTCATACGGAATTCGTTTTTGGCAAATGAGTACACCACGGAATAGTACTCGACGAGAGGATCGCAATCACTCATTTTACGGTGCCACCGGTGGCCAGAGCCCTCAGGAATCCGGCCCGAAAACTGCAAAAATTAATTCCAATACTAAATGCAACAAGCTTTGACCTGTGCCTTTATATTGTTCATTTGGAGGTATTTTCGAGTTGTGTTGTGTTGTGTTGTGTACTTGTTGTACCATGTCGAACAAAGTATCCAACACTAGACTACATATTTTGATATATTATTTCATAAATTTCTGTGTTGGTGCATCTCCTCAATATAGTGTGACCATATATTTTGGTGTTTCAGCTATTTTTGCTTCCTATCTTAAGGAGGTGTTTTTGGTAGTTTACAAATACAAATTGCAATTTTCTTTGCAAGTGAAAATTTTAAATTTTTTACTAAAACTAATTAACTCTATAACCCAAATCTCCATTAACAGAGGTGTATGAGATTGAGATTTCAAAAGATTTTAAAAGAATTGAGAATCCCAGTATTTAAGGGATGTATGGGGAATTTACCTAAAACTTTGACTGGGATTTATAAGGATTTAAAAATAATTTGATGGAATTCTTATTATGAATTTGATGGAATTCGAAGGAATTCGATGACAGTTGAACTTTTATAGACTTTATAATTAGTTCATTTCCTACACAAGATTGTCATTCTCATAAGAGTAGTATGAATAAACATCAAGGCACCTTTCAAGTCATTGCCATAAATCATCACATGGATAACCTATTAACTGTTGAAAACCAATAAATGATTGTTCAAATATGTTCATTATCAACTGAAATCAAAAGAAAAATTAAATCTAGTAATGTAAAAGCATATATAGTCACTTAGCAAGATTTGAATTGATGTTCGGTAATCTCTTTGCTCATCTTCGACTCCCATCAACCATTGCATTTTTCCACATATCTGATGCTATACTAGCTTTCCACTGATTCGCTTCCTCTTGTTGTTGCTCTTGGGTGTGAAACATGTGGTCATAATCATTTTCTTCATTTTCTGGCAGTGAAGGCTCATCTTCTTCTTCAACAGGAAACTCATCAGAACGACACTCCTTACGAAGAAAATTGTGCAAACCTGCACAAGTTAAGACTAATTCTGCTAGTGTCTTATACGGAAATGGTGGTGGAGACTAAAAAATTGTGAACCTCGATTTGAATATACCAAATATCCTCTTAATTGTATTTCTCAATGAAGCATGGTGAATATTGAACAACTCATTTGCTGTTTCAGGATGACGACCTTGACCATTAAAATCTTGGAGATGATATCGCACACATCGATAAGGAGCTAAAAACTGGCGACGATTTGCAAATCCACAATCCACTAGAAAATATTTGCCTAAATGGACACAAGATGCATATATTACTACTTACCTATAACGCAGGATTATGAAAAGATAAAAAACAAAAGGCATACCTTCTGGTACTGTAAGTCTATTACATGGCCTTGTCAAAGCATCTGTTAGTACTTTTGAATCATGAGCTGAACCTTCCCATCCACTAAGAACATATATGAATTGCAAATCAAAGTCACAAGCAGCTAATACATTTTGAGATGTTTTTCCATGACGATCACTAAAGCTACTTGCTTCAGGTCCTGTCACCATTTCTGGTATATGTGTGCCATCCATAGCTCCAATGCAATTCTAAATAAATACAAAATGAGTATAATAACCATAGTAACATTGTCACGCCCCGCTTTCCAAAAAGGAAATACGGAATACGGATACATGACTAAGCATGGCGAATGATTTTCATCATCCATAAGCTGTTCAGAATCTTTACAACATCTCACAGAAATAATCAGAGTCGGAAGCAAAAGAAATCAACCAAGTATGCATAATCGAATCAAATGTACCAACAGAAATTTACTTGAAACCAAAATATAATGTAATCTCAAATAAATCTGATCTGAATAAGTTAATATCCTGGGTCACATTGTCCAAATACAAATAAAATCCAAGTATCAAATACAATTGTTCAATTAAGCAACAGAAATAATAATAAAAACTCCAGCAATAATATTTCATATCACCAACTCCATCTGGTACATGTTCTCCAAAGTCTGCAATTTAATAATTATAGGAATAGGAAAAAGAAAACAAACTCCCGTCAATACAAGTTACGGACTGCTTGTAGTGCAGAATATAAGTACATGGAATAATAACAAATATAAAGTAACAAAAACAACATAGCATGGTATAGGCATGTCAACAAAAATGTAATATCTAACATGAATCAGGAAAAACAAATCAGATAGCATGGTATACTAACAGATACAGATAACATGTGTGAAGTGTCAAGTGTCAAGTGTCAGATGGTATGTAGACAGATATACAGATGGTAGTGTCAGATAATAGTCAGACAGATAACAAATAATCAGATAACAGATGTCAGATAACATATAACATATAGCAAATAACAGATGTTATGTTCTTGTTAATCTTGTGTGATTACTATCTAAGTAGCACTTCATGCGCCCCAAATTTTTATCACATGGTTGCTACATTCAAACAATTTTATTTTAGAATTCGTAGTGGAGTCCATAGGGCAGTGTACTCAGGAATCAGACAGACAGATATCAGATACAAATCAGACAGATAGAACCTATGGGTTCTCTTCTTAGTATACCTTCCTATAGGAAAGTAATGTAGTCAGGGTTCAGATAAACAAAGTCGTGTAATATGTAGTCATGAACACGTAACAGATAGGGAACACGGCCATCTTCTCAATACACATTTCTATATTTTCCACTACTAGATCTTTCCCACAACCCCGGCTTGGTTATTTTCTTATTATTATCAGACAGACATGCATGTATTTGCAGAAAACAGAGTGAAAAATAGCATGGTATAAATATGTAACAGGTTCAGGGTGACAGATAAATATATACATGCTAAGGATAACACATTAAAGAATAGTACAACGAAAACTCCAGTTCAGGACAGCAAGACAGTACTGCACTAAAACAGGGATTTCCGTTGCTACAAAAATGCAAATTTGAATCTGCCGAAGAATTTGGAAAATAAACTCCCTTCCGAATCCAGAAAATATATATAAGTCATATAGTATTTCACAAAATTATAACTCAAAATAGGTTTGAATCCATAAAACATGTTCAGTAAGAAATCAGAAGGTTGTATTCAAAGTCAGGAAAATAGCATAAAAAAATATTAATTAAATCCATGAAAAATCTGGGGTATTTTCCTATATGTGTACTATCAGAATATAAAGTATCATAATTTTTCAATATAAATAGTTTAGTCAATGAAAATCAGAAAATATAAAGATGTAGTAGTTTTGTAAATCTAGAATTGTAAACACTGCAGTACGAAAACAACAATATATCACAAACCATAAATCGGAATTCAAATATGCCAAAAGAGCAATAAAATAGATACAGTAGGCTAACTTTTATATTCATAAATATTTTAGAAATAAGTAAAATTAGTCGAAAATCAGGTTCTTTACTGAACAGTAGTAAAATTCTGCATGTAAAATCTTTGTTTGCAATCATGAAAAGGTTTGTAAAAACCCTCAAATAAATCCACCAAAATTCTGGGTAAACCCCAATCAAGTATAGAATTGAGCAAAATTTCCGATCAAAATAATAATTTTAACACCAGAATAAAAATAGATTACTCTTCAGAATTCATAAAAAACAAAATCTGGAAATCTTTCGACACTACTGTAGTAAAATAGGCATAACTCACAAACCGAAAATCGAAACTGAGATCCGTCAAAAGGGTTGGAAAATGGACAAAATTCCCTACAAATCACGTTCACAAAATATTTTCAAATACTAACCGTAATAGGGTCTAAAATACTGAACAACATTAGGGTAACAGAAAATTATAGATTTGTTATTCATACTCAAATCAACATAGATCACACAAAATCCATCCAAATCAACCCAAACATGAAATATGTACTAGATGTCCAAACAACATGGTATAAGGTATTTCACAAGTATTCTACAAGTATATCATGAATAACACATCAAACACAGACCTCTCAAAATAGCATGAACATACACATCAAGAGTGGTCAACCCTAGGTTAATTCATGTCATATATGTCGTGAGGAAACTATGGTCGAATCATCACTATAGAGACAATATCAACAAGGAGTTTCATACACGAATTATTTCTAGAACCCAACTACACTACAGGCGGTATTTAGTACTTGTATTACACAAAGAAAAGAATACAAGTTACTTGCCTTAACCGACGACAGAAACGACATCAAGCAAGAATAAAGGGAACGAATTTCTGGAGCAACGAACACAACGAACCACGAACGGAAACCACGAATTCAACGACGAACAAAACCCACGAACCATGATGAACACACGAACTCCCAATGAATACAACCACAAGCCAATGAGAACACCCGCCCACATCCACACTCGCACACGAAGAGAGACGAGGAACGGCAGCACAGCGCAATACTGGCACTGCTTGCTGTCGGAGATGGAAGGAATACGGGCGGCGCGACTGAGGGCTATCACGACTAGGCAGAACCGGGACAAGAGGGGAGCTTCGCTGTGGAGGGGTGTAGGGCAGTGTACCGGTGCCACAGAACACAGGTAAGAGCAAGAGGAGAGGGACCAGGGAGATGGGTTCCAGGTGCAACGGAGCTCGGGAGGATGGAAGAGAGAGACGGGGGTGATCGAAGTGCACGGGGCGGAGCACAGGCAAAGGAACAGAGAGAGAGTTGGGAGGGCTATAGGCGGCAGAAAAAGGATACACAAGGAGGCAGTGCATGGGTTTAAATATAGAGGGAGTTAGGGTTAATGTAGGGGGGGTGACTGCGGCACAGTAGACATTGAAAGAATAATATAGGGTATCGGGTAGGTATATGGGGTTCGGGTGTGGATAGGCAACTGGGTTTGGGGTAGCTGCTAATGAGTAGTATGCTGGGTTTGGGGAAATGTGTATGGGTCATATAACAGGGTATGGGTTATAATGTAATAGTAGGTTTAAATGGGTATTAGGCTTAATGGGTTTAGGGGTTTATTTAAATGGGTATAGATAAAAGAATTAGGATTTAATAGGATGGGTTTTGGGTATTGAGATCCAAAAAATTAGATAAAGCAAAAGAATGAATTAAAATAACAAAATGGAAATAAAAATAAATTTAACAATGAGGGTCAAAAATACTGGCACGATCAAATAGAGATGAATCAAAAGGAGACAACTAAATCAAGAATTTAAATAAAAGATGATAAAAATAATAAAATGAATATATTGAAACAAAAGATCCAATATATGGTCCAAAAAAAGGTACAAAGAGAGAAATACACCAAAACGAGAAAAAAAATACACCCAAAAATACAAAAAATGGAAAACAGGGGTTACAAACATCATCAACAATACTTACAACAATTATAATAGTACTGAAAGAATTATGAATTTGAAACAATTATCAATTGATATTACCTTAAAGTAAGGGTAAAACCTTGTACTTTCCCATATTTTAGGAGCCACACCAAATGCAGGTTTAGCCATCATATCAGGTGCTATTGTGTTTAAAGCCCTCAAAACTTTGTTGAAATTTTGGCTTGTTGTGAAATGTGATCGATCAAATGTGTCACGAGTTTGACAATAACGAGAATTCTGACCAATTGTGAGTAAGAATGTTGCAACTATCTCCTCCAAACTAACAAATCTTGTATCTTGCAAGTTTTTTTTCACTATAAGAATACAGCATAGCTTTTGAAACACATCGGGATACATTCGATATACCTGACAGAAGTGTTCAGGATCATCACGTAACGCATTATGTAGATATTCATCTCCGGTCCTTGTAATTCTTCGTCGTGTTAGTGGACATTCAACATGATCTTCATGTATGATAGCCATTAACGCATTGAGCACGTCAAGTATAGCTTATATTGCCATGGTCAATAACATAATAACTTCATTATATTTATTTTCCATATCCTCATCTTCTCTTTCTTCCTCAATTTGGTGGACTCCTATTTCTCTCTAAACTTCTTCTCCCTCCATTTTTCCGTCCTAAAATATAAAGCCAATAACATATTAATTAGAGAACAGACAAAACATTCAATAACAAAAGCAAATATCATTCACAATGTCAAATATATATAGTCTAACAATACTTATACAGGTCCAAAATCACAAAACAAAATGATACGACTACGATCAATTCAAATTGTATGCTATCCAATCTAAGCGCTCCTCGGGTGAGATACTAAGGAATTCATTTTTTATTCCCATCTTCGGAACTAGTTCGAGCACTTTAAAAGGAGAGTGATTGTGCAAGTTTGGGGTCTCCTTGATAGCATCACAAAGGTTGTTATTTTTCTTCTCTGTGTCCCTTTTCTCCATTAGACTACGCATTCCTTGAATTTCAGTGGTAATAGCTTTGATTGATACCATGCCCGATGCTACTTGTTCATAAAGATCGGTTCGTGCATTGACAGCTGAGCTACTCTTTTCTTCATTTGAAGTTTTACTTTTCTTTCTTGGAAAATACTTCTCTTTTGGAGGCTTCTCCAGGAAAATTTTCCATATGGCAGCCTCCAAGTTTGTGTCTTCAAAAGCTGATGAACTAATATATCCTGGTGGTATAGTTTTGTATGAAATAGAATTATTATCCTCAAGCACAACCACCTTTTGCCTAACAGGTCCAGCTACCTCCTTCATAACAGGTTTCGCTTCATTTGTTCTAGCATCATTACTATTACCAAGTCCAACTGAGTGTCTTCCAGAAGCCATTAATTTGCCAAATATAACGGTCAAATACTCATAGTCTGCAAATTTTTCATCACGAATATTACTTGAAGCAGTTGGATGACCCTGTAAACAAAATTAATAAATTCAGTGGAGTGCAACAAAAATATCAATACATAATGCAAAAAAAATATGATAATTAAATATCTAACTTGAAAATAACTCTCCCATATCTCATTTAGAGCCTCCATCAGCTTTGTGTGTGGGTTCCATCCAAATCCAGAAGAATGACGTTGAAGATAAATAATACTAATGTAACGCTTCTTTAATGTCTTCATACGATTCTTATATTGGTCATAAGCTATGTTGCACCCAAGGCTTCCATTAAGAATAGGAAGTACTTCTCTCTCTACTTGTTTCTTGTTTAGCGCACCACTTGAATCACGATCTCCCTTTATAACAGCATTATATAATAGCTCCAGTAACATAACGTTCCTACGTTAACTCCAAGAGTTATACTTATCTTTTTTCTTACCACTACCTTCTCCGGAACTTCCCATCTGTAATGTCGGTATACAATCAATAACACATGAAAGGAAATTACAATCTATTTACCTCATGGCTAATCAATAACACATGAAAGGAAATCACAATCTATTTACCTCATGGCTATATATATATATATATATATATATATATATATATATATATATATATATATATATATATATATATATATATATAACAACATATGGAATCATAGAGTTGTAGACTAACATCTCTTTTTTAAGTCAATCAATTTAATTGTAAAAGTAAACATCACAAAGTGTTTATATTTAAAGCACCTATCGGATGCGAACATGAGAAGTAACAACTCAAATATGTGTCCTACGTTAGATACATATCATGTTGGTCCTAATTTCGCTTTCATAAATACCAAGACCATCAAGTTGAATCGCACACCAACAAATTGCTAATAGAGAAACACAGATTACGGAAAAGAAAAAAAGCATATGTCCATATGTCCTGATCAAAACCCATCAAGAAAAAAACAACAATTTCAGAGACAGTGAAGAAGATGGGTAAATTTTGACTTGTACGAGTTGATTTCAGTAATAGGTAAATTTCAATGGGTAAATAGATAACCATATTAGGATTTCGGAGACAGTGATGGGTGTCTAGGATATTAGGATTTCAGAGGGGGGGATTTCAGTTTGGGGGGGGGGGGCATCGCGGTGGGGGGGCAGGGGCATCGCAGTGGGGGGTATCGACGACGAGATGTTGAAAGAGAAGAGGATGGTTTAGGATTTCAAAGAGGATGGTTTTGAGAAGAGGATGATAGGGATGTTGAAGGAGACGAAGATGAACAGTAAAAAACCATACTCACCAGTATACAAAATCAAGCTAATGAAAATATACAAATACTGGCAATCGATATCTTCACAAGAGGGGTGGATGCAACTATGGGGAACGAAGAGGCTTGAAAGTTTCTACGGATAATGTGAGAATTGCAAAGGCTTTTGGTATTTATATCTCAAACCCTAGATTCCATCTAAATCCTCCATATTCTCAATTCTACCAAAATTAATAACTTTTTGAAAACACCGAGAATTGAATGGGGTCATTTAACATCTCAATTGAATACACCGAGAATTGAATAGAATCACTTAAAGTCTCAATTGAATACATGGTGACTTTTATAAACTATTTTAAAATCCTAATTGAATACACTAGGATTTTCACATTCTTTTAAATTCTTTTCAAATTCCAATCCAATACACCCCTGTAAGTTTTGGAGCAAAAGTTAATTGAAATATATAAAATTAGGATTGTAAGAAAAGCTCGTGAGCCGCTAAGGTTCGGCTCGATAAAAACTCGTTCAAACTCGTTTTATTCATAAATGAACAACCATAAACAAAAATCTTATATTCATTAAAGTAAATGAACAAACATGAACAAATCGTGTTTAAGCTTGGCTCTTGTTCAAGGTTGGCTTGGTTAAAACTCGTATAGGCTCGGCTCACGCTCGACTTGATTTAGCTCATTCTCTGGTTTTTTGTTAAGACTGTACATGTATAGTATGAGTGGGTCCATTAATTTAATATGTGGTTAATTTCATATAATATAATTAAATATTTATAAATATTACTGTGCAATATACCATATGCCCTAACATCTCATATACAAATTTGTAAATCACCCTGGGGGGGGGGGTGAATAGAGTGATTGTGCATAAATTAAATAATTCAAATTAAATTGCAAAGTAAATAAAAAGAGTTAGAGAAAGCAAATACAGTAAGTAGGCAAGACACAGCGATATAACGTGGTTCGACCCCCCGGTCTACGTCCACACCACCTACTTGTAGCAATTTTCCTCCACAAGCGTTCCACTATACTTTAAACCCTTGTACAACGATTCTCAGAATTCAGGCCGAGAGACCTATTACATCCGCAGGGCTTCTACAGGTAAGTCTCGCAAACCTCATCGAAGTGGAAATAAAAGAAAAATCCTCAAGATCCAAATAGACCTTGACTGAAGAAAAATAATAAATATCTCTCACACTCGGATTGATGATTGATTAATTAATTCATAAGTTATGATAGCAAGAGGTGAAGAATATTCAGTAAATTCGCCTCTATTTATAGGGTGGAAAAAAGTATCCTTCCAAAAATGAGAAGATTTTTCCGAAATAATCAAATATGTACATCAACGGTCGACTATACATGTGAGCAGTCGACCGTTCATCTTTCAATGTGAGAGTCGACATGACCGGTTTGGCGTGCAGATCTGTCTTTTATTTGGCGAATCTACTTTATATTCATACCAAAAAATAATCAATCAATCAATCAATCATTACATAGCATTTTCTCACAAAAGGAAATAAATAATCCAGACATGCTTGATTCTTTGTAGATTTGAAGCAAATGTTTCTTGTGGAGCACTCTTCTTTGATTTTTCGAATCTTTTCTTATTCATGCATCTTTTGCTTGTTTTTGAATCTTTTGGATCTTTTACTTTAATTTTCCTTTTCCTGTTTTTCCTGCAAATCTTAACTAAAGATATTAGTAGTAAGTAATACGTTTGTGCATACCAAACTTAGGTAAACAATCTCCCCCTTTTTATGTGGACAAAACATATCTTAGAATTTTAAAAGTGTAACACGAAATATATTAGAAGAGATTTAATTACTCCCTCTAAATCTTATACACCCTCTAAATTCATGCATGGAAGATGTTAATAAGTGAGAATATATAATACAACCCATATGTGAACAGGAAGAACATGTATACATATATTTTGAGAAACAAGTAATTTTGGGGAATATTACATTTGTGAAAATCAAAGGAAAATCTACTTACATGATACCGTTAATCGTGAAACTCTTTGATATACAGCGAGAGCTCTACATGGTATCATAGATTTGAGATTTTGCCAATACATATAAATTAGAGTAAAAGATTTTTTTTAAAAAATTAAAAGATCCAAATTTGTAAAAGAGGGAACATGGATAAAAAATAGTAAAAAAATAGTAAAAATTCTGAAAAATACTTCTCCCCATTTTTGGAACACACCAAAAGAAAAAAAATACAGCAGTCAGAAATATGAAAAAAAAAACTGAGACAAGACAGGTTGATCAATGAGAAATTGTATGTGACTATGAAGAAAACAGAAAGCAGGACAGTCGACCGAAGAGAAACAAGGCAAGGTGTATGGTCGACTGCAAGAGACCAAAGATAGGATCGGTCCACCGCCTGGTCGACCGGAAGTTTGCTGTAATATAATGATGAGAATGAGAAGCACAATCCAAGATAAATGCGAGATGTTTTGGCACTGCAAACATAGACATTTGATTTCTAGATAAATACGGTTACATAGCACAAGAAAGGTCTATACAAGAGCAACATTATGTAAACTAGTCCATATTACAATCATCAAAGATGTATTAAAATCTATTCCTCATCATCATCATCATCATTACCATCATCATCTTCGTCTTCATCGTCTTCATCATCGTTATCCTCTTCATTAAGAGGCGGAAGAAATTCTCAGTCGTCTTCGCCTTGCAAGTATTCATTGGTTTTGACATAGTAATCATAGACTTGTCTTTGATGGGTGGCAAATTGCTCATGAGTCACGAACGAGGATGAGGAGGAAGAGGGAGTAGCATTTTTGCGACGAGAGAAGGAAGGAGCTTGTTGAGATTGTTCGGCTTAACGATCTTGTTGGGCTTGACGACGGCAAGCCCATTGGGTAAACGGAACGTCAATACCCATTTGTTGAGGAAGAATTGGCATATGATCTTTGCTAAGGAGAAAATTTCCAACATCAATGCGGAAATCAATGGCTAGATTATAGACAAGGGAGCTAAAGGGAAGGCCACAGTTTTGAGTGGTTGCAAAATTCATTGTGCGAATAATAAATGTGGCGAGATCAACTTTTTATTCGCCAAGGATAAGAAAAATTATAAACGATTGATCTACCCTAATTTCTGTCTTATCTTTCTTTTTAGGCCAAATGTTGGCATTGAAAGTTTTGTTTAGGACACGGGCACTATCAGTAAAATTAGTGGGAGTGGGACAAGGAATATGAAGAAAGTCGGGTTTAACGATCATGGACTTGACCATTGTTTTGTCACGACCTGGTTTGTATTCAGTTGTGTTGAAGTCAAGATGGTAAGCATCAAATTCCCTTTCGGGCAACTCATATCTCTTACAAAGATATTCGGGAGTAATTTTAACCATTTTTCCAAGAATAATTGAAGAAAGAGTGAGATCATTATCTTGGATGCCCTCAAGATTTGCGAAGAATTGGCGGGTTAAGGATTCAGAGTGGGTGCTAGGTGTAGTAAGATAATTCGCCCATCCAAAATTATGAAGAATTCTAACTATAGAATTGAATTGCCCACCGAGGGTTTCTAGGTTTATTTTATGTTTAGCAACAATCGGAGTAGAAAAAAGAGTAGAGAAATAGAGATCTGCACAATTTGAGTTTCTAAAAGTAATTCCATCTCTAGTAATAGATTTAGAGGCAATAGCTTTCTTATCCTTAGATCTGTGAGAGGAGGAAGGACCGTGAGAAGCCATGGAGCAAGGAAAAAGATAACACCCAAAAAAAACTTAGGAGAAGATCGCAAAAGAAATTGAAAACTTTGATGGATTTTGGAAGAGGTGAAGCTAGGGTTTTCGTGGAGGCTGAGAGAGGAAGAGGGAGAGGTATTTATATTGGATGTGTGGGCCCCATATGTCATAGAGGGAAGAAAATATGTTGAGATCAGATCAGCCGATAAGATCGGTCTGCCGGTTTAGGGAGACGGTCGACCGCAACACAGGAAAAGAGGGAAATTGACTGAATAAATTTGGTAGGGAAAAGGACGGTCGACTGTGCGGTCGACCGGTCCACTTTCGACCAACCAAATAAATAAGAGAGGAATTTCCTAAGTATAACACGATCGACCGAACCACTCAAGAGGAAACAGTTTACAATGCAGTCGACCAAGAACCATGCACAATAAAATGTCATTTAGTTTATCTTTCATAGCATGAAAACATTTTTCTTCGAATCAACAATATTTCCTCTGTCAAAAATTGATCTTAGATCAAGTTATAGCATATCAAAGAGAATTATATGTTGTAGATAAAATTAACACAGTACATGTATTTCTTAGATAGATAACTGATGTTTTAGATGTTTTACTTGGAGATATGTCATCTATAAAGTGAAAATAAATCAAAATTAGTTTATATTTTACCAAGTGTTGTACTTATCAGAAGAACTGATGTCCTTCTCTTTTTTCCTTGATAGAGATGCAGATTTAGTTGTTGTAATTATTTGTGACTTTCGAGCATTTGCCATCAAGGTACCTATGATCTCTTAAGTTGAAGGCGTAGATGCACCCACATGAAGGTTTGTAGGTGTCCAAGTAGACGTTGTTCCTGCATTTATATTCTTTCTCACCCAGACGAAATTAGTATTCCTTTTTAATGAGCAATTATAAGAAATATGTCAAATTTATAGCAACAGTGACATGTGATACGATTATGTCTTGGATCATGCACACGTACAAAGTTTTGTGTTGATTTGTAATTATTTTGGTGACTATGCATATGTGTATGACATGATTGCTTAGACTTTTGATGTTGTATCGGCTCATTGTAACCAAGCCCTCGATTATCATGATATGATCTTGAATTCTTTGTAATAAGATAATTGGGCTCTTCATATTTTTCAACAATTTTTTCGAGCTCAATTACTCTTTTACAAAGCATTTTCTAGTCTTCTCACCGTCTTTTGTGTTCAGACGAAGAGTGTCTAGAGTAGCATCAAGTATTCTATTTTGTTCAAGAGCTTCTTTACAACCTTCTACTACCTCAACAAATTTTTTTTTGCATTCATTTAAATTATCAGTGAGTTTGGCAATATAAACAGATTTCTCATGAAGTTCTCTTGGATTTTCATTATGTGTTGCTAAGGATTCTTGAATTTGTTTTTTTAAATACTCATTCTCCTCTATCAACACATCATAGTCTTTTCTAAATGACTCGAATTTTTCAATAACCAAATAATTTTTATTTTTCAGTTTTTGATTTTTAGCAATGCAAGAGTCATGTGATTCATTTTACATTTGTTTGTATTGTATCAATTAACGACTTAATTTCTTTGCATAATCTCTTAAACCATCATAGGAGGGTTCTTCGATTACCTCTTCTTGAGATGATGATTGCACCTCACCATTCCCAAGAGCCATGAATCCAAAGTTGTTGTGATCTTGCTCTTCATCACTGGAGTCTGAATTTAGCCACAGTTTGCGCAAATGTGTCGTGGCTTTTTGCATTTGTAACATATGCCATCTTTTTCCTTTTCTCTTCCTCCTTGAGACCTGCCATATTTTTTGTGTTTGGGATACTTATGGAATTGTTTGGTCAATAGCGCGATGTCTTCATCTAATTCTTCATGATCTGACTCTGCTTTTGATGACCGAGATTTTTCTTCTTTCAAGGCGATGGTCTTTTCTTCTGTTTTAGGTTCAATCCCGATGTTCTGCCTGTATCTCTTGGTTTGGTCATCTCCATCTCATATGTCTTCAGTTTTCCTTAGAAGGTGTAGTAGTCGAACCCTTTTTTCTCAAGAGTCTCCTTCATTGCGGCAGTTTTTACGTCCCATTCCGGTGTGAGACAACTTATGAGTTTTCCGATCTTTCGGTCATCATCTAAACCCTTACCTAAGCTCTCAAGCTCATGTGCGATAATGTCGAAACGGGCAAGCATTTGATCTACGTTCTGTCCTGGCAACATATGGAAAACATCAAACTTATAAAAGCATATATTAACTTTTTCTTTTACCTCAGATGCGGTTTCCTCATGCCGTTTCAGCATGTTGTTCTAAATGTCATATGTCGTTTTGCAATTTTGCCCACATTGCATCAATTCTTCATTGTTTAGACCTGCATAAAGTGTTGTCATAGCTTTGGAGTTTGCAGTTTTTAGTGCTAGTTCGGAGTTTGTGAAAGCTCTCTTTCCATCACTGACAGAAATGTCTATTTTGTTTATGCAAATGTTCCAAAGTTCTTCACCAAGCATCTGCAAAAAGCGAGACATGCGAACTTTCCAAATATCATAGCATTTTCTATCAAAATAAGGTGAGTGTGTTAGACTTCAACCATTGGAGATAAATGGTTCCGACGAGTACAAGTTTTCGTGAAGAGGGAATTCGGCCATTAGACATTTTGCTCAAGCTTTTAAGCCTTTAATAAGCACCTCGCTCTGATATCACTGTAAATCACCATAGGAGGGGTGAATAGGGTAATTGTGTGGAAATTAAAAAATTCAAATTAAATTGCAAAGTAAATAAAAAGAGTTAGAGAAAGCAAATGCAGCAAGTAGGCAAGACACAGCGATATACCGTGGTTCGACCCCAGGTGTACGTTCATATCATCTACTTGTAGCAATTCTCCGCCATAAGCGTTCCACTATATTTTAAACCCTTGTACAGTGATTCTCGGAATTCAGGCCGAGAGATCTATTACACCCGCAGGGCTTCTACAGATAAGCTCCGCAAACCTCACCGGAGTGGAAATAAAAGAAAAATCCTCAAGATCCAAATAGACCTTGACCGAAGAAAATAATGAATATCTCTCACACTTGGATTGATGATTGATTAATTAAATCAGAAGTTATGATAGCAAGAGGTGAAGAATACTCAGTAAATTCGCCTCTATTTACAGAGTGGGAAAAAGTATCTTTCCAGAAATGAGAAAATTTTTCCGAAATAGTTAGATCTGTACATCAACAGTCGACCGTACATGTGAGCGGTCGACCGTTCATCTCTCAACCTGAGAGTCGAGAGATGACCGGTAGCTGACTCATCTTTTCAACTAAAATGAGCGGTCGACTGGTGTGACGGTCGACCGACATTTGTGTGGTCAACCGCTATCGTGCAGATCTGTCTTTTATCTGGCGAATCTACTTTATATTCATACCAAAAAATAATCAATCAATCACAAAAAAGAACTAAATAATCCAACCATGCTTGATTTTTTGTAGATTTGAAGCACATGTTTCTTATGAAGCACTCTTCTTTGATTTTTCAAATATTTTCTTATTCATGCCTCTTTTGCTTGTTTTCGAATATTTTGGATCTTTAATTTGATTTTCCTTTTTTTTCCTGTTTTCCTGCAAATCTTAACTAAATATATTAGTAATTAGTGATACGTTTTGTGCACACCAAACTGAGGTCAACAAAATTTCCCTCAATTCAAAACATAAACCCTCTAGGTCCCAGGCTAGCCTAAATAGTTTTGGCCTACGCAATTATTAAAACATTATTTAGCTACTGTATTGTCCCATTATGATCTTAAGCTTATCTTTTTTTTCTTTTAACATGCAACTATACAAAAAAATCCTTAAGAGTAATTATTCCATAATTTACACTCATGTAATAAATGATCTCAAACATAGTTCAATCTTGAGCTTGGATTGAGCTAGTTTGTGGCTTTTTTTTTTTTTTGAAGTGATAGTTTGTGGCTTGTTTAGACCTTGAACCGGGCTTCAAATAAGCTAATGAACAAGCCAGGCTATCTGAAGACGAACCAAGTTTGAAAAAGATTTTTGTTTAATGAACATGAACCAAACTTGAACAAGATTTTAAGTAGGGCTGCAATCGAGCCGAGCTCGGCTCGTTTACGAAACGAGTTCAGTTTTAAGCTCGAACTCGGCTCGTTTACGAATACCTTCTGAACCGAGCTTTGATTGAGCTTTGACCGTATTCAAGCCGAATAGTTTGCGAGCTTAGCCTAAAAAAAAAAACTCAAACTCGAGCTCGGCTCGTTTACGAAACGAGCTTAGTTTTGAGCTCGAGTTTGGCTCGAGCTCTGTTCGAGCCGAGTTTTGTCCAAGCTTTGACCGAGCTCGAGCCGAACAGCTCGCGAATAGCTCGATTCGTTTACAACCCTCATTTTAAGTAAAAGAGCTAAGCCTAGCCTGTATTAGGTTCGATTTACAATCCATATAAAATAGAGGTTATGATGAAAAGTGAGGGATATTTTAGTAATTGAATTAAAAAAATTTGGTGGAAAATTTAAAGTTTGCACTTGCAAAATCTGTATTTGCAAGCTATCGAACACTCTCGAAATGCATACATTATATAAAATGATCTCCCCAATTATCTCGGGCAGTGAAGGGCATGAATGTTTCCACGCCATAAACTCCATTTTTTTTTATAACATATAACTTCACTACAAGAAAAATGACATATGCCATGACAGACAAAATCCGCAAACTAAAGGAAAACAGTTTTCTGATACTAAATTAAATCCGTAATGAATTTAAATATGATACTAAACAGCGTCACTAAAATTTTTTATCAGTGGCATTGAATATATTTTTTTTAATATGCGAATTTTCGAAACTATTTGCACTTAGAGCATCCACAGTCGTCTATACAATAGCATTTCAAGTATTTGCTGCAGTCATCAAAAGATATAAAATGTATTATTTCGTAAAAAAATTAAACGAACGAAACATCATCTGTGAGGAAAAAAATTAAATTAAATGGATTTTATAACGGAAAAACGAAAAATTTAATATTAAAATAAATGGGATGTCCCAAAAAAAAAACTCAAAATAAAATTTCACATCGGACGAAATATCAGTGAATTTTATTTTATTTTATTTTATTTTGGTAGGGACGAAACATTATTTTGCTTTTTGCAAAATAACCAGACGTCTGGGTTTTAAGGGCTTTTTTTTCCTTTTTTTTTCTAAAGATAGAGGAAAAAATTTGCCAAGTTCCGAAACATCATATTTCGTCTGATCATTTAAAAATTAATTAAATAATCCAGACGAAACATGATATTTTGTCACGCATAATATGCATATTGCTATATCTCATGCTATATTTTTCTTTTTACTGTAGTAAAAAGGAAAAATACGGAAAAATAGCTAACGAGTGCAGCGACATTTAGGGAAAATTATGCATAAAATGCATTTTTAACTAACGATTGTGGATGCTCTTATAGGACAGTTGCCAAAGTATTTGTGCTCATGGACTCAACAACTAAATTTGTCATTTCTAACAGCGAGTTCAGTTGTTTCATCATCGTCGTTGGAACACACGTATTTAGTGCTAATTTTTTAGTTCAAAATTTTCAAAAAAAACTCGTCGTTCACAACGGTGAAGACATTTATACTAGACTCGCTATTGAAAACATCGAGTTTAGTTCAAAATTTTCAATGAAGCTCGCTATTTCCAACGGCGAGGACATTTACACTAGACTCGCTGTTTAGAATGACGAGTTTAGTTTAAAAAAAAATATATGGAGTTTTTTTTCGAAAATTCACTAAGTTCGACAGAATGTTTCACTCTGTAAAATTTTCTACATTCTCGCCGTTCCCAACAACGAGTCTAGTTTAAAAGTCCTCGCCGAGTCTTTATTGGGAACGACGAGTCTTTATTAGAAATTTAGAACTGAACTCGCCGTTGGGAATGACGAGTTTCTAAAAAAAATAGCATTAAAATCGCCGTGTCCCTACGACGAGCATGAAACAACTAAACTCGTTGTTGAAAACGGCGAGTTTAATTGTTGAGTTCATGAGTGTAAATACTTTGGGAACTGTTCTATTTCTACAAATAGTTTCGAAAAGTGTCTTATTAAAAAAAATTCAGTGGCATTTTTGCTATCAGGTGTCATTATCGCACTGTATGTAAAAATCTAAAAAAGAATAAATCAAAATTATTCTGATTGATATTTCACCTAGACTTCCCTTGCAATAGTCAGTAAACATGACTAGCTACCTTATTCCCCAGTTTCAATCTGGGGGAGATTAGCAATTTAAACCAGAGAGGATTCAAATATATATATCAAACACACCCTTATTCAGATTAAAAAGAAAAAGACAGAAAAAAAAAGAAAAAAAACCGACACAACTTCAAGTTTTCAATTGGGCACTACTTTGAGTCGATTTCAGATTTGTTTTCAATATTTTGGAAACATGTATATTAGGTTGTGTATAGAATGCGGATTTGGGTTAGATCTTTGCTATCGAGGACTATTATAGTTCTTGGCACACTTACAGTTCTAGTCTAACCAATTCACATTGAAGTTCAAATTAAGTAATTCCTGTCAAGTGCATGTAAAAAATATGTTCTTGCATCGATTTACATTCAAAATTGGTTGGTTTCGATATTAGTGAACTAGTGTTATCCTGTGCAAATTGCACAGTCTAAAATAATTTTGAGAAACTCATAAAATTATATAGAACTCCAAAAAATTGTAAGAGAATTTGGAGAAACTTGTGAATATCATATCTACTGTAATTACTAAAATCTTCGTTATCATCTTCATATAAGTAGATGGTTTAGTTAATCACTGCTAAAACATAATGTTATCTGATTGAATTTTATTAAAGCTAAAAAAAATATATGCATTGAAAAGATGTCGTAAATTCAACTAATTTATATTAACATGTATATTATAACAACATTAACATTCAGTAAATATGTTTTATATTATGAACCACGCAATATAACACTGGTTAGAGTAAAGATGATATACTAAGAAAATGATACAAAAATAATTTTATGAACTGTGTTTGCTTTAAAATTAAATTCTAAGTTAGGGGATGGGGGTAGGTTTGGGAAGAGACGTGAGATTTTGTGAGATTGAGAAAGTGAGAGGGAAAGAGAATGTGTTTGAGGGATTGGAATTTTTATTTTGTTTTGGTTTTTTAATAAAATCGTAGGTAATGCATGTATTAGTTAAATATGAAGCCTTACTTTTCCTCTTCGGAGACTTTCCCTCCTATTCCTACTATTAGAATATGATAAAATATAAAATATCTATATAATAAAACACAAAGAAAGCTATCAAGTGGCTCTCCTTCAATTCCCCCAAAATCAAAGGTCCAGATCTAACCTCAAAAAACATATTTTTTCCCCAAAAGTTTCCTCCCAAAATTCAAATTTAAATCCCCACCTAAAACAACTCCTTTATTTATTTAATTATTTATTTCTCGCTCTCTCTCTTCTATTCAAAAATACAGAAAATAAAAAATTTAATTTTTTTTAAAAAAATATATAAAACCAAAAAATTTAAAATTTTAAAAACTTTAAAAATAATTCAAAAAAATTAAAAAAATAAAAAACTTATAAAAATATTTTTAAAATATTAATTTTTTTTAATTTAAAAGTATTAATTTAAAATTTAAAAAATAAATAAATTTTTAAAATTTTTTGAACTTTTAGAAATAAAACTTTAAAATTTTAAAAATAAATGTTTAGATTATTGGTATTGTAAATACCTTCACACTTGCACCTGCATTACCATTGTATTTAGATATGCTCATAGTGGTTATGGGATTAGAGTAAACTCTATAAAACCTATATGATAATGTCCTTACTAAACTATTACAAGCATCTAAAATTGATGCTGAAGTTAAAAAAAACTCTATGCAGTGTTTCTAACAAACTATATGCATTTCAGGTAAGTTCAAGCTAATGATCAAGAAGACGATAATTGAGCTTAAAGGTAGATATACTGTTTCCTCATATAATATGTTTACTACTTCAATTAATTTGCTGGACCTTCAAAACTATTTTATATAATCAAATCAGGTGCACCGTTCCGAAGACGTGCCATAGGCACCAGGGCAGGCCCTGAGTTCTCGGGGGCCCTAGGCGAACTTCCAAAATGGGCCCCCTAATAACCTATATATATTTTTTACGCGCGAAATACGTGCCTATATTTACAAGGGAAGTTCAAAATTGGGGGCCTCAAAAATCGCAAATTTCGCGGAGCCCGAGGCGGCCGCCTTATCCGCCTCCATACTGAGGCCGGCCTTGGTAGACACGTATTAACGGGCAAACCTAGTATATATACAATAAGTGAAAAAGTGAAAGAAGAAGGGAAATAAAAATAGAGGGGACTTTCGGCCTTTCATGTAGCCACGTCACTATTTTCCTAGTACTTCGCCTTTTCCACAAAAACAAACATGCGTGGATTCAGCCCAGCCCATACAAAAGTGGACAAATCACCTTCTTCTTCTTCCTCTAAAAAAAATGGTGAAATAGAATTTTTCCAGAATTATCATTTATTATCAACATACAAACAAAAGGGCTTGTTCCTTAACCCAATCACCAATGGCCCTTATCTGGGTCTTCACCCCTTCTCACTTTCTCCTCCAAAAAACCCACAACTCACTTCGCTTCCCTTACTCATTTTCACCATCCCCTCGAATTCCCACTGTTAGAGCCACTACTGGCACTGAAGGGAGTAGTCGGGTGAGTGGGGCCCATGAGGATCCGACCCTTTTGAGGAAGCCCCTGGTCACGTGCCCCCAGCCGAGTGGAGAAAGCCCATCACGTGATGGGGGAGAAGAGGTGGAGGAGTGGGTGGATTGGGAGGATCGGATTTTGGAGGATACTGTGCCGCTTGTTGGGTTTGTTAGGATGATTCTTCATTCTGGGAAGTAAGTGATTTTTTTCAGTTGTTGAATGATTGTTTTTTATTTGTTAGGTTTATGGAATGATTTGATTGGGAATTGGTTGCTAGTCATGTGCAAAATATTGTGTGTCTTAGGTATATGTTGAAGTTAGGGATGTAAAGCATCTAATGTCGAAAGTCTCATATGGTTTGGTGATTGATTGTTTGCTCTTTTAACATTATGCCCATTTTAAAGGTTTAGGGAATGATTTGATTAGGAATTGTTAGCTAGTCATGTGTAAAATGCTGTGAATCTTTTATGAATATAAAGCATATTCGGTCGAAAGAGTCATGATTAACTTGATTGCTTGAAGTGGTAGTGTTAAATATAAAAGTGGTTGACGAGAAAACCTTATCTAGAGAATTATCTAAAAGAAACCTTGGAGCTTTTTTTAGGTATATTTTGTATGTTTCTTCACTTGTGTTCTTCTTCTACTTCTTCTTAATGCTAACAAGTATGGTTTTAACGTGTTAGTGAATAAGGAGAGATGGAATTCGATTTTGAAGAAGGATTTCTAATGGCCCTGCAACAATAGAAATATGCCAATTGGTGAGGGTTGAGGGTGGGTTTTATATTTTATATTGTAAAACCCATGTCTTTTTATTTATGCGCCCAGTGGGGAATCAAGTCTGAGTAGCTGTGACACCATGTAAATTGTGTGCCTCTGCACCAAAAAATCAAAGTTGTTTGAGAGTTGAGGATTTTACACTTATTCTAACAATGGTATAAGAAAATAATTTGGGAGTGTAGATGACTCCATACATTATTATAATGATGGTTGCTCTTCTTATTATTGCTAAAGATGGTCAATATGGCTGAGCGATTTGATCATTAGATAATGTTTCATTGGTGTAAAACTAAAGCATAATCGCGTTTGGATTCCTAGCAAACAATAGGAGTAGTTGGAGTTGAGTTATCATGGTCTAGAATAGTCATGAGTCATGAACTTTGGTGCAATGGATGATTAAATAGGCGGGAAAAAGTTATGTACATTCTAACTTGTGCCAATGTTTCTTACAATTTGACACTCTAGAAGTTGGTAAACTGGACATTTTTTGTAGTTGTGGTTGGGTCCTTTCCAGTATGAACAAAGATTTCCCTTCGCCATGTAATTCATCTTGAAGCCCTATATTTTTTTTACCACTAGTTCATGGAAGTATTGTTCCTTGGTGTAAAACTAAAGCATCATCTTTTTTGGATTCCTGGCACGTGACTGGAGCAATCGAAGTGGAGTTGTCATGGTCTACAATTGCAGTAGTTATGGTCTTAGTACCACGAATGACTAAATGGACAAGTCGAAATTATTCTAATTAGACGGAAAAGCGGTTCCTAATGATTGAAGTGAACTTCGTTCACATTCTAACTTGTGCCAATGTTTCTTACAATATGGCACTCTGAAATTCAGTAAATTGGACAATTCTTGTAGGTATAGTTGAGTCCTTCACACTATGTACAACGATCCCCCTTCTCCATTTATTTTTCTTGAAACCTTAATTTGTTTGACCACTAGTTCATGAAAAAGGTTATGTTTGCTTGTATTGCAGACAGGGTTCTAAAAGTCGTTAAGCGGTAGTCGGGTGACCGATAGAGGCCTAGCTCCTAGACCTTGTTAGCGGTGCCTAGGCGGCTAGGCACTAGGCTTTTTTAAAAAAATTTCTTAATTTTAATTTTATTTTTGTCCCCAATTTATCTTTTTGGTTTTGTTTTGTTGTTCCACCATACATTATCTTGCTCTTTATTGCTCCACATTCTTACTCTTGATTTTTCTCCTTGCTATTGCAAGATGAGCTGTACATAGTGTAAAAGACATAATTGCATCAAGATGTTGGTTTTGGTAACAGATTTAGATAGAGCGATGATTTTTCAGGATAATGATCAAAATTTTTAATGTCTTAACTAGATGTATCGAGAAAATAAACTATTATACTAGTTCTAGTCTGTCTCTTTTGAAATATGGATTGACTTATCATTTCATAATCAAAAGCATCGGTAGTTTTGATATCTTGGAAGAACAATGTTGTACTAGTGGTTTTCAGTGAACTCCAACTGACAATTTGTAATGTTGGGTTGTGTGTTCTCCTTCTATAAAAACAATTTCGGGAAAAAAATAACATAAGCCATCTCTTCATTATCTGATGATTGTCTAAATATGTAGTACTTATATAAGTATATATATTTTTGAATATTGAAAGATTGTTTCCCCATCCCGTTTCATTGATAAGTTAATATCGGAACAATAACGCTAAATTCTCAAGATGAAAATAAACAACCTGGCCATACATACTACTACAAGCAAAAGACACCACCTAAGAACTATTACTACTACTACTAATAATAATAATATGAACTAAGTCTCTAACTCCTTCTAGACTCGGAAATTATTTTTAAACGGGTTCAAGTTGGGTCAGATCGGATTAAGCTCTATTTTATGATCTGAGTCTGCCTAGGCTGCCTATATCTGCCTAGACCTGCCTAGACCCGTCCAATAGGCCAAATCAATTTTTTCAAACGCCTAGGGCCTAGGCGAGTTGCCTGGGGACTGCCTAGAGACTAGGCACCGCCTAGACTGATTTTTAGAACAGTGATTGCAGATTGTTGCAACATCTTATGTGAGTATTAGTGTGGTGTCTTCAACAGTGATACCACCTAAAGGATAGATAACAATGCGCATTGGATGTTTAAAGGATAGTATTATAGATGACAAATAAAGACTTCATTTTCATCTTCAAAATCTCCTCAATAGATAAGAACCATAGATAACTTGATTGAAGGTGGTTATGTATAAGGGTTCCTTCTCCTATAGCAAGTGGCTAGGACATCCTTTTGATATAGGCTTTTTCCATAATGACTCCCAAAAGATATGATATTTATGAAATAACACCCGTAATCTTTTTACTTTTCCAAATTAGCAACTGAAGTGTTTAGCATATGCCAAAATGCCACCCAACCTTACTAGGTATGTTGAGAATGTTCTCCTTATTGGGTTCAACTTTATAAAATGCCTATGAAATGATGAAAATGGCTTCTTCTTCCTTTTAAAAATGCTTCTTTCTTCTCCCCCCGACCTTGCTACTCTCCATTTCCTTCTTTAAACCCAAACCTGACTCAATCCAATTAGTACTCACCTTCTGATAAGGATAAATCCTACACATGTATATCAATGACACGTATCTTAATATGGAGGTGTAAAATCGTCAAATTCGACATCATTTCGGGTTACAATTCAATATGGGTCAAAACCCGGAACCCAATGAGGGTCTAGATCCAAAACCCAAGTCAGCAGAAATTCAAATCCCAATAAGGATGAATTTAATAGGTGGTTGGATAAGTAATTGGAATAATTGATCTTATTCCCTAACTGTTTGATCTTATCTCCTAACTATTGGGTTTTATCCTCTAACCTTTGGACTTAATCTTTACAAAAAACTCAAACCTCATTTTAGTAAGGGGTAACCAAACAATCCCTCCCTTTTCCTCCGCCTCTTATATTCTCTTTGCTGACTTGAGCGTGAGCCAACTTTGGTGTTTTGGTTTTTGCAAGGATTCGAAGGAGGCGATGGTCTGGTCGAAATCTAAAGGCGTAGATCCTAGTCTTCCTAACTTCATCAACATCGTACTTACAGTTGTTGTACCCATACCGATTTTTGCAGCAACAAATTGACACAATCTATGGAAACACTACAGATCTGCATCTCTTATCAGATCCACATATGAAAACACCTTCAGCCATAATTCCTAGGAAGCAAATAGTCACCGCCGCCAACCGTCGGGATGGATCACCGCTGTCTCAAGCCCCCCTTACTAGGGCTACACCAGGGGATCATACTAATAGTTTCCTGTAATTTCCATGCATTTCTCAACTATTTATAGACGCATTAACTAATAGCGATAGAGAAAGTGAAATCAATATCTATTAGGGCACCAAAGCTAAATTTATATATAGGTACACACAAGATGAGATAAGCACGTGTCATACACGTACTAGAGAGTATATACATATATTAACAGCCTTTTTCAAGCTCATGGTGGATCAACAAGAGAGAGTTTGAAAAGCAACACCTCGTCTGAGATTTCGTGAAAAATCTGCACATTGAGCTTCGGAAGGCATATAACGAAGGGATATGACCGTAGGAACGTCTTCCCGAGTGAAGAAGGCATCAACACCAATATGTTAAGTGAGCTCATGCTTGACCAGATTAGAGGCAATTCTGATGGTTCTAGTATTGTCACAAAATACGAGAATGAGCTTCGAAATAATACCAAAATTCCCTAGTAACTATCGTGAACATTCTACTTCTGTTGTGGTTGCAGCAAGAGTACGAAGTTCAGCATCCGAACTAGAATGAAAGACTGTAGTCTACATCTTGGACTTCCAAGAAATGAGTGAAGTTCCAAGAAAGACACAATAACACGTGATGGATCGTCTGTCATCAAGATTACTAGCACAGGTGACATCAATAAAGACCTTCAGTGCTTTACAAGATACCATGATAGAGATAGAAAAAGTGAAATCAATATCTATGAAGGCAGCAAAGCCAACAATATATATGGGTACATACAAGATGAGATAAACACGTGTCTATACATATATTAGCGTATACACTAATGCATGTGTCTCTATACATACACACTGCACTAATTACTGTGTTCAATTAATACCTTGCTTACTTTATTTGCATGCATGCCTTAATATTATGAGCACATTTGGAACATGGATCGATCATAGTTTCTTATTATGCCATCCTTCACTACTTATAATTAACTAGCTTAGTTTGGTGAACAATATAAATCCTTCTCATGTTCATCTTAGTCTTTCAACGAATCTAGATAATACAGATATGAAATCGGTTAATCCCGAAATATCCTTTTTGTAGGTATGATAATGGTGACAAACTAACCCCTGAGCACGAGAAAATAATTTTGGAAAGGTTGCTTCCATATCACCCAGAATCCCAGAAAAAGATTGGATGCGGAGTTGATTATATCACTGTAAGCTGCTTTTAATCCATCTTTATATGCTTTATAGTCTAATATGAATTTCCTCATATATATTCTTAAATATCGTGCATAGTAATTTCTAGTGTGCGATATAATTTATTCATGATTAATTAACACTATTGTTCTAATTGTCAGTTCTTGAAATATTGCGGAGACAATTTAGGGACTTGGAACCATAGTTATTCTTCTTTCTATTCTTCTTTTTTAATATTAGGGATAGTACTATCTGATCAATACATAGTAGCTGATAGATTTACTTTGTTACCCTTAATAACTGGCATTATGGATGATGCTTTTGATCTGATTCCTTTAAAATCTACTCAGGAATTATAATGCATGCAATATACCCATTCCACTTTTCGTCCTGTATGTGGTTCTACTAAATCTTAGGCAGTAGGTGATATAAGCAACATTTCATATTCGAAGAACAAACACAAAACATCACAAACCAAGATAAAAAAATCTATATTCTTGTGTCAGTACAAACACAAGAATCTTTGAGGTTGGATGAATCCTTTTTTTCTTTTCTTTTTTCATTTCGAGCTATCAACTCTGTTGTTAGGGGTGGCAACGGGTCGGACTCGGGTTGGGCTTGGGCCAATTGCTACCATAGACTGTCGTATTAATAACAATGCTTAGTGTACTCAACTTTGTATACTCATTTGTACTCCAAGACACAAGAATGTGGAGCCATACAAAATAATTATCTAATAATTGTTTGTGGGCAGCTCTCTTTCTCTGTTAAGTATAAAATGAGTCTACCGCAAGCAGTACTCATTTAGTTATACCCCTAACTCTTAGCTCCATTAATTATATTTTATCACTCTTCTTAATTGGCTGCTTTATTAGCCCCCGTTGCACCTGCGCAACCCATTTAAGTTGTTTCTCCTTCATTGAACCCCCTATTGGAGTGCTGGACACTTATTTGTTATCTTCTCTTTTAGCTTCTAGCCTCTAACATGCAGAACTTAGTTATACTTCCATTTAGTGAAAAATTAAGTAAAAGTTGTTTATGAAAATATTGGTCCCCTAATACAATACTACTATCTAGAAGGTAAGATCTACACTTACGATTGCATAGACATACAGATTTGTATAGTAAAATATATGATGGTTAAGATTGGACAGCATTGTTGATTCATCTAGTTTGGCTCGTGTAAAATAATAAAATATTCAGATAAAATATGATACTTGATATTATTACTCTAATTACTCAAAGAAACATGATGTCTATACATAGGCTTAAGTTAGACTTATTTCCTAAGTTAGAGATCACATCTTTCAACAATATTACTTACTAATAATATTATTCTCAAATATTCTTCCAGTATTACTTACTATCGTAATTCTCTAATATTCCTTCAATATTACTTTCTATCTTCTAATACTCCTCAAGTTGGAGCTTCACTAAGCTGCAACTTGTTACAAATAAAAACCTAGCAACTATTAAACTGAAGACAACTTGCTTCAAATTACAACACCAAACAATTTTGACATCACCCTACCTCTAAACAAAACTATCGACCCGTCTCAGATATGAGAAACAAATCTCCAATAAAAACTTGAGTTCATTGAAAGATAGAAGCGATACCCATCACTTCAAACCGAAAACAAAGTGGAGGTCACGACAAAGTGACGATGATCAGAGCAGACCAGTATTGAATCAGGAACTGATTGAAATCAGAAATGTAGCAGGCGAAATAAGTTGATAATGAACCAAAATTTCGAATCAAATCAGAACAACCAACAAATTGGAGCATATCAGATCAAATAAGGGCGCCATCGGAAACAAACCGGATATTGGAACAGATAGAAGCATGTCGGGAATGTCGAGAAATGCTTACATAAGCATACAACAATTAGAACATCTCAAACAACTTCTTAGAAACTACCCTGAAACTTGTTATGCAGATAGAACAACTTTTCTTAATCTCTCCTCCTTACAAGTAGACTTAATAAGCATGCGACAGAACATTAAAGATCCCCAATGAATCTAACCAAGTACCAAAAGATCTCCAAACGGATCAAACCAAAATATCAAAAAATCCCCAAACAGATCAAAGCAAAGCATCAAAAGATTCCCAATGGATCTAACCAAAGCATGCACCAAGTCCTCAACTTATAAGGATGAGCAACAACAAACTGGATCTCCTCCTCTTTCTCCTAAAAAAAGAAACATGCAACACTTAACAAAACAAGTCAAAACGACAACAATCGGCAACAAACTGAAGTTCTTCTCAAGTCTCTCTATCTTCTCTTTCTTTCTCCTAAGAAAAAAGAATCAAATAACCACAGACAATAACAAACAGAATAGATCTCCTCATGTCTCCTCTTTATCTCATTATATTTCTAAACAAACAGACAACAACACAAATTGAATGAGATATGTAGATCTCCTTTCTCTTTTTCTTTCTCTCTTTCTCTTTGTTAACAAAAAGGCAGCAACACAGATTGAAGTTTCTTCTCTCTAGATCTCGTCCTTTCATACTTACTCTATCTCCTGCTAAAAAAGAAACACGATTCAAACTAAAAGGGTTCTCGCTTCTTGCCGTTCTCTATTATCTCCTTCTGAATTGATTTGATACAACCAAATCGAAAGAACACATAAATCAAAATAAATTAATCAACATGGATTTCAAAGCAAATGAGACCAGCACGAAATACATCACATGGCACGAATCACAGGGCATACCATATAAAATCAGATCTTAATTTGGACATGAGCAGTTCGAGGACTTGCAGGCCCGTTTGGACCCAGTAGAAGAACAAATCTTGAACCGAGTACTCAATGAGAGTTGTAGGTCGTTGAGTCGCTTGCGAAAATGAATGGTCGTATGTCACAAAATGAGTCCTGTAGCTCTGGAGAAGCCCGATTTATTGAAGCTGAAACAACGGAATAGAAAAACAACAACGTTAACAACATCCAGTCAGAAACTTGTGAGTTTGTTTCGAACAAGAATATGGACAGATCTCAAACTTTGTTCTAAATGAAAAGATGTTGGTCATACGTTACGAACGGATTCCTGAAGCTTCAAGAAAATTAATTTTACTGCAGTAGTACCAACGGAATTGCAAAACAACAACAACAAAAACAATAGCACAACACGAAATGGTAGCAACAATAATAATAAGAGTCAAAAATGGCGGCGGCAAAGGTTTTTAGTCGTGAGGAATCAAAAATCGAAGGCGATAGCGATGAGATTGGATTCACAGAATGATGGGTCAGGCGGAGGCAACTATGAGGACGATGATGACGGAGGATGATGACAACGGGAGATGATGTCGATGGTGAAGGGGTTTGGAGATGTTGTAGATGGCGGCGAAGGGAGGTGGAGTGATTCCGATGATGGCCGGAACCACTCCACCTTGATGACGAGGAGGAAAATAGTGTAAGCCTTATGAAAGTAGAGGTTTTGATACCATATAAAATATTCAAAGAAAATATAATACTTGATATTATTACTCCTAAGCAGTTAAAATCCCCGATTACACCTGATTAATCCCCGATTAATCGCTAATCGGAGACTAAGCGATTATTTTTTAGCGATTTATATTATTTCAATAGTTAGCGATTTAATCGGAAATAATCGGCCGATTTTAAGTGGCCGATTAACCGATTAAATCTCCTCTAATTTTTATGATTGTTTGCATTATTTGGGCTCAATCCGTCCCAAAAACAAAATCCAATTTCAAAATTCAAACCCCTTCGAGTCTTTGCGCAAACTCAAATCCAACATATCGCCGCTCTCTTCTTCTTCGTGCAAACCCAAACCCAAACTGATTATATTCAAACCCAAACCCAAACTGATTCTCTTCTTCCTCAAGCAAACCTAAATCCGACCCGTCGTCGCTCCCCCTGTACCATCGCATACTTGACTTGGCCCGCATCTGCACCTCCTCTTGTTGCTCGCACTGCTCTTCCTCCCAGATTGTTTTTGTTCGATGGAACCGACCAGCAAACCCGATCCAACCCACATTCAGAATCCAAACTCAGATCAAACCAAGTACTCTCTTCATTTTTTCTATAACTATATGTTCCTATTGATAATCTCATAAAAGTTTTATGTTAGGATTTAGGATTGCTACATAATGAGGATATATGTTTTTTTAATTATATATATAACGATTTTTCCGATTTAATCCCCGATTATTTTCCGATTAACTGATTAGTCACTAATCGCTCCTAGACCGATTAGTACCAAAAACCGATTTTAACTGCCTAGTATTACTCAAAGAAACATGATGCCTATACTTAGGCTTACAAAACATATGCCGCAATTTTACTTGTTCCTGAAGTTAGGGATCACACCTCGCAACAATATAACTTACTAATAATATTATTTTCTAATATTCCTCCAATATTACTTACTAACTTCTAATAGCTCATATGTGTTTGCATAGTTGTCAGGATCTTGCATATCTTATGATATGTATTCCGATACGATATGATATTTAATAAATTCGATATGTATCCCATGCAATTTATCCATATCTTAAAGTATCTCATTTTATCGTATTGTATCTTGCGATATGATACGTTTTGCATCGATATACGATATGATACGATACGATGCGATATGAAAAATAAGAACTTACATGCAAATCTAGATTCGGGTTTGTTTAATAATTCACCTGAATGCCATTTCAAAGCCTAAAACCTAGATCTTTAGATTTTTGTACCAGCGCGATAATATTTCTTCTTTTTTTATTCCGCTTTATCTCTTTCCACATTGTTTCTTCTGCCTAGTTCATCTTGTTCTCTAGGCATATTACAAATAGCATGCTGATTGCTTCATTTTCTTTGGAATTCCTACTCTCCAATGTTGTTAGTTTCTCATTTTCTCCCTTTCTTCTCTTGTCCTTTCTTTTCTTTTTCTGTTAATTTTATGTTTTCTAAAGCTATTTTCTGACACTATTGTAAGTTTCTCTTGTAAAAAATTAAGCTTTAGCAAAAAATTTGATTAGTTGCATCATACAGTTCTTGATAAACCAGTTTTAGTTTTTTTAATAAATGGTACATTATTAATAATTTTAGTTCAGATAAAGAATTTTATTCTCATATTTTGTGCTTTTTTTTTTTCTTTCACTCTTTAGATATAGACTAGATAACTAAATATAATGTGTCTACATCGCAGAAATAGTTTATACACATATGCAACTCTTAAAGTAGTACAGAGTACCAGTACATGGTCACTTCTACATTAGCAAGTTTTTAAATATAGTTTACATTGTCAAGAATTAAGTATTACAAGTAATGTAATATTAAGGACATGCATTGTTTTTTGTATACTGTATGAAATTTTTGTAGAGACTTGATAGTCAACAGGTATATCTTTATCTCCCTTTAAAGTTGATAATTTATCTATATTTTGATGAATTATGATAATAGAAATTCATGCATCACTGATTGCTTCACTTTTGGATATGTGTTAATTTATCTTACGACATGATACACGATACGATATAAAATACGATATTCTGGGAAAACAATATGACAACTGTGTTTGTGCCCAAAAACATGCGAAGGTGCAATTAATTGTCCCTCACTGCCTCTGCTATTGCTTTTGGTCTAACCCTCTTGTGCCTTGTGAAATCACTTTAGGTTAGTACGAGATGTTTTCAGGATGGTCTGTCCTTTGCTTGACCCATGCAAGGGTCTTAAAGCATTCTCTAGAATTGATTGTTGAGGATTAACAATCAGCAAATTATCACCATCAAGGACATAGGCTCCTCAACAACTATAAGCATACACTAATTCCAAGAACAACCATACAGCAGCACAGGTCAACTTACATGGTTTGACCAAGTAAGGCCTACATGGAGAAAAAGGAATGGCTGGACCAAACAAACTCCGCATAGGACTGGAACAGATTATGCACTCTAATTCACCCCCTGATTTTATCCTCTGTCCATAATGATGTCCAATTTTCCACCTTGAGGTCGCTTTTCTTTGATGAAGAACAGGAATGATGCTCAAAGAAAGCCTTAAACTTCTGATTCGAAATTACTTGGTTTACCAGGCTTATCAGCTAATCCAACTCTCCAGGTGAGATCTCCACTGAAAATCCTCCTATTGCACTTCGTAGAGGACAACGTGTTAGACGTCCTAGTACAAGACATCCTATTGATCCATTTTTGTCTTATCATGCATTGAGTAAGCTTACTTACTTTTGAAAGGATAGAGAGATTCTTACTAATAATCCTGGAAGCTGGAAGTGGTACTTGCTCTGTTCTGTAGCGATATCTTTATGGATTTCTTCTTTAGCGAAATGTTGCCAGCATTGCTTTCCTTTTTGGTCAATCTTAACTAGCACTACCTCCTTTCCAACCCATTCCCTGATCATGTTGAAACTCCTCAATTTGTTCTGTTCTACTGTGAAACACGTTGTCTTTTTCAAAAGAACCTACTCGCACAAGATAGTGCAATGACAAAGTTGTATCTGTCAAATCACAAGAATTCATTCTGATTTTCTCCTTGAACCTAAATTCTCCTATATCTTGAACCATATTGCTTCTTTGGATGTGTCAACTGATGCAATGATGATTTCCAACTCTTGCACCATGGCACACGTTGAAAACATCCTGTAATGGACCAACCTCCTATGACCAGTGACATAGTTTGCTTCGGCAAGGCCATAGCCTTCTTGGTCTTCCATCACCTTACTGCTGGAATAATATACCAAGATTTACTGTACCTTTCATGTGCGCAAAATTGACTTCTCTGCTTCTGTATGAAGTTTTCTCAATTCGATGAGACCTACTTGCCTAGCTTTTGCAATGATAAAATTTGATACAGTGATTATCCCATTGTGCATGTATATAAATATTTAACACCGGACACTTCTTCCCTTCATCCTTTGAAACTAAACACTGTTCACATGATAACCTGAATTGGCCAGTGAGTTTCCCATTTCTCAGGCATTACTGCACCCAAATCTCATGTTGAGTTTGCAGTAGAATTTTATTCGTCTTAGACGACGTTGCTGTGAACGTTTTTGTAGATTAGTGCAATATTGAAGTATACCCTTCTTACAGCGAAGGTGGTCATGTTAAGAAAAATGTTAAATCTGGAACTTTCTTTCTCAGCAATTGGTCCCTGTTTCTTCATTATAGTATTGATCATCTATTTATTTCTCATCTTTGGAGCACAAGTGTGCATGAAATGTCCGATAAAAGTTAAATGGTGGGAAACATGAAGTTCTCTACAATATATGTGCTACTAATAACATCAAATCTCAATCAGAACATTGTCACAATTTTTATATGCAACACCATTGACTCATCTTCTCATCTCATATGTTGTTGCATTCGACAAAATTAAAAAAACTGGCCTACTCTGTCAAAATCATATATTCGTGCTTATTTAATTCATTGGCATGTGCTGTATCGGTTCTCTCTTGAACATGTGTTAATGAATGATATTTATTTCACAGGTTGATTTTCACCCAGAATTTGATAACTCGAGGTGCCTGTTCATTGTCAGGAAAAACGGAGAAGTGGTCGATTTCTCATATTGGAAATGCATAAAGGGCTTGATAAAGAAGAACTACCCTCTTTATGCAGATAGTTTCATCCTCAGGCACTTCAGAAGGCGCAAACAAATGGAATGATGAGGTTCTTTCTCAACAAACTTGTTCTACTCTGTAAAGCTTATTTATGATTCTTAGTCGATTCGATTTTGGTAGTTAATTTAAATGATATGTAATGTCTTTGCTTATATCAATTTTTTGCCAGTATATCTTGCAATTGTTGTACACTCCAAATGTACTTTTTATCTTATAGCTATAAATTGATTTTGTTATAGGGATGCTCATAAGAAAAATTTGTTAACATTACTGCCTCTGTTGAAATGTAAATCTAACCTGCGACTGAATTTCTCTACGAGCTGGTTTGGCCGGATTGGGCAGTTCTGTCGAAATTGTATGACTTCTTACCATTTCTTTGCTTTTGGAAATAACAATAAGGGATAATTTAGCAAATACCCCTATTCAAAATATGAAAACTAGCATATACCCCCACTATTTTAAAAAACTAAGAAATACCCTCAGTTTAGATGGAACTGTTAAAATCTCCGTTAACTGAATCTACGTGCATCACATGTGATATGTAAAATGACTTAAATATCCACGATAAAATGTATTTAGTAAATGCCATCAATCAGAATGTGGAAACTAGCGTATACCCCCACAATTTAAAAAAGTGATTTTTGGGATATTTTAGCAAATGCCTCCATTCAAAATGCGGAAATTAACATATACCCCCACATTTCAGTATTAGTTGTTGTGAAAAATGTGAGCGTTATGTGTTGTTACTCAATCTGAACACTTACTACCTGTATTGATGATAGCAATGTAATACAAATAGGTTCTACATCAGATTTTGACCCCCAAAAATACAAAAACCATCATCTATTACAACAGATTGTTGTGCATCATCACTAGGTTGTGTACCATCATCTATTACAACAGATTGTGTGGTCTCTTGTTCCACTCTAGAACGTGCATCATCATTTCCATCATCTTCATTCACAATAGGTTCAACAGTAGCTTGTGTATTACCCATAGTCACAAATTCGTCGTTTATAAATAATTCGACAAGATTTAATATTTGGAAATGAACAAAAATCCGACAAATTCGGAAAAAAATCGGCAAAGTTCAGGAAGAAAGAAATAAAAAATTTAATGCATCACCCAAGTAAAAATACATATAAATCCATAAATATTTATTGTATAATTCGCTAAATTCGCAAATTATTTGCGAAAATTCGTTTAATTCATGATTTTCGTGAATAATTCGCGAACTGCAGGAATTAAATGCAAACCTGCAAATAATTTGTGAATCTGTTCGGCAAATTATTTTCTTCGTTAATAATTTGCTAATTTAATGAATCATTCACACTTTGTTAATAAGGTATTACCTACTGTCATACTAGGTTGTGCATCATCTTCATCAACACCCAAGTTGAGATGTGGAAATAGACTAACAAAGTATTGATGCTAACATTGATATTTTTTTTGTCAAAACAACAATTACATATTATATGCAATTCAAAATCCTAAAACTGTTCCGTCCAAACAGACAATATTTCTTATTTTTTTAAAAATAGTAGGGATATACGCTAGTTTCCTCATTTTTTTTGAGGAAACGGATAGAGTCGGAAGACTCCAGCCATGCATTAAATAAATGATAATACAATAGTAGGGTTTTACAAGACGTAAAACAAAAGATCCAATGCTATAACTCCTAACGAAGAACAACAATAATACAGAGAAACAAGCTAAAGCTACAAGAGGCTGGACAGAAAGATCCAAGCTGAAAGCTAGGACGCCAATGCGCAGCGTAGTGAGCAAAACGAACGATGCTCGCAGGGGAACAGCGATGAGCTCCGAGTCGGCCACTCCATCTAAGCGCAATCCCGAGTCTTGGAGACGCCAAACAGAGAAACAGCGTCGCACCTTAGACTCCTCACTAACTGAGAGCCGAAGACAATAATATTCCACAGCCAATCAAAGACGAAAGATACTCAAAGAAAATATGAAATAATCGATGGGTAGGACGCCAATAAAATACGACATTAAGGAAAACAGAAGCGAGGATGAATCAAAACCACAGAACATATGAAGCAACTTCACCTATACTGCTTAAAAGCATCACAGAACAACATATAAGCATCACATAGCATAATTATCCAACCAGCTAAATACAAAGCCATCAGACAGGGATAACATAACTGCCATCGAGGGCAACGAAAAGAAAAGAACATCAGTACTCCTTAATACAAAAAAACCAATACCACAGAAGCTCTGCTAACATTCCAGAAATAAGCCAGCATCAAACCCGCAGATAGATAAGCAGTAAGTGCCTAAGATAATAGCAGCTTACTGAACTAGGAACGAGGGAAGAGAGCACGAAGCCTTCCAATCTGATGCTACACACTAGAGAACCATTGGGGAATGTCATGGAGCTCAACCGGATGTGATAGGAGCATTGCCAAAAACTTAGAAACAAGGAGATTTACCCGGATTAGACACGGGCAAACCAACCCCAAAAAGAACACTATTAAGTGCAAAATATGGTAGGCAGTCAACCTTTCAAGCCTGCAACCAAAACATCATGAAAGAGAGCATTAGGAATCCACCACTAAACTCCTAAACAGCCGCGTTTAGACATAGAAAGAACAACAAACATAGTCGAAGAAGACAACCAAATAGAGATAACCAAATCAGTATAGTAAGAAAAAATAACTTCCATATGCTCTAAAAATTAAAATGCATTGAGGTTAGAAAGGCAGACTGAAGCATTCTCCAGTCTTTCAGCACAGAAAGTATCCCTAGATACCGGATTTAATGAGGAAATCCAAAACTTGAAGTAAAACAGTAATTCATCGATTAACAAACGAATATGCGAGTGAGTATGACGAAATAATCTGTTATTCCTTTCCTTCCAAATTAACCACAAAATAATTTGGAAAGATAGGATCCACGACTTGTGGAAAGCACGATTAGGTGGACGCTTCGTCCAGCAGTCAACCAGACTGATAGGATCCACGACTAGTTTCCTCATTTTGAATGAGGGTATTTGCTCAAATATCATTTTTAAAATTAGTGGGGGTATATGCTAGTTCCCACATTCTGAATGGAAGCATTGCTAAAATATATTTTATCATGGATATTTATGTCATTTTACATATCACGTGTGACGCACGTGAGTTCACTTAACGGGGATTTTAACGGTTTCGTCCAAACTAGGGGCATTTCTTAATTTTTTCAAATAGCGGGGGCATATACTAGTTTTTATATTTTGAATGGGGGTATTTGCCGAATTATCCTTGAATACTATCTGATGTAACACGTACATTGATTTTCATCGACTCCTTTTGAAATTATGACAGTAGAGATAATGCACTATGCAATGCTTACAGGGGTGTCTGTTTGTGGTTGGAAAAGTTCATGAATTTGACTCGCAACTAATGCATGCATCCATTTTGAACTGTACGACGTCTGCCTTTCCTATCAAATACCTAGGGCTTCCACTCAGACGAGGGAAATTATCTAAAGCAGACTGGTTGCCTATCATTGACAGGGTGGAGGACAGACTGTCTGGGTGGAAGGGTAAATCGCTGTCTCTCGGGGGCAGAGTGGTTCTCATCAACTCAGTATTGTCTAACCTGCCAATTTACTACATGTTTTTTTTCGAGCTTCCACGATGGGTGATCCAGAGGATTGACCGGATTCGAAAACGATTCCTTTGGAAGGGGGCAGATTCTGACAAAGGAGGTTACCACCTCATCAAATGGAGTATCGCTTGCATGAAGAAGAGGCATGGAGGGCTAGGCATCATCGACCTTAGAGATATGAACCTTGCCCTACTGGAAAAATGGTGGTGGAAGGTATTCCACAACAGCGGGGAAGGTTGGCAGGACTTCATTCAACCTTATCTTAGAGGTAAAGGCACGAGAAACCTTGGCTTCCGAGTAGGGGCTAAAGTTTCGCGACTCTGGAAAGGAATTGCCAAGGCTAGCGGCCCCTTCAATTCGGCAGTCATGTCGACCATCGGCAATGGCCGGTCCACCAGATTCTGGTGGGATAGGTGGTGTGGAGCACACACCCTGAAGGAAACGTTCCCAGAGTTGTATGAGAGGTCAAGTAGACCGAATATGTCTGTTGCCGAAGGGTGGAAAAGGAGAGGTTGGAGACCGGCGTTCCAAGGAACGCTTACCCCAGATCTTCACCAGCAATTGCTTGACATGCAAGCACACATCTCACGGGCAGGCACAAGGTACACTCAAGGCCCAGATCAGAAGCGATGTGCACTTGAGAGCAAGGGAGCTTTCTCGGTGAGATCTCTGTATCATCGGATCCACTTTCGAGGATGCAGACCTAGCTGGGCACCTAGCTGGGCACAGGTGCTGTGGAAGGTGAAAACTCTCCTTAAAGTCAGAGTGTTCTTATGGCTAGTGCTCAATAATGGTATCCTCACTAGGCAAAACCTTGCCAAAAGGCAACCACAGGTGGCGACCAACTGCGGTTTCTGCGACGTTCAGGTGGAAGACCTAAATCACCTTTTTTCACTGCCCTAGAAGTAAGGCTACTATGGTTGAGGTACTCCGAGCCTTAGGAACTGGTGACTACCCCTGCGTATATGAGGATTTGTGGATTGGCCCCAAATTTGCAACGATTCGCCATGATATGAAGGAGGCGTAGTACATCGCAATTGCGGCAACAACTTGGGTGTTATGGCTTGACAGAAATAATTTTTATTTTCGTGCTTCATGTAATAGTATTTTTGGTAACTTGACTCATATCATGCATCTTATCTCTTTTTGGGCTACAGCTGCGGCTACGGGGGAAAGAGGAAGGATAGCTAAAGTATTCCAGGTAGAGGAGTTTGACGATGAGGAGGTAGAATTCGGGCCGACGCTGGACTGAGGGACTGGCTTCACCAGTCATGACAGTGCTTATGCCAGCTTATGTTTTGCTTCAGCCTACTATACTCTTTGGCTGCTGGATGTTGGAATAGTTAGACCCACCCCCCAGGGTTTGTTGGGGGTGTATGTTTGTTTTCTGTCATTTTCTTCATGCATTTTACTTTTGTTTTGTACTGTTGTTTTCTCCCGGTACGCCGGGATTGTTTTGTTAACTTCTTATTAATGAAACAGGGTCGCCTTATTCCACCTTTTACCTCAAAAAAAAACTAATGCATGCATCATTCAATAGTTTCCTTCATTTAAGTTAAATTAACTAGTATCATGCACGTGCGATGCACGTGGAGGGAGAATGAAAAGGACAAAAAAAAAACTACCAACACGTACGCTGCACGTGTTGACATACATACACCAAAGAATAAAATATTGTTTATTTGTTTCCAATTCTATCTCTCCCATTATAATAGTTATAGATATACTGTGATCAATTTCTTTAACCATTTCATGATTATATGGTATCTATATACTCTGTCTTGATTTGTAGATAGGGTTCCCTTCTCTAGTTTGTTTCAGTCATCGATCTACGTCACTCCCCTTCTTCATTTGGTACTCACTTCCTTTCTTCATTTGGTACCAATCTCACTCATCAGAGATGTTCGATCTCTGGTTGGTTTTTTTTTAGGCATGGAGCCTTTTGACTAGACACGTGTCAACAACTGAAGTTTCCTACCTGCTACAGATTAACAACCCAGCGAAAAATAAGAGAAAGGCGACACTACATCAGTTTTGTTAAGTTTATGTGAAAATAATCAAAAGGGATTAGGATTAATATCGAGATCTAGATTGCTTGATATATTCATTCTAGGTACTAAAATTGGAATACCTAGACTGCTATCACAAGCCAGTATTTATAAAATAAATACTGGTTTGGGTACTGGGTTGTAAGTCCATAAACACGCGTTCCAATATCCAATCAATTATACGTTCAATACACGTGTTACTCATATGCACGTATAATATTTATATATAGAGAATATACCCATATATCCAACAATCTCCTCCTATATTCTCAATATATAAAGTACAGGATTATCTCATCAGTTCAGTATAAAACTGACTGGCTGATAGCAGTCTAAAATATAAGAGATGCATCATAAAAGTATAGTTTCATAAGAACCAAGATAAATATAGATCTGAATAGTTCAATTAAAGACTAAACCAATATAATTAAATAGTTTCAAACCATATCAAAATTAGAATAGTTCACAAAGACTAAACCAATAGATAAAACAAATCATAGTCTCAAAACTAAGCAAAGCAAATAAACTTTAAAACCAAATAAAGAGTTTTAAGCTCAAATATGTAGTCTTAAACTTGAGAAGTTCTTATCAAGCAAGTGATTAACGATAGAAAAAATCCTTGCATGCTGCTTCATGATTACTCCTCCATATCGAGCAAATTATCTTCTTCGAAATCGAGATCTAGGATTCCACCTCCATTGTCTTTGCTATCATCTGTTCCTTAATATTGCAAACAAGAATTTCATGAGTTATTTCTCTTAGAATTCAAACAAATTGTATAAAAGTATCTAGTTCAAACAAAAGAATTTAGTACAATTCAAGTTAGCTAGCAAGATTTTAACACAAGCATCACAATCAAGAATCTTTAACAAATAAAGTACATGAACTTTTATAGTTTCTACACAAGAACCATACTATGTTTCATATTGGAATGAAAAGACTCATTTCAATCATGGTTTAACACTGAATCATCAAAATTAGAATGAAACATGTATCCATAAAAGACATATCATCAAAATTGGAATGATATTTAAAGACAATTAATCATCAGAAACACATTGACAAGTTTTCATATTTCGTATTGGAATAATATGATTATTCTAAGTAAATTCTCTAGATATATAATACCACCAAATTGGAATGACATTACATATTTGTGGAATTTATATGGAATCATCAAAATTATCTAAAACATGCTAATTATCAAATTGATGCTTATGTTTGAACTTCTCTATGACTGTGTCACGCCCCATTTCCCAAAATATGGAACGCGAGTACGTAACGTAGGCTCAGTGAATGATGTAAATACCATTCATAAGCTGTACCAGACTAACTCAGCAATAAGAACAACAAAAATACAACCACGCAAGAAAAATAACCACATGAAACAAAGATAGATTTCAATAATAAAAGAAATAATCCAATAGTATAAATATCCAACATCTGGGATCAAAACAAACTTCGGGTCATAAAGCCCAAAACAAAGTACAAGTGATAACAATGTTCAGAAAAATAAATCTAGCAGCAATAAAAACTACGCAGCGGAGACTGGTGCCAACTCTAGAAATATTACTCACCGATTCCTTCGGGAACAGATCCTTCAGTACCTATAAAAGCTTGATCTAAAAAGAAAGAAAAGAGTGCCCTTAGAGCAAGTCGTGGGCGGTAAGTAGAGAAAACAGAAGATAAAGGAAAACATGTATTCAAAGAAAAGGGACATGGTCAAAGACAAAAAGCAAAACAAAGAGTAGGCAGTATTATCAAAGGTGTACAATAATCACGCATGTAATGAGTGATATCAAGACAAGATCAAACATGAGATGCAAGTTGTTAAATATTTTATTAATCTATCTAGTGCACGTACTACTGCGTTCCATTCCACAGATTTCGCGCAAGCACAGTGATCATTTTAGCCCAATGGTGAATTCACGGTTTGTGTACTCGGCATTGATAACAATAATTTACGTGCAAGAATCATCAATCAATCATTGCAATCAATACTCCTCCTTTTATATCAAGTGTTCGTGCGAGCGAGAAGGCCTTACCGAGTACAGTTTCCGATTGTTCACTACTAAGTCTACCCATAATATCCCGGCTTGTTAATAGTTTATTTTCATCTATGTGAGCATGCAAGAGGGTGTCAATGTTGTATATTACTGTGTGACTAATTCTCTGTATTACAGACAAAGCATGAAGCAAACACATCATATAAACACATTTCACAAAATCAGGACAGCATGACCTTGCTGTATCAAAACATAGATTGCGGTCACTACAAAATAGCAGACCTGAATCTGCCGGAAGATCTGGAAGGTAAACTTCCACACGGTTCCAGCGACTATAATTAAGGCATATAAAAGATACCGGAACTAGGGTGAAAACTCTATTCTAATCAGGTTTTATGTTCAGTCAGCATGCAGTAGGTTGTGTTCAACTAATTATTTCAGGTCAGAGAACTCATTAATAAAATCTACTAAAATTCTGGGAAGTAGATATACATGTCTCGGTCTAGCCTAATTTATCTCAGATTTTCTTTACTGTTAAGAGGGTCAATTAAAATAAGAAACAGGAGGATACGCATGAAATTATGAGTCTGGAATTACAAACACAGTTGCAGTAAAGTGATGATATCTAACAAATCACAAATTGGAATTTAAATCCAGATTAGGAAAAAATTATCTAGACATCAAGGGCTACATTTTATGTTCAGTAAATTCTTTCAAATTATGTCATTAGCATGGTTAAAAATCCGATTCAAAGTGAAACATACAGCAGTCCAGAAATCAACTTAACATAAAAATATAACAAATAAATCCTACGGTCACATATAGCATGTAAATTGGTAATCAAAGCAATCCTAGGTGTCAACATGCAAATTTTTAAGTTTAAAATACAATTATCACAATCATGGTGTCAATTCATTGAGCAACTTTAATTTAGCACATATAATTCCAATGTCCAATGTATCGAGCAGTCCTATGCATGAATCTAATTATTTAAATGTGCATATGCATGAAACAATGGGGACTAGATTTAAGATCAAAGAGATAGCACGATGTTAAGAGTATGTCGGGTTAGCTCGTGTAAACCCTCGATAATCTTAACGGAATTGTCAAAAGAAGTTTTTGATAGCAAAATGGACAGGATCTTTTTGCAGGAGATCAAATAATTTTGAACACAAACAAATAAAAAGGGTTCAAGAAGAGACTTGCCTGTTATATTGCAGATACAATTAAATAGAATAACGTAATCAGAATTCCGGGCGAAAACTCCCAAAAATATGTGCGAAGAACCAACAGCAAAAATCCAAGAGCAAATCTTCACACCGGATCGGTCAGAACACAGATTGGCAAAACCGGATCTGATGCTCCCAGAACACAAAACAGCAAATCGAACCAATAGGATATTTTCCTCACACCGGATCCTATCCAAACAGGGGACATCGAGTCTGGATCTGGTGTGGTCGAACACGGGACAACGTCGGCGACCAATGGACGGTCGTCTTCTTCAGCAAGGAGAGAGAGAAAGAGACGGCGTCCTCGACGGCGACAGTGCAGCACTCGCGGCATCGGCACCACGGTCGGGAAGCGACGGTGGCGATGGCAACCACGACGAAACTCCAGCAAACCCTGTTTTCGGTTGGAAACAGAGAACGACGACAACGGCGACTCCGAGACTCGACGGCGATGCTAGGGGACTCCGATGGAGCGGCGAGGGACCACGAGGGCAATGGGGGTGCACGGAGATGGGTTAGGGCGACGGTGAGCGGTGACGGCAATGGGTGAAACTTCGGTGAATGGGTTTCGATCGGGGATGGCGAGGACGATAGGGAACAACGACGGGATGGAGACGATGACGATAACGGTGACGGTAGTGAAGGATGATCGGAGTAGCAACGGGGGTCGGGGGTTGTTTTGGTTGGGTTTGGGTTTAACGAAAACAGAGAAGAGAAGTTGGGATCGAGAAGAGAGAAGAGGGTAACAGTGGATGAGAGAGAGAATAAATTATTAGGGTTTAATGGTATTATTTATAGGGGTTCAATAATTAGGATTTTGGGTTGAGATTATGTGGGTTTTGGGTAACGGTTTTGGCTCCAGAAAGAGACAAACAAATGCAATAAGATGAGACGAACACAAAAGAGAACAATCAAACTCAAAATAGAAAGAACAAAATTTGCAAAGAGAACAAGATCCAACCAAAAGAACACAGATCGATCAAAAGAGAACAAAAGAACCCAAAAAAAGACAAAATACACTATAACAAATAAATCCAAATACAATAATCAAAAGAATACAAAATATAATAAAATATGAAAATAGGGCTTACAAATCCTACACACCTTACAAGAAGAATTTCGTCCTCGAAATTCATACAAGAGGTGTATAGGTCAAACCCCGAAACAAACAAACAAAACAAAGCCAAACAAACACTACTCAAACAAATGAGGAAACCTCTCCCGAATCTCTTCCTCTAACTCCCAAGTAGACTCCCCTGGCGAGCGAGGATCCCAAGAAACTCAGACCAACTTGATGACTCTATTCTTTAGCACCTTCTCTCGACGGTCTAAGATAGAGACGGGTCGAATTTCACAGGACAAATCCGGCCTCACAGACAAGTCTGAGTAGTCAACCATATGACTGTCATCTCTGATGTATTTTCTGAGCTGAGAAACATGGAATACATCATGGACACCTGCTAAAGCTGGCGGTAGCGCGAGCCTGTAAGCTACCTTGCCCACACGTTCCACAATATCGAATGGACCGATGAATCGAGGACTGAACTTACCTCCACCGTCGAAACGGATAACACCTTTCCAAGGTGATACCTTGAGGAACACATGCTCGTCTGCCTCAAACTCTAGAGGTCTCCGACGACAGTCAACCCACCTCTTTTGCCGATCCTAAGCAGTCTGCAAATGCTTGCGGATCTGAGCCACGGCATCAACTGTCTTCGTGATCAACTCAGGACCTAAAAGCTTCCTTTCGCCGATATCATGCCAATAGACTGGCGATCTGCACTTGCGCCCATACAAAGCTTTGAATGGAACAGTCTTGAGACTCGCCTGGTAACTGTTATTATAAGAGAACTCGGCCAAGTGAAGATGATCCTTCCACGAACCTCCAAACTGAAGAACGCATGATCTCAACATATCTTCTAGGATCTAATTGTCCTTTCTGACTGACCATCCGTCTGAGGATGGAACGCTGTACTGTAGCTCAGCTTGGTACCCAAGTTCCTATGCAAACTCTCCCAGAACTGAGACATGAATCTCGTATCTCTATCTGATACGATGCTGACAGGAACTCCATGCAGACGAACAACCTCCTGAACGTACTGCTCGGCCAAACTCTCCGTGGACTGGCCCACACGAAAAGGAATGAAGTGAGCACACTTCGTCAGTCGATCCACTATCACCCAGATAGCATTATGACCTTTAGGACTTCTCAGCAAAGCTATTACAAAGTCCATCATGATATTCTCCCACTTCCATTCAGGGATAGGAAGGGGTTGCAAAAATCCTGCGGTCCTCTGATGCTCCGCCTTCACCTGCTGACAGATTAGGCACTGGGCGACGAATCGCATCCCGCTTCATATCATGCCACCAGAAATGCTGTTTCAAGTCCCTGTACATCTTGGTACCACCAGGATGAATAGAATACGAGAACCGATGAGCTTCCTCGAGTAGCTTCTTCCTGACTTCTCTAGGTACACACAACCTAGAGCCAAACCGAAGCGACCCATCAACATGGACAACCAAATTAGATCTCAAACCAGCTTCAACCTCACTCTGAAACTCTTGCAATTGCTGATCACTCCCTTGAGCTGCCTTGATCTGCTCTACTAAGGAAGACTGCAACTACAACAACATAAGCTGTCGATCTGATCTGGGAAGCAACACATCCAACTCCAGCCTCCTCATGTCCTCCACTAGCTCCTTCTGCTGAGTGAGGAACATAGCAGCAGGCCTCCGACTCAAAGCATCTGGCACTGAATTTACTGTGCCTGGGTGATACTGCAAATCGATGTCAAAGTCTGCCATCAATTCCAGCCATCTCCTCTGCCTCATGTTCAACTCCTTCTGCATGAACACATACTTAAGGCTCTTGTGATCTGTGAAAATCTCATCTCTATCCCCAAGCAAATAGTGCCTCTACAACTTCAAGGCAAAGATCACAACAGCAAGCTCCAGATCATGCGTAGGATAGTTCTTCTCATGAGGTCTCAACTGCCTCGATGCATAAGCGACAACCCTGCCTCGCTGCATCAGCACTGCTCCCAGACCTCTCCACGAAGCATCACAAAATATCACAAAATCACCCGAACTGTCGGGTATAGTCAGCACAGGCGCTGACGTCAACCGACGCTTCAACTCGGCCAAAGCTCCATCACAAGCTTCATCCCAAACGAACTTCTGCTCCTTCCTGGTCAAACTGGTTAAGGGTCCAGCGATCTTGGAGAAATCCTGAACGAACTTCCGATAGTAACCAGCCAAATCAAGGAAACTCCGCACCTCAGAAACAGACTTCGGAATAGACCAATCCTTGACCGCAAAAACCTTCGACGGATCCACAGAAATACCAGCACCGGAGATAATGTGGCCAAGAAAAGCAATCCAATCCAGTCAGAACTCGCACTTATCGAGCTTCCTATACAGCTGGTTCTCCCTCAAAGTCTGCAGAACCACCTTTAGATGCTCAACATGATCCTCTTTGTTCTGCGAATACACCAATATGTCATCAATGAAGACCACGATAAACTGATCCAAGAATGGCAAAAACACACGGTTCATCAAACTCATGAATATAGCCGGTTAATTAGTCACTCCGAAAGGCATCACCAAGAACTCGTAATGCCCATATCTCATTTGGAAAGCTGTTTTCGGAACATCCTCTGACTTCACCCTGACTTGATGGTACCCGGAACACAGATCCAACTTCGAGAACACCGAAGCACCTCCCAGTTGGTCGAACAAATTATCAATCCTTGGCAATGGATACTGATTCTTGACAGTAACATTGTTCAGCTCTCTGTAGTCCATGCAAAGCCTACGGCTTCCATCCTTCTTACTGACAAACAGAACTGTGGCTCCCCAAGGCGAAACACTAGGCCTGACAAAACTCTTATCAAGCAGCTCCTGAACTTGCACCTTCAGCTCTGCCAATTCAACCAGCGCCATACGATACGGACTCTTGGAAATAGGGGCCGTACCGGGCAGAACATCAATACTGAACTCCACATCTTGGACTGGCGGCAAACTGGGCAATTCCTCAGGAAACACATCAAGGAAGTCCCGCACAACCAAGGGTGCAACAACTCCATCAGAACCCAGCGACGCAAGAGAAACAACCTTGGGATCCAACGAGTTCTTGACACGCCCTGACGGTATCTCACCCGCATGGAAAATAAATTCTGGTTGACCAGAAAGCCTGAAAGTCACATTCTTCTCCCGGCAATCAATCACGGCACAGGAAACACCCAACCAGTCCATGCCCAGAATGACATTGAAATCGGAATTGGGAATCACAATTAAATTCGCCGAGAAAACCACACCACCAATCAGCAACGGGCTATGCTTGCAAACCCTAGAACAGACAACAACACCTCCACATGTGGTGATGTCCCAAGCTGCTGGCATCGCAAGCCAAACCATGCTGATCGACAAAGCGAGAAGAAATGGAAGAGTGGGTAGCACCCGAATCAAACAACACATGAGCAGGAAGAGAGAAGACTATAATCACACCTAAAGAAGATCAAACAAAATAATAAGGTGTTAGCAGGATATATACATGAATAATTGTACAAAGGAGGGAAGAATAACAACAACATGCAGAAAACTGAAAGAAGAAAAGAAAGTACAACTACTGTGATATACCTGCAACCACTCCAATAGCAACTTCCGCTTTCTTGACTGTCAGGTTATAAGCCTGACCACGACCACCAACCAGACCTCCTTTAGGAGCCACACGCCTCTGATCAAAGACTTGCCTTTGCAGAGGGAGAGACGACCTGCCTTGACCACGCATCGACGCTCCTAGCTGAGCAGCACCAGCAACCGGCGCAGGAGCTCTATTCCTCGGACAATCACGAACCATATGCTCACTGCTCCCACACACTAAACACTGTCGGTTTGGCATCCTGCAGTCTCGCTGTGAATGCTCAGTCTTATGGTAGTAGCCACAAGTCTCAACATTCCTCGGGACAACAGGTGCGTACAGCTGTGCTCTCACAGGAGGGGGCGGAATTGGCCTCCGAATAGGTCCTCCGAAAAGCTGAGCTGCAATAGGGTGCGAAACAGTCCTCTGAGGAACACTAGACCTGCAGAGAGTTTGCTCTTGGATCCGAGCCGCATCCAAAACATCGGAATAGGCACGAAGCTGAAGAGCAGCCAAACGGTCCTGGAGGGGAAAGCTCAAGCCCGACAGAAAACGACTAGCCCGAGCCTCATCAGTGGCAACGAGGGTAGGGGCAAAGCGACTGAGCCGAGTAACCTCTGCAGCATACTCGTCCACAGAACGGTTTTCCTGTTCAAGATAATGCTTAAATTAATACTGTCACAAGTGAAGTAGGAAACAACAAATGACATTTAAGAACATTATCTAGTTGACCTGAGTTAGGAAAACAAACTGTCGCTCCATCTCTGCCTTGGTGACACTGGAAAAGAATTTCACCATGAAGCTCTCAGAGAAAGTGGCCCACTCAATGGGTCGCAGCATCTTCTCGGATTCAACCCGCCACCAGATATGAGCGAGATCCACCAACTGGATGCGAACCACATCCACATGATCCTCCTCAGCAACACGAGCGGCGACCAGCAGTTGCTCTGTCCGGATAAGCCATTGCTTGGCCTCCAATGGTGACTCAGTACCCGAAAACTTATCTGGGTGCAGCCTCATGAAATCCGCTACCGTATCAGGCCTAGGTGACAAAGGCTCAGGTGCAGGTCCAGCGACATTCCCATTGGCTGCCAAAGTGGCGCTTATCAGCTCATTGTGCTCCTACTGAAGAGCCATCATCTGTTGAATCGTCTGGAGAATAGCAGCGTTATCCGGCTGCTGATCCCCCGAACGAGAAGAAGAATTTCCACGAGCCATAGCCTGAAACATGATCAAAGATGGTCAGTACCCAGATTACATATTGGTTATTATACAAGTATTCATGTGATTATCGTGGTGTGCAAATCACTGAGTTAACCCGACTAGAGCCAAACTAAACTAATATGCCAATCAAAGCGAAACCTCGTAAAGGTAGTCATGTTTGATTGATATATTACTCAACCCTGGGCTCTGATACCACTAAAAATTCCGTCACGCCCCGCTTCGCAAAATACCAGTATTCTAAATGGCATCCGCCTCGGACGCCTAGGCGGCGCCTAGGCGCTCATATGGAGGAGAACGAACCGCCTTTGCATTAGGCGGTGGTCTAGGCGGTTAGAGGCGATTAGGTGACCGTCTTATTGAGTATGTGTTCGTGGCGCCGATCAGGCGTCCGCCTGATGTCCAACGCCTAGACGTTTTTTATTTTTTAAAATTTTAAATACTATAAAATAACACAAAAAAAGAACTATTAATCTATTAATCTGTTATATACTATGTATGGATCTTAAATAGTAGTGAAATTGTTTTTACTTTTTTAGTATTATTGGTGATGGATTGCACATATTACACATATTAAAATAGCACATGTTACACATATTACACATATTACAATTAGACAGTTGTTTTTTTTTTAATTGCACATATTACACATTAATTGCACGAGAAAGTTTTTTTTATGCATAAACACCCTTTAATTACACATTACAGAAGAACATGATGAATATTTGCAATTGGATTGCATAATTATACTTACGATTGAAGAATAGGGCTGAAATTAACTAAATCGGCAAAATAAATTCAACCGCCTAGGCGCTGCCTAGGCACCCTAGGCGCTAGGCGCCCCTTGACCGAACCGCCACCGCCTGACGCCGTTTACATCCTTGCAAAATACGGAACGCAAGTACGTAACGTAGGTCCAGCGAATAATGTAAACACCATCCATAAGCTATACCAGACTAACTCAGCAATAAGAACAACAAAAATACAACCATGCAAGAAAAATAACCACATGAAACAAAGATAGATTCCAATAATAAAAGAAATAATCCAACGGTATAAATATCCAACATCTGGGATCAAAACAAACTACGGGTCATAGAGCCCAAAACAAAGTACAAGTGATAACAATGTTCAAAAAATAAATCTAGCAGCAATAATAACTACGCAGCGGAGACTGGTTCCAACTCTAGAAACGTTGCTCACCAATTCCTTCGGGAACAGATCCTTCAGTACCTGTAAAAGCTTGATCTAAAAAGAAAGAAAAGAGTGCCCTTAGAGCAAGTCGTGGGCGGCAAGTAGAGAAAACAGAAGGTAAAGGAAAACATGTATTTCAAAGAAAAGGGATATGGTCAAAGACAGAGAAAAACAAAGAGCAGACAATATTATCAAAGGTGTACAATAATCACGCATGTAATGAATGATGTCAAGACAAGATCAAACATGAGATGCAGGTTGTTAAATATTTTATTAATCTATCTAGAGCACGTACTACTGTGTCCCATTCCACAGATTCCGCGCAAGCACAATAATCATTTTAGACCGATGGTAAATTTATGGTTTGTGTACTCGGCATTGATAACAATAATTTACGTGCAAGAATCATCAATCAATCATTGCAATCAATACTCCTTTTATATCAAGTGTTCGTGCGAGCGAGATGGCCTTACCGAGTACAGTTTTCGATTGTTCACTACCAAGTCTATCCATAATACGCCACTTGTTAATAGTTTAATTTCATCCTATGTGAGCATGTAAGAGGGTATCAATGTTGTATATTACTATGTGTGACTAATTCTATGCATTACAGACAAAGCATGAAGCAAACACATCATATAAACACATTTCACAAAATCAGGACAGCATGACCTTGCTGTACCAAAACATGGATTGCGGTCACTACAAAATAGCAAACCTGAATCCGCCGGAAGATCTGGAAGGTAGACTTCCACACGGTTCCAGCGAGTATAATTAAGGCATATAAAAGATACCGGAACTAGGGTGAAAACTCTATTCTAATCAAGTTTTATGTTCAGTCAGCATGCAGTAGGTTGTGTTCAACTAATTATTTCAGCTCAGAGAACTCATTAATAAAATCTACTAAAATTCTGGGAAGTAGATATACATGTCTAGGTCCAGTCTAATTTATCTCAAATTTTTCTTTTAATGTTAAGAGGGTCAAATAAAATAAGAAACAGGAGGATACGCATGAAATTATGAGTCTGGAATTACTAACACTGTTACAGTAAAGTGATGATATCTAACAAATGGCAAATTGGAATTTAAATCCAGACCAGGGAAAAATTATCTAGACATCAAGGGCTATATTTAGTAAATTCTTTCAAATTATGTCATTAGTATGGTTAAAAATCCGATTCAAAGTGAAACATACAGCAGTCCAGAAATCAACTTAACATAAAAATATAACAAATAAATCATACGGTCACATATAGCATGCAAATTGGTAATCAAAGCAATCCTAGGTGTCAACATGCAAATTTCTACATTTAAAATACAATTATCACAATCATGGTGTCAATTCATTGAGCGCAACTTCAATTTAACACATACAATTCCAATGTCCAATGTATCAAGCAGTTCTATGCATGAATCTAGTTATTTAAATGTGCATATGCATGAAACAATGGGGACTAGGTTTAAGATCAAAGAGATAGCACGATGTTAAGAGTATGTCGGGTTAGCTCGTGTAAACCCTCGATAATCTTAACGGAATTGTCAAAAGAAGTTTTGATAGCAAAATGGATAGGATTTACTTACAGGAGATCAAATAATCTTGAACACAAAAAAATAAAAAGGGTTCAAGAAGAGACTTGCCTGTTATATTGTGGATACAATTAAATAGAATAACGGGATCAAAATCCCGGACGAAAACTCCTAAAAATACGTGCGAAGAACCAACAGCAACAGCAAAAATCCAAGAGCAAATCTTCACACCGGATTGGCTAGAACACAGAACGGCAAAACCGGATCTGATGCGCTCAGAACACAGAACAGCAAATCTAACCAATAGGATCTCTTCCTCACACCGGATCCGATCCAAACAGGGGACAGCGAGTCTAGATCTGGTGTGGCCGAACACGGGACAACATCGGCGACCAATGGACGATTGTCTTCTTCGACAAGGGGAGAGGGAGAGAGAGAGAGAGAGACGACGTCCTCGACGGCGACAGCGCGGCACTCGCGGCGGGGGCGAAGCGGCATCGTCACCACGGTCGGGAAGCGACGGCGGCGACGGCAACCACGACGAAACTCCAGCAAACCTTGTTTTCGGTTGGAAACATAGAACGACGACAACGGCGACTCCGAGACTCGACGGCGATGCTAGGGGACTCTGATGGAGCGGCGAGGGACGACGAGGGCAATGTGGGTGCACGGAGATGGGTTAGGGCGACGGTGAGCGGTGACGGTAATGGGAGAAACTTCGGTAAATGGGTTTCGATCGGGGATGGCGAGGACGATAGGGAACAACAACGGGATGGAGGAGACGAGTGGATGGAGACGATGGTGGTGACGGTAGTGAAGGATGATCGGAGTAGCAACGGGGGTCGGGGGTTGTTTCGGTTGGGTTTGGGTTTAACGAAAACAGAGACGAGAAGTTGGGATCGGGAAGAGAGAAAGAGGGTAACGGCGGATGAGAGAGAGAATAAATTATTAGGGTTTAATGAGATTATTTATAGGGGTTCAAGAATTAGGGTTTTGGGTTGAGATTATGTGGGTTCTGGGTAACGATTTTGCTCCAAAAAGAGACAAACAAATGCAATGAGATGAGACGAACACAAAAGAGAACAATCAAACTCAAAATAGAAAGAACAAAATTTGCAAAGAGAATAGGATTCAACCAAAAGAACACAGATCTATCAAAAGAGAACAAAAGATCACAAGAAAAGACAAAATACACTATAACAAATAAATTCATATACAATAATCAAAAGAATACAAAATACAATAAAATCTAAAAATATGGCTTCCAGACTGTTATGGGTTCTAATTATCAAAATAACTAAGATGTTAAGGCCTTTATGACTCAATAGTTCTTAACCCTATTTTTCCTACTGTTTTGATAATTAAACCTCTTTGCAGTCCCTTAGTAAGGGAATCAGTCATATTCTGTTTGGATCTACATCAATGAGAATAATAATCCCTTGCTTAATGAGATAGTTCAATTTTGCCTGTCTAAGACCAACAGTTCGTCTCTTACCATTGTAAAAAGTATTAGATGCTACAGTTTTTGTAGTTTGGTTGTCACAAAACAGACTAAGAGTTGTTACTTTAAACCTTTTCAATGGAATATCTAGCAACGGATCTCTCATCCATTTCGCTTCTTCACCAGCACAAGATAGCGCAAAGAATTCAGATTCCATAGATGAGAATGCAATTCCTGGTTGCCTTTTAGATTTCCATGACACGACTTCTCCTCCTAGTGTAAACACATAGCTACTAGTGGATCGACTTTCACCAAATTCTGTGCACCATGAAGCATCAGAATATCCTTCCGAAATTGATGGTTGTTCAGAGTAGCACAAAACCAACTCTTGAGTACCACTTAGGTAATCTATTAACCTCTCAAGGGCATTCCAATGTGATTTGCTGGGATTACTAGTGAATCTGCTAAGCATGTATACCGCAAAGGCTATGTCTGGTCCAATGCAGATCACTGCATACATGAGACCTCCAATTAGTTTGGAATAATCCAACTGTCTCACTGTTGCATCATCGTTAGGTTTCAACTTATTGTTATAATCATAAGGTGTTTCAAACATTTTGCAATCATTGCATCCCTACTTTTGTAACACATTATTGATATAGTGAGATTGACTAAGGAATATTCCTTGCCGACCAAAGCTCACTCTCGTACCTAATATAATGTCCACAATACCTAGGTCTTTCATGCTGAATTCTTTAGATAGCATTGTTTTAACTTCAATTACAGTTGAGAGGTCGCTTCCAATAACAAGCATGTCATCAACATACAAGCAAATTATAGCAATTTTTATTTGATAGATCATGAAAATAAAGACATTCATCAGAATTACTAGATTCAAAACCTAAGCTCTTTATTGTTGTATCAAATTTTTCATGCCATAATTTAAGTGCTTGTTTTAATCCATACAAAGATTTTACAAAATTGCAAACTTTGTTCTTTAAACCTGTAAGTACAAAACATTTAGGTTGATTCATATACATTTCTTCATTAAGATCTCCATTTAGGAAGGCGGTTTTAACATCTATTTGGTGAATAACAAAATTTTCAATAGATGCAATGACAAGAAGAATCCTTATTGTAGCAATATGACAAATATGTGAGTAAACATCAAAATAATCTACTCCACTTTGTTGAGTATAACCTTTAGCTACTAATCGTGCTTTATACTTTGCTACAGATCCATCAGGATTAAGTTTATTCTTCAAAACCCACTTGTTTCCTATGGTTTTAGCCCCTTTTGGCAGATCAACTAATTTTCAAGTTTTATTTTGTAATAAAGAATCCATCCCATCATCAATAGTTTCTTTCCAAAGTAAACCAACCCTAGACCTAAGGGCTTCCTTTACACTAAGTGGATCAGCCAACAGTGCATATGTTACAAAATTATCACCATAGGTTTTAGGTGTCTTATCTCTGGTGGAGGTTCTTCTTGGCTCAACTTCATTTGAAATTTCAGTGTCAGTTATGCTAGGTCTAGATTCTGTTTGTGAATTATTGACTAAGTATGTGTGGCCAGATAGTGTTATACATTTGTCTTTGATGAACACATCTTCAAAGAATTTTGCATCTCTAGATTCAATTATCTTGTTGAGAGATATGTCATAAATCTGTATGCCGCACTATCAACTACACTTCCTAGATATACACAAGTATTTGTACGAGGTCCTACTTTAGGCTTTCTATGGTCTGGTATTCTAACAAAAGCAATACAACCCCATATTTTATTTTATCAAAACTCGGTGTGTGTTTATGCCATAACTCATAAGGTGTTGCAGACAGTTTAGAGTGTGGTAACATATTACGAATATTATTTGCAGTCAATGCAGTCTCTCCCAAAAACTCGAATGAAATCCAGCAGTCAATAACATAGAATTCAACATTTCTGTGAGTGTTCAATTCTTTCTTTCGGCTATACCATTTGATTGTGGTGAGTAAGATGCTGTTGTTTCAGAGATAATGCCATATAAAGTGCAAAATTCTTTAAAACCTATTGATACATATTCTCCACCTCTATCAGATCTGAACCTTTTTATTTTAGCATTTAACTGATTTTCGACACGGTCATTAAATTCATTGAATTTAATAAGTGCTTCATCCTTAGTTTTTAACAAATAAATATGACAATATCTAGAATAATCATCTATAAAAGTAATTAAATACTTCCGACCTCCTTTCGTTACAAAATTTTTTAAGTTGCATATGTCAGAATGAACTAGCTTAAGAAGTTGTGTACTCCTAGAAACAGAACTAAAATGTTTTCTAGTGATTTTTGTCTGAGCACACACTTTGCATTTGTCATATTTTAAGGATGTATCAATTGACAGATTAAATGTTTTAGCAACAGCAAGTAATTTAATATAGTTCACATGTCTCATTCTATTATGTCATGTAGATGGGCTATATAATTTGGAACTAACAGTATTAATCATTTCATTTGCCAAACTAAGTTTATACATGCCATTGACAAGATAAGCACAACCAAAGTAGTATGAGTTAACAGATAAAATAGCTCTACCACTTATCATTGAAACTATCATGCCAGCATGATTCAGTATGCTAATAGAAATTAAGTTCTTTGCTAAAACAGACACATATTTAACATTACGCAAAATTAAATTTTTACCTGAGGAGAGACTGAGATTTGATGTCCCAGTCTGAAGTACCTTTACTGATTCTCCATTTTTCATTGAAACAGACTTATCTGCAGCTTTCAGATCAGATAATAGGCTTTCATCATTGCAAGCATGGCAGGTAGCTCCTGAATCCAACAACCAACTAGCAGAGGTACTGCCCTTAACATCATCAACAGCACAAAGAAAATTGGTGGGTTCAGTTTTACCCTCTAACAAGTTCACCTTTTCAATGTTGGGTTGTTCTACTTTAGGTAGCCTGCACTCAGAGGCGTGATGACCCCACTTTCTAAAGTTGTAGCATTTTTCCTTCTTCTTAACAATTTTCTTCTCGACTTCTAACTTATTTGGTCCACCTTTAGAATTAAACTTGTTCTTCTTGAACTTAGGAGTGCGTTTAGTATTGGTTAATACATTAGCAGTTGAAAGTTGTTTATTAATCAGTTCTAAATTCAACCTAGTTCTAGTCTCATCTTCAACTTTAATGCAACGTTTCAGATGTGCAATTATAATTTGTTCAGACAACCTAAACATCTCAGTCTTAAAAGATAGTCACGAAGCATGTAACTTATAAATTATTGCACCAGCGAGAAACTCATCACACACAGTAATGTTTTCTGGTTTTAGTTTTCCTACAAGATTCTCTAGATATGTTACCTCAGGAAGGATTGCCTTTTCTTTATTAAAACAAAAACTAATGAATTTATTAACAAGATGTGCTTTAGACACTTTCTCTTCCTTCTTAAATTCATCTAGTAAATTATCCCAGATCTGTTTAGCTGTTTCATATTTCATATACACGTCTGCAAGGCGATCTGATATGCTATTTAATAAGAATTCTCTACACAAGTCCTCATCAGTTACCTACGTTGCATCATCAACATCTTCAACACATTCATCATAGGTTGTTTGGCATGTATAGAAAATTTTCATAAATTTCATTATGTATTGTGCCTTTCTCTTCCAGCTATTAAACTCAGCACTACTAAATCTCTCTTGTTTAGGAACCTCGTACGGATGATTCTGTTTTTTCATCTTTAAGGAATAAATAATAGATTCAAAAAATTAAAGGGTTCGATCTTTTTGAATTATTATTGTTTACGCAATTTCAGTAAAAGAGAAAGTGTTTTCTGTAGAAATCCCTATAATAATAAACAGTAATTAACTTAGGGTTTATAATTGACCGAATCTTGATGAAGATCAAGAGTTATGAAGCACACAACGACAATAGTGAGATATGATCTGACCAATCCGAACACACAAAATAGATCTTGATCTGGTCTTAGACTTTACCCCAGAAACACCAAACACCCAGGAGAATCCAAACAGGAAAACCCCAAATCGCAACCTGACTTCTCCCTCGATGGCGTCGTGCGGTGGTGACTGGCGGCGTCAACGACCAGAGCAGTGCCATCGACTGGAGCGATGTTGTGAGATGTTGTGCAATGGCGTGTGGCTGCGTCAGCGACTAAAGCGTCGGTGACGGCTGGAGCGACGTCGTCGATTGTGACGGATGTGAGAGCGACTGACGGTGAGGTGAGTTTCCGATGAACAGAACTCAATCTCTCTTAATCTCACAAAATTAATTTAATAATATCTCAAGATTGTTAAGTTTATTTGAGAAATAATCAAAGAGGGATTAGGGTTAATATTTAGATCTAAGTTGCTTGAGATATTCACCCTATGTATCAAAATTGGAATACCTAGACTGCTATCACAAGCCAGTATTTATAGAATAAATATTGGTTTGGGTACTAGATTGTAAGCTCATAACCCCGCATTCCAATATCCAATCAATTGTACTTTCAATACACGTATTACTCGTATGCATGTATAATATTTGTATATAGAGAATATACCCATATATCCAACAAGTTTAACATGGGTTTCTCAAAATGATATATGCATCCAGCGAAAAAACGCATAATTTATTCTACACAATGCAGACCTCCGGTCCCCCACACTACCCTCACTCGTCCACACAATGCAGACCTCCCCCTCTTCCCCTGCTGCAGTGACCATCCTAACAGCTCCATCGCCGGCCCCCACACACTTGATCCCACTCCCCAATAAGGGAGGAGATTGAGAGCTCAGACGCGTTCGCTCCCCGGCGCGTGCACACCAACATGCACATCAACGCCGCGAGGGGAGGAACTACGATCATCATCGCTATGGAGAGGGCTCTGCCAGGGGCTTTGGGCACCAATGCCGACAAGAGGAGTATTACAGGGGAAAGTCCCAAAGACGGGATCCTCCTACCGACCATTATAGGCATAAGAAAACCCCACCCTTAGATCACCGTCACCACCACACCAGGGGTCACTCTCAGAGAGATTATGAAAATGTTGCACGCAGGCAACACCATCCTCCTACCAACACCAACACCAAACCAATTTATCAAACGCAACACCATCCTCCGCAGTCCAATATGCAATACCAACACAAGCCCTCAGATGAACTCCTCAGGGGTATTGACCCTTCCCATCACCGCAGCAATCACAGGGACCTTCATGAACCTCAACAAACCGTTCCGACCAACCCCCCAGATCCCAGCACCTACCAACTCGCCAGTCCAACACCACAGGTGAACCATACACTTAAATCCTGCATCGAGCGAGCCCACGAAGGGGCTGCGCTAGACGAGATTATAGCGGAAGGGAACTCCGACGAGGAGGAAAGGGAGGGGCAGTGGGTTCAGGTAAGGGGGAAGAAAAACAAGAATCGGACTATTTCCACTAACCTTCAAGCAGAATAGCTCCAACACAATAAGAAGTTGAGGAAGGGCAAGCGTAAGGCGGTACCGTGCTTCAACTGCGGTGACCTAGGCCACTAAAGGAGTGAATGCACCAAAGAAGTACGTTGCCTCAAGTGTATGAAGTGGGGGCATCTCTCTTATGTATGCACCAATGTGGTGGAGACCCACAGTGACGAAGAACGTCCAGTGAGCCGAGGCAGGTCCCCTGACAACCCCACGGTGATTCGATTGGCAAAGAGCCTTGAAACTATCAAAAGCGAAGAACGGTGGCTGCGGCAATGGTGCGCAATTGCCAAAGTCAGAGCAGGGAGGCCTTCGGAGGTGCATCTAATGCAAGTTCTGGCTGAAAAATGGCTAATAGGAGCCCATAGAGATTGGGTCGCTAAGAAATTGTGCCACTTGCAATTCCTGGTCTCATTCACTTCACCGGAGAAGGTCACAGAAGTCGTTAGTTTGGGGATTGTCGACTTTGGGCATTTCCAACTTGAATTCAGCGCTTGGACGCCTACTTTCGGAGCGGTGCTCCCACAGGGAGACAAATACTGGATTTGGATACACAACATCCCCCTACACTTCTGGAAGAGAGAGGCTCTTTAAGAGATAGTAGCGGACTTCGGGACTGTTGAAGAGATAGATGAGAAGACGGTGCGCCGGTCAGAGTTAGTCTCGGCGAGAATACTCATTAGAAGCACCGATATCTCATTGATGCCGCGCTTCGCCAAAGTGTTCTCCTTCGAAGAATCTTATCTCATCAGATTCGTGCTCGACAAGAGAGAAGAAGCACAGAGAGAACAGGCGGCAATCATCTCCCCCTCTCCTGCATCAGCCTTCAGAGACAACAGATCCTACAGGCAAGTGGTCTCGCCACTATCGGACCTGACAATAGATGGGACCCACGAAGTGGAAAGGGCTCACCGGGAGCTCATCAAGGCGGCGAAGGGGCAGGAGCAACGCCAGGAAACACCAGCGGAGGGATCAGGGCCAAAGAAAGACTCTCCGTACAAAGCTGGTCGAGATAGGGGTCTCTCCGTCAGATCCAACGGTCAAAAGTCCCCAAGGACTTCCAACTCATCAGATCGAGCGGTGGATCTGCTCAACATCCCAAATTTGGAAGGGAACGCTGCTCAAGAAAGAAATCCGCTAAGGGAGGACCAACGCAAAGCCCAAAATGGTAGTCAACGTTTGGGAGTTGGTGGGGAAGCGGTCAGAGAGGAGCAGAGAGAGCAAAAGGACAAAAGTGCCTCAAAAAAAGACATACAAGGCAGCCTAGACCTGCGCAACCACCCCCAAAGAGGCGAGAGTGGATACCGTTGGGTCGAGAATCGAAAAAAGAAGCTTTCCCTTTAGGGAAGGAGGCGAGCAGCAGAAGTACCCTCGACAGAGCCCCTGCCCAAAAGGGGAGAGACTCGGTAGGTGAGGCAGCAGATCTGAAAAGGGGAGAGAGCAGGGGGAAAGAGAGTAGATGTTGGCAGCGGAGAAGAGGAGAACTCAAAGAGAGCAGGTGAACTTCAAAGAGAGCAGGTGAACTCAAAGAGAGCAGATGTACAGCTGGTGTCGCCCTCGAAAGTGTCGTGCCCCTCTCATGAGGGGACACGTGGAGAAGGCGACAAGAACGAAGAGACGTTCTCCAAACGTGTCCCTCGTTTAACAGCGGTGGCTCCTTATCTCGAGAAGAAGCATATGCTCACTTGCGAAGGAGAACATCTGCTATCCGTCTCCAGCGGTGAGCATAGGAAGGAGGGCGCATCGATCAGTGAGAAGGAAGGTGTGCTGCTCTGCGAAAGAACACAGGAGATAAGGGGTGCCAATGGTGCTATTGAGGAATTAGAGGGGGGTATTTATAAGGATGTTTGTGGGCCCAAAGAGGGGTCCAAATACAATATGTTACAGCTATCGACGTGCAGTGGGCCCATTGAGGGGTCCACTACGGGCAGCCACGATACTCTGGTTAGACAATCTCTGATCTGTGGGCTCAATGAGGAGTTCGAGAAGAGAGCACCTATGGAACTGGATATTCAGCAGGTAGATAGTGATAAGGAGTTGGAAGGGTGCTTAAATCTGGACGAAGAATTCTCATTTACGGATGAGGGTCAGAAGATCTAGAATTTATTGCTACGCACAGAGAGAGATCTCTCCAGAGATGGTCTTATCCACCCTTCCACTATCAACGCCGGGTTTTAGCACTGGAACGTCTAGCAGGGCAGTTGGGTTCAGGGTTCAGCGATCACCTAAGAAGGCTCATGTGGAGTCTCTGAATGACTATCTGGAGGTAGCTGCGGCAGCCAAAGCTACAAAATTTGAAAAGTTTTTTAGCATCTATTTTAAATTTCATGTCAGATTCAGATGTTTTTATTCTAGCTCAAACTTGTGGCTTAGAAGTTTGTGACAGAGAGCGCAATGCTCTTCTGCTCAACAAAATTAGGGGTTGGGAAACAGAACGGGCTATAACGAACCCTCAGAAAGACACACGATCTTGCTCTGGGTTGACGGTGGTCGGGGAGGAAGTCCCCCAACCCACACCCATGATCACCCTTAACTTACTCCCCCAATGAATACACTTTTCTAGAATGTTCGGGGATTAGGAGGTAGGGGAAATAGAAATATGGTTAGGAACGTTATTATGACCTCCAAAACGGAAGTGGTAGGGCTGCAGAAGACAAAACTCGTGAATGGGCTTAAACTCAAAAGAGTAGGGGGCACCAGAATCAAGGAATGGGTGCTATGACCGTCTGCAGGAGCTTCGGGGGGGATTGCTATCGGATTCAATCCGGATATCTTTGACTGCTCTGAGGAGTACAGCGGAGCGTTTTTCCTGTCTATCCGATTAAAGCGACGATCTGATAACTGGGTGCAAACGGTCACTGTAGTCTATGGGCCAAATGTGGCGACAGATCGTGCTGCCTTTTGGCAAGAGCTTTTCGATATTCGTCAAAGGTGGTCGGGAGCTTAGATTGTCGGGGGAAACTTCAACATCACCAGATTTGCTTTTGAGCACCAAGGAAGAGGCTCCAGCGACAGACACAGTGAAGAGTTCAATAGGGTGATCACGGAACTAGAGCTAATCGATATCCCTATCAATGACAGATTATTCACATGGTCAAACATGCACGCAACCCCGATTATGGCCAAATTGGACAGGATTCTGGTATCGATGGATTGGGAGGTCAAATTTCCATTAGCAAGCGCTAAATCTATCCCTAGATCCACGTCAGACCATACCCCCGGTCCTACTTGATGCCGGGATGCAGGGAAATCAAAGACCAAAGAAGTTCAGATTTGAGAAGGCCTGGCTAGAAATCCAAGGATTTCACCACATGGTGATGGAAAACTGGGCGCTCCCAACCACTGAGATGGATGCAGCATCCCGATGGTGTGGAAAAGTCCGTAGAATGAGAAAGCGGCTGCTTAGATGGAACAGATCTAGATTTTCGACCATCTGGCGTGCAAAAGACTCCTTCTTGGAAGGTATTGATGAGTTAGAGAGATTAGAAGAGACGAGAGTCCTGTCACAAGAGAAAAGAAATAGGCTGCTAGAGCTCCGACAAAACATTGCTAACTTTTATAAGCTGGAGGAGATCAAATGGCAACAAAGGCCGAGGATTTCGTGGCTCAAAGAGGGAGACGCGAATACGGCCTACTTCCACCGAGTGGCAAGCGCAAGATGTAGGTCCAATTTTGCCTTATCTCTACAAACAAACTCGAGAACATTGCAAGACGAAAATGTGATTGCCAAGACCTTTCAAGACAACTACAAAGGAATCTTTGGGAAGAAGAACGACTTTAGGATCCCGATTAGGGAAGACTCCTGGCAGGCTGGGCAGAACGAATCAGCGCAAACTTTCTCCAACTTGGAAGCACCTTTCTCGAAAACGGAAGTGGAAAAGGCCATCAAGCAAATGGGAGCAGATAAATCGCCTGAGCCGGACGGATTTCCAATGTTGTTCTTCAGGGTATTCTGGGAGGAAATAAAAGGGGACTTTATGGCGTTGCTGGATGATTTCTTCTACCACAATCTCAGATTGGGCATGTTCAACTTTGCGGAGGTAGTTCTAATACCTAAAAGTGCGGAATCGTCGAGGGTGGGAGATTTTAGACCGATTAACCTCATAAACTGCTCGGCTAAGATCATCACCAAGGTCCTGGCCATTCGGTTGGATAGTATTATGGATTGTTTAATTAGCAAAGCGCAGTTTGGCTTCATAAAGGGCAGATGTATCCTGGATTGTGTGGCGACCGCTGAACAAGTCATCCACCACTGCTACACGCGCCAATCTAAGAACTTCCTCCTCAAACTGGACTTTGAGAAAGTATATGACTCAGTAGACTGGGAGTGTTTGCTGGAAGCTATCAATGGGAGGGGCTTCGGGGATAAATGGATCAGGTGGATTAAATAGTGTTTATACACCTGTAAAACAGCTATCTCGGTTAATGGTCGGTCGAGTCAACCATTTCCTTGCAAGAAGGGGCTACGACAGGGGGATCCGCTGTCACCTCTGCTATTCACCATTGTAACAGATGTACTGAGGAGCATGCTAGACAACTGTCAGAGAAAAGGCTGGATTACACCAGTGGCTAGCAGTCATGCTAATCAAGGGTGCACAATTCTTCAGTATGCTGATGACATCCTACTCTTTAGTAATGGGAATCGGTCAGAGATAGTCTGCTTTAAAGGGGTCCTCTACTGTTTTGAAGTATGGTCAGGTCTCAGGATTAACTTCCACAAGAGTGCGCTAATCCCAATTGCACTTTTCGATATAGAGGCACAGGACCACGCGACCATACTTAACTGTATGATAGACGAGTTCCCAATCAAATATTTAGGGCTCCCACTCAGGCCAGGAAAACTAAATAAGACGGATTGGCTACCTATCATAGACAGGGTGGAGGACAGATTGTCTGGGTGGAAAGGAAAATCGTTGTTCCTCGGTGGCAGAGTGGTACTCATCAACTCAGTGTTGTCTAATCTGCCCATTTACTATATGTTGTTTTTTGAGCTTCCGAAATGGGTAATCCAAAGGATTGACCGAATCCGAAAACGATTCCTCTAGAAGGGAGCAGACTCGAATAGGGGAGGATACCACCTGATCAAATGGAGTATCGCATGCATGAAGAAGAAACACGGGGGGCTCGGCATCATCGACCTGAGAGATATGAATCCTGCCCTGCTGGGGAAATGGTGGTGGAAGGTCTTTCACTATAGCGGGGAAGGTTGGCAGGACTTCATTAAGCCATATCTTCGGGGTAAAGGTATGAGAAGTTTAGGCTTCCGAGTAGGACTGAAAGTTTCTCGATTCTGGAAAGAAATTACCAAAGCAAGTGGGCCTTTCAACTCAGCAGTTACATCGACTATTGGTAATGGACGTTCCACCAGATTCTGGTGGGATAAATGGTGTGGTGCACATACCCTTAAGGCGACTTTCCCAGAGCTTTATGAGAAAACGAATCGCCCCAACATATCTGTGGTCGAGACTTGGAAAAGGGGCACTTGGAGACCATCTTTCCGAGGAACTCTTACCCCAGAGTTACATCAGCAACTGCTTGAACTTCGAACACATGTAACACAGTCCGGTGCGATGTGTGCTCAAGGCCCAGACCAGGTGCGCTGGGACCTTGAGACCAAGGGAGCTTTCACTGTGAGATCTCTGTACAATCGGATTCACTTTCGAGGATGCAGACCTAACTGGGCAAGGGTGTTATGGAAGGCGAAGACCCTCCTTAAAGTTAGAGTCTTCCTCTGGCTAGTGCTCAATAACGCAATCCTCACCAGAGAGAACCCGGCCAAAAAATAACCACAGATAGCGACAACTGCGGATTCTGTAACACACACATGGAGACTCTGAACCATCTTTTCATTCACTGTCAAAGGAGTAAGACAACTATGGTAGCAGTTTTAAGGGCCTTAGGGACAAGTGACTACCCCAACGAATACGAGGATTTGTGGATTGGCCCCAAATTTGCCTCGGTACGCCACGAAATGAAGGATGCTTGGTACATTGCCATTGCGGCAACTACTTGGGTGTTATGGCTAGACAGGAATAGTTTTTACTTTCGTGCTTCATGCAAAAGTATTTCTGGTAATCTTACTCATATCATGCATCTGAATTCTTTTTGTGCCACAGCTGCTGCCACAGGGGCAAGAGGAAGGATTGCCAGAGTCTTCCAGGTGGAAGAATTTGATGATGAGGAGGTCAATTTTGGACCGATTCTGGATTGAGGGTTAGGCGACCCTATTGCTCACATGATATATCGGGTTCCAGCTGGCAGCAACTAACTCTTTGTTGCTTTTTGGTTCGAACTACTGTACTTTTAGTTGTATTTTGTTTGGATGGTTAGACCCACTCCTCAGGGTTTTGTTGGGATGTTATGTTTTATTTTCTGCACTGTACTTTTGTATTTTTTCCAGTTTACTGGGGTTGTTTTATTAACTGCTTATTAATGAAACAGGGTGGCTTTATCCCACCTTTTACCTAAAAAAAAAAAAAGAAAAGAAAAAACGCATAATTATGTATCTGCATTATTGGTGAACAATTATATCTACAATGCTTATATGATCGGAAATTTTCAGTTGACCTGTTTGGTACTGATACTCGAGATAAGCTTCCCCCCATCGAGCATGACTTGCACTATTGTCAATATTTGCTTGAATTATTAGTATTCTTCAGATCGAAGGAATAGCTTTAAGACTTCACGTGTTTGATGTCAAGAAAGACTACTGACCTGTTGGAGAACAACGTAGAACCGAATAATAAGACTGATACAAAATTGCAGTCGAACTGAATGAGATTGATGCAAATGAAGTGACATTGATGATTGGTTGAGAAGGAGATTACATTTGAAGGCCGCCATTAGACCTTGACTTTTGTTAGCTTCTCTGACTAATTTTTGAACATTTAAAACAGTTGCTTGCATATTATTTTGGATATTCTCTTCTAAACTTTGACTATTTTGGAAGAAAATGCATTTAATCGAACATTCGTTTTCTCAAAGAAAATTAACCCAGTTTAACTTTTTTTTTTTAAAAACGTAGTACATCTCAAACGATAGTACAACTTAATTTATTTCGAAAAAATACATTTAAACAAAAAAGATGAACAATGTGATATTCTACTTTCCTAGACTACTCGGCTATATATGTAGCTTGACTGTTCTGTATATGTATAAGCTTCAAAGTACTATTTACAACGCTGCAACTCCATCATTTTGCAAATAAAATCAGAGCCTCCTATCCTCGTCTTTATCGACGAGAGAGAACTCATGAGATGGGAAGAACTCAACCAAACAGGGATTCATCCCTCTTGATCATGGAGCCAAACCACCAACCAAAGCCACCAACCAGGGCCAGCCCGACCCTAGAGGCGGGTAAGGCCGCCTTGGGCCTCCAGAGATTTCGCGATTTTAGGGGCCCGAATTTGAACTTCCCTTATAAATATAGACACGTATTTTGCGCGTAAAAAAAAATATATATATGCTATTAGGGGCCCCATTTCGAAAGTTCCCCTAGGGCTTCCAGGAACTCAGGGCCGGCCCTGCCACCAACTCCTCGATTGATGTTGGATAATGTTAATATTATATTCTTGATCAGTTTAAAATATATGTAGCTGGACGCATTAAAATTGTTGGCATCTCATAAGTTTGGTGATTCCTTTTGTGGTTCATTCTTCCCCGAACACTCATCTCAACTCAGTATTATTTCTCTTCATTATATCATCAATGAGTGAATGTGCATGACAGCATGAACTGGGATATGATAGCTAGCTGGGAATTGGCCCCAAATTAACTTTCATTCATATATGTTAGGTTTCTTTCTTCATGATTCATATTTGTTGTAGGGGCTCTTCTCATCAGTTCTCTTTTATCAATCAGATCGCCAATCTATGTCACTTCATTTGTTAATTATTATCAGTTCTAGCTAGTTCAGTTTTCGGTGTCGATCACATTCTGTTCTAGTCCATTCAATGCTTACCAAGCTGGAGTCGAGGCCCACCTTCACATGTTCATCAACGACACATGTGTATGGGCATTGCATACAAACATACAGAATTGTCTCCTACAAGGAGGGGTCACTACATCGTACATCCTACTTTAGCTATCTGTTAAGTTTTGACGAAGATCGAATATATCTAACACCTAGATAGCTGGATAATGTGCACTAGATTCTCTGACCTAGAATGACAATAAAATTATAATAAACTGAGAAGATCCAGATCTGTACTCTGTACAAACGAACAAACAGCATCATGCAAGCTAGAAGGTCAAAAACATAAACACAAAACCCCTCATGCAAGAGGGGTCCAATTCTAAATAAACCCCTCTTGCAAGAGGGGTCCAATCCTAAATAAACCCTCATGCAAGCTTGTCCTACACGCGTACACAACTGTGCATGCTTATGTAAGGGAAGGGTCGTCCTATATACACAAACAACAGAAAACTAATTATTAGTAAACTAAAGTTAGAAGCAAAAAAAACCCTCATGAAATGGGGTCCCATAATTAGTATTATTTTATGAAGATATATAATCCATGTTTCATCTGTTCCTTTCCTTTAAATAGTATATATAACGGCCCTTCCGTTGTACACTACCCTCCATGTGCACTCCATGTGAACTTTTTACACAGAGTGTACATGGATGATCCGAACCGTTCACATTGATCTACACGTCTAAATTAGTCTAAAGATGTAAAATCAAGTCATTTGGAATTCATTTGCTCATCCATCAAGTCAATATAAAAACAAACGATATTCAGTCATACAATTTTGTAACACTTCAATGGATGGACAAATGAATTCCAATTGACTTGATTTTATAGATTTAGCCTAATCTAGACGTATAGATCAATGTGAACAGTTCGGATCATCCCTTACACACACACACACATATATATATATATATATATACACACACTACTTTTCTAACTATGTATATATACATTAGATTTGCCAGTGGGCATGTGCCTACGGCACGTCTTCGGAACGATTCAGCATATGAAAAAGCCTTGTAAACAGTAAATCAACAATTATGTAGCTCAAGTTTGAATAGTATGACAATAATTAGTTGTAAAAAAAAATCCATGTTCAATATATATATATAATGAGAGAGAGAGAGAGAGACAGTGAGAGAGAGAGAGATAATTAAATAAATAAAGGGGTTATTTTGGGGGGATTTGAATTTGAGTTTTGGGGGGGGGGGAGGAAATGTGTTTTGTGAGATTAGATATGGGCCTTTGATTTTTTGGGGGATTGAAGGAGAGCCACTTGATCGCTTTCTTTGTGTTTTATTATATACTAGATTTTTCCGTTGACACGTGCCTACGGCACGTCTTCGGAATGGTGCACCTGGTTTGATTGTATAAAATAGTTTTGGAGGTCCAGCAAATTAATTGAAGTAGCAAACATATTATATGAGAAAGCAGTATATCTACCTCACTACAACACACAATGGGTTTGGTGGAGTCGAAAAGAATACTTTCACTGTCAAATTCAGGTAAAAATGTCACTAACTGAAATGAAACTTATACTTATATAATACTCATGAGATAACTGTCAATTATAACACACAACATAAGTTCAAATAGGATTATTTTATCACTAGTCACTCCTCTGTAAATCATAGTATGCAACTTCAGTTACATAATCCATCTCATCATCACTTAAAACCCAAGCAACAAGCATGAACAATCTCATTTTCAAACCCAAGCAACAAGCATGAACATTACGTTAGAAACTGATACTCATGTAGACATCATGATATAATTGTATATAAAGTTTAAATAAAAAATTTCCATCCCTAGTCGCCCCTAAAAAAATCATAGTGTGCAACTTCAGGTACATGATCCATCTCATCTCCAAATTCAGACAAAAAAGCAACTAACCCATCTCCAAATGCATCATAATTCCAGTTTACTCTGAACCAAACTAAAACTTAAATGCATAATAACTCATCTCCAAAAGCAACTAACCCATCTCCAAATGCATAAGAAAGCAAACTCAAACTGAAGAATGAAAAAAATGAACCTGCATGGTCCCAATTTTTGTTTTAATCATGATAAGCTTCAAATATTGAACAGTGAAAAAAATGAAGCACATACTATACAAATAACCCAAACTAAAGATCCCTTTGATCAATCTAACCCTATATATAACCTCACATAAAGCTTCAAGATGGGAGATGATCGAGCTCCAAAAACCTAGCAAAATCCGAGCGAGAAACACCTGGCTCCGAAGTCCACTAACTCCTCAGATCCAAGCCAGTTAGTTCAACTTCTTAAAGCTCTCTAGCTTCAACAAGAATCAACAAGAAGCTAGCCTAGCCGAAAATCAACAAGAAGAACCAACAAGAACCAACAAGAAGAACCAACAAGGAACCAATAAGGAACCAACAAGAATCAACAAGAAAAATAAACAACATTTACAGATATACATATAGGTACACTTAAAAAAGTTAGACTGATCGGACTTAAATACTTGAGACACTTCTGTTCAGGCCACTCAAACTGCAATAAACTTCATGTTCAATGCTAGTTTATTAATTTACCAGTATAATGGGAATCATACTAGCCACACAGCATTCTCAACTACACGGAAACATATTTTTACTGGAGAGGAAGTCTATCAGATATAGCTTTCACCAACTTGCTTATCATTTCTTTCAAATTTATAGCCATAGTCAATTCAGATTTATGAGAAATTTTATTGTAAGTAGCTGCAATCGTATAGATTGTAGCAAACCAAAACAAGCATCTGTTGACAAACGAATAAAAGGATTTCCAAGCCTCTTGAACCATCATGCTAAAGTTTCAGTTGATGAAAATAAAATCAACAAAACCATCCTAGTTGTGAGAGTGATATTTCCAATCTTAAAGAAAGTCTATAAATCAGAAAGTGATTGTGTTCATTGCCACCTAAATCCCCAAAGCCATCAATAACAAGAGAAATAACACCAAAAAACAACACAATATAGTATACAAGTATAAAATGAACCATTTTTTCCCTTACAGAACATGAAATGGTATTGGAGCTAATGTGAAAGATACATTATAGACCTATTAAATAAAATTGAGTATATTGCCACATTTTTGGAAAATTGAGTTTCAAATCTCCCCTAAATTACTCCTTACAAAAACAGTGAAGTTCCAAACCATTACCATCACAGAATCGCACAAACATAAACATCCAAAATTCCCCTAAATTGAGTTTCAAACCATTACCACCCAAAATTTTCACAAACATAAACATCAAAGAATCACATGAGTTCCAAACCATTACCATCACCGAATCACAAAATCAAGAAGTAGAGAGAGAGAGAGAGAGTGCTTGCAATGAGAGAGAAATGGGTGAGCGGGATAGAGAGTGCGTGGACGTCGACGTGGGCACAGCGACGGCGACGGAAGAGTTGTCGAGGAAGGGAAGGAGGACCCCGAAAAAATTAGGGTTGGGAAAAAAAAAACAAATCAAAAGATAAGGGTTTCGCGGTACAGGATTAGGAATTTATCCCAGTAAATTTACCAGCGTCTTTATTAATAAACTTTGGTGAATGGGAGAGGATTTGTGGAGTATATTGTTGCTTTCTATTCCCCGGCATGTTTTTTATAAAAATGCCGGTGAATATTATAATTTACCGGCATTTTGTAGAGGCCGCCAGTGTATAACTATACAATTTTGCTACCCAATCCTGGTCTTATCCTACCCCGGCGCGATTGGTAAAACGCCGGGGAATATACGCCGGTAAATCCATCGTGTGTTGTAGTGCCTTTAAGCTCATCCATTGCCTTCTTGATCATTAACTTGAACTTACCTGGAATGCATATAGTTTGTTAGAAACACTGCATAGATTATTTTTTTAAACTTCAGCATCACTTTTAGATGCTTGCAATAGTTATGCAAGGACATTATCATATAGGTTTTATAGAGCTTACTCGAATCCTATAACCACTATGAGTATGTCTAAATACATTGGTAATGCAAGTGCATGTGTTAAGGTATCTACAATACCAATAATCTAAACATTGTTTGTCTGAGACTCAGTTTGCAATTGAAATACCTCTTATTATTATTTCAACCGAAATAAAATACATGAAGTTCTCTAAACTCTAATCCAAGCTAATCATTTCTTTTATCTCCACTTTGCATTCCCATTGCACCTTTATAAAAAAAAAAATCAAAATGGATAAATAACAAATTTACTTTAGCTGTCTTTCTTGAGTAGAGAGTTTGCACCATTCACTGGTAAACTCCAGTCATCCCAATCCTATATATCCAAACATACACTAAAAGTTCTAATATGTTATGTTATCCATGATCTCTAATAACCAGTGAAGGGAACACTTCATGATAGTATTTTCTCATGTAGTAAAGAAATTAATGTTGCATATTTGCCAAGTTATTTTAGGTTGCTAGTCAGCTTACCTTTCCTGCTATAGTTCGGAAGCCCAAATTGAGGCCACCAAATAATCCATCTTTCACTTGCGTACACCTTAAATGAAAACCAATAAAAAAACTCATCAAATAAATCACCAAATTAAAATTTTTTAAACGAAAAAAATAAAACAATCATACCCCTCTGAACTTAAATCTCATGCACACACAAAATTCGAGTCAGCAAAAAACTGAGTAATCCCCTGCACACAAAAAATTAAAAATTAGAATGAGAATTCGGTTAATGAGATGAAATTAGAGTCGTCGCATTGCATATAGAGGCTCTTGATTCGGTGGAGGGGATTCGCCGATACGGAGTCGCTTGATATTCGCGCTCGATTTGTGGAGGGGAGTCACCGATATGGAATCAGTAGCGGATCAGATATCAGCGATGACCTCTTGATTGGGGTTCGACATTGGATTTGGATTTGGATTTGCCTTGAGATTTTTAAATTTTCAAAATTTCAAAATTTCAAAATTTAAAATTTTTCGAAATTTCCAAATTTCAAATTTGTAAAATTTAAAATTTTCCAATTTTCAAAATTTTAAATTTTTTAAATTTTTTTATTTTCAAATTTTTTTTACTTTTCTATTTTCAAAATTTTTAGATTTTCTAAAATTTCCAAAAAAAATTAGTTTTTAAATTTTTATTTTTTTAAAATTTTTATTTTCTTAATTTCTTGAATAGGAGAAAGAAAGAGAGAGAGAGAATTAAATAAATAAAGGAGTTATTTTGGGTTGGGGGATTTAAATTTGAGTTTTGGGGAAAAACTTTTGGAGGGAAAATGTGTTTTGTGAGGTTAGATCTGGACCTTTGATTTTGAGCGGATTGAAGGAGAGCCACTTGATAGCTTTCTTTGTGTTTTATTATATATACTAGATTTGCCCGTGGGCGCCTACGGCACGTCTTTGAAACGATACAGCATATGAAAGTCTTGTAAATAGTAAAACAACAATTATGTAGCTCAAGTTTGAATAGTAAACAATAATTAGTTGTAAATAAAAGTCCATGTTTCCATTAGTATATGTTGAAAAATAATTATAAATGGGGGTGTAAAATCAAACTTCTTAGTTATTTGAGTGTGAAAAATGATGAAATTTAACTGTTGATGAGATTTTTGCTATTTTGAATGTAACATGAGCAATAAAAAATGCATAAAAAATCTGAAAATTTATATGAAAATATAAATTTCTGGGTAAATAGAGAGAGAATGAGAGAGAGAGAGAACGAGAGAGAGAGAGAGAGACAGAGAGAAATAAATAAATAAATAAATAAATAAATAAATAAATAAATAAATGAGTTGTTTTGAGATTTGAATTTGAGTTTTGGAAGAAACTTCTAAATTGAAAATTTTATTTTGTGAGATTAGATCTGGACCGTTGATTTCAATCATATTAAATAAGAGCTATTTGATAGCTTACTTTGTGTATTATTATATAGATATATATGAGACTTGTTCGGTTGCAAACGGGCCGGAACGGGTCTGTTCGCACGGACCCGTGCGAACTTCGATCTGGACCGTTGGATCAAAGATCCAACGGTCCAGATTTTTTTAATAAAATCTTGCCTTAACCCGTCGTTGGCAAGAACGGGTTAAGGCAAAATTTTATTAAAAAAGATGGCCTTAACCCGTTCTTGGGAATAACGGGTTAAGGCTATATTTTTTCATTTTCGTCGACATACAGTTTGTCTTCTTCTTCCGCTCTCTTCTTCTTTCTTCGACGAACCCAAACCCAAACGACGGAAAAAAACCCTAAAAAACCCTAGCTCCGACGCTCGAAACCCTCGAACTCCCTCTTCTCTCCCAACTCCGAAGATCGAAACCCTCGATCTCCGACGATCCAAACCCTAGATTCTCTTCCCCTCTTCGGTACGAAATCGGAACCCTAGTTCTCTTCCAAAACCCATTGCTTGGCTTGATTTCGACCTATTCCGTAAGGTATACACTATTTCTTTAACCCAATAATCTACATTTGTATTTTTTTTTGAATTTGTGTGTAGTAATTTATTTAGAGATTGGGAAAAAATTTAAATGCGTTAGTAGATTTTGGATGTAGATTCGGGTTGACCTTAAGTATATTCAATTGCCGAATTATGTTGCTTGCATTAGTAACTAGTAGAATTAGAATTGTATCTACGAAATTAGTTATAAACTTTTCAGTGCGGTTATGGTTGAAAACCCTGCGAACGACCGTAAAAAAATACGAAACTTTCCGAGTAGGTTCGTCTCACGTAGTACAAGCCAAACCCACTTGTAGAAACGAGTTTCGACTCACGGTTCGAGAGTTACGGCCGCGTATTGCTTTCGGTTGGAAAAAACCAAGTATAGCGGTGCACGGCCGTATATCGCAAACCGTGACTCGAAACTCGCTTCTACAAGTTCGGGTGGCTTGCCCTACGTGAATTCGACCAAGTCGAAAAGTTTTAAAATTTTTGGATGCCGTTTGTGCGGTTTTCTCAACTTCCCTGCATGTGAATTTTTGACTTAGAATTTTGTAAGTGCGGTTAGATTAGATTAGAAAATCCTTCGAACGACCTCCTAAAAATACGAAACTTTGCGGGCTGGTTGGTGTCCCCAAGGAAAAGTCACCCGAACTTGTAGAAGTGAGTTTCGACTCACGGTTCGAGAGATACGGTCGCGTATCGCTTTCGGTTGAAAAAACTATTATAAAGCGGTATACGGTCGTATCTCGCAAACCGTGAGTCGAAACTCGCTTCTACAAGTTCGGGTTGCTTGCCCTACGTGAACCCGACCAACTCTGAAAGTTTTAAAATTTTTGGATGCCGTTTGTGCGGTTTTCTCAACTTCCTCGCATTATAAGTTTTAGACTTAGAATTTTTTAAGTGCGGGTAGATTAGAAAACCCTCCAAACGGCCTCCAAAAAATACGAAACTTTGCGATTTGGTTGGTGACATGTACGAGAAGTGATCCGAAGTTGTGGAAGTGAATTTCGACTCACGGTTCGAGAGATACGGCCGCGTATCGGTTTTGGTTGGAAAAAAACAACTAAAGCCGGTACACGGCCGTATCTCCCGAACCATGAGTCGAAACTCGCTTCTACAAGTTCGGGTGGCTTGCCCTACGTGAATCCGACCTAGTCGGAAAGATTTATAATTTTTGGGTGCCGTTTGCGCGGTTTTCTCAACTTTCTTGCACTACAAGTTTTAGACTTAGAATTTTCTAAATGCGGGTAGATTAGAAAACCCTTCAAACGGCCTCCAAAAAATACGAAACTTTGCGAATTGGTTGGTGTCACCTACGAGAAGCCAAACGAACTTGTAGAAGTGAGTTTCGACTCACGGTTCGAGAGATACGGTCGCGTATCGCTTTCGGTTGAAAAAAACTATTATAAAGCGGTATACGGTCGTATCTCGCAAACCGTGAGTCAAAACTCGCTTCTACAAGTTCGGGTTGCTTGCCCTACGTGAACCCGACCAACTCTGAAAGTTTTAAAATTTTCGGATGCCGTTTGTGCGGTTTTCTCAACTTCCTCGCATTACAAGTTTAAGCCTTAGAATTTTCTAAGTGCGGGTAGCTTAGAAAACCCTTCAAACGGCCTCCAAAAAATACGAAACTTTGCAATTTGGTTGGTGTCACCTACGAGAAGTGAACCGAAGTTGTAGAAGTGAATTTCGACTCACGGTCCGAGAGATACGGCCACGTATCGGTTTTGGTTGGAAAAAAACAACTAAAGCCGGTACACGGCCATGTCTCGCAAACCGTGAGTCGAAACTCGTTTTTACAAATTTGGGTGGCTTGCCCTACGTGAATCCGGCCTAGTTGAAAAGTTTTATAATTTTCGGGTGCCGTTTGCGCAGTTTTCTCAACTTCCCCGCACTACAAGTTTTACACTTAGAAATTTCTAAGTGCGGGTAGATTAGAAAACCCTTCAAACGCCCTCCAAAAAATACGAAACTTTGCGGGTAGGTTGGTGTCCCCTATGAGAAGCCACCCGAACTTGTAGAAGTGATTTTCGACTCCCGATTCGAGAGATACGGCCACGTATCGCTTTCGGTTGAAAAAAACTATTATAAAGCGGTATACGGTCGTATCTCGCAAACCGTGAGTCGAAACTCCCTTCTACAAGTTCGGGTGGCTTGCCCTACGTGAATTCCACCTAGATGGAAATTTTTATAATTTTCGGATGCCGTTTGTGCGGTTTTGCTCTATTTCCTCGCATTTTAAGTTTTAGAATTAGAATTTTCTAAATGCGGGCCGTTTATAAAACACTTCAAACCACCTCCAATTAATACGAAACTTTTCTCCTTTTCAAGTTGTGGTGGCTTGTGCACTTATAAAAATACCAAATACAGCGGTTTAGTACCCCTAACTATTCTCCTCTTCACCGTTTCTTAGGTATGGACAGTTTCGAAGGAAGTTCTGTTGTCGGGGATAAATTTGTTCGTGCACAACAACTTGGCAAGTATCTTCCTCATGTTGACGAGCACCTAAAACCGAAGATTGGTATGACATTTCCCACCCTTGAGGATGCGGAAAAATTTTATTCATCATATTGCAAATGTGCGGGATTCGCTATGCGTAAGGGTGGAAATAAATATAAGGGAAACGATGTAGTGGATAAATCATACGTCTGTAATAAAGCCGGGGAGTCACCGAATAGCTATAATGAAACCAGACGAGGTACAACTTCTAGAACGGGTTGCAAAGCTTTCGTCCGTGTGAAAATAAACCCGCATAGTACTTCACAAAGTAATTCGTGGATTATTTATTCGTTAAATGAAGCACACAATCACGAATTTACTTCACCCGGTAGACGTCACTTGCTACCTCGAAACCGTGAATTGACTAAGACAGATAAAAATGTAATTGGTCAACTTATCGAAGCTAATGTCCCTGTATGCAAGCAAATGCTATTCTTTGAAGGTGCAAGTGGCGGTAATGAGAAAATTGGATTCACCGAAACCGATGTAAGAAATCTCAGGAGAGACGAGATGGAAGGTTTAAAAGGTCACGACGGACAAATGCTACTTGAGTTTTTTGAATCGAAAAAGGCGACCGATCCCTTATTCTATTTTGATTACCAATGTGACCCCGAAGGGCGATTGACACATTGTGTCTGGGTGGACGGTATCGCCAGAAATAATTACAAAGTATTTGCGGATGTTCTCTGCTTTGACGCTACCTACAACACAAACCGATACGGGATGTTGTTCTTACCATTTATTGGATTCAACCATCATTGGCAATCAATATTCCTAGGTTGTGGGTTCATCCCCAATGAGACGACATCCTCATTTGAGTGGTTCTTTGAAAAGTAGCGTGCTGCAATGCCATGTGATCCGATCAACATCGTGACAGATGAGGATCGCGGGATAACTTCTGCAATTTCCAAAGTTTTCCCAATCACGTCACATAGATATTGTATTTGGCATATTTTGGATAAACTACCGCATGAAGTTCGAATGTCGAATAACGTTGATGAGTTCAGGGATGCTTTGAAGACTATTATTTATACGGCGGAATTTAAAACAGAATTCGAACAGAAGTGAAAAATTTTGATCTCTCAGTACAAATTAGAAAATAACAAATGGTTGAAGGAAAAATTTGAGATCCGTGAAAAATGGGCCCCTGTGTACGCAAGAGACTCATTTTTGGGGGGCATGTTGAGTACCCAACGTAGCGAATCGCTACATTCATCCTTGAAGCACCATACTCATAAAAAGTACTCACTACATGAATTTGCTATCATCTTTGACCGACTCTTAGTAAAACAAAGACACGATGAACTTAAAGAAACACATCGTAATCGCGAGGAGCGGCCAAAATTGAAGACCGAGTGGGCATTGGAGTCACAAATGGCAGGGACATACACTTTGAAGATTTTCTACAAATTTCAACAAGAAGTGGTCAAAAGCTTATTACTTAATGTGAGTTTAATTGCGAGTATGGATACACCGGATAGTGCAGCTTATTCTGTAACAGTTTGTGGAAATTCAGAACTGGGGAGGGTGATTTCTAATTGTAAAATCAGTAAAATTGCTAAATGCCCTTGTTCCATGTACTACTTCGTAGGCATTCCCTGCAAACATCTACTTGCAGTTATTCGGTTCACAGATCACACCGCACTACCTGAACAATATATTTGTAGGCGATGGACCAGGGATCAAATGAGGAGAAGCAGTATACCGGTGGGCAATAATATGGGCGATAATTTTGCTTCGTGTTATTGTGAACTGAGTATGCACTCAAGATATATGGTCGATCTTGGTTGTTCTTCAGAGCGAGGATACAAGTACATGCTCGACCACATGCTGAAGGGAATTGAAGGCTTTGCTAAGATTGAGTCAGTGAACAGCACACCACACGAAGGTAGCGCACAACCTGAGAGTGGTGGACAAGCACATGCACATGCACATGTAGGTGACCCTGTACAGTGCACCACAAAGGGGAGGCCTAAAGGGAAACGGTTGAAGTCGGTAAGAGAAGGTCAAAAAACGAAGAGGCCAAGACTTTGCAGGACATGTCTTCGTGTCGTAGGTCACGATTCACGGAATTGCCCAAAAAATTTAGCAAGGTATTATATCAGAGATTTTGTATTTGTTAATTGGACTCAAACTTTGTTATTTTGGTCAGTACTAACTCATTCTTCTTTTTTTTTTTAGTGGATCGGTGGGCAATGAAGAAGCTCCAAACGCTGCAGAGAGTGATGATGACGAAGGCGAAGGTTCGTGCTAAGGGGGCTTTAAGAAATTTATTAATATGTATGTCATATCAAAATTTCAAAATAATCACCGAATAATTGCCAAATTTTATATTGATTCGTGCAGATTTTTATGAATTTCGACTGGATTGTTAACTTTGTTTTTTTTTTTTCCTGGTATAGGTCCGGAATGAAACAAGTATAACGCGCCCAAATGGAAAGACGCAATGCGTTGAAAAATTGTGTTATTTTTGGTTTCTATATATGTGTGGATAATTGCCGTATGCTTGTTTGGTACAAGTAAATTAATGATGTTTTTAATTATAATGTAATTTCTGTGCGTCAGTTTATTTTGTGTATTTGTGAACAAAGTTATGTTACTATGGATTTTGACCAGGCATTTTGGTTGTGAATGCTTATTGCTGTCGGAAAATGTGAAATTGGTAGACGTATACAATTTGGGGAACTCATTCTGTTTGCAAATTTTGTGTTAACGAAAATTGTCTGCATGCCGATGTGAACAGTTTTTTTATTTGTGTTGGAGATTGTGTATTTTGTGCATAACCAATACTTTACATGTAAGTTTGGCCAATATCTCTCTACTTAACCCGTTCTTGGCGTTAACGGTTTAATACAATATAATCCGTTATCTGAAATAACGGGCTAAGGAGCTAGATATTGGCAGTACCTTGGTTCAATACTTCACATATAGGGATTTAGTTCGGCCAATATCTCTCTACTTAACCCGTTCTTGGCAGTAACGGTTTAATACAATCTAACCCGTTATCAGCAATAACGGGCTAAGGAGATAGGTATTGGCAGTACTTTGGTTCAATACTTCACATATAGGGGTGTTAGTTCGGCCAATATCTCCCTACTTAACCCGTTCTTGGCGGTAACGGTTTAATACAATCTAACCCGTTATCAGCAATAACGGACTAAGGAGATAGGTATTGGCAGTACTTTGGTTCAATACTTCACATATAGTGTTAGTTCGGCCAATATCTCTCTACTTAATCCGTTGTTGACGTTAACGGTTTATTTAACCTAACCCGTTATCAGAATTAACGGTTTAAAGAGATAGATATTCGCAGTACTTTGGTTCCAACACTTTCACATGTAGTGGCTGAAGTTCGGCCAATATCTCTCCACTTAGCCCGTTATTGGGAATAACGGGTTAGGTTAAGAATTCCTTACATTGCTTTCAACTTCGTGCTATCTTCTTGCCCTGATACATATACATATTTGTGCATTCTTCGCTTAAAAATATTATCAGAATAACTTTAACGGGTGTTGGACATATTTTCGTTTGTTGATACATATACAAGATATTGCATTCACATATTGCCATTTGCAAAACAAAATTTATTCATATAAAGGAACATTACAAACTGGCACTAACATATTGTTTGAAGATACAGAAAATTGAAGTTGAAATTAATTTAGTATACAAGTGCATGCTCGCTTTCTTCTCGGAAGTGGAAGGAAGGACTGTTGACTCTGCCTTTTTTTGATTGCATAAGTAGCCAGTTGTACCCCCTGCATACAATTTCGTTCTCTACTGTTATACAGAATGTAAAAATCCTCGGCTTCCTTCGAAACTTAGTAGTAGTGGGTGTAACCGTATATTAAAGGTACTTAACGACTTCTTGACACGCACTCCTCATATTCGTACTATTTGTGGTACGATTGTGAGGTGTGCATGCCAAGAAGTCGAAAAGTACCATGAATACACCGTGACACCCACCACTACTCCGTCCAACGAAAGCCGAGAATTTCTACATTCTGTGTAACAATAGGGAACGAATGTGTATGAAAGGCGTACAGTTGCTACATATGCAAACACACCCGGTCTTGCTAAAAAAATAGGAGACTAAGGAAAACACTGTGGGGAAAAAAAAGGCAGAGCCAGCGGCCCTCCCTACCGCTTGAGAGAAACCGAGCATGCACTTGTACACTGAAACAAGTCTCTCTGCTCCTGCATCTCCATACACAAGAACAATTGTAGTCGAACATCCTTGAACTCAAGAGGTCTTGAATGCATAAATAGCCAGTTGCACCCCCTGCATACAAGACCCGTTCTCTACTGTTATACAGAATGTAAAAATCCTCTGCTTTCGTCGGCCGGAGTAGTAGTGGGTGTAACCGTATATTCAAAGTACTTAACGACTTCTTGACACGTACTCCTCATATTCGTGATATTTGTGGCACGATTGTGAGGTGTGCATGCCAAGAAGTCGAAAAGTACCATGAATACACCGTGACACCCACCACTACTCCGTCCGACGAAAGCAGAGAATTTTTACATTCTGTGTAACAACAGAGAACGAATGTGTATGAAATGCGTACAAATGCTACTTATGCTAACACATGTAAAAGCTAAAAAAATAGAAGACTAATAGAAACACTGTGGAAAAATGGGTAGAGCCGACAGCCATTCTCTAATCTTGCCATTCTTCATACACAAGCACAATTGTAGGGGTCTTGAAGAGAAGAAGAGAACATTGATTACACCTCAATTTTCTTCTACAACTTCAGCTTTGTCTTCCCTATTGGGAAGAAAAGAGGGGTCTTGAGGAGAAGATGACAACATTGATTACACCTGGTTTCAAACAGTTAGAAGAGAAGATGAGCCAACTTATGAAGAATGAGGAGACTCCATTTGAGTTCTCCTGAAGAGAAGAAGAGGAGACTCCTTCTTGAAGAGAAGAAGATCAAAGGTCCCTCATATAGGCTAGAAAATTCAGTGGGGAGCATGACAGGACCAAAGAATGTAGAGAGGGCTGTTGCTAAATAGAGAAGGGATAAGCACTAAACGGAAGGGACAAGAATGGATTAAACATAAAGAAAAGTTCACAAGATGAAATTAGCAGTTAGTCAACCATGTTATGAGCCAATTCTCGGAAAGGAGCAGCATGGACAACAATTGTCCCCACCAAATTGATAGACATCTCAACTTGAACAGTGTCTGTAAAATTCATAATACTTAACCCGTTATTGGCGACAACGGGTTAAGTACACTTAACCCGTTGTCGCCAAGAACGACTTAAGCGTTATTGGTTTCTGCCAAAGTACTTTAACTTAACACGTTAATGATGATGACGGGTTAAGTACTTGTACCCGTGATCGTCAGTAACGGGTTAAGTGTACATAAATCATTTATACTCATAATTTTTAAATCGCATGTAAAAAAAATGTTACCAATGTGGATGTAATAGTTAATAAGTTAATATTTGTAATAGGTAATAGGTAATAATTTATGATAAACTACAAATATTAAATACGTTAATAGTTGTAGCTTGGAGGTAATAGGTAATAAGTTACCAATGTGGAGTTTATAGATATTTAAGTTCTATCATTAATCACATACGCATCTCCACTCTTTACGTACATTTTCTTCTGAACTCTACAAAATAGACAGTCATATGTATGTGGTTTGTTTTTTTATATTTTTTTTTAATTTCTTGGCTAGCCACGTAACTAACCAATATAAAATTGACCACATCAAACGGATATTCAAATTAACACAAATTTATTAAAATTGACCACATCCCACATGTACACTATACGAGGGAAAAACCACATGTAGACTCTCTAATGTGGGTACATGGGGCATGCACTTATTGTGGAAGGACTGACAAGAATCATTTTAGGTTTTCTTGCTGGTCCTCGTTCTAATTTGCCGTTGATAGACTCTCACTTCTGCTTCTCTTCATAGTAGAACAAGTTTAATATTAGAAAAACCACATGTAGATCCCACATGTAGCCCATATGGGAGAAAAACCACATGTAGAGACCCACATCCACGTACAAAAAGACCAAGTCAGGGTTTGGAACAACTGTAATGATGAAAGTATTTCTAATGGAAAAGCCCCTCTGTGTTATTAGAGCGCAGTGCCACCAGATCTAATATAGATGGCTAACAAAAACTGGATCGGATCACATGTGTGGGCACGAGTTCACATGTAGTAGTACAATTAACATATTGTGGGAGTAGATATATTTGATTGACTGATGGATTGATGGATTCATTAGTGTGGGAATTTAGAACGGCCTGTTAAAACAATACAAAACCCCAAAAAATAATAAAAAAACCTAAAAAACAATAGAAAAAATGTTTTATGTTATAGGTTAGGGTTAGTCTAGGGTTAGTAGGTTAGATTTAGTGGTTAGCGTTAGGGTAAATGTAGCGTTAGACTCTCACCTCTGCTTCTCTTCATAGTAGAACAAGTTCACATGTAGTAGCACAATAACGACATGTGGGATAAGATATATTTATGGGCATGCTAACGAGAGAATAAATGGAAATTAATAAAAAAATTATAAACAATTTATGGGCATACTAATGTCACCTGATTTCAACTCTGCCATCTTTTACCAGAAATGACAATACAAATATGTTTTCCACTGTCTGTGCAAAAGATTCCCTGTTTAATAAATGGGGGAAAATCCACATTTGGATTCACACATGTAGCCGTTATGGAAAAGCTACATGTGGGGAGGTACATGTGATTTTGTAGGCGGGTGTTGAGTTCTGCTTGTTTAGCTTGGTGCTTTTTCCCACTAAGGTGTATGTTCAAAAGAAACGTTGCCTATATGGAGAAAAAACCACACGTACATCCCCACATTTAGCCTATATGGGGGAAAAACCAAATGTACATCCCCATATGTAAAGATTGTGGGGAAAAAAACATTTAGATGCCACATGTAGGCTTTTACACATGTAAAAGAACATTTAGATCTCCACATGTAGCCTACATGGGGAAAAACCCACATGTAGATCCCCACATGTAGCCTATGTGGGGAAAAAGCACACATGTAGATCTCACATGTAGCCTATATATTGGAAACCACATGTGGGAAAAAACCACATATAGATCTCACATGTAGCCTATATAAAGGATAAACCACATGTAGATCCTCACATGTAGCCTATACATGGGGAAAACCATATGTAGATCCCCACATGCATGTACAAAAAGACCAATACATATTTGGATCAACTGTGATGATGATGGTATCCCTAATGGAGAGACATGAAACGGTAGAATCTCTGCTACAACTTACAGTTTGTAAGACTGATAAACCTGTTAGTGTTCCATATATCTTACAATTCCCTTCAGCGAGAAAGAGGCTGCTTGCCAAAGCTGACAGAATTGTGTATCTAGCTTGAGAGAAATTTTATATTTGGTTAGACCTAATCTACATCTTCGAATTGAATGACTGGTTAGGGACGGATGGATTAATTAATCTGGGAATTTAGAACGGCCCGTTAATGTACACTGATGATAATCACATGTAGATCCCACATGTAGCCCATATGGGAGAAAAATCACATGTAGATCCTAAAATCCACGTACAAAAAGACCAATAACGGGTTTGGATCAACACTGATGATAATGGTATTCCTAATGGAAAAGCCCCTCTGTGTTATTAGAGCGCAATGCCACCAGGTCTAATATAGATGGCTAACAAAAATTGGATCGGATCACATGTGTGGGCACGAGTTCACATGTACTCCCACAATCAGTGCATGTGGGAGTAGATATATTTGATTGACTGATGGATCGACGGATTCATTAGTGTGGAAATTTAGAACGGCCAGTTAATGTACTACAAGTTAACGACTCGTCGGCCAAATTAAGATACTTACCATGTTTTACATGTGGTTCCACGTGTTACGAAGTCAAATATAGATGTGGGGATCCACAAATATGAACCGAATTAACCAAAACAAAACACATGCAATGACCAATAACCCTATCTTAACCTAACCCTAACCCTAACCCGACACTAACCCTACTTTAACCTAACCCTAACCCTCGGTACAAAAAAATGCATAATTTAATTTTTTTACTTTCACAAAACTTATTATGGTAACAAATTTAGAATGGTTAGTTACGGGAGAATAAATGGATAATTATAAAAATAATAAACAATTTATGGACATATTAATGTCACCTTACACAGTTCAGGAGACAGTTCTCGCAAAGAGTTAAGAGAAATTTTTAGAAAACCCAAAATTTATTCAACGCCTTAAACCGTTATTCACGAGAACGGGATAACTAACATTTACCCGTTATTCCCAAGAACGGGTTAAGTACTTCGATTTTTGGGAGTATAATTTGAAAACTTGGATAGGGCCCTGGCAATAACACTCTACATAACCCGTTCTTGCGAAGGACGGGTTAAGTTAAGTTAACACGTTATTCCCAAGAATGGGTTAAGTACAGTGATATTGGCAGTACTTTGATCTATAGGAATTAAATGTCTGCCAATATCGCTATACCTAAGCCGTTGTCGTGAAGAACGGGTTAAGGCAATATAACCCGTTGTTAGACGTGACGGGTTAAGTAGATCCATATTAGCAGAACTATACCAAGACTTGGTCTGTAGGCTTCCAAACCACTGTCAATATTTCTCTACCTAACCCGTCCTTCCTGATAACGGGTTAAGCTAATTAACCCGTTATCGTGAATAACGGGTTAAGAATATACATTTGTGCAGCAATTAAGTTCTTGTTTTGGGTGGTGTACAGTCGTTCCTGATACAGAAACGACTTCATCAAATGTTCTTCTCAAATTCACAAATGAAGGCGCAGCACAGTAAATAACACAACAGTTATCTTCACAAGAAAGTTGACGGCGTACAAATGTCCAATAACTACCAACCACTAATTTACTTTAAATAAATTTAATATTCAAAAATTTACACCAAAAATTTACATATCAGGTTGCACATGGTCAAAAGACTATTAATTACAAATGAAGGCGTTCTCGACTTTGGCTTGCATACCACGCCCCAAAATTCACCTACAACAGTTTATCAACGTAGAAACAAACAATACGTTAGTTACTGCAGCAACAAAATCACCAACCAAAAGATACGCTATTACAGAGTTTTACAGATTACCGTCTACGGCTATCCCGCTTGCGACCGCTTGGTGTGAATTGATTGGGAGGTTGCCGCGTCCTTTTAGGATTTCGCCGTGTGCCGTGTGGTTGGGGAGAATCAGAATCATCCGACGACTGTTCCTCATCAGTACCTTCGGGATTTGGCTCTTCTCGTGCTTGTTGTCGCTCGCGGATTAGAATTTCCCTACTAACAGTTTGTTTTTGCCTCTTACCTATTGGCGGCACGTTGGCGCTCAAATAGGCCTCAGCCTGTGGACCTTCACCTGCGTCCTCCAGAGTACGACGGTACGGGGCTAACATCTCCCGGATCACCGTCTTGAAGCTGTCGGGTATCCTGGTCTTCAGGACGCGAGCAGCTGTTCGGACAACCTCCCATGCGTTTTCAATCTACAGTTGGTGAAAAATTCCAATTTAAACATCATTCAAAATTAGTGTACATCAATTAAACACAGTACATGTGTACAAAATATATAAAATTTGACTGACCGCTTTTCGATGTGCCTCAGCCCTTCGTTGGTACATCGGCTGGGAGGAGGAATATGCTGGAGGTGGATCTACCTGGGTGGGGGGAATCGGAAGTTGCACCCCAGCTGGTACGGCGGCCGTTAGAGAAACGAACAACCGGGTTATTCGCTTGTACCACATCATGTATGCCTGCTGGAGGGAGCCATCGTATGGAATCGCGACATACATCAAATTCGGTGTCATTTGACGCCGCATGGTGTTCCAGTTGGCTACATGATAACGATGAAAATCAGCCCAATCGAAGTTGGGCACCCGTCCCGTTCCCCTGACCTCGTGTAACTTTTTATCGTAAGACCTGACATCGGGAATCTTTTGTTGATATCCGAATTGCCGTAGGACCCTGTCAGGATACTGGAACTCCACAACCGAAAAGTTCACAAGAGGTGCAGCCGTCAACCAAAGGGATCTGTCTAGGCAGACTGGAGGAACGTGTTGCAACCTGTCGGCCGAGTACGGTTCCCAGTTGACGAACTCGTCCCGCAGGTTGTCCAACTCATCTCTGTAGTAGGTCAGCGATTGGCGTGGGTTATCGACCCACGTGTGTCGGCCAGCCTAATATGCTCCTACAGGAGGTAACAACCCTGCTGCCCCCAGGTCGGCCAAATATTCCGGTGTAGGCTTAATAATACGGGGACGTCCGATGTGGATGCATTCCCAACTCCATATCTGCATCAGCACCATGGGGCCACCCATCTGTACGCCACCTAAAGAACATGTGCACAAATTCCTGTATAGTAGCGCCAGTGCCGCACTCCCCCAACTAAGGCGACCCGCATACTGGAAATCCTCCAACAACCGTAGGTACATCAGCGGCACGGTTGATCCGGATGAGTTCGGGAAGATAAGTCCCCCTATCAAACTAAAAATGTATGCACGTGCATAGTACGTCAGGTCATCCTCACCCGACTCGGGGTTCAAATATTCCTCCTCGAACTGAAATTTTAACCAGGTGATGTAAAGTGATTTACCCTCGAAAGCGTCATCCATCACCTCTTGCTCTGCTTTAAGTTTCGCAGCTTCTATTTGTTCATTCAATACATCTTCATCAGAATCTGCGGGGGCATTTTCGCGGATATTTTTTTCGGCTGCCTCTTGCATTTGGAGAACTACCAACTGCAGGTCGATACCGAGTAAATCCCGAACAACTTCAACTCGATCGAAGTCCATGTTCCCCGTCACGGCAAACCCATCGACTGGTAGTCCTGTTATCATTGCCACATCCTGTAGGGTCACAGTCATCTCACCCACAGGCAGGTGGAATGTGTGGGTCTCGGGCCTCCATCGCTCGACTAGAGCTGTAAGGAGTGGCCGATCTAGCTTCACAAAGTGAATGAATCTTACTCCGTAGAAACCGGCCTCTACCACATACGGCGTGATACGGTCATCCCAAGGAAGAACTGTGTGCTTCCGGAAATTTAATTTTTTATCGGACCCATTCCACACGGCTTTCGATCGGTGTTTGGGTTGCAGGGTGAGTATGCTTGTGTCCACGGGTCCGGGTGATGTAACCGAGGACGACGGACCTGCCTCAGCCGATGTGGATTGACGGCCACCAACCTGCACGAATAAATATAACAAATGTTATTATTGAGATAATGTTACATGTTTGTATTTAAAACCAATAATAGTAATCGATCTTACCTCAGTAGTTGGTGCGCCACTAGTGTTACCGGACTCGATTCTCGGTTGCCTTGTTCTAGCCATTTAGCTACCTGACAAAAAAATTAAAATGTTGTTGATAAAGATGACAACGAAACAAACATACGATCTCTGTAGATACGGTTCCCCAATGAATACACTATTTTGGAATGTTAGGGGGTTGGGGGATAGGGGCAAGAGAGGTATGGTTCGGGATGTCATTAGCAACTCAAAGGCGGATGTAGTAGGTTTGCAGGAAACCAAACTCCAGCATGGGCTCAAACTCAGAAGAGTGGGTGGTAACAGAATCAAGGAGTGGGTGCTACGCCCCTCCAACGGTGCCTCAGGGGGGATTGCTATAGGGTTTAATTCTGACCTTATTGCATGTGAAGAGGCGCATCGTGGAACATTCTCGTTGACTGCTCGACTTAAGCGGCGGTCCGATGATTGGATGCAGACGGTGACTGTAGTCTACGGGCCGAACGTGGCCACCGAAAGGGAGGCCTTCTGGCAAGAACTGGCCGACATCCGTCATCGCTGGTCGGGACCTTGGATTGTGGGTGGGGATTTCAACATTACTAGATTTGCTTTTGAGCACAAGGGAAGAGGCGCTAGCGACAGGCACCGAGAGGAATTCAACAGAGTAATTACGGAACTTGAGCTGATTGATATCCCAATCAATGATAGACTTTTTACTTGGTCTAATCTGCAAGCGGTTCCGGTGATGGCCAAGTTGGACAGGATCCTAGTCTCTATGGATTGGGAAGCTTTATTTCCTCTGGCATCGGCCAGATCGATTCCTAAACCAACCTCAGATCACACCCCGATCCTACTTGATGTGGGGAATCGGGGTCCCCGCAAGCCTAGAAAATTCAGATTTGAGAAGGCCTGGTTGGAAATACAGGGATTCCACCATTTGGTTATGGAGAACTGGGCTCTCCCATTGCCCGGTCGGGACGCGGCATCTCGATGGTGTGGGAAAATCCGCAGACTTAGAAGGAGGCTTTGTAGATGGAATCGGTCTAGATTCTCGAACATCTGGCGTGATAAAGAGTCCTACCTGGAAGAAATTGATGAGCTTGAGAGGGTGGAAGAGACTAGACTGCTTTCGCAGGAAGAGCGAAACAGGCTATTAGAACTCCGTGATAACACTGCCAATCTGTATAGACTTGAAGAGATCAAATGGCAACATAGATCCAGGATTTCGTGGCTCAAAGAGGGAGACGCGAATACGGCCTACTTTCATCGGGTGGCAAGTGCGAGAAGGAGATCCAATCTTATACTATCTATTCAGACAGATACGGGAACTTCGCAGGATGATAAGGTGATTTCCTCTACCTTCCAGTCTTTCTATAAGGGTCTCTTTGGGAAGAAGAACGACTTTAGGATCCCTATGGGTGAGGACTTCTGGCTTAAGTATCAGATTGATCCAGATCAAAATGCTTCCTCCTTGGAGGAACCCTTCATGGAGTCAGAGGTCAAAACGGCCATTGATCAGATGGGAGCTGACAAATTGCCTGGGCCAGATGGTTTCCCTATGATGTTCTTCCAAGTGTTCTGGGAAGAAATTAAGGAAGAATTTATGGAGGTAATGATGGAATTTTATCACAATAACCTGTGGTTGGGGATGTTCAACTTTGCAGAAGTTGTGTTGATCCCCAAAAGGGAGGATTCCAAGTGCGTTGGGGATTTTAGACCAATCAGCCTGATAAACTGCTCGGCTAAGATCATCACCAAGGTGCTAGCTATCCGTTTGGGTGGCATGATGGACCGTATTATCAGTAGAACACAGACGGGATTCATTAAGGGCAGATGTATCCTACATTGCGTGGCTACTGCTGAACAAGTTATACACCACTGTCACAAGAGCAACTCCAAGAACTTCCTCCTCAAGCTGGATTTTGAGAAGGCATATGACTCTGTGGATTGGGAATGTTTGCTAGAGGCTCTCAAGGGGAGAGGCTTTGGGGATAAATGGATTAGATGGATCAAACAATGTTTACACTCTAGCAAAACGGCAATATCAGTGAATGGGAGATCCGGGCCGTCGTTCCCATGCAAGAAGGGACTCCGTCAGGGGGATCCGCTGTCCCCACTTCTATTCACTATTGTAGCGGATGTGCTCAGGGGAATGCTAGAGAACTGCCAAGAAAAAGGGTGGATATCACCTGTAGCCAGCAGCACTGCTAATCAGGGATGCTCGATCCTTCAATATGCTGACGACACCCTAATTTTTGGAAATGGGTCTATATCGGAAACTATTTGCTTTAAAGGGGTCCTTTACTGCTTTGAGGCTTGGTCAGGCCTTAGAACTAACTTCCACAAGAGTGCACTGATCCCTATCTCACTATCAGAAGCTGAAACTTGGGAGCATGCCACCATTCTCAACTGTGCGATAGAAGAATTCCCAATCAAATATCTAGGGCTTCCACTCCGTCCAGGGAGGCTTTCTAAAGCTGACTGGTTGCCTATTATTGACAGGGTGGAGGACAGACTGTCAGGTTGGAAAGGCAAGTCACTGTCTCTTGGGGGCAGAGTGGTACTCATCAACTCTGTGTTGTCCAATCTGCCCATATACTACATGTCCTTTTTTGAACTCCCAAAGTGGGTGATCCAAAGAATTGACCGTATTAGGAAGAGATTCCTTTGGAAAGGTGCTGACACAAATAAAGGAGGCTACCACCTTATTAAATGGAATATCGTTTGCATGAAAAAGAGGCACGGAGGCCTAGGAATCATTGACCTCAGAGATATGAACTTGGCTCTCCTGGGAAAGTGGTGGTGGAAAGTGTTTCATCACGGCGGGGAAGGATGGCAGGACTTTATCCAACCTTACCTTCGTGGGAAAGGGACAAGAAGCTTAGGCTTTCGCGTGGGAGCAAAAGTCTCCCGTTTCTGGAAAGGAGTGGCTAAAGCCAGCGGACCTTTTAACTCTGCTACCTCATCCCTGATCGGCAATGGCCGTACTACCAGATTTTGGTGGGACAAGTGGTGCGGACCTCATACTCTTAAGGAAGATTTCCCAGAGTTGTTCGCTATATCGAATCGACCAAATATCTCGGTGGCGGAATCATGGAAAAGAGGGTCTTGGAGACCGTCGTTCCAAAGAACTCTTTCCTCAAGGTTGCTACAGCAACTGCAGGAACTCCAAATGCGCATTGTCCAATCCGGAGTGATAGGTGCCCAAGGCCCAGATCACAGGTGTTGGGGTCTCGAGAACAAAGGAGTGTTCTCGGTTAGATCGCTTTACCACCGGATTCACTACCGAGGTTGCAGGCCCAGCTGGGCAGCGGTTCTATGGAAGACCAAAGCACCTCTGAAAATTCGAGTCTTCCTCTGGCTTGTGCTCAACAATGCCATACTCACTAGGGAGAACCTTGCCAAGAGGCAACCTCACATTGCGACCAACTGCGGGTTCTGCAACGTTCACATGGAAGATCTGAATCATCTGTTTCTTCACTGCACCAGAAGTAAGGCCATTATGATAGAGGTGCTGAGAGCACTAGGAACAAGTGACTATCCTAGAGACTACGAGGAGCTGTGGGTCGGCTCTAGATTTGCCTCATCCCGTCACGATATGAAAGATGCATGGTTTATTGCCATTGCGGCAACCACATGGGTGTTATGGCTAGATAGGAACAATTTTTATTTCCGTGCTTCATGTAATTCAATTTCTAGTAATCTTACTCATATCATGCATCTTATTTCCTTTTGGGCTACAGCTGCCGCTTCAGGAGCAAGAGGGAGAATTGCAAGGGTTTTCCAGGTGGACGATTTTGACGACGAGGAGATAGAGATCGGGTCCACTTTGGACTGATGAGTGGACAGCCGCCTCACTACTACTTTTGTATCAGGCCTTAGTAGTTTGTAGTTGTGTTTTGGATGCCGTTTGGCCGGATGATATAACCCAACCCCCAGGGTTTTGTTGGGGGCTATGTTTTATTTCCTGTACTGCACTTTTATTTTCCCGAGACTTCGGGGTTGTTTATTAATTACTTATTAATGAAACAGGGTGGCATTATTCCACCTTTTCTTCAAAAAAAAAAAACGAAACAAACATACCGAGATTATACTGAAAAACGCACGAACGAAAACAAATAAATCTATAAAACTTTCGTAAATAGGTCGGATTCACGTAGGGCAAGCCACACCAACGTGTACAAGTGAGTTTCGACTCATGGTGTGCGAGATACGACCGTATACCGCTTTATTAGGTTTTTTTCCAACCTTCAACCGATACGCGGCCGTATGTCTCGGACCGTGAGTCGAAATTCACTTCTACAACTTCGGGTCACTTCTCATAGGGAACACCTTATAACTCGCCAAGTTTCATATTTTTTGGAGGTGGTTCGTATCGCTTTCTAATCGGCCCGTTTTAAAAAAATTCTAAGTCAATAACTTCTCACTTGAGGAATTGACGCAATACCGCGCAAATGGCATCCGAATATTTTAAAACTTTCCGTCTAGGTGGAATTCACATAGGGCAAGCCACCCGAACTTGTAGAAGCGAGTTTGGAGTCACGGTTCGCGAGATACGGCCGTCTACCGCTTTACTTGGTTTTTTCCCAACCGTAAGCGATACGCGGCCGTATCTCACGAACCGTGAGTCGAAACTCACTTCTACAAGTTGGTTTGGCTTCTCGTGGGTGACACCAACCAAATCGTAAAGTTTTGTATTTTTTGGAGGTCGTTTGAAGGGTTTTCTAACCTACCCGCACTTACAAAATTCTAAGTCTAAAACTTCTCATTTGAGGAAGTTGAGAAAACCTCACAAACGGCATTCAAAAATTTTAAAACTTTTCGAGTTGGTCGGATTCACGTAGGGCAAGCCACCCGAACTTGTAGAAGCGAGTTTCGAGTCACGGTTTGCGAGATACGGCCGTCTATCGCTTTACTAGGTTTTTCCCAACCGTAGGCGATACGCGGCCGTATCTCACGAACCGTGAGTCGAAACTCACTTTTACAAGTTGGTTTGGCTTCTCGTAGGTGACACCAAAAAAATTGCAAAGTTTCGTATTTTTTGGAGGCCGTTTGAAGGGTTTTCGAAGCTACCCGCACTTAGAAAATTCTAAGTCTAAAACTTATAATGCGAGAAAGTTGAGAAAACCACACAAACGGCATCCGAAAATTTTAAAACTTTCCGTCTAGGTCGGGTTCATGTGGGGCAAGCCACCCGAACTTGTAGAAGTGAGTTTCGACTCACGGTTTGCGAGATACGACCGTATACCGCTTTATAATAGTTTTTTTCAACCAAAAGCGATACGTGACCGTATCTCTCGAACCGTGAGTCGAAACTCACTTCTACAAGTTCATTTGGCTTCCCGTAGGTGACACCAACCAATTCGCAAAGTTTCGTATTTTTTGGAGGCCGTTTGAAGGGTTTTCTAATCTACCCGCACTTAGAAAATTCTAAGTCTAAAACTTGTAGTGCGAGAAAGTTGAGAAAACTGCGCAAACGGTACCCGAAAATTATAAATCTTTCCGAGTAGGTCGGATTCACGTAGGGCAGGCCACCCGAACTTGTAGAAGCGAGTTTCGACTCACGGTTCGGGAGATACGGCCGTGTACCGGCTTTAGTTGTTTTTTTCCAACCAAAACCGATACGCGGCCGTATCTCTCGGACCGTGAGTCGAAATTCACTTCTACAACTTCGGGTCACTTCTCGTACGTGTCACCAACCAAATTGCAAAGTTTCGTATTTTTTGGAGGCCGTTTGGAGGGTTTTCTAATCTACCCGCACTTAAAAAATTCTAAGTCTAAAACTTATAATGCGAGAAAGTTGAGAAAATCTCACAAACGGCATCCGAAAATTTTAAAACTTTCAGAGTTGGTCGGGTTCACGTAGGGCAAGCCACCCGAACTTGTAGAAGCGAGTTTTGACTCACGGTTTGCGAGATACGACCGTATACCGCTTTATAATAGTTTTTTTCAACCGAAAGCGATACGCGACCGTATCTCTCGAACCGTGAGTCGAAACTCACTTCTACAGGTTCGGGTGGCTTCTCCTTGGGGACACCAACCAGCCCGCAAAGTTTCGTATTTTTGGGAGGTCGTTCGAAGGGTTTTCTAATCTAATCTAACCGCACTTACAAAATTCTAAGTCAAAAATTCACATGCAGGGAAGTTGAGAAAACCGCACAAACGGCATCCGAAAATTTTAAAACTTTCCGACTTGGTCGAATTCACGTAGGGCAAGCCACCCGAACTTGTAGAAGCGAGTTTCGAGTCACGGTTTGCGATATACGGCCATGCACCGCTATACTTGGTTTTTTCCAACCGAAAGCAATACGCGGCCGTAACTCTCGAACCGTGTGTCGAAACTCGCTTCTACAAGTGGGTTTGGCTTGTACTACGTGAGACGAACCTACTCGAAAAGTTTCGTATTTTTTTACGGTCGTTCGCAGGGTTTTCAACCATAACCGCACTGAAAAGTTTATAACTAATTTCGTAGATACAATTCTAATTCTACTAGTTACTAATGCAAGCAACGTAATTCGGCAATTGAATATACTTAAGGTCAACCTGAATCTACATCCAAAATCTACTAACCCATTTAAATTTTTTCCCAATTTCTAAATAAATTACTACACACAAATTCAAAAAAAAATACAAATGTAGATTATTGGGTTAAAGAAATAGTGTATACCTTACGGAATAGGTCGAAATCAAGCCAAGCAATGGGTTTTGGAAGAGAACTAGGGTTCCGATTTCGTACCGAAGAGGGGAAGAGAATCTAGGGTTTGGATCGTCGGAGATCGAGGGTTTCGATCTTCGGAGTTGGGAGAGAAGAGGGAGTTCGAGGGTTTCGAGCGTCGGAGCTAGGGTTTTTTAGGGTTTTTTTCCGTCGTTTGGGTTTGGGTTCGTCGAAGAAAGAAGAAGAGAGGGGAAGAAGAAGACGAACTGTATGTCGACGAAAATGAAAAAAATATAGCCTTAATCCGTTATTCCCAAGAACGGGTTAAGGCCATCTTTTTAAATAAAATTTTGCCTTAACCCGTTCTTGCCAACGATGGGTTAAGGCAAGATTTTATTAAAAAAATCTGGACCATTGGATCTTTGATCCAACGGTCCAGATCGAAGTTCACACGGGTCCGTGCGAACAGACCCGTTCCGGCCCGTTTGCAACCGAACAAGTCTCGATATATATATATCTGACCCTGCATATTTATGGGTGCAACTACTATATACTCTAATCAACGACCAACCAAAAGCAACTCAATTTTTTTAGTAATCATTATTTGTACGTAGTGTAATGATCATATTGTACAAATTTGAGAAAGAGAAATATGATTATCACGTGGGTGAGGTCCCTCCCGGATGCCGGGGTTTCAAATTAGGGGGGGGGGGGGGGGGGGTTGTATACAATTAGTATTTTAAATAATTTTGACATTTTATATTATATAGATTATTATTAATTGTTTAAACTCATAGATTATTGTGGATTCTTTCAATTCGATATAGACTTACATTAATTTTTTTTATATTGTTAAATAAGTATTTCTTGGAAATTGTATGGATTATTCAATAACCACAATATAATAAAAGTTTAACAAAATTTTATCATATCCAAATTATTTTTTTATCTTTGTCAAAATACAATACCTAAAATGCAAAGACAATGAAATAAGTAAATTACCGAATATAAAAAGACAATTAAGAAATACATCGTAAAAAATTAACCTGATTCTCATCATCTCTTCAATTCTCATTCTCAATGTTATCTTCTATATCTCCATCATTATCATCATCATCATCATCATCATCATCATCATCACCACCACCACCACCACCACCACCACCACGTTGTCTATCACGCCACATAGCTTCAACAATGATAAGTCTCCAAGCAGTATCTTCCGATCTTTGTTGTTATTGAGTTTGGAAAAGTAGTTATATATATTCTTCTTCTATGTCAAAGATGTGATAACGAATCACCTTCTTGTTCTATAGGAAATTTATCAAAATGATACGCTTTGCGAATAAAGTTGTGTAATCCAACACAAGCTAGCACTTCAAAATAAAACATCTATCCTGGCGTATGTTAGAAGCGTCGGGATAGATATTTAAAAGAAAATAAAAAAAGTATATCCCCTTCTATACTGGCGTTTAAATAAAAACGTCGGAATAGAATTGGCTAAGTCGGCGTTTTTTTGTATAAACACCGCAATAGGCCAAAAATTCCCCCACCCCCAAAACAAAATTTTATTTCCCACTTTAATTTATTCTTGTTAGGAATTGAGGATCTTGTTAGTCTTTGACACAATCAACACAAACCACCAAGTAAGACTAGATCACACCAAACACACAAAGCACACAAGAATTGTCCCAGTTGGGACTTTCACCTTAATCCGGGGGAGGAAGAACCGAGTTATTATTCAACTAGAGAAGATACAAGAATATTACAATTGTCACCACGACCATCTCTCAAGCCTATTGAAACTTGATGCTGCTTACAATGGAGAAACTCTCTCACCCTTCTCTATGAAGTGCTCTCTTCTTCTATTCGGCACTCAATAGAATCATATAGATCTATGAGCCGTTACAATTGTTTATATAGATCTAGAATGAAATCCTAAGTTGATATCTTGTTACAATAGCCATTGGAAATTACATAAGAGATAACCTTACGATAGGAGCCACATGATCTAACTTGAAGAGCAAGTTGGGCTTCTCACGAATCTGCCAGACTCAAGCTCGAAACCCATCAGCGCCACTAACGGTCGACCACACTAACAAGCCGGTCGATTGTCCTCTTCTCTGGAAGACTTCACGCAGGGGTAGGTCGACCGCACATGAGTTGCGGTCGATCGCAACTTCTGCTGTTGCTGTCGCTGACTGTTTCTCATCTCCACTCCGTTTCCAATCGTCTCGATTCCTCCATCGTCTTATCGTCTTCTTATCCAACATTGTATGCAAGACATAATCCCAACAATCTCCATCTTGGATTGCATACGCATGAATCCATATCTGTGTGATTTAAAACTCTTCTAGACATTTCTTCTCCACTTTGTGAACAACATGTTTCTATGACTTCTTCTGCTAGTTGAACAAACCTCTACTTATTTTCCTCCAGTTGTATGCCCCCGTCAAGGGCACACTCCTGTAGATGTAATCATGGAGGAGCCACCCTCCACATGAACTCCACCTACATCAAGGCTTTCTCCACCTTCCAACAGTATTGGAACGTTGTAGTCTCGATTCGGTAATTCTAGGAACGGCTTACTAGATGATGCTTTAGGAACAATGGGCTTCCATACACTCGGCCGAGTTTTCCTGCTCCCACAAAGCTGGTAGAGGTTGTGCTGACCCTGCCTAATCTTCCTCTTACCCTTCATTACCTTACGACGACTATCCCAAACTGTCAAAACTCTACCTCGAGTTGTGTATCTGCAGCCACGATCATCAAGAGTAACCAAGGATATAAAATTCTGCTGTATCGAAGAAATATGCATGACCTCTTCTAGTGTGAACCCTTTACCATCTGGCATCTCCAATTCAACTGTTCCCTCACCCACTACTTCACAAATCTCATCTCTAGCTGTTCTCATACTACGGCCTGTTGATGACTTGTAAGCAGAAAACATCTCCCTCTTGGAGCAAATATGAGAAGAACTTCCCGAATCAAGATACTAACTTGAATCCACATCTGAAAAACTTGAAACAAGAAGTCAATAATCGTTATTATTACCTAACTCAGTTGCGCTGACTATATGGACTTGTTCCCCTTCTTTAGTAGCACTCTTCTGACTCAACCACTTGCGATAGTCTCTCTTGTAATGCCCAACTCCTCTATAGTAATGGCAATGAATCTTACCCTTGTGTGTCGCATCCCTTCCAATTGAAGTATCACCATCAACCGCAAAACAACCTAAAGAAATACACCCTCCTTTATGAGTCTCCTTTCTTAGTTCATCTTCCTTCAGACCCTTAATTACCCCGGCTACAGTAAGTGTCTTCTTGGCAGGTTTTTCATGTAGCATGGTAGTTATCAAGTGATCATAAAAAGTTGGCAGTGAATAAATCAAGTTGAAAGCTTTATCCTCTTCGATAAGATCATGAGTGTTAATCGCATTCAGTTCAGATATTACCTTATTGAAATCCACAATATGATCTTGAAGATGGGTACCTTCCTTCATTGAGAACCTAAACAACTTCCTCTTCCAATACATTCAATCTAACAATAACGACCCCGAGTAATCATATTTGAGTCTCGCCCATAGACTCGCTGCACTTTTTTCCTCAAGAATATTACACTTGACTTCATCTGCCAATTGCAACCGGATTAAACTCAAGGTCTTCAAACAAATATCATCCCACTTCTTCTGCTTCACGTTGGTTGGTTTCTTCTCTTTTAGGGCAATGTGTAAGTCCTTCTGAACCAAAACATCATACATATCCACCTTCCATAGATTGAAGTTGATCTTACCTTCAAACTGCTTGGTCTTCATCTTTTGATCTGCCATCTCCAAGGAACTCAAACAAATCCACGAACCTGATTGCTCTGATACCACTTGTTAGGAATTTGAGGATCTTGTTGAGTCTTTGACACAATCAACACAAACCATCAAGCAAGACTAGATCACACCAAACATACAAAGCACACAAGAATTGTCCCGGTTGGGACTTTCGCCTTAATCTGGGGGAGGAAGAACCGAGATATTATTCAACTAGAGAAGATATAAAGATATTAGAATTCTCACCACGACCATCTCTCAAGCGTATTGGAACTTGATGCTGCTTACAATGGAGAAACTCTCTCACTCTTCTCTATGAAGTACTCTCTTCTTCTATTCGGCACTCAATAGAATCATATGAATTTATGAGCCGTTACAATTGTTTATATAGATTTAGAGACAAATCCTAAGTTGATATCTTGTTACAATAACAATTGGATATTACATAAGAGATAACCCTACGATAGGAGCCACACGATCTAACTTGAAGAGCAAGTTGGGCTTCTCACGAATCTGCCAGACTCAAGCCCGAAACCCATTAGCGCCACTAACGGTCGACCGCACCAACAAGCCGGTCAACTGTCCTTTTCTCTGGAAGACTTCGCGCAGGGGTCGGTCGACCGCACATGAGTTGCGGTGGACCGCAACTTCTGCTGTTGCTACCGCTAACTGTTTCTCGCCTCCACTCCGTTTCCAATCGTCTCGATCCCTCCATCGTCTTATCGTCTTCTTATCCAACATCGTATGCAAGACATAAACCCAACAATTCTCTCTCTCTGTCTCTCTCTCTCTCTCTCTCCCTCTTAAACCCTAGCCCAAATTCGTCACCACTTCCTCGTAATCATCGTGCCCCTCCCCTCCCCTCCCCGCGTCGTCGTCCCTCGCCTCCATCCAAACGCCTTCTTTGCTCATCGATTCCCAATCTCGACCTCCTATCATGACCACCATCACCTTCTCCCCCTTCCACCGAAACCCAACTCTAACTCCATCATCATCACCTCCATCGCCAGCTCTAACTTTTATTCCAACCCGGTCTTCATTCAACCCGACCTCTACTCCAACCTGACCTCCACTCAAACGCGACTCCAAACCCTCCCTCTCATTCTCGAACTCTAACCCTTTTTCTCCATCAATTTCTAGTAAGTTTTCACCTTCTTTTTAATTTATGTTTTTGGATTTACCCGATTAGGATTTCTGGTTTCGTTTCTTCACCTTCCATTTACTTATTCTCAATTTATTTGCATGATTTATCGAAGAGATTGATTGATTGGTGTTGTTGTTTGTTTGTTTTAATGTTGCAGGTGATTAGGGTTTGTTGCTGAGATCTTAACTAATCATGGTGACTCGTAAGTTCTGTTCACCTTTATATATTCTCTTTTTTATAGGGAATTTTGTTATGCACTTATTTGAAGCTCGATTGATATATCATAATCTCACCATAAAAATCATGTTGTATGCGCTTTATCTGTATATATAATTGAATGTTATTCCCTATTGTAACTACTGAAGTAAAAGAAGAAATTTTTTTGAAGTGATCGATGGCTTTGAGAAAATGAGGGGCACTTGCTTACAGCTGGTTGGAGAAAAAACTGGATGCTCGGAAAAATTGACAATTTTCGTACATTTGTCAAGTTCATCTTTATGTTTGATATATATAATAGCAGCTAATTAGTTTGTGTCATCTTTGTGCTCGACAATAACAATTTTGGTACATGAGGCAAGTTCATGATTGGTTATTCATACTAATTCGGATGGTAGCTAATTGGTTTGTGTCATCTTTGTGTTCAACGATATTCTTCAATATACTACGGCTGCCTCATGTTGGTTATCCATCATATTTCTGTTCTTAGCTTGATTCTTATAAATTGAATTTCATTTTTTTGTGCATGCCAAGCATCATAATTTGTAATTTAGCTTCTCACAGTTTACCTTTATGAAGAAAAAACATCTAATGGAGAATAAAGATACCAAGATCTGGAATGAAGTTTAAAAGAACATATAGTTTCCACAATTTGATTGTGAAAATGAATTGTTGTGATCATCACTGTTTTTTGGCATTAGGCTGTATAAACCGAATGGGGAAACAACCCACCTCAGGTGGAACTGATTTTTTTTCACCTACATAGGAATGAAAGGGACACACTACATGCATTTTGCCTTAGATCCATAACTTCGATGAATGAAATTAGCAAAAACAATAATTTGTATCATATAAGTTCTTATATGTGTACTTGGATGTTAGAGAAAAAATCCTATTTGTATGATGTCAAAATTTACTGTGAGCTTGCAGAGCCATGTTACCTTTTCAGTTGTTATTCCTATGCTGGAGAATGCCTTCTTCACAATATTAACACTCAATTGATTGTGATTCTTATCTTGAAAGATTAGTTGAACATAGCAATACCATATAGCTTGATCTCCATCAATAAGGTGCTTTTTTTTTTTTTTTCTGCAGCCAATTGATCTTTGTGAGCAAATTGATGTGCATATGCTTGTGCCCAACTATTGTGTGTAACTGTTGCATCTGTATTCCATTTTGGAAGAAGTATATATGGATTAGCATCTTTTTCATATGTATCCATATAGTTTGCAGTTGGTTGATCTAACAGAAAGACAAGGACAATAAGTCCTCAAGCAATGGCAGCAGAAGCGATGCAGAAAATGGAATCTCGACCATATGTTGTGCAATTTTTGTAGAAAATGGAACATCTTAATTTGTAATTTTTGGTATTTGTGTGATAATTATGAAGTTTACTAAGTTTCAAATTGTGTTGTCCTTCTCAATATATATCAGATGCAAGTTAATGTTTCAGATTTTGCGTGTTTCAGATTCAGTTTGTATATGATATTAACTCCCTTTAACTAATAGCGTACTTTTTTTTAATTTAAATTTTTTTATTTTTTCAAAAAATAATTATAAAAAAAATAAATTTAGCCTATCCCAGTGTTTTTGGCCAAAAAAGCCGGTATTGGTTGTTTTCTTTTTTAAAAAATAAATGGTCTATCCCGGCATTTTTGGTCAAAAACGTCGGAATAGGTAACTTTTTTTTTAATTATCATGTCTATACCGGCGTTTTTTATGGAAACGCCGGGATAGATACCTCTATTGCGGCGTTTCTCCAAAATGCTGTGATAAACCTATTATCTATCCTGACGGGGGATATGCCGACATTTCTAGTGACGTTTTCGGAAACACCGCAACTTTCTATCCCAACGTTTAAAAACACCGGGTTAGGGGTCCCAAAAAAATGCCGGCATAGAGGTGTTTTCTAGTAGCACTAGCGTTGTTTGTGTCTCAAATGGAAATGGAAGTGCAATTTTGAAAATTATGAACCGAGATTTGAAGAAACCAAATATCCTCTCAATCACATTCCTCAATGATGCATAACAAAGATTGAATAACTCACGTGCATCTTGGGGGTGACGGCCTTCACCACCAAATTCTTTGAGATGATAACGAAGACCTCGTAAAGTAGCTAAGAATTGGCGTCGATTAGCAAATCCACAATCACTATAAAATATTTTTCTATTCACATGCCACAAACTAAGTATATAGTTAACATAAATTCAACAAGATAAAAAGAAGAACTTCTAAGTTATAGACAATGAGATTTTTTTATTTATTGAAATCATAAAAAGGTACAAATAATTATTTATCTTGTGGCACTTCCAATCCATTTCTCCTTGATAAGGTATCATTTAACACTTTTGAATCATGTGCCGAACCTTCCCATCCGCTAAGAACATATATGAATTCCAAACCAAAGTTGCAAGCTATTAAAATATTTTGAGATATAATTTCATGACGATTACGATAGATGCATACATCATGACCTTTAATCATTGCTGGAATATTGGTGCCATCAATAGCACATATACAATCCTAGAACAGAAACAAAAATTTATTAACAAAACCTAGCAAAATCTACAAGAAGAGATTGATGCTTTCAGAGGAGCTTTACATAAATATATGACTTTAAGATTATTATTCCTTCTGAGAAAGGAGCTTTACAAGTGCAAAGTATACAGAAAGAGATTGATGCTTTCGAAAGACATTCTTATGTTGTGCAAATTCTAATAGATATTGTCATGATATTCATGATTATATACAAGGTTCATCCAGAACTACGGTAATGACAATTTGTCGAACATCTACAATGCATAAATTCAATTTACAAATCAACCATAACAATACCCAAGACAACTTTTCCTTTCAAAAGAATAATAAGACAGAATCACACCAAATCAATTTTAAAAAGTACCAAATTAATTTCTTTATAGCAAGATCCGAAACCCTAGCAAATCCCTAGCATAATCCGAAACCCTACCTTGGGGGAGAAGAGAGAAAGTTCACTGGTTGGCGGCGGCCAGGGGCGGATCCAGGATTGAAAAGTGAGGGGGGCTGGAAAAAAAAATTACACAAGGTAACATGCAAAATATATATAAAGTTGTTATAGATACTAGAGAAGTAAAGTTGTTATAGATACTAGATAGAATAGGGTTGAGCTTGGCCCAAAAAAATAAATAGAAGGCTCAAATATATATGGAGTGTGCTTTAAAATATATTTGGGGTGGGCTTTAAAAAATATTTGGGGGGGCTAAAGCATATATATATTCCATACTAATATACCCAAAAAAAAATTTTACAAACAAGTACCAAATATTGGGCGGGGCTGTAGGGCTGTAGCATACCCCAGCCCCCCCTAGATCCGCCCATGGCGGCGGCTATTTTTGGAGGCGGCAGTTTGAGGAGGAAGAAGCAGTGGGTTGGAGGCGGCGAAGAGAAGAGAAGAAGAGAAAAAAAATGTGTGAAATTCTCTAGGTTATAGACCTAATTTCTTATGGGCTTTGGTATTTATACTTGGCCCCTTAAAGTCCTCCTAAATCAGTCATTTATAAATCATTGAAAATCATTTAGTTATTGAATATCATCATATTTAAATGGATAATATAAAATTTGGATTAAATACATCAAGATTTTAAAAATCTTTTTTAAATTCTGTTTGAACCCTTCAAGATTTCAAAGACTTCTTAAAATCTTGATTGAATATCCATAGATACTTCAAAAACACTACAATCCTTTAAAATCTTAATTGAATACACCCCGTAAGCCAAGTACAGTGAGGGTGGGGAATTCCCAAGGCTCATTTATTATTAGTCAACCATATATTTCACACATGTTCTGGAGGTGCTTGCAGCCGAGGTCTCCTGGTCTGGCCGATCTGATTCTTATTGCCTCTAGCTTGGATGACGTTGGCTTTTGGGGTTTTGCTGTGCCGTGTTTAGTGTCTACGACTTCTTTTGCTTGTTGTAATCATCTATTGATGGTAGTTTCTGTATTTTCTCTTGTCTTGTTTTACTCCTTGTAAAATTGACTCTTGTTGTATATTGTTTTCTATTAATATATTTGGCTGAAGTCTTATGACTCTATCCGCGTTATTAAAAAAAAACCCATATATTTCATACAAACTAAATGACTTTAAAGAAAGAAAGATGAAACCAAACCGATCTGTTCAAGGGTTCGAATTAGGTTCACTGCTAAAGTGAACCATCTCGTTCACTTTGTAGTGAACGTAGATGATTGCCAAGTATCCGCTTTCCCTACCTAAAGTAACTACATTCCTGTTTCCACTCTTTGTAAATTCTCTCTTGAAAGATACTAGTATAATGCAAGTGCAATGCACGTCTATAAAAAAGTTTAGTCATTAAATTAAATGAATTTGTATTTGTATATTTTGATTTGACGTGCATGACACGGGGATATTTAGTGGATGTAGTTTGCACGTATATTGCACGGGTTTACTCAGTTACAAAATTAGGGTTTGTTTATTTACAACCCCAACTCTCCCATTAAGATAGTAGAGATGGTAAATAGAATTATTTTCAAATGGTAATTTACACGTGGGATGCACATCTTTATAAAAATTAAAAAAAAAAAAATTAACGTTGTCTGACATCGAAGCTAAGACCTTCTTTATATTAGTTATACATATGCATTGCACGTGTTTGTCGGATTACAATGCATGAGTTTGTTTGATGATAAATACAGTTTATTTGGTAGTTTATTTGGTGACAAACTCATCCATTAAAATTAAAATAGTAGAAATTTGGAAATTCTTCCCTGTAGAAAAAATTGAATGATGGAAACCAAACCATTCTGTTCAGGGGTTCGAATTAGGTTCACTACAAAGTGAACGAGCTAGATGATTGTCAAGTGTCCGCTTTCCCTACTTAAAATAACTGCGTTCCTGTTTTCTTTCTTTCTATATTATCTCTCTTTAAATATACCTAAAATATAACTTTTTTCAGTTTAGAAAATCTTCCCTATAGAAAAAGTCTAACCAAATCTTGAAAAAAATTGAACTAATTTAGAAAGATCATAAGAACAAAACCAAACCATTCCAATTTCTCTCTCCTCGTCTCTCTCGTTCTTCTCTCTTCTCTCTCATCTCTGGAATATAGCTTCTCAAGCAACTATGAGAAAAGGGCTAAACTCTGAACACTCAGCCTTTTGAAGCTTTTTTTTTTGTGTGGACAAGTTCTATCATTTGATAAGTAGTTTATTGAGATTTCTGCAACTGGTACTATTGAAGCATACATATTTGGCTAAATTGGCTTCATCTCAATGTTAATTAAGAATACAAGCAAAAATGATGAGGAGAGGGGTTTGCATTTAGTTTTTATTAAATAATTAGATTTTTTTAATAATAAAGAGATTTTGTCCCCTTTTTTCTATAGTTAAGTTGTGGGGTTCGGTTTAGTAAATTCCTAACCATTCTGTTCGAGGAATATATCGTGGGAGATATTATAAGAGAGATTAAGGAAACGCAGGACTTTTTTGAATTACAATGGCATCTCTCTACATAATTTTTTTTAGGGAAAACTTAGAAACTTTTAATTGTCCATAATGAACCCAAAATTACAGAACTCCTGAGCACAATACCTCAAAATTTTGGATCAGGTGCTTTGCCTCCAAAACCCTTACAACCCCCAGCCAACTTTACTTCCAGACAATAGTAGGGTTTAGGGATGGCATTTGGGTCGACCGGGCCGGGCCCGCCAGGGTTGGAGTTTGACTTGGGTGGGTTCGGATCGGGTTGGACGCTTAACCGGGCCGGGCTGGGTCGAAGAGGAGAAATGGCGACCCGCCCACCCCGGGTCGGTTCGGGTCGGGTCGCGGGTTGGCCCGTTTAGATAGGTTTTTTTTAATTCTTCTTTTTTAACTTAAAATAATAATAATAATAATAATAATAATAATAAACATTAAAAATTGTAATAATAATAATAAGATTGAAAGAGTGAAATTGCCAAAAAAATATTGAAATATTATTCATATGATTTCAAGTTATACAAGTTTCACAATTTCTAATAAGCAGTGTTCTAAAAAGCGGCCTAAGCGGCGTCTAGGCGGCGCCTAGGCGCTAGGCGGCCCTCCAACGCCTCGCCTAGGGGCTAGGCGTTTAAGAAAATCGGTTAATGGTTCTAGGCGGTTAAAAGCGGGTTTAGGCGGTGCGTAATCGGTGTAAGCGGGTCTAGGCGGGCTAGACCCGCTTAGGAATTATTTTTTTAATAAAAAAGGGGCCGACTTATTCCAACTCGACCCGCTCTAATACACTCAAACCCCTAAAATTTCTTTTTTTCCTCTAAATCCCCCGTAAAAAAAACCAAAATCAATTCTATTCTCTAAATCCCTAATTCCTCTTCTCTAGAACCTCCAAATCACCTCCTCCGCCTCCCTCCTTTTTCGCCTCCCTTCTTACAGTCGTTGCTCGCAGTCATCAACACATCCTCCTCTGCCTCCCTCCTCGCAGTAGCAGCTCTCACTCACTTTGTCACTCATTCGTCAAAACCTCCTCCTCCACCTCCCTCCTTGCAGTCACAGCTCGCTTTAACTTCAACCGACGTCAACACAACCTCTCTCTCATCTCTTCAGCTTCAAAGTCAAGTCGTCAACACAACCACACACTGCCTCCCGCCTTGCTTCACCTCCGACGTCAACACTACGTCCACCTCTTCTCTCTCAAACTTCTCTTGAGGCAACCCTCCCCCATCCCCCGACTCAAGCCTCCCGTTTCCCCCACACTATTTGCTCTTTGGACTGGAACAACCGAACAGGTAATCTCCACTACTGATCTTCGTCATAGATTAATACTAGTCGAATAGATGAGTATAGGACTATATAAAAAAAAGAAAAAGACTAATAATAATACACCGATTCGATTTCGTAAAGCTTATCCTGCAATTGCAAGGAGAAATATCAAAAGTAAGAATTGATAACAACAAAACAAAACAAAATGATAAAATATATAAATAAAATATATACATACATAAATAAATATATAATATATAAATAAACCGCCTAGCGCCTAGCCGCTTAAGCTCCGCTTATAAGGCTTAGGCGCTAGGCACTCATCGGCCGCCCGACTACCGCCTAGCGACTTTTAGAATATTGCTAATAAGAAATAAAGATTTCATTAATTTGTTTTATACGATATACACTAACATATTTCTTACATACAATTTCAATTTACTTCAATTTTTCTAATTTGAAATAACAAGCAAAGATTTAATATAATTTTTTTTATCTATTTACAATTGTCTTCAAGTTGATGGCCTTCAATTTGTTGTTGTTGACTTGTTGTTGTTGGTCTTGAATTGTTCATTTTGGTTGCTATTGATGTTGTAGTTGTTGTTGTTGTTCTTCCGGCGAGGTGCTCCTACTTGTGGACGTAGATAATGTTTTCCCTCGTATCCTATCTTCAGCCTTCAGCCAGTCTTCTGTGCAAACGAGCATCTCTAACGAGTCGGGCTTCAAGCGATTCCTGTAATCAGTTAGAACCCTGCCACTTGAAGAAAATGCACTATTAGAAGTAACTATAGAGACATGAGGAGTTAGTAGATCTTTAGTCATATATTTAAGAATACTATAAGTGTGTTCATGGTCTTTCCACCATTGTAAAATATCTAGTGGAGAAGTAGAAGACTCAGAATCTTGTTGGTTATACCAATTTAATTCATTTGGTTGATTAGTCCTAGATTTTTCAGATTGAATTTGTGCAAGTAAATTAAATGTTCTATCATCAAATTTACTCTTACCCTTACCTTTGGAAGTAGCAGAAGAAGAACTAACTACAGAAGTTGTACTACTAGAAGCAAAAGATCAATCATAATAATCATACAAGTTATTTAATGTAGATTCAAATTTAACTAAAAAAGAAGCACAATCAATTTCTATTTCTACATTCTCCCCAAGTAATGTAAAAAATATTTCAATCAAACTCTTCGTACCGTCTAATTTGATACGAGGATCCATAACGGTAGCAACACAAAACAATATAGGAGGAGGATTAAAATACTTCAAAAAAAAATTGTATGCAGGTTTTACAATATCACCAACAAAAGCATCATTTAACATTTCGTTAAATGTTTGCATCATCGTAACTATTGAAATAAAAATGCTACTAGAAGTAGATTCATATGATTTTGAAAATTTTAAAGGTACGTTTTTAAAAGGTTCTAAAAATTTCAACAAAGATTTGGCATAAAACCAATCGGGGGGAGTCATTTCAAAATTTGGCATATTTTTTGCGATACAAAAATCATTTATACATGCTTTATATTCGGTAACAACATATAGTAAATCAAAAGTAGAGTTCCATCGGTGTTTGACTTCATTTGGAAATTTTTTAAAAGGTACATTTTTAAGTCTACACCAAGCTTTCCATTCTTGAAATACGGTGCCACTTAATGTAATAAAATTTACACAATTTCTAATTTTAAATATATATGGATCGGCTATTTTTAATGCATCTTGAACACATAAATTTAAAATATGACATGCACATCTAATATAAAAAATATTGTCAGATGGAGGGTTTAATGCGGATTTTAAAATACTAATTGATGCATTGTTGTTAGATGCATTAGCAAAACTAATACACATAATTTTATCGCGAATATGAAAAACATCACAAATTTATAAAATACGGTTTGTTATTTCAACGCCACTATGGGGATAGGGCAACGCGGCAAGTGATATGATTCTTTTTTAAAGAATCCAATCATTGTCGATCCAATGACAGATTATTCCCATCATTGGAATATTGTTGCAATCCGTCCAACAATCTGAAGTTAAACTAACTCTACAAGTTAAACTCCATAAAATTGCAATCAAAGGGTCCTTAATTTTATTGTACATTTTAAAACAATCTAATTTGCAAGTATTTCTCAGGATTCTTCTAAAATGAGGGTTTAAGGTCATTTGATTAAAATTTTCCAAGTCCCTACTCTCGGGATAGGAAACTGGTAATTCTTTCTTTATTACTAATCGGACCATTTCCCGACGAATAAGATCGGGATCATAAGGGTGGCTATCAACTAGACCGGTTCTAAGGTGGATTTTTTGTTGGCCAGGTAGGTCAACAAGAAGGACTTTATGGTTATTTAGGATGTGTCACTTATTTGTACCGGTACCATCACCCCTCTTGAATTTGTATTACTTAGCACATGTTTTACAAACTTTCAAACCTATACCCGGATTTTCTTCGTCCGGAATAAAATCGTAAAATTTATGCCAATCACTACTTTTTCTTCTACTTTTCCTACCACTAGGGGGTTGTGTTGTTTCGGTTGGTTATTGTTCTTCTTCTTCTTATAATTGTATGTCTCCTATAAACTCATCTTGTGTACCCCATTGTTGGGTAGGAGGATCATGGTACTCTTCGGCGGGCTCACTAAGTGGGAAAATTGGTAGCCTACGGGAAGTGCCGGTAGAATCTTGCCCACTTTGGCTACGACCGCTACCGCGTGATCTAGACATAATGTAGTAATGTATGTAAAAAAAAAACTACACAATGTAGGAGTGATGAGTTACAAAAAAAATCTAGAAAACAAGAGGGTTGAGAGAGGAGAGAAGATCAAAAACACAACAAACGGTTAAGATACGAAAAATTATAACTACAACAAAAATAAAATAAGAAGAAGAGATGTATGAAATTTTGATACCGTTCACAAGGGATACGCGTATATAAAAAAAATCCGTGTAGATAAGAATAGAACTAGAAGTAGAAATCCTCAAATCCGGAATTGAAGAGTTGAGGAGAGCTTGGAGGAGAGTTGAAGACTTGATCACTTGGAGGAGAGTTGAAGAGTTGAAGACGTTGTTGAATTTTAATTTCGATACGATCAGAATTTGATCGTGTATATGCCTTGAAGACTTGTTTGTTCAATACTTCAATTGTTCACAAATTTCTTAGAAATGAGTAATAATAGTAGAGAGAATAAGAGAGTAAGGTGTGAATTTTTTGATGGGGTTTTGGAGAATATTTATAGGGTAAAAATAAAAAAAACAAAAAACAAAAAAAACCTTCAAAATGTCTCTAAGAGCCGTTGCTGCTGCCTCTGTTGTACAGTGCCCAATGGCATGTTTTGTGACCCGTTGGACCCGCGGGTCAACCGTCGACCCGGGGCAGGTTGAACGTTTGACCCGTTCGGGTCTAACGGTTCGCAACCAGCGGGTCGACCCGCGGGTTGGCGGGCGGGTTGGGTATTTTCAGCAGGTTCGCGGGCCAGGTTCAGCAATTTCGATTCGTTATTTTCGTGACCCGGGTCGACCCGTTACTTTTCACGGGTTCGACCCGAACCCGATCCGGCGTTTCGCGGGCCGGGTTATTCGAGCGGGTCAGCGGTTGACCCGGCCCGTTTGCCATCCCTAGTAGGGTTCTCACAGTCTTCAAAGCGTTCACATCTTGAAACTTGAGATATTCAGGCTCCACGATCTACTCGAAAAGTAGGGAGATCGAATGCAAATTTGGCCCTCCGAAGTCACTATTCTTAAGTGATTCTATGACTACAGTACTTGATATGGGTAAAAATCGCGGCTGATCTCTGTCGAATAATTCTAGCACGAATCGCAAAGTAACATACTGAGCTCAATGCCAATCTCTCTATTGGTCCATGCTAGATAGCTCCACGGGTCTCAGGCCCATTTGCGCACCCGGGTGAATCACTCGCCATTGCGCCAGACGCTCCATCGGTTTCACTGTAACCACGCTCCTAAGATTAAAGACCTGATTAATTCCATATCCGAAATCAATGGAATTTCTATACTGCCTAGGGATCCCTCCATAACAGATTTTTTCCGGACCTATAAATAAAACATCTACTGTACTGTTACAAGGCAATCACTATTTTTGCTACAGAACATCTTCCTCTAAATTGTTGTCTTCTGACTTAAACATCGGATGGTTTGTCGCCAGGAATACTCTTGGTGTTTCAGGCTTCCTTTTGCAGGTCGGCAAGTTGGCTCCTTCCCCAACCAATCCAATCGATTTTCCCTCGGATACAGAATGAAGGTCAGGATCATGGCCATTTTCCCGAATACAAGAACTCACATCATCTGTGGGTCCCATACCAAAAAAACAACCGCAACAGATTAACGCTATTTGTGAGAAACAGTCAGTTGATCCTACTCCCGATTTGAGTTCTGATCCAAAGCCATTTACTCTCATGGCACCTAAAGCTAAGAAGACCACCACCACGGGGCCCAATCCACGGGGGACCAGCTCCAGTGAATCTCATTCTATCGTGAGGCATGTCGAGCAACATGCAGTAGATGACTCCATAACATCATAAATAGGCGAGAAACAAATCGGGGTTCCTGGAGGAGAAGAATCTCATGGGTCGACCAAATCCGAGAACTAGCAGGATGATGTCTGAAAACATCTCCAAGAGATGGAAGACCGCCTCGCTTAAATAGCCGAAAATGGGGAATGATCAGGTCGGGGTCGTCAACCATCCTGACCTCCCTTCTCCACCCGAATCCTCGATGTCCCTATTTCGAGAAACTTCAAGCCTCCCCAGTTCGAGACATACGACGGAGAGATAAATCCTACTAATCACATAGAGGGGTTCAAAACGCTAATGATGATTCACAGTGCCTCGGATCCTCTCCTATGTTGTGCGTTCCCAGCCACTCTACGCGGCCCTGCATGGGAATGGTATTCGAAGCTCGCCCCCAATTCAATTTTCTTTTTCGATCAGCTCGAAGAGAATTTCCCTACGCACTTTGTGACCAGCCGCATGACAGAGAAGTCGAGCGCTTCCCTTCTGGACCTTAAACAGAAGGACGGTGAGCCCCTCCGAGACTTCGTTCGAAGATTCACTGCCGAAGCCTGTGTGATCTCCTCCCTTGACGTCAGAGTTGCCTCAGCAGCGTTCCGGCACAATGTCCACCATAACCAGCTGAAGACCTCACTAGCCAAGAAACCTCCCTCGATTTTCCCGACCTCCTCCATAGGGTCGAGAAATACATCTAAGCAGAAGAAGCTATGCATCCCAGCGGTTGGAAGGAGACCCTGCGGAAGGGAAAGAGGAAGGCAAAGGAGTGGCAAGCCTCGAAAAAATTGCAAAAGGATCCCACTAGCCAAAGGCGTCCACCTCCGGTCCCCCCGTTCGAGAAGTTCACCTTGCTCACTGCGAGCATCTCGGCCATCCTCATGGATATTGAGGACCAAGTGACAGTCAAGCACCCCCCCCCATCCAACAACAACAACAGGAGGAGGGACCGAAGATTCTACTATCGGTTCCATCGAGACCACGATCACGAGACCGACAACTGTCAGGCTTTTATGGAAGAGATTCTATCACTCATACGGAGAGGCTACCTTACCAAGTTCAGTCAGAATACAAGGCGAACCTACCCTCCTCGAAGGGCTGACAAGCATCCGGAAACGGGTCCCAGACCAGGGAGATCTGATGGGCTAGCCATTCTCCACTGCGTCCACGGTGGACCCATGGGAGGAGACTCGTACACCTCCTACAAAGCTTTCATGCGCGAAGTTAATGCGGTCCACCTTCAACCACCCCCCAATGGGCGGGGCTATCAGTCTCGTTCTCCAAAGAAGATCTCGAGAGTGTCCGACTCCCACAATACAATGCCCTCGTCATCAGTCTCAGTTTAGCCAATCACGAGTTTCGCCGCGTTCTTGTGGACAATGGAAGCACATTAAACATTCTGTTTCTTGCAGCCTACGAAGCCCTAAAACTTCCCAAGAAAAGGCTAAAGCCAGTGGGGTACACACTCCAGGGGTTCTCAAGAATTCCCGTCCAGATAGAGGGAATCGTGACCCTCGACATTACTCTCGGGCAGGCTCTAGCCTCCAGAACCGAAACCATGGACTTCATAGTGGTAAATGTTCATTTCCGCTTATGCTTCCTTTTTTCTCCTCTCCAAATCCTTCTCGCATCCTTAACAGCCCACCAAAGCTCCTGATTTTGGCACACCAATCCCCTACAGTTCCCTTCGGACTCTTGTGCCCGTGTGAATATCGCACTGAGTCTTCGCTTTAGCTCAGCCTCAGTGACAATAGCCTGTAGAATGGAAATGTTGGAGGAGATTAAAAACCAAGGAAAGACAACGGTGACAAGTAAAAGATCCTTACTAGGACTGAAGCTTAAATGCAACGAGCGTAGATTTCGCCATGGTTCTCCCTCTTCAAGGACACCAGTTCTTTGGGAGTGGCCACATTTTTGACCACCTGGGCCGCACTCGCGTGGTCCGTTGTCAGATCCGCCTCGATGACAGTCTAGGAGGGAATCCATGCCTTCACCAGCGATGACGGCTTCAGTGACGTCCCACCACCCAGTTGCAGGGTTCCATCGGCGGCGACCAACGACCCCGTGCTGTTTAGGGGGTCAACATCCTTACCTTTTTTCTTCTACGGTTGCGCGACAGAAGAAGGGGAGTAGGGGCGCTTCGATGATCCCCCTTCATTTTCTTCTCCTTGAGGTCCTCGGTCATCACAACCTCCGCTTCGTCCAACCTGGCCTTCCCCTTGACCGCCTTGTTCTCCACTTCTTCCCTGGCCTTTGTCCCCACCTCGGCTCGAGGATCAACCTTGGCCTTAGATTTGGCCTTAGCCTTGGCCTCATCTTTGGCCTTAGCCTCGGCTGCCTCCTTCTCAGCTTTCCTGGCTTGGCGTCTTTCCATCAGAAGCACATCGGAAACAATGACTGAGAGAATAATAAAATTGAGAAGGGGGTAGCGAATGCAATGATGGAAAAATCGTGAAGGGAAAGCAAACGGAATAAAGCAATATATAGGCATGAAAGGAATATCGAATATTGTGCACTCACGTGGCAAACGTGGAACATGCGAGTCCCTAGACCATTGGTTTCCCCGTCAGCGAAACCCTTCGAATTTCCACTCTGAGTTTTTTTTGCTTCGAATTTCAGAGTCCTACATGTCTCAATCACAAACAGGGCTTGACTCTCTAATGCCTCCACCCAAGACGACGATCCGACTCCGAAGGATCATCAGAAAATTTGGAAGTTCATAACAAAGTCAAGGCTTAATAATACAACCCATATCATTTCATCAAAAATACAACGAAAAATGAAAGCTAAAGATAAGGGGCTCCTCCCCATAAGCCGAATGAGCATCGACCTCACCTATGATCCCAGAAATTTATCTGACATCTGATCCAAACTCCGAAGGAATCTCAGCGGGGGTTATGGGCAAAACCCCCGACGAGGGTGGACGAACATATTCATCACTTACATCTTCAAAGGCCCCATGAGTGGGACCGACACCATCCCCCAGATCAAAAGAAATCGCGCGAGGAGTCGTGGGAGAAGTGACAAACTCTATGTCGTATTCAAGATGGTCGAGGCTGAGATGGGGGTATTCTCGTCAGACATGCTCGACGGCTTGTTTGAAACAATGCTCCTCGCCATCGACAATCTCATCTGTAGCACCCACTATCTCTGGCCGGACTTTGGCCAATTCGTGCTCCAACGCATCTTTCTCCTCCAACAAAGCCCTGCGAGCAGATCATTCTTCACCCAGGTAATCCTCTGGTCCCGCCGGCCTCTTCTCTAATTCCTTCACATTCTTTTTCAAGGCCTCAACATGCTCACACTCCTCCTGACATCTCTACTTATACGTTCTACAATCTGTTCCGCGAGGTCGAGCAAGTGCTCAAACTGCCTCTTCGTCTCGGTGCCGTAGAAGGAGAGCTATTGGGAAAACCCGAGAAGTTAGCAAGGATGGTCACACTTACAAAGCAAAACACTTAAACACTTACCAGTACGGCCCTTTGAGAAAAATAAAGGAAACACAAGTTTATGGTCTCTTGAGCGAGAGCCTCTCGATCCCTCGGACGAGCAAGATTCTCCACTACTTTTTGAGCCATCTCCGATTCCATGACGGAACCAAGTTTCCCTTTAGACCAATTTGGTCCGGAGAGCCCCACAGCCTCATCGACGGCCCTAAACAACCTCCTGCCCAGTCACCCGCTCGAAGCCTCCTCCGAGCCACGAACCTCCAATGCCTTGGCTCTTTTCGGCAAGTGATCCATGGTGGGTGTCTCCATCTTCCTTTTACCCTTGTGTTCAACTTTCTATGCCTCCCGAGGATCAGATGCTAGGGCAGCCATCACACCAGCTCCTGCTGAGAAAATCAGATATCAGATAAGACAATATACCAGTACAATAAGATGAAAGAAAAAAAAAACTTACGAATGCCAACAAAACTTAGACCAGCGTTGACCAATCTCTCCTTCAACATTTCTGTCTAGACGACACTAGCGCGTTTCTCGAAGAGTTTCTGAAACTCGACATTCTCCTCTGAGTTCAAGTCGTGGGACGTCGGGGCATCCTTCTTCGGTGGGCCCTCGTACGACCATTTCGTGGGGATGTCTCAAGATTCAATACCTCAAATGATAAAGTATTTCTTCTTCCAACCTTTGATGGAATCGGGATGGCCGTGCACCACTTAATACCCCCGAAGCGGTAAAATATACCAGCGATAGGGGTGACTGGGCAACGCTCTAAAGCCCAAACATGACTAAAAAAATTTGAGGTGGAGAGGAACCCCTCTCTCACGACAGACCACGATGAAGCTCGTCAACTGCTTCCTGCATACTGCATGGGGCTCAGGCCCACCTAGTTCAACACCTTCTTTATAAAAGGATGGAGAGGAAGACGCAGGCCCGATTGGAACATGTCGATATTCATTATACATAGCAGCCCCGAAAGATTGGCATTTTGACGATGTCCGGAGTGCAGAAGAATTAATTTGAATTGGGGAGGAATATGATAAATCACCCAGAGCAACCTAATTTCATTAGCGACCAAGTCGCTTTTCCCCTTATCCACATCTGCTATCAACCTATTCGACGAAGGTAGGACACCGAAGCCAGCTCATCCCTCGGATCTTCAAGATATCTTTGGATAGATTATGTTCGCTGGAGCGCTTGGTTAAGGGGGATCTAAATCCCCACCGACCTCGTCGATCTTGGTTTACAAAGAGCCACAACCGATAGGATCCCGATTTCTGGCACGGCCTCTTCAAAATCGCCCACAGGTCTCTCCTCACCCTCCGCCGACCGATCTTCACTCCCCTGATCACCTCCACTCCACCCTCTGACGCGTGGGGTGATTCTCGATTTTCCTTCACCAAACTATTCCTGCCCTCACCGGTTCTAGTCTCCTTCTCGATTCGGTCATGACCCTCTCCCTCAAAACTGGAGATTCCTTCAATATCCATGTCCGGCACTGACGAGATCTCGTGTGTTGACCCCGAATTCAAAGGTTCACTTCTCCGCGAAGAGGGCTGACTTGACGAACTCGTGAACGACCCACCTTGCGAAGAGCTGCCCTCTGATCCACTTATATCGTCACCAGAAGATGTTGAGCTATCGATTTCTACGATCGACATATCCGAAATCACAATCGTGACTAGAAGAATCCTGGGTGTAAAGAAGGTAACCCCTCACAGTGATAAGTGGGAGCGAATTTATAGAGACTGGGTACTTCCAAAACCATCAGCACGTGTCGTCCCCTCGAATTCCGTGAGTGACAGTCCTTCGTATGACTGTCATCACGTGTCGACTCCTCAAGATCCACAAAATCTGACGTGGCAAGAAGCCACGTGGACAGAAGATTTAACGCCCCCCGTCTCATTGACCAGCACAAGAATTCGGCGGGAAGCAATTGACGCCTTAGTTCGACTCTCGGCCCCCTTTGGCGCCCCAACTCTAATCTTTTCGCAATACTCACCATTCACAAAGTTCACACCTCGGACCCATGCCTCAAAAGGGCATACTGGTTCTGAATCTCTAATATGACCACCACGCCAATGCTTTTCCCACGAGTTATCTACTTATCGAAAACAACCAACAGCTCACATCCGAGAGGGGGGCTCATGATATGAGTTAAAATCGTGGATGAATTCTGCCGAATGATTCTAGCTTGAATCGCAAAGCAACAAACTGGGCTCAATACCAACCTCTCTACTGGTCCAGGCCAGATAGCTTAATGGGTCTTCCGTAGGCCCATTTGCACACCCAGGTGAATCACCCGCCGTTGTGCCAGATGCTCCATCGGTTACGCCGTAACCGCGCTCCTAAGATTAAGGACATGATAAATTCCATATCTGAAATCAAGGAGATTTCTATATTGCCCAGGGATCTCCCCATAACGGATTTCCCCCGGGTCTATAAATAGAACATCTACTGTACTGTTACAAGGTAATCACTCTCTTTGCTACATAACCCCTTCCTCTAAATTGTTGTCTTCTGACTTAAGCATTGGAAAGTCTGTCGCCCAGAATACTCCCGGCGTTTCAAAAAAATTTTTGCAGGTCGGCAAGTCAGCTCTTATCCCAACCAATCCACTTGATTTTTCCTCGGATACAGAACGAATGTCAAAATCACGACCATTTTTTCGAATACAATAACTTACATTATTTGTTGGTCCCACACTCAAAAAAACAACCTCAATCGTACTTATTTTTCAGTGTTTCGTATAATTTTATATAATCATCAAAAGTATACGGTTCATTAACAGTCACATCCTCTTTTTAAATAAATAATAACATAGAAGACACACCACATAAAATAATTGATTTAAAGTTATTTATGTTGATGACTTTTTTATCTAAAACCATAGAGAACAAATGATTGTGGAGTCTGAAATGGGCTTTAAGAGCATCCACAATCGTTTTCTATAATTCCCATATTCTCAAATTTTAGCAAACGAATAGAAAAGAAGCGCTGCAGTCGTTTCTCATATTCCCAAAATATGACAAACTTTCTATTTCCATTTTTCAAATATGAGAAACGAACCGAGCTTTCTCAAATTATAAAGGACGGGGTATGATACCCCGTCTCTTCGATATAATGATTTTTTAATCGTATCAGACGGACGATCATATACCGTCTCACCTATTTTTTTAATTTTTTAATTTTTTTAAAAGGTCGGACGGGGAATGATACCCCGGACGGGGTATCAAACCCCGTCTCTCCCTTTTTTTTTATTTGTTTTTTTTTTTTTTTTAATAAAACGAACGCTAGGATTGAGCGATAGGAAAAAAAAAATATGGTGGGACGGGGACACATACCCCGTCCGGGGTATGTGTCCCCTAAATATGGTGGGAAATTTAATGCTGGCAGGGTACTTTTAGGATTAGTTAGTATATTAATAGGTTTAGTTAGTATATTAATTAGGTTTAGTTAGTTTTATATTATTTAATTTAGTTAATTAATATAGTTTAATAGTTAATAAGTAATTAACTTTTATTAATTTATTTGAAACGATCGGACGGGATATGATACCCGTCTCTCTAAAAAATAGAAAAAATATAGCAAACGACGACTGCAGTGAACGATCGTATTTGCTATTACTGTAGCTGCCATATTATTGCAAATGAGAAAAACGACTGTGGATGCTCTAACCGACTGTTTTTAGTTGAACATGAGAGAGATAACAAAGATAAGTGTACTAAATTATTGTATTCTGTGGACTATTAGTAGTTTGCAAGTCGTAAACTTGATTACTCCGACTTTCTGTCTTTTTCAAATTTCGCAGGAGAACCACGATGGGATCGAGTACGCAATCTCTGATGAAGAGTGCCGCTGAAGATATTACACCCTTCTCCACTCGATTTTTGTATATTGTTTGTGGTCCAATTTTCAAGAAGTTTTGGTATGATTATGACGGTAGGCGCGTGATGACGGCGACTCTTCCTGCCACCGGCCACCGTGCCCGGGCCCGGGCCCGGGCCCTGGCACCTTTTCAAGTCTCCTTGAAGCAGCGCCGCCTCCTCCAAACTTTCGTAGCCACAAATGAAGGCAGGTCCAGTCTTTCGTTTTCTATTATATTGCATTATTACCATTTATATCAATAACAAAAGATGATAATAAAATTCATGGTCTAGAATTAACGATGCAATAACCCATAACTCTGATCAATAATTTAAGGTCGATAACAATAATCATGATCAAGAATGCAAGTGTCAATCTAAATCTATTAGTCTTTTATTATACTATCTAATGCACGTAATTCTGCGTCCCATATCACATTTTCGGTGCATACAATGATGGTTTAGACTATAGTGGTGAACTCTACAGATCGTGTACTCGCACAATAATCAATAATCAACAATCAATAATTCACAATCCATGAAAATAATCAATCGAACTAGAAGAGGCACTTCCCCGAGTACAGTCTCCGATTGTTCACTACCAAGTCGACCGTTAATACCTTGGTTTGTTATTATTTTATTACACTCAAATGTGGACACGCAATGGGAATAGAATTATCGAGGTGATGTCAAGAAGATGTCAAGGCTGTGCAATGTATGATATGATTAATTCTATTCACTAGATGCAAAATCAAACATGCTTATACTAAAAAAACACAGTTTACTCATTTTGGATAGCAAGACGTTGTTGTACAAAAACCGACATTTCTATTGCTACAGGAAAAACAAACAGGTGCCGTCAAGGGTTATGAAAACTAGACACGCTGCCGGTTCCAACGCATATTCTCATGATATATTATAACTACAGTAGCTAGGTGTATAATCTCCTTCTTTACTGGTTTTATGTTCAAACAGCATGTTATGGTCAAATTCTTATATATAAAAATTGATTATAAATTCATTTAAAAAATCTTATAAAAATCATAATTTAGTTCTTAATCGTGTTTAGAAACAATAAAATTAATCTAAAGTATTCATTTTATTGATAATACACTATTTTAAATATTAAATTGTGTTGGTAAGCCTCTAGACAAAAAATCTGGAATTAAAAATCTAGCAGTATTAAAAATATGATAACTTACATCCTATAAATCAGAATTTAGATCCGTAAAAAGTTCTGGAAAATAGATTCAGAGAGCTACAAATGTCGTTTACAAAGTTCTACATAATTATAACAACAACTAGGTCAAAAACTCTACACAACACGTAATAAACAGCAGGCCAGCAAGTTGATTATTATTAATTAGCAACAAACAAGATACACAAGTATATAACTTCATGAAAAATAATTAACAGAAAATTATACTCAATCATTCGGGTGGAATTCTATTGTTAACAAGACAAATTATTATTCCCATAGCATTAAATTTATGAATCTAGTTATAACATCATATCCAATCGAAAATCATTCAAATCATCATTCTTCTATATAATATGTTTCTAGTCTATATATTCATATAGTGTATGCATATGAAGATGTACAACAAGCTTGGGTTTAAGTCAAGAGAATGGCATGAAAAGAAAACTACTACTTGGTTTCGCCGATGAATCCATAATTGCTTCTTTGAGAGGTATCAAACAAATAAAATATGATAGTTGAAATGGGAACTACTTGAGGAGCGCAAATGATTCTTGAACAAGAATAATAAACTAGTTCAAAGGAAACTTGCCTTTATATGTGATGGTTGTGGATATGCAAAGAAGGAGGGGGCTGCACGAGGGCAGCGAATGCAAGCTCATGATAGCAACAACGAGAACACAGCGAGCGATGTCGACAGACCACGAACGCAGCAACAGTGAGGGAAGGAGCTTCGGTGATCGGGGTGCAGCAGGAACGGGCGACGCTGCGGCGGTCGTCGAGGTTGCGGGGGTGCAAGGTGTTGGGTTGAGATGCTTGCTGCAGGATGGTTGCCGGTGGAGGTGAAGGCAGGGTGGTGGTGGCAGAGCTCGAGGAGGCTGCGGACTGATGGTCGGCGTCAGGCGGTCACATGGTGGTCGCGTGGTGGAGGTTGGCAACGAGCGGGGTGTTGGGGCCGATGAAGCAACAACAATGGTCGACGGTGGCAAGAGTGATGGTGATGGAGAGCTCAGTGGTGATTGTGATGCGCAAGGTCACAGGCGGTGGTGCGCGGTGCCTGGGTGTTCGGGTGTGCAGTGGTGGGGCTGACGAAGAAGGTGCTCGGAGGTGGAGTCGCGAGGCTTCTAGGCGACTCAGGGAGGTGCGACAATGATCGCGCAGTGATGGTAGCGACGGCGCTTGGGGTGCAGTCGAAGGAGGAAGAAGAAGGAACTCGATGGTGATGAGGAAAAGGTGATGGGTTCAGAGCTGAGGTGCTGGTGACGAGGGCAGTGGTGGTTCAAGTCGGTGGTGGGGAGGTGACTGTTGTAGGATGCGAGAAGGAAGAAGAAGAAGAAGAAGAAGAAGAAGAAGAAGAAGAAGAAGGAATTAGGCGGCTGATGAAGTGGATAATTAGATTAGGGTTAAATGAATGGGATTTGGAGAAAGATTATATAGGAGATTAAATATGATGCGAAGTGGATAATTAGATTAGGGTTAAATAAATGAGATTTGGAGAAAGATTATATAGGAGATTAAATATGATGTTTGGGCTAAGGAAATGGGCATAGATTGGGCTCATAAATGAATTAAGAAAAGTAAAAGAGTGAGTTAAATTGACCTTTGGGTTTGAATTTTGATCTATGGGTTTTACAAAAAAAATATAATAATAATAATAATAATAATAATAATAATAATAATAATAATAATATTATTATTATTATTATTATAAAACTGTAGAATGGATAAGGAGTTTGGGTTTACAAAAATAGGTTAGCTTGGATTTGGGTTCACAATATAAATAAAAAATCAAAAGAAAACAAATGGGATTATTATTATAGAATGGAAATGATTGTATTAAAATATAAAGTCAAGAGAAAAGGAATAGGATTCTAGAATGAAATAGGATTTGGATTTTACCATTTAATCAAAATATCAATTAATAATAATATTACAGTATACATTAGGAAAAGCTGGGTTAAATATATGATTATGGAAATAGCTACAAATAAAATTATTGATCAGGAATGATATAAACAAAATTGAATATCTTATTGTAAAAATAGGGTTGAAAAGAACATAAAGATAGAAATACAAGAATACGAAGAAAAATAAAAATAAAATAAAATAAAATTCGTACAATCGGAAACAAGTGTTATAGTTTCAAAGTCTATAACAGAGCGAATAGGCAACAGAAAAATACAAAAAAAAAAATTCGAAACCTAGCCATGGATCCATGTGAAAACCACAAACCATGTTAGGAGTTTTATCTCAAATGGATCTGCTATCTCCACAGTCTGCCAATCATGAGTACTGCAACGTTGCAGTACCTCTACGGTATCCACACTTACGAATCAAAATCAGGCTCTCCCTCATGCCACGGTGCTAGCTATGGGAAGGGGATGTTACTCACGCTCTCTATCTCTCACTTTCTGTTACGGCTAAGATTGTTTTTTATTTGACTTTCCCACAGATACATATCACATATATATACATGTGCAAGAAGTCCACCGTAAGAGAGCAGTAAGGCGGTCGGGCTCACAATCTAACCTATGTGAGATTTATGTGTGGGCCTTTTAATTTTAGTTTGCCCATTTAGTATAATTAATTCTCCAACTAATGTTGGGAGTCCAAGTCTTACGTGGAATCCCAATTAAATTTATCTTATGAATTTAAATCTTAATTTTGATCCATTCTAAGTGTGTGACCCTATAGGTCTCCATTACGTTGACAGTAATGCTAAAATTATATTTTAGTGTTATAAACAGTTAGTGGTATTTAGCAACACATCACTGCTACTCAAGTAACGGAAAATGTCAATGATTTGACATAACCTATCCGTGATCAATGTTACCATGTAGTCTAGTCCTTTTATCCAGATATCTTAATAGACCACAAGGCTTGGAGCGTGTCACCCTTGTATAGTTCAATCTTTAGTTTCTTGATGTCCGATTAGACTTACTAAAACAAAGAGATCAATATCTCATATTGACTCATTTAAGCATGGTCATGCATTTTGCAGTCTCACTCAATCAAGGAGCCGAAGATATTGTACATGTTATATAAGAGATATAAATCATATCTAAGTCACTCACATCCCTCCATATGATTCATAGTGTGTCCAATATCCAACTCTATAATCACATTATTACAAGAAACGTTTGACAATATTAAAACATATAAATTCTTATGTAGGGAATCGTAGTGACTTTAAGTCAAAGTACCACGTACGCCATGGTCACTGTGAGAATCACTCATGACACTCACATAATGATCCATGCATCGTTCTCATGATGGGTCATTCCAATACATTATTACTCTAATATGTACCCATGTGAAGACTTGATATCTTATATCCATGACCAGTGAGAATGATCATCAGTCTACGCAAATGCTAGTCTTTATGTATTATTGTTATCCAAATTAACAATAATACTTGACTAGACATATTTAAGAATAGTGTTCTGATTACAACCAATAGGATCTCACAATCAAGTCATGCACTTGATATCCAATGACATTGAAATTACTATCCTAAGAACTTTATTATGTTCATTTAATCACAATAAAAATCACAATAAATGAAATGCCTCATATATGAAATAAATATCATGAAATAATGTAAATTAGTAAGGTCAATACACAACTGGCCTTTAGGGCATACACCAACAGAAAGTTTGTCAGCTATAATAGTTTTTGTTTAATACTATTTGATGTAATACCACTACAAAAGAAACCAGATTTACCGGCGAATATTCCCCGGCGTTTTACTAGTAGCGCCGGGGTAGGTAGCGATTAGGAATGGGCCACCAGATGCGATGGTTATATACCGGCGGCCGAATTAAAACGCCGGTGAATCCGCTTATTCACCGGCGTTTTATTTAAAAACGCCGGTGTAGTTTATGATTCACCGGCGTGTCTAATTAAAACGCCGGTGAAAAGCTGCGATAAATCCCATCTACCCTAACCTTTCGCTCGCCATTTCCCTAAACCCCAAAAAAATAAAAAACAAAAGGCGCTTCGTTTTTCCTCCTTCCTCGCTCTCCTTCCCGCGCGTTTGCCTCCGCCGCTTCGTCCTCTTCGACGGCCTTCGAACATTCGTCATCGTCCCTTCTTCCCTTCGCCATTTTCGATTTCCCTCCTCCCTATCCCGATTTGGAGGTGAATCGGCGAACGGAAACGACCGTGTCGCCCCGCTCTCTCTCTATCTTCCCCCCCCCCCCCCCCCCCCCCCCCCCGCGCTCGTCGCCCCGCTCTCTCTCTCTCTTCGGTATCATCTGTTGATTCCCCTAATTTTTGAAACTTAGCATTTTTTTCTGATAGATGCATGTTGAAATTTTCATGTTCTTATACTGTTAATGAAGCTGATTTCATGCATCTGATTGTCTTCTTGGCATGTTTTTTTGATATAAAATGGGTTCACTGTGAACTGACGATGCACAACAATTGGGTTTTAGATTGGATTGGGCACAACCATTAGTGGAGCAACATATATGCTCAGATAATGTAAATTTTCATTTCAAGAAACTGTTAAAGTTACCTGCAGATTGCCCTCTTTGGCATGATTTTTTAACCAAAAATGGGTTCACTTCCAAACTAAGTATGCTGCTAGAAATTTCATCTTCTTTTATTGTTAAAGAAGCTTATTCCATGCATCTGATAGTCATCTTGGCATGTTTTTTTAACCAAAATGGGTTCACTGTGAACTGAGGATGTTATAGCTACGTATGCCAAAATCCTCCGGATATGCTGAACAATTGGGTTTTAGATTTAGTTAGGCTAAATAATTAGTAGAGCAACATATATGCTCAGATAATGAAAATGTTCATTTCAAGATACTGTTAAAGTTACCTGCAGATTGCCCTCTTTGGCATGATTTTTTAACCAAAAATGGGTTCACTTCCAAACTAAGTATGCTGCTAGAAATTTCATCTTCTTTTATTGTTAAAGAAGCTTATTCCATGCATCTGATAGTCATCTTGGCATGTTTTTTTAACCAAAATGGGTTCACTGTGAACTGAGGATGTTATAGCTACGTATGCCAAAATCCTCCGGATATGCTGAACAATTGGGTTTTAGATTTAGTTAGGCTAAATAATTAGTAGAGCAACATATATGCTCAGATAATGAAAATGTTCATTTCAAGATACTGTTAAAGTAACCTGTTTGCCATCTTTGGCATGATTTTTTAACAAAAAATGGGTTCACTTCCTAACTAAGTATGCTGCTAGAATTTTCATCTTCTTTTACTGTTAATGAAGCTTATTTCATGCATCTGATTGCCTTCTTGGCATGTTTTTTTGGTATTAAATGGGTTCACTGTGAACTGAGGATGCTATAGCTGTATGCCAAAATCCTCCAGATATGCACAACAATTGGGTTTTAGATTTAGTTGGGCTCAAGAATTAGTAGAGCAACATATAAGATCGGATAATGGAAATTTTCATTTTAAGATACTGTTAAAGTAACCTGATTGCCCTCTTTGGCATGATTTTTTAACCAAATAATGGGTTCACTTCCAAACTAAGTATGCTGCTAGCATAGGCCTCATCTTCTTTCACTGTTAATGAAGCTGATTTCATGCATCTGATTGTCTTCTTGGCATGTGTGTATTTGAATCCTTGACAGGTACAACATGCCGAGGCGTGCAAAGAGGTTAAATATAAATGATGGCAACGAGAGCCATGGGGATGAGCAGCCACTACATAATAGTGGCAGTCAAACAGAAGAGGGTGAGGGTAGCACGCCGCCCACTGTCAAAAAACATCGTGGGCGGACTAAGTGGACGAATGTTTGGAGGCTTCAGAATGATGAAAGGATCGAGGTGGAGGCGAACGGTGTTGGGCAACCGGTTGGCGATAACGCCAGCAAATTTTCTTCCTTCATTGGGGTTATAGCAAGGAACCCCCGCATACTTCCTTTGTCATACGAGAGTTAGCCGAAGGTGCCAACCACCACAAAGGCCACTGCTATTACGACAATCAAGGTATTTCTCATCTAAAATACATAATTGGTCGGCGAAAAATTATTATTGAAATATGTATTATTAGTGATGGGTAATGAATTTTGCAGCAATACTTCTCGTTCGCCGACTCCCTTACGCCTTGGGTTGAAAAGTCACTCTCCAAGAAGTAGAGGGACCACAAGAGTGAATTGAAGTCGAAGTTTTATAACAAAGACCTTTCAGAGGAGGAGAATGCAGTGAATGTGCCAGAAAATGTGGAGCCTTCGGATTGGCAATTTCTTGTGCACTACTGGAGTTCGGCGATCGGTCAGGTATTTACATTAAACACACAAAAATCTAATGAGTATGTGGTTGTATGGCGGCTATAATGAATTTTTCTGTTAACTTCATTGTGGCATGTACAGAAAAGGGCGGAGGTGGGAGCTGCCAGTCGGTCAAAGCAGCTAGTGCTGCACACCGCTGGTACACAGAGCTTCGCTCTGGTTCGGAAAGAATTGGTAGGCGCAATAGTATTGAACAATTTTTTACTTATATTTATTTGTTTATAACCATTTCATCTTACTAATATATAGGCAGAAGATTTGGGGGGCCTACGGAGTTTGGGGACATTGACTTTTTTGATGCCACCCACAAATCAAAGGATGGGACGTATGCGAGCCCTGAGGCAGCACGGATTCTGGTAATTTGTGAACTAATATCTAATGAGGAGTCGAAATCTCATCTGCTTTTAACTCTGATTGTTATGTCCTTTTACAGACTAATGCTCGGAAAAGGTATGATGAAATCTCCTCTGCTTCAGATTCGGACCCTACGGCGCCACGCCCAGATTGGCGTACCCGGCAGAGAGTTGCCTTGACCGATGTTAGGGGAAAGGAGAGGCATGGACGTGTCCGTGGTATGGGCCTGGGACCAACCCCCTCGCGGCTATTTGGACGGAGTCCATCTAGTTCAAGTGGCAATCACGACGAGGAGATGACTGCCTTAAAGGCACAAGTTGCACTCCTCCAAGAACAAATGGCCAATTTAATAGGGCAGCAGTCCCAAGTCCCACCCAGGGTAAGTATTTAAATTGGTTTTTTTAAAGAGATTATGGTCTTGGATGCATGAAAGACACGTACTAGTATTTGTGAGTGTGCATTGTGGCTGTCGTCTATAAGTATTTCGTCTATGTTTCTTAAGTGGGCTGTGATTAGAAAGAAAGGGCTGGAGTGGAGATCTGGAAACCCAAATAGAGACATCTCGTTTATTATAATCTATACTTTTTGTTGGACCAATCCCCTCTTGGTGTTGTTGCTGATGTCTCTATGTGTCCGTGTGTTGAAGGGAAAGAAGGGATGAGGGGAGAGATGGGGAAAATGCCGCTATATTAGCCTGGTGTATCCAAAGTCTCTACCATCCTTCTTTTTGGCTCCATATATGGCTTATATATTAAATGGGTTTCCTTCCACGATGACAGTCCGTAATACTACACTTGATATGAGCCCTGTTCATAGCTGCACCCTATTGCATACTCACAAACAACTAATACGTGTCGTTCATGCATTGTATTACCAATCCCACTTTGGCACATAACATGCTTAGATGACATTGTATGACCTGCTGATAAGGTTTGTTCATCCGCGTTGTTGTACTGATTTGGAGGATTTTGGTATGCTAGCAGCATACTTAGTTTCACAGTGAACCCATTTTTTGTTACAAAATCATGCCAAAGATGGCAATCTGCAGGTTACTTTAACAGTACCTGAGCTTATATGTTGCTCTACTAATTCTTGAGCCCAACTAAATCTAATTTTCTTAAGTGGGCTGTGATTAGAAAGAAAGGGCTGGAGTGGAGATCTGAAAACCCAAATAGAGACATCTCGTTTATTATAATCTATACTTTTTGTTGGACCAATCCCCTCTTGTTGTTGTTGCTGATGTCTCTATGTGTCCGTGTGTTGAAGGGAAAGAAGGGATGAGAGAAAGATGAGGAAAATGCCGCTATGTTAGCCTGGTGTATCCTCATTCTCTACCATCCCCTCTTGTTATATATTAAATGGATTTTCTTCCACGATGACAGTCCGTAATATTATACTTGATATGAGCCCTGTTCATCGCTGCACTAAATCTAATACCCAATTGTTGTGCATATCCGGAGGATTTTGGCATACGTACCTATAGCATCCTCAGTTCACAGTGAACCCATTTTGTTATAAAAAACATGCCAAGATGACAATTAGATGCATGAGATAAGCTTCATTAACAGTAAAAGAAGATGAGGATGGCAATCATGCCAAAGATGACAATCAGGTTACTTTAAAAGTATCTTAAAATGAAAATTTCCATTATCTGAGCATATATGTTTCTTTAAAAGTGACTGTGACCAATTGTTCTTAATTGGGCTGTGATTAGAAAGAGACGAGTTGGAGTGGAGATCTGGAAACCCATATAGAGACATCTCGTTCATAATAATTTATTATTATTGTTGTTTTTGTCATTCTTGCTGTTGTTGCTGATGTCTCTATGTGTCCGTGTGTTGAAGGGGAAGAAGGGATGAGAGAGGGATGAGGAAAATGCCGCTATGTTAGCCTGGTGTATCCTCATTCTCTACCATTCCTCTTTCTGGCTTCTATATTTGGTTTCCTTCCACGATGACAATTCCAGTTAAAACTACACTTGCTATGAGCCCTATTCGTCATTTTCGATTTCCCTCCTCCGCTCTCTCTCTCGCTCTCTTCGGTATCATCTCTTGATTTCCCTTATTTTCCAAACTTAGCATATTTTTCAGATAGATGCATCTTGATTTCCTTAACTTGAATGGTTTAGTTGGGATGAAGAATTAATAGAAAAATAAATGCTTAGATACTGGAAATTTTCATGGTCTTTTACTGTTAATGAAGCTCATTTCATGCATCTGCTTGTCTTCTTCGCATGTTTTTTTGATACTAAATGGGTTTAGTGTGAACTGAGGATGCTATAGCTACGTACGCCAAAATGGTCTGTGATTTGCACAACAAGTTGGTTTTAGATTTAGTTGGGCACAACAACTAGTGGAGCAACATATACTTAAGCTCAGTTAATGTAAATTTTCAATTTAAGGTACCGTTAAGGTATCCTGCAGATTGCCCTATTTTGCATGATTTTTTGATCAAATAATGGGTTCACCACCAGACTGAGTATGCTGTTAGCATCCCCATCCTCTTTCACTGTTAATGAAGCTCATTTCATGCATCTGCTTGTCTTCTTGCCATGTTTTTTTGATAATAAATGGGTTCACTGTGAACTGAGGATGCTATACCTACGTACGCCAAAATGGTCTGTGATTTGGACAACAAGTTGGTTTTAGATTTAGTTGGGCACAACAATTAGTGGAGCAACATATAATTAAGCTCAGTTAATGGAAATTTTCATTTTAACTTACTGTTAAGGTATCCTGCCGATTGCCCTCTATTGCATGATCTTTTGATCAAATAATGGGTTCACCACCAAACTGCGTATGCTGCTAGCATCCCCATCCTCTTTCACTGTTAATGAAGCTCATTTCATGCATCTGCTTGTCTTCTTGGCATGTTTTTTTGATAATAAATGGGTTTACTGTGAACTGAGGCATTAATGGAAAATTTTCATTTCAAGATACTGTTAAAGTAACCTGTTTGCCATCTTTGGCATGATTTTTTAACCAAAAAAGGGTTCACTTCCAAACTGAGTTTGCTGCTAGCATCCCCATCTTCTTTTACTACTAGTGAAGCTGATTTCATTAAGATCCAGGATGGCCAATTTTGATTGGGCTGTGATTGGATTGTTCAGTGGCTGTTGTCCATGTTCTTAGTTGGGCTGTGATTAGAACGAGAGGGCTGGAGTGGAGATCTGAAAACCTATATAGAGACATCTTCTTCATAATGATTTATTATTATTGTTGTTCTTGTCGCTCTTGCTGTTGTTGCTGATGTCTCTATGTGTCCGTGTGTTGAAGGGGAAGAAGGGATGAGAGAGGGATGAGGAAAATGCCGCTATGTTAGGCTGGTGTATCCTCATTCTCTACCATTCCTCTTTCTGGCTTCTATATTTGGTTTCCTTCCACGATGACAATTCCAGTTAAAACTACACTTGCTATGAGCCCTATTCGTATTTTTCTTCTATGAAGAATTGATCTATGACTACAATCTCCATTCAAAACCCAATTGTTCTATATTTGGTTCCCTCTTGCTGTTGTTGCTGTTGTTGAAGTGAACCCATTTTGTTTTATTGTTAGTGAAGCTTATTTTCATGCATCTGATTGTCATCTTGGCAATTGAATTTGACCAAATAATGGGTTCACTGTGAACTGAGGATGGTATGTAGGTACGTATACCAAAAATGGTTTTCTTAACACAAAATGGGTTCATTTCCAAACTAAGTATGCTGCATAGCATCCCCAGTTTCTTTCACTGTTAGTGAAGCTTATTTCACAAACCTGATGGTCTTCTAAGGCTATTTTTTTGGTCCTATTTTCACTTAACTGTTAGTGAAGCTCATATCATGCACCTGATTGTCTTCTTGGCATGTTTGTTTTTATACCAAAAATGGGTTCACTTTGAACTGAGGATGGTATATAGGTACGTATGCCACAGGCCTCCGGCCGGATATGCACAACTCTTGGGTTTTGCGATATAGTTGGAGAGCAACATATAAGCTCAGATAGTGGAGAAATTTTCATTTTCAGATACTGTTAATGTAACTTGATTGCAATCTTAGCCAAAAATGGTTTTCTTAACACAAAATGGGTTCATTTCCAAACTAAGTATGCTGCATAGCATCCCCAGTTTCTTTCACTGTTAGTGAAGCTTATTTCACAAACCTGATGGTCTTCTAAGGCTATTTTTTTGGTCCTATTTTCACTTAACTGTTAGTGAAGCTCATATCATGCACCTGATTGTCTTCTTGGCATGTTTGTTTTTATACCAAAAATGGGTTCACTTTGAACTGAGGATGGTATATAGGTACGTATGCCACAGGCCTCCGGCCGGATATGCACAACACTTGGGTTTTGCGATATAGTTGGAGAGCAACATATAAGCTCAGATAGTGGAGAAATTTTCATTTTCAGATACTGTTAATGTAACCTGATTGCAATCTTAGCCAAAAATGGTTTTCTTAACACAAAATGGGTTCATTTCCAAACTAAGTATGCTGCATAGCATCCCCAGTTTCTTTCACTGTTAGTGAAGCTTATTTCACAAACCTGATGGTCTTCTAAGGCTATTTTTTTGGTCCTATTTTCACTTAACTGTTAGTGAAGCTCATATCATGCACCTGATTGTCTTCTTGGCATGTTTGTTTTTATACCAAAAATGGGTTCACTTTGAACTGAGGATGGTATATAGGTACGTATGCCACAGGCCTCCGGCCGGATATGCGCAACACTTGGGTTTTGCGATATAGTTGGAGAGCAACATATAAGCTCAGATAGTGGAGAAATTTTCATTTTCAGATACTGTTAATGTAACCTGATTGCAATCTTAGCCAAAAATGGTTTTCTTAACACAAAATGAGTTCATTTCCAAACTAAGTATGCTGCATAGCATCCCCAGTTTCTTTCACTGTTAGTGAAGCTTATTTCACAAACCTGATGGTCTTCTAAGGCTATTTTTTTGGTCCTATTTTCACTTAACTGTTAGTGAAGCTCATATCATGCACCTGATTGTCTTCTTGGCATGTTTGTTTTTATACCAAAAATGGGTTCACTTTGAACTGAGGATGGTATATAGGTACGTATGCCACAATCCTCCAGCCGGATATGCACAACACTTGCGTTTTGCGATATAGTTGGAGAGCAACATATAAGCTCAGATAGTGGAGAAATTTTCATTTTCAGATACTGTTAATGTAACCTGATTGCAATCTTCGCCAAAAATGGTTTCCTTAACACAAAATGGGTTCATTTCCAAACTAAGTATGCTGCATAGCATCCCCAGTTTCTTTCACTGTTAGTGAAGCTTATTTCACAAACCTGATGGTCTTCTAAGGCTATTTTTTTGGTCCTATTTTCACTTAACTGTTAGTGAAGCTCATATCATGCACCTGATTGTCTTCTTGGCATGTTTGTTTTTATACCAAAAATGGGTTCACTTTGAACTGAGGATGGTATATAGGTACGTATGCCACAGGCCTCCGGCCGGATATGCGCAACACTTGGGTTTTGCGATATAGTTGGAGAGCAACATATAAGCTCAGATAGTGGAGAAATTTTCATTTTCAGATACTGTTAATGTAACCTGATTGCAATCTTAGCCAAAAATGGTTTTCTTAACTGGGCTATGATTGGATCTAGGATGGCAAATTTTGACTGGGCTATGATTGGATTGTTCAGTGGATGTTGTCTATGTTCTTAATTGGGCTGTGATTAGAAAGAGTGGGCTCGAGTGGAGATCTGGAAACCCATATAGAGACATCTTGTTCATAATAATTTATTATTATTGTCGTTCTTGTCGCTCTTGCTGTTGTTGCTGATGTCTCTTTGTGTTCATGTGCTGAAGGAAAACAAGGGATGAAAGAGAGATGAGGAAAATGCCGCTATGTTAGCCTGGTGTATCCAAAGTCTCTACCTTTCTCCTTTCTGTTTCCATTTCTGGCTTCTATATATATTTGGTTTCCTTCCACGATGACAGTTCCCTAAAAATACACTTGATATGAGCCCTATCTTATTTTTCTTATTTTTCTTATATTTGGTTTCCGTCCACGATGACAGTTTCATGGATTGTCTGAACAATCCATGAAAGAGATGCTTAGATACTGAATTTTTATTTGTTTTACTGTTTTAGGTAGTGGATATTTCCAATCAAGGGAGATAATATAGAGTTTTCAAGTTAGATACTGAATTTTCATTTGTTTTGTTATTTTAGATATATTTAAAAAACAAAATTAAGTACCGGATTTTTAGCATTGCAATGTAATTATTTTACCTCTCTATATATCATCAACAATTCTATTTGCAATTGGCACTTTGATCTTATAATTTAAGATACACTTAGATTTTTTTGCAAGTTCAAAAAATATGTATATTCTGTATTGTGGTATACTGTTGAACTAAACTATTGTTTTTTTTTGTTCACAGAGCGGTCGCCCAGATGAAGAAAATTCTGATGATCAGAACTGAAGCTCCTCGAGGGTATGAATCCGTGGTCCTCCTTGCTGTTCTTGTGTCCTTGCTGTATGATTGTTCTTATGTCCTCCTTGCTGTTATGTTAGACTGTTTTTTTTGGATGAGAGTTATGTCAGACGGTTTAGTTGGGATATTTGTCAGACTTGAGATATTTGGGATGTTCGTCGGTCTATTAATTTGGTTGTGATTATGACTGTTAATTTTGCGGTGAATTTGGTTGTGATTATGACACTGTTAATTAGTTTGTTGAGATATTTGGATATGACACGTGTTAAACTTTATTATATTTCTTGTGTTTGGTTGTCATTTGCGCATTAATATGAAATGAAATTGGTTGAATCAGTAGTTATGAATTAGTTTACAGGTTTTGTAAAAGAAATTGTGAATTGAAATCGAACGGAAAACGGAGAAAGGAATACAAACGGGCATAACTAGACCGAATTTTTATAAAACGCCGGTCTATCTATTGAATTAGTTGCAGTGTGCGATAGACCGGCGGTCACGCAAACGCCGGTGTATGCCACTAGACGCCGGTGAATACCGTCAGATGTAAAGGCAAAAAGGAACACCGGCGTTTGATAAAACGTCGGTGTAGTTGGGTTTACCGGTGTTTTTGGTCACGCCGGTGCTTGTGAGTAGGAAAAAGCCGGCAGTCATAAACGCACGTACACCGGTGGTCACAGAACGCCGGTGAACGTTCATTCTACACCGGCGTTTCTATAAACGCCGGTACATTGATGAACACCGGCGGTTTATAGCCGCCGGTGAATGTATATTGGAAGTAAAAGACGGCACTCAGAGGACCCAGTACACCGGCGTTTTTAGGCCGCCGGTGTAGGTTTCACATTTACTGACACCCAGGAAAACCGCCGGTGTAGACCCCTTCCTTTCAGCGACGCTCGATTCGGCGGCATTTGGACCGGCGCTATTGTAAACGCCGGTGAAAGTTTCACCGGCGTAAAAAAATGCCGGTAAAGACGTCAAAAAGCGCCGGGAAATCTACTTTCTTTTGTAGTGTACATATATTGTTTTTCATGACTCCTTTTGAAATTATAACAGTGTGACGCATATATTGTTAGACAGGAATGTCAGGAATTTGAGGATCTTGTTGAGTCTTTGACACAATCAACACAAACCACCAAGCAAAACTAGATCGCACCAATCACACAAAGCACACAAGAATCGTTCCGGTTGGGGCTTTCGCCTTAATCCAGGGAAGGAAGAACCGAGATATTATTTCAACCAGAGAACATACAAGAATATTACAATTCTCACAACGACCCTCTCTCAAGCCTAGCTGGAACTTGGTTGTTGCTTATAATGAAGGAACTCTCTCACCCTCTCAGATGAAGTACTCTTTTCTTCTATTTGGCACTGAATAGAATCATATCGTTCTAGGAGCCGTTACAATTGATTATATATAGATCTAGAGAAAATCTTGAGTTGATATCTTAATACAATAGTCATTGGATATTACAAAATAGATAACTCTACGATAAGAGTCACACAATCTAACTTGAAGAGCAAGTTGGACTTCTCATGAATCAGCTAGACTCAAGCCCAAAATCCATCAGCGCCGCAAACGGTCGACTGTCCTCCTCGCGGGAAGACACTGTACAGGGATTGGTCGACCAAACCTGAGTTGCGGTCGACCACAACCTCCCTCTGCTGCTGCCACTGACTAATTCCTTCTTGCCTCCACTCCGTCTCCAACCGTCTCGATCCCTCCATAGTCTTATCGTCTTCGTATCCAACATCGTATGCAAGACATAAACCCAACAAGGATGTCTGTTTGTGGTTGGAAGAGTTCATGAATTTGACTCGTAACTAATGCATGCATCATTCATAAATTTCCTTCATTCAAGTTATATACTGTCATCAATTTCTTTAACTATATATTTCATGATTATATGGTACCTATATTCTCCGTCTTGGTCCGTAGCTAGGGTTCCCTTCTCTTCTATGTTTCAGTCATCGATCTATGTCACTTCTTCAAGTGGTACCAATCTCACTCGTGAGAGATGTTCGATGTCTGGTAGGTTTTTTTTAGGCGTGGAGCCTTTTGACTAGACAGTCTCATCGACTGAAGTTTCCTACCTGCTACAAATTAACAACCCAGCGAAAAATAAGCGAAGGAGATACTACATTAGTTTTAACATCTGTATAATAAAACACAAAGAAAGCTATCAATTGTCTCTCTTTCAATCTCCCAAAAATCCCCCCCCCCCCCCCCCCCCCCCCCCCCCTCCAAAAAAAAAAAAATCCCTCCAAAACACAAATTCAAATCCCTCCCAAAACAATTCCTTTATTTATTTAATTATTTCTCTCTCTTTCTATATATATATATATATATATAGAATTATGAATTTTTATTTACAACTAATTATTGTCATACTATTCAAACTTGAACTACATAATTGTTGATTTACTGTTTACAAGGCTTTTCATATGCTGTATCGTTCTGAAGACGTGCCTACGGGCAAATCTAGTTTGTTTCTAAAAATGATATATGCATCCAGCGAATAAAACGCATAATAATGCATCTGCATTATTGGTGAAGAATTATATCAATATCTACAATGCTTATTTGATCGGAAATTTTCAGTTTACTGTTTGATACTGATACTCGAGATAAGCTTCTCTCCATCGAGCAAGACTTGCACTATTGTCAATATTTACTTGAATGATTAGTATTCTTAAGATCGAAGATATAGCTTTAAGACTTCACGTGTTTGATGTCAAGAAAGATTACTGTTCTGCCGGAGAATATCGTAGAACCGAGTAAGACTGATACCAAATTGTAGTCGAACTGAATGAGATTGATGCAAATGAAGTGACATTGATGATTGGTTGAGAAGGAGATTACATTTGAAGGCCGCCATTAGACCTTGACTTTTGTTAGCCTCTTTGACTAATTTTTGTACATTTCAAACAGTACTTGCTTTCTAATTATTTTGGAAAATCTCTTCTAAACTTTGACTCTTTTGGAAGAAAATGCATTCAATCGAACATTCGTTTTCTCAATGAAAATTAACACTGTTTAACTTTATTTCTAAACAAATAGATTTATATTAAAGATGAACAATGTGATATACTACTATCCTAGACTACTCGTCTATATATGTAGCTTGACTGTATATTTTTCTTTTTTTTGAAATAAAAGTGACCGCAGTCATCGATCTCATTAATGATAACTTGACTGTATTGTATATGTATAGATTGCTAAGTGCAACAATTTAAAACGCTTCAACTCGATCATTTTATGCAACTAAAATCATAGCATCCTATCCTCATCTTTATCGACGAGGGAGAACTAATGAGATTGGAATAACTCAATCTACCAGGGATTCATCCCTCGTGATCATCGAGCCAAACCACCAACTTCTCGATCGATATCCGATAATGTTAATATTATATTCTTGATCAGTTAAATCTATGTAGCTGGACGTACGTACGCATCATGTGATAAACCTTTCTCATAAGTTTGGTGATTCCTTTTGTGATTCATTCCCCTTAAACACTCAACTCATTATTATTTCTCTTCATTATATCATCAATGAGTGAATGTGCATGAACTGGGATCTGATAGCTGGGAATTGGCCCCAAAATTCTATGTTAGGTTTCTTTCTTCATGATTCATGTTTGTGGTAGGGGCTCTTCTCTTTTTTATCAATCAGATCGTCAATCTATGCATGTCACTTCATTTGTAAATTATTATCAATTCTATTTCGTTTTTTTGGTATCGATCGCATTCTGCTCTAGTCCACACAATGCTTACCAAGCTGGAGTCGAGGCCCACCTTCACATGTCACTCCATCGTCGAGTGTCCATCAACGACACTTGCGTATGGGCATAGCATAGAAACATACAGAATTGTCTCCTACAAGGAGGGGCCGTACACCATTACATCCTATTTTAGGTATTGGTTAAGTCTTGATGAAGAAGATATATACGAATTAATTTATATACACCGAGACAGCTGAATAATGTGCACTGGACTCTTGCTAGAATAACAATAAAATTGTAATAAACTGAGAAGATCCAAATATATATGTACCCTTGCATGAGGGGTTTTGTGCTTATGTTTTGGACCCTCTTGCATGATGTTCTACACACGTACACAACTGTGCATGCTTATGTAAGGGAAGGGTCATCCTATTCACGAACAACATATTGAGCAGAAAACTAATTATTAGTAAAATAAAGTTGGAAGCAAAAAAGCCCTCATGAAATGGGGTCCCATTAGTATTACTGTATTTTGTGAAGATATATATGTTTCATCTGTTTCTTTCCTTTAAATAGTTAATTATTAAATTCATATGCACATATATAAAAGAACTAGATTTGTCCGAGGACACGTGCCTACGGCACGTCTTCGAAACGATACAACACACGAAAAGCCCTGTAAACAGTAAAACAACAATTATATAGTTCAAGTTTGAATAGTATGACAATAATTAGTTGTAAATAAAACTTCATATTTCTATTAGTATATGTTGAAAAATAATTATAAATGAGGGTATAAAATTCAACTTCTTAGAACTTTAAGGGTGGAAAATGATGAAATTTAACTGTTGAAGAGATATTTGCTATTTTCAATATAACATGTGCAATAAAAAAACATAAAAATTTGAAAATTTTACAAACGTGGAATCTTAAAATCTAAATTTCTAAGTAAGTTAAGAAAGAATGGGAGAGAGAGAGAAGAGAGAGAAAGAGAGAAATATGAAAAAATGAAGAGAGAAGAGAGAGATAGTAATAAATTAATGAGTTTTTTAGTTTTGGGAGAAAAAATTTAATTTTGGGGTTTGAAATTTTAGACGGAAAAATATGTTTTGTGAGAATCAATGTAGGCCATTGATTTTAGGGAAGATTGAATGAGAGCCACTTAATAGCTTTCTTTATAATTTATTATATAGATTGTGGAAGGAATTTAACTTTACAGAATGTTTGTAAGAGAGACAGTCCTGCTCTTAGTTTTCACCATAACAGCTTAATGATGAAGAAGATTTGATCCTTGAGTACTCCCTTCATTTTAAATTATAAGTCATTTTATATTTCTATACGGTTATTAATTATCTTGGATTAAGTAAAAGTACTAAATATTTTTTGTTTTTGAATCTCATAAATGAGTTATCAATTGTACAATGTCAAATTTGTCATCCCCTATAATTTTTTATTAATTCTCTTACAAAAAAGAATAAGGGTAAAATTGAAAATCTCATAGAAAATTAATTCTTGGACATTTAATAATAATAAAATATCTCCTCGAAAATCTTAAGTGACAAAAAAAAAAAAAACTAGAATGATTTATATTTTAAAACGGAGGAAGTACTTTTCAAGTGTCTATATGTGACCCTACTTATGGGTGCAACACTATATAGATTTTTTTTCTTTTTTTGATATAAAGGATGGAGTCTCACGACTCCAGCCACTAAATGATATATATATATATATATATATATATATATATATATATATATATATATATATATATATATATATAAAATAAAACACAAAGAAAGCTATCAAGTGGCTCTCCTTCAATCCCCCCAAAATTAAAGACCCAGATTTAATCTCACAAAACTCATTTTTCATCCAAAAGTTTTCCACCAAAACTCAAATTCAAATCCCCCCAAAACAACTCCTTAATTTATTTAATTATTTCTTTCTCTCTCTCTCTCTCTCTCTCTCAAATTCCCCCCCCCCCCCCCCCCCCCGCCACATTCTCTCTAAAACAACTCCTTTATTTTTTTAATTATATATATATATATATATATATATATATATATATATATATATATATATATATATATATATATATATATTATGGAAACATGGACTTTTATTTACAACTAATTATTGTCATACTATTCAAACTTGAGCTACATAATTGTTGATTTAATGTTTACAAGGCTTTTCATATGCTGTATCGTTCTGAAGACGTGCCGTATGCACGCGCCTACGGGCAAATCTAGTATATAATAAAACACAAAGAAAGCTATGAAGTGACTCTCCTTCAATTCTCCCAAAATCAAAGGCCCAGATCTAACCTCACAAAACACATTTTTCCTTCCAAAAATTTTCCGCCAAAACTCAAATTCAAATCTTTCCACCCTAAACAATTCCTTTATTTATTTAAATTGTTTCTCTCTCTCTCTCTCTCCCCTCCCTCCCTCCTATTCAAAAAATTAAGAAAATAAAAATTTAAAAAAAATTTAAAAAAATAAATAAAAAAAAACTTAAAAACTAAAAAACTAAAAAAATTTAAAAACTTAAAAAATAATTCGAAAAAATCAAAAATATCAAAAACTTATAAAAAATTTAAAAATTTTCAAAATATTTAAAAATAATTTAAAATTTTTAAATATTTAAAAAAATGTAAACAAAAATTAAGAAAAAATTTGTAAAAATTAAAATTTTAAAAATTTTGAAATTTTGTAAATTTGAAAATTTAAAATTTTGAAATTTTGAAATTTTGAAAATTTTGAAAATCTCAATGCAAATCCAAATCCAATGCCGAACCCTAATCAAGAGGTCGTCGTCGATATTTGATCCGCTGCTGATTCCGTATCGGTGACTCCCCTCCACCAAATCGAGCGCGAATATCAAGCGACTCCGTATCGGTGACTCCCCTCCACCGAATCGAGAGTCTCTATATGCGATGCGATGACTCTAATTTCAATTCATTAACTGAATTCTTATTCTAATTTTTAATTTTGTGTGTACAGGGGATTACTCAGTTTTTTGCTGACTTGAATTTTGTGTGTGCATGGGATCTAAGTTTAGAGAGGTATGATTGTTTTATTTTTGGGTTTAAAAAATTTTAATTTAGTGATTTATTTGATGAGTTTTTTATTGATTTTGATTTAAGGTGTACGCAAGTGAAAGATGGATTATTTGGTGGCTTCAATTTGGGCTTCCAAACCATAGTAAGACAGGTAAAAATAACTTGACAAATATGCAACATTAATTTATTTACTACAAGAGAAAATACTATCATGAAGTGTTCCCTTCACTGGTTATTAGAAACCATGGATAATATAACATATAAAAACTTTTTGATGGAATTTTATATACACTTAAGAACATGCATAAAACATTAATAACAACCTAAAACATGTTTCTATGAATCTAGATCTTAATCATGTTGCAAAAGTGTTTTAATATAAAATCCTAAATCATGAAACTATAGATCTTTGCTAAATAAAAAGAAGAACATTAAAAGCGGAAGCACTAACCTGAAGTCATTGATGGAGATTGCGCAGAGGGTTTAGATCTTCCTATATGATACGCACTTCTATGAGAGGCCATCTCTTTATTCTTCTGTTGATGGGATTACAGATGGAATATGAAGATACATATATATAGGGGACCATAACCCTAATTGGTAATTGTTGATTTCCAATTTTGCCCATCACAAAATGAGAAATTTACTTTACGGTCTCTACACGTGTTATATCACACTTTAAATTATATGCTTTTAACCCATTACTTAATCTTGATTAGATCACTTTAATTTGGGTTAAACTTTAGAATAGCAATTATACATTTAGTCACATATGTGAGCCCACAGAGATTATTTTCCAATACTTTTAGTGTATGTTTGGATATATAGGATTATTATGATTGGAGTTTACTAGCGAATGGTGCAAATTATCCACTCAAGAAAGACAGCTAAAGTAAATTAATTATTTATCCATTTTGATTTTTTTTTATAAAGGTGCAATGGGAAGACAAAGTGGAGATAAAAGAAATAATTAGTTTGGATTAGAGTTTTGAGAACTTCATGTATTTTATTTTGGTTGAAATAATAATAAGAGCTATTTTAATTGCAAACTGAGTCTCAGACAAACAAATATTTAGATTATTGATATTTTAGATACCTTCACACCTGCACTTGCGTTACTATTATATTTAGACATGCTCATAGTGGTTATGGGATTAGAGTAAGCTCTATAAAACCTATATGATAATGTCCTTGCATAACAATTACAAGTATCTAAAAGTGATGCTGAAGTTAAAAAAAACTCTATGCAGTGTTTCTAACAAACTATATGCATTACAGGTAAGTTCAAGCTAATGATAAAGAACGCGATGTTTGAGCTTAAAGGTAGATATGCTGCTTCTTCATATAATATGTTTGCTACTTCAATTAATTTGCTAGTCTTCTAAAACTATTTTATATAATCAAACCAGGTGCACCGTTTCGAAGACGTGCCGTAGGCACGTGTCAACGGGCAAACTTTGTATATATATATATATAAACAAACTATACAGTAAGCAATATACAGACGATTTTATAAGAAATAAAAATTGGAAAACTAGAATTAAAATAACAAACGAATCCGACGACATAAATTGATACAATAGAAAAGGAATCTAATAACAACCAATACGTTAACGACAAACGAGGAGGGAGCAGAGGCACCACGCTGCAGCTCGGAGACAAGCAGCATTCCCTCAAGCCATTGAGGAGAGTCAGGCAGCTAAAAAACGACCAATCTTAGAAAACGATAGGGAAACAATTCCAATGGCTAAAGAGGGATAATGAAGAGCAGGGCGGTAGTGACAACTGAGCAAGTAGTAGAAGCCCGACTCACAAGCATTGCTCGGGCAAAATAGCCACAAAAATACTCTCAAAAAAGCCTCAAAATAGCCAGACTCATAAGACAAACAACTTGAATAAACACCACCTAAAACAAAGCAGCATATCGAAACTCCATAAATCCATTAAGACGACAGTGATTGTCGCAGACAGAAAAACAAGCATCCATTAAGAAGCAGTAACAGCAAGATAAGGAGTCAGTTAAAGAAAAATGGAAGAGCCCCCACATGTAGACAACAGCACAGATAATCTAATTCCAATAAGTCATAGAACAAGTTAAGAAGAAGAGAAGACAGGAAGAGAATAAGTGATAGCAACCAGTATAATCAAAATGTAATAGCATAACAATAGCGGAGACAAAAGAAGAGTAGCAAACCAACAACCATAATGTTCTAAAGTCACAGCAGAAGATAAGCAAGAGAGAAAGAAGGAAAAGCATAAGAGATAGTAGCCAGTACAACCAAAATGAAATTGCATACCATAAAAGTAGATTATGTAAGAAACAAGCAAACAACGCAGTGCTAAGAAACCAATCAAAAAGTTAACAACTATAGATGCCAGACCGGAGACCTCCAAAACAACACAGTGAAGAAAACTACACGTCACAGTAGAGAATTATATCTGCAAGGATAAAAAGCATGTAGATGAAAGAAAAAATAAATCAAAGAACGTGGAATGAACGAAGGCGAATGCTATGACACAAGATGAATGTTAAATAGAATTGATAACATCATGAACAACATTATAAAGATAAGATAGTTTGAGTTTGTTTTCTTTTTTCCATAGGGAGAATACTAGTCCCGAAGTTAAAGTAGAATAACAAATCCTCGATTAAACTTTTAATCGAGCGATAGCTATTAGAAAAGATTCTATTTTCCCTCTAATCCAATTAACCCAAATCAAATCCATCATGGAAAGATACCATGAAGCCCTAAACGCACGCTTGACTTGTAATTTTTTCCAATTATCCACCACGACCCGACAGAACCAGTTTTACCTTGAACCCGCCAAGCTTTTAAACAAATAGTCCAAAAATGAATAATAAAATGACACATGATGAATAAATACCTAGAATCCTCATGATGAGCTAGGCAAAGTGAGCACTTCTGACTAAGAGCAAGATTTCTCTTATTAAGGTTATCAACCGTCAGCAGTTTGTTGTGAATCGCCAGCCAAGTGAGGATTCAAATTTTTAGAGGGGCAACACATTTCCAGATAGTGTTATAGAAAAGGGAGATAAGCCCCCCAGAGTAAAGAAAGTTAGAACAAGATTTAACCGAATAAATGCTGCTGGAATTCCATCTCTAGTGAATATCATCATGATGATGTCAATGATAGGAGCGTAATAATTGGACGAGGCAGTGAAACTACAAATATAAGGTGATAGGGAGGTTCTTGCTGAAATAAATGAGCTAATCACGCTCATGATTGATGTGAATAATATAGTCTGCGACTAAAGCGTTAGGATTAATCGATGGCACCTCCATCGTGACAGCAATGACCAAGCATGCAAAGAGATTTCATTAAGAATCATAGAACTATCACAAACCCACATGTTCAGATTCAGTAGTACTACAGATATTTACAGTTACAGAATCATCAATCATACAACTCGATCTACAAGCCGTCCCTGTGACTTAGTGGGCGAGGAACGTTGTTCCTAAGAGATACGAGCCTCCTTGTGGGTCGCCTGTCGGCCACCGATTTTTCTTGACCGTCAGCACCTTTGGCAGAAAACGTCGATCTCATGGATTGAGATTGCTGGCCGGCGCACGATGCGCGTGACTCTCCACCAACAACAGTCAAACTCAACAAAACTGACGCGCCACTCTGGGCATCGCCAGGGTATCGAGGGGGCACCCGTGCTATCGGCGCCGTTCCCCCAACGATCGACCCAACTCCTCCAACCGTTGCACTCTCTTTCATGTTAGTCGTGGTGCCTTCCTTCACTTCAACCATTGATCCCTTTTTCGTATCGACGACATGCGAGATGCTTGCCGTTCGTAACCCCCCGAGTCTCGCCTGAAGACGATACAACTCCAAGTCTTTCTCGACAACTACTTCTCTGAGTAGAGCACACTCCCCAATGTTGTATTTATTTACTTTCGGAGGCAATAGCAAGTTGGCCAGACGATCGCTATATAAGAGTGCTAACTCGCAGTCCCTTTCGATGAGTGTCGACTTAAGGCAAACAGACTCCAACCATTCATCCTCTGACTGAACACACAAACGGTCGACTACTAATTCTGCTAGACACGATCGCTTGTGAAAACACTTAACCTCATCACTACATGGGTTTTCCCGAGATCCCACGATCGTCTGTCAACAATTCCAAAAGCATGGTCAAACAAAGAAACAAAATACTAGGTGTCACGAGCAAGCATCACTTCAAAGCACATCAACACAATATGGCAAATGGTAACAAATCTGGGAGATAGTTTTTCAACCACTAAAAGGAAGATACATGAACGCGGTGGCCAGTCCGCAATTAAGCATCATAGAAAGTAGCTACAAGTTTGAAACAAAGCAAATACACAAAATTGGAAAGAAAAAGGACATAACGAGGTGAATCAAGAATCCACCTGCTTCGGCGCCACCACGGATAAGGGACCCCCAGCAGCTTCCTTCCCCTTGCCTTTCTTTCCAGAGCCACTCCTCGTGCCACTCACAGGAGTGCCGATCCCGTCATCATCTTTCCTACCCGTATCAAGGGTCTCACCAGGTCGAAGAGTCACCTGGTAGCCTTTTCCATCGAAACCGGGAACACGCTCCACCACGTGTGAAATCACTGCGGTATAAGACTTTAGCATCACCCCCTGCAGCTTGGACTTACACTAAACGTGAACCTTGGCCACCTCGACCTTCAGCTCCGAGGCCGCATCAGTGCAAGCCTTCTCCAACTCCAGTAGAAGATCGGTGTTCGTCTTCTCTAATTCCTTCTCTCTCTCCTTTGATACCTCCAGCTTAAGGCGCATCTCCTCCTTACTTACTGCCAATGCCTTCAACTCAAGGCACCCCTCCCTTTCCTTCTTCTTCGATCAGCTCCTCCAACTCCGTCTTTGCCTCCTTAAGGACCTTTTTCTTTTCCTTCTCGGTGCGGGAGATCCGGGCCCTCATGTTTTTCTCCTTGGCCGCATAAAATTCCACTAGATGCCCGAAGTGGCACATCACCTGAAACAAGGAGAAAGAGATTAATATATAACGATACAAGGGAGGAAAGCGAAAGCTAAACAACAGAGGGAACCAGATCATACCGTCATGTGTGCCTTCGCAATCTCCAAGACCGATCTCTCGGGGAGCTCCATCTTTAACCTCTCTCTATCAGCAGGAGTAGGAACATGGCGGATGGCCTCAAGGCAAGCAGCAGAGTTCCCCAAAAAGCTCTCCTGGGGTTTCACGTTCCAATCAGGGGTATAGACCAAGTCCCCCTGATCAGCAAGTACCGCAGCAGCCATAGCAGTCAATGGGGCTGACGTGGCACTCGCTACAACAGCAACTAAAGAAGAACCTGCCACAGCAACAGGCGGTACCTCCACAGGGGGCTCGGTCTGCACAGTAGGTGCCCAGGCGGCAAGTCCTAGGAAGGAGAAGCATGCACAGCCGTCCTCTTCTGTTTCTTCGGCTCGTCTTCCCTCTTGGTATGCAACGCGTCCAATTCTGCCAGAAGGTCTTCGTAATCCATGTCTGTTCTTCCTGCAAGGAGAAACATGATGATGTTAAAACTTGTAAGATCAAATGAAAATAACAAAGGCATGGATAAAGCGACCAGCAAACAATATAGGCATGGATAAAGCGACCAGCAAGCAACAAAGACATGAATAACATGGCAAGCAATAATAGTAAAATCATACTATAAACCACCGGTCCAAGACCGCCTTCAAAGAGTACTTCGTTAGTGATGTCTTGCCACGCCAACACCTTCAGTCCAAGAAGGGCATCACTAACGCTTTTCTTTTCCAAGGTCATTACCGGATCCGCTCTCACAGCCGAGGGAACTGTTCCCCTCCAAGTAGTGGGGATCCCCCACGGCTTAGTGCTGTGAATAACAAGAAATTTCTCCTTCCAACATCTTATCGATCGAGGAGCATCGACTAACCCCCTATTCTTACAAGGGCTAAGGTACCAACGCTCCTCTATTTTGCTAAGTTGGGCAAGTTTGAAATGACGTTTGAACACCGCAAGACTCAGCTCAGCTCAGAGCGGGCGGCACTGCAATACAAATCCGACAACATGCCTCCATGTGTTTGGCATCAGCTGCACCGGACACAACTGATACGAGTTAAGCAACTCTTTAACAAAAGGGTGGAGGGGCAAGCGAAGCCCCGCGAAGAAGGCATCGCACAGAAAGAAATAGTATTCCTCAGACATGGTATAGCATGCCCTAACTCTAGGACCTGGCAGGAGTAAGCTGTAATCACAAGGAATGCCAAAGCCCGCTCTAATCACGGCAAGCTCATCTCATGTAAGAATGGTGGCAGCATAATTAGCCTCAGTAGTGTGGACGGGCTCTGGCTCTTCGTATTCCATGCCACTCCTAATAAATTGTTGATCAACTATCGGATACTCTCTAATTAGTTCTGGAACAAGGAACAACGAGGTCTTGAGCATACACCCCCTATCTCTCTCAAGTTCGACGATCGTTTCCACAATGGTGGAATGATCGGCCTCACCACACACACTTTTCTCTTCGGGAAAGTGGTTTAACATAGCACCATCTTCTCCATCTAGACCAATTGATCTAGTAAAAGCACAGATCAACGGAATGCTGGACATGATAAACAGCGTTCGCAAGAATGTTACCTAGCCAAAGTGGTGGAAACTCAGAACCAACAGCTGAAGGTAGCACCCCTGTCGAATACCAGGCAAGCCACCAACACCACCCGGTAAAACACTGCGATTTCTAGTGGGAGAAGCTCTCAAAATTTTTAGGAGAAAGAAAGTGAAGGTGGTAAATGAAGGAGTGGGAGGTGGAATCAACCTCTATTTATAGAACCCCCGAGATCAAATCGCCACATGGCAGGATCTGAGCCTTCCACCAGATTCAACAGTTAGATCACACTACCCCAGGTCCAAAACTTATCAATAGGATAGTCTACCGGCAAAACGAGCGATCATCACAACGCTCGGTCGATGAAAGAAGCAGTACGAAGGGGTGAGCAATTTCATAAACACTTAACGGATGTCATGGGATGAGAAATTTCACAAACACTTGGCGGACGTGATGGGGTGAACAATTTCACAAACACTTGGTGGATGCCATATTCACCACCAGTAGAAGAAAACCCATCACTAATCAAGCTTCCTTGTGACAAAGCCTACTAGCCCCACGGAGTCTCCAAGTCCGTTCAACCTCTCTCGACCAAAATCAACTCAAACTCCGAAGAGACGATCAAATCCAAAAACCCAAGCACACTAGCGCTCCTACCTCAATGTGAGAGAAAGAACTCTACCAAAGACGACTCGAATCCAAACAATGCAAGCTTCTTGGTGGATCAAAACTTCAAAAATCTCTACAAATCTTCAAAAACTCCAAAGATTTGCAAAAAGTGAAAAATCTCCAACAAGTGCCCACGGATTTGGAAGAAGAATAAAGATAGAAGTGGCTTCGGATCGGGTCGGGTTTATGAACCGAACCAGCAAAGCAAATTCAAAGGAAAAAAGTAAAGGGGGAAAACGAGTACGGGTTTCAAACCCGCTATGCAAACCCGCCTCCGCTCCTTATTCTTCAAAGCTGGGCGCCAAAAATCAAAACCCCACTTCATCTCCCTCGAACTCTTCCTTTGCAGCTTTGACTCCGAGCTCAACAACTCCAAACACCGAGCTCTCGCCTCGACTAATCCTCCCCCCAAACTCCAGGTCGACGAAGGGGCCTCGTAGCTCGATTAAGTCCTCCATAGTTCGAGGGCTTCGGTTGACAAGGAAACTAATGCTTCGAGGGCTTCGCTCACTTCGCCACAGCCCCTCCATAGCTCGGCAAGATGATTGTAGCTCGGCGAAGCTTAACTTCAATGGCTCGGCGAAGCATTGTCTCCGTAGCTCGACGAGACGACCATAGCTCAGCGAAAAATGCAACCTCCATAGCTTGGCGAAAATCAAAAGCCATAGCTCAGCGAAGCTCAACCTCAATAGCTCGACGAGACTCGACAGCCTTGGCTCGACGAAGCATCGTCTCCGTAGCTTGGCGAGACGGCCATAGCTCGGCAAAAAATGCGACCTCCATAGCTCGGCGAGACTCGATGGCTATAGCTCGACGAAGCTAAACTTTCGTAGATCGGTGAGACTCGATAATCACAGCTCGGCGAGTATGAAGGCCATAGCTCGGCCAAATCATGCTCTCATAGCTCGGCTGAATCTAAGATCCATTGCTCAGCCAAAAACAGAGCCCTACAGCTCGGCAAAAGGGGATGAGTCGACGAAAAGACAGTTCGATGTCGTGGTAGCTCGACGAGGATGAAAGCTCATAGCTTTGCGAAGAAACGGACTCCTCGTAGCTCAGCAAAGTCCACAAAATCGAAAAAAAATGGCCATAGCTCGGCCAAATGATTGGCCGAGCCTCGCATCAATTTCCGACCCTTTGATCCCTCCAAAAATTGAGCTTAAGTGTGATGAGCAGCTCAGATGCGCCCACGTCGCTCTTCATCTTCTCCGCTGCTCTGCTCTCTTCTCCACCATTTGATTTCACTCAGCGGGAGAACTGAGTTCTGATGGACGATCCTGATGACGCCACGGAGCCCATCATCATAGTGATCAGACCTCCACCGTCTGATCCCCCTCAACACTTGAGCCAGGGCAGATGGATGCTTCAGATAGCGCCACGTTGCCACAAATCATAGTGTTCAAATCTCAGCCACTCAATCGCATCAACGGGCGAGCTGGCATCTAATCAACGCTTCTGATCCGGCCAAAATTTGCATCACATCACCGAAATCACGGTGGAGAGTCACAGCCGTCTGATCTCTTACAGCACGCGAGCTCCCCCCTGATCACCGCTACAGATCGCTTTAAAAAGCGGGCTGACGTCAGATTATACACAAAAATGCCTTAAAATCATTTTTAATTCAAAATTTTAATTTAAAAGTCCAAAAATAAATATTTAAATTTGGAAAATTAATTAAAAATTTTTGGAAAATAATTAAAATTGGATTTATTAATTTAAAATTTGAAAAATTGATCTTAAAATTAGAAAAAATTCTAGAAAATTTTGGGAAAATCCAAAAAAATATGGAAAAATCCAGAAAAATATTCGCTGCCTTCCGAAGTCACGATCAGCTCCAGGTATCTCCGAACACCCTGACTGCTAAGATTGTACTCCAGAGTCTAAAAGTAAGGCGTACTACTCCCCGAAAGCGAAGAAATTGCCTTTTGGGAGTGGGGGGCTTATGATGATAGTAAAAATTGCAGCAAATCAAGGCTGTACCATTCCTGTACAGATCTCAAAGCTTCTACGGATAGGTTAACCATCACAGGCCACTTTAACAGGCCTGGGCCTTCTCCAGGCTCCTCTACAAGACATGGGCTTCCTTCAAGCTCATAAAAAGTGACAGACTAGGTCCACTAGGAGAGACACGCAGCCCATGAAGACTAGAATTCAAATCTCTTATCCCCTAACAAGAAGTTCTTATCTCTTGAGGGGAAGAGACTTGAAAGAGATAAGGAATTCATATCGATCCAACGGACACAAATCAATCTCTTGATATGTCTCTCAGACCTATAAATAAATCTTCTCCTCTACAGTCAGAAGGTAATCAACAATTCGCCAGTTTCTCTTTCATACTCTCTTTCTCTTTTTGGTTCTGACTTGAGCATCGGAGGGTCTGTCGCCGGGGCCACCCCCCGCTGTTTCAAGCTTTTTGTAAGTCCTTCGGCCGTATCAGCAACCGTCCGATTCAGATCATGGTGGTCAATCAACGATCCAGATTTAATCCCAGAAGCTCTAACCGCATTTCACGACCAAGGTCAAAAGTCAGATTTTTAGTAGTTTCCATCAATTATTAACTTACTATCTCTTTGCTCCCACACCAAAATAAGCAGCAACAGTCACTATTCTTAGGTGATTCTACTCGATCACACCGTTCACATCACTCTAAATGTCATATAGATGGTGTGTACAAAATTTCAAACGATTTGGAGACATCTAGCTTATGCATCAAAACGTTCAGCACATCATGAAGATTGTACGAAATATATATATATGCATTTATTTGAATGTCTTGATGCATAGGCTACAGGTCTCTGAATTGCTTAAAATTTGGCACACATCATCTTGATGATATGTAGACTGATGTGAACGGTGTGATCGAGATTCAGCTGACTCAAATCGCTTATCTCTTCAAAAATATTTTCATCTCACCCATTTCACTCATTTTCATCTAATAATGCTAATATGAGATGGTGAGATGGGTGAGATGAAAATGTACACACATCTCATAATAGTATATATATAGAGACACACACACACACACATGCATTTTTTCCAAATTAGGCCACTTTTTCAAACTAATTTTCAAAATAGACCACGTTCGAAACTAATTTCCAAAAATAGACCCTCGCAGTTCCCAACTGTGTCCTCTTCTTTTTTGTTGACGCAGTTGGCAACTGCGGTCTAAGTATATGCCACAATAATCCAACTCTAACACTTGTGTCAAAATTGTGTTAAGGATAAAACTATGTTCACCTTAGACCGCAGTTGGCAACTGCGTTCTTGATTACACTAGGCTCGCAGTTCCTAACTACATTCCTAATTGCTAGCACTGTTACATTTACCCGATATCCGAACCTGACCCAGACCCGATCCGTAACCGACATTGGACCGGACCGACCTGATCTATACGGGTTCGGGACCGGGTCCTAAAATAAGACCCGATGCACTTTCGGGTCCTGGTCTGGGTCCGCTCAAAATAGAACCGATCTGGACCCGAATCCGAACCCATTAAAAATACCTCGGAACATATAGAATTTGAATAATATGGTTATAGGAATATACATATAAAAGTAATTGTTGAAGATAGATATGTAAATATAATATTAATTCATGTACTTAAGTGCAAAAATTGTTTAAATCGTAGTGTATCGGGTGCAAAAATATTTAAGTGCAAATATTTATTCTTTATTACCGGATCTGACGGGTAATTTTTTTTAACTAGGACCCGGACCCGGTTCTTGAAAGTCCGGGTCCGGGTCCAATTTTTGGATCCGTGAGTTACCGGGTCTGGATAGTGGAGGACCCGACCCAATAGGACCCAACATCAGCTCTACTAATTGCACTGAGTGGTCTATTTTGAGAATTAGTTTCGAAAGTGAGCTATTGAGGGAATTAGTTTAAAACAGTGGCATATATATATATATATATATATATATATATATATATATATATATATATATATATATATATATAGGGTAAAAGGGATATGAGCAACTTGTTTATTTAGTAAATGAGCAATTGATTATGTGGCATGCATGTGATACATTGGACAACTAACCCTTTTAATGATTTTCCAATCACAAGTATGCCACATCATCAATTGCTCATTTACTAAATGAGCAAGTTGCTCATACCCCTTTTTCCCATATATATATATATATATATATATATATATATATATATATATATATATATATATATATATATATATATATATATATATATATATGGGTAAAAGGGGTATGAGCAACTTGCTCATTTAGTAAATGAGCAATTGATTATGTGGCATGCATATGATACATTGGACAACTAACCCTTTTAAGGATTATCCATTCACATGCATATCACATCATCAATTGCTTATTTACTAAAGAGTAATGCTTCAGCCACTACCAATTTCACTACCATTCTCTTCACTATCTCAGGTGGCATACTCTTATTGGAGAGTTCTCCCACCTACTCTATCTTCCTCTACCTATTGGAGTGTGCCACCTAAGGTAGTGAAGAGAAATGTAGTGAAATTGGTAGTGGCTCTAGCATTACTCATTTACTAAATGAGCAAGTTGCTCATACCCCTTTTTCCCACATATATATATATATATATATATATATATATATATATATATATATATATGTGGGAAAAAGGGGTATGAGCAACTTGCTCTTTAGTAAATGAGCAATTGATGATGTGGCAAACATGTGATTGGAAAATCCTTAAAGGGTTAGTTGTCCAATGTATCACATGCATGTCACATAATTAATTGCTCATTTACTAAATGAGCAAGTTGCTCATATCCCTTTTACCCTATATATATATATATATATATATATATATATATATATATATATATATATATATATATATATATATATATATATATATATATATATATATATAGGGAAAGCTTCGGTTGAGCACTACTCTAGTGCTCACCGCGTGAACACTAGGCCTTCGGGGATTCATATCGAAAATCCGAACCGTTCACATTGATCTACACATCTAAATTAGTCTAAATATGTAAAATCAAATCATTTGAAATTCATTTACCCATCCATCATGTGACTATAAAAACAATAATTTTCAGCCATACAATTTTGTAACACTTCAATGGATGGGTAAATGAATTTCAAATGATTTGATTTTACATATTTAGACTAATTTAGATGTGTAGATCAATGTGAACGGTTCGGATTTTCGATACGAACGCCCAAAGGCCTAGCGTTCACGCGGTGAGCACTAGAGTAGTGCTCAACCGAAGCTTTCCCTATATATATATATATATATAGACTAAATTACTGTATTGTGTGTACTATACGTAGTTTGCAAGTTGATCACTCCGATTGTCTTCATTTTTCTAATTTCGCACGAGACTCACGATGTCATTGATCTCGCTCGCAATATTCTCTGATGAAGAGTGCTAGCTGCTGAAGAAGTGGCAAGTCAAAAAGCTTAGTACAACCTTCGATCTCCACCTGACATTTGTATAGTGTATTTTTAGTGGTCCAGTTTTCAAGAAATTTTGGTATGATTTTGACGGTAGGCGCGTGATGACGGCGACTCATCCTCCCACCGGCCACTCGCCGGGGCCCTGACACCTTTCCAAGTCTCCTTGAAGCAACGGCGATGCTGCCGCCTCGAAACTTTCTTAGCCCACTAATCAAGGCAGGCCCAGTCTTTCGTTTTCTTAATTTGACATTGCACCATTGCCATTTTTTTTTACTTCCAGACCGTACGTCTATTTTCTATAACTTATTATACATCCAACATATGCGTGAAACTGTAAAATTATTTGAGCTCTGTATATCCAGAATTCTAACTCTTTGAGTTACAACAGTAAGAAAGTTTTAAATGTGTGGTTGTGTGGTATAGGGGTGGCATTCGGTCCGGGCGGGCCGGACCAGGCCGGAACCGCCCAGGCCGGACTAATGGGGGAGATCTAGGCCCGGACCTGGCCCCCGGCCCCAAGGGTGGGAGCCGGGCCGGGCCGGGCCCGTTTTTTAGTAATATAAAAGCCCGGTCCCGGGCCGGGCCGGGCTAAGAGGAGGAAAATCTAGGTTCGGACCTGGCCCCCGGCCCCAATGGTGGGGCCGGGGCTGGCCGGGCCAATTTTTTAGTAATATATCTATATAATAAAACACAAAAAAAGCTATCAAGTGGCTCTCCTTCAATCCCCCAAAAATCAAAGGCCCAGATCGAACCATACAAAACACATTTTTCTTCCCAAAAGTTTCTCCCCAGAACTCAAATTCAAATCCCCCCACCCAAAATAACTCATTTATTTATTTAATTATCTCTCTCTTTCTCTCTCTCCCCCTCTCCTATTCAAAAAATTAAGAAAATATAATTTTAAAAATTTTTAAAAAAATAAAAAACTTAAAAACAAAAAGACTAAAAATTTAAAAATAATTCAAAAAATCAAAAAATTCAAAAACTTATAAAAACATATAACAAATTACAAAAAAAATTTTAATTTTTTTTTAAAATAATTTTTTAAAAAAATTTTAATTTTTTTTTAAAAAAATTAATTTTTAAAATTTAAAAAAAAATTATTTAAATTTAGAAATTAATTTTTTTAAATTAAAAAAAAATTAAAAAAATTTTAAATTTTAAAATTTAAAATTCAAATATTTGAAATTTTGAAATTTTGAAAATCTCAATGCAAATCTAAATCTAAATCCAAATCCAATGTCGAACACTAATAAAGAGGTCGTCGCCGATATCTGATCCGCTGCTGGTTCCGTATCGGTGACTCCATTCCACCAAATCGAGCGCGGGTATCAAGCGACTCTGTATGGGTGACTTCCCTCCACCGAATCGAGAGCCTCTAAATGTGATGCGACGACTCTAATTTCATCTCATTAACCGAATTCTCATTCTAATCTTTAATTTTGTGTATGCAAAGAATTACTCAGTTTTTTGCTAACTCGAATTTTGTGTGTGCATGGGATCTTAGTTCAGAGATGTATGATTGTTTTATTTTTGAGTTTAAAAAATTTTAATTTCGTGATTTATTTGATGAGTGTTTTATTGGTTTTGATTTAAGGTGTACGCAAGTGATAAATGGATTATTTGGTGACCTCAATTTGGGCTTTCAAACCATAGCAGGACAGGTAAGCTGACTAGCAACCTAAAATAACTTAGCAAATATGCAACATTAATTTCTTTACTACCAGAAAAAATACTATCGTAAAGTGTTCCCTTCACTGGTTATTAGAAACCATGGATAACATAACATACAAAAACTTTTAGTGTATGTTTGGATATATAGGATTAGAATGACTGGAGTTTTACCAGTGAAGGGTGTAAACTCTCCGCTCAAGAAAGACAGCTAAAGTAAATTTGTTATTTATCCATTTTGATTTTTTCTATTATAAAAGTGCAGTGGGGAGACAAAGTTGAGATAAAATAAATGATTATCTTGGATTAGAGTTTTGAGAACTTCATTCATTTTTATTTTGGTTGAAATAATAATAAGAGGTATTTCAATTGCAAACTGAGTCTTAGACAAACAAATATTTAGATTATTGGTATTGTAGATACCTTTAGACCTACACTTGTGTTACCATTATATTTAGACATGCTCAAAGTGGTTATGGGATTAGAGTAAGCTCTATAAAACATATATGATAATGTCCTTTCATAACTATTACAAGCATGTGAAAGTGATGTTGAAGTTAAAAGAAACTCTATGCAGTGTTTCAAACAAACTATATGTATTCTAGGTAAGTTCAAGCTAATGATTAAAAAAGCAATGGTTGAGCTTAAAGGTAGATATACTGCTTCCTCATATAATATGTTT